>JAWPHD010000062.1:0-655000 GCA_037043455.1 Cyrtodaria siliqua | reverse complement strand
ATGGTTAACATCACATCTATGTAAGACACCGCACTTTGAACAAAGCTTTTCAGTTTGAAACGAGAAAAGCACAGACACCATGTTTATGACATTTCTGCAGCTGCTCATCAGTTTTGTGTTATTACGACACATTCTCCATATTGGACTCTCGTTAAACACTGGCTGGACACTGTGAAACTCAAAAAGATCTGGATCGTTTGTCCGCATATACCATAAATATTCTTCGCGCTCTTTAACTCGCCGATTTATTTTTCGCTTCCAAACATATTTTGATGGGAATACACCATTTTCAATATAATTTTCTAATATGTCAAATAAGCCATATTTCATATGATTTAAACTGGAGCATAGTCTAAATAAAAATAAGTCTTTAATTCGAGAATGAATTTTCAGCCGACATAACTGACCAAGCAAAATGAGTTTTTTCTTATCAATTTCTGATTCAGTTGAGTACGCACCAAGTAGTCCTAACGCAATGACTGTTCTTGTTCTCTTTCTCATGGCTTGAATATGTTTAATACAAAATATGTGACATATTCTAAAAAGAGAATGTCACTTTCTTTGAGAGAGTACCACATCTCACATCCAAATAATCCTTTGGGAAGCACAATAGACTTATATACTTTCCTAGATGTAAATGGATGCAACCCACCCTCCCGGTATATACCACTGCATTCGAGGCTTAAAAGAGTTCCCTTAATCCTTGCATTTGCTTCTTTCAAATTGTCTTCATGCTTCATGTATTTATCAAAGCGCACGCCAAGATGGTTATATGATGTTACTTCATTTTTATTGTCATTGCCAATTTTCCAGATCCTTTTTGACTTTATAAACTTAGACTTAGTTTCATTGCACACAATTACAGCAGACTTGGAAGCATTATATTGGTAACCCCAACGGCAAGAGTAGTCGTAGCAAATGTATATTAATCTGTCCATACCAAGTTTTGTTAAAGAAAGGAGTGTCATGTCATCGGCTGCCACGGTACAAGGAATAGATATTCCGCGAATATTCAAACCAAATCTTGAAACTTCAATCTCCTTGATTAGACCATCAATGTAGCATAAATACAAAAACGGAGAGCTCACGCCACCTTGTCTAGTACCGATATTAACTGACGTGTATCCCTTGTTACACAGCTTTCAAGATTATTATGAAGGTCAACGAATGCTTTCCAAGTACTTAGTTTCCTCCCCATGTCATATAGTTTGTTAAAAAGTCCAGAATGCCATACTTTATCAAAAGCTGTTTTTACTTCAAAGAATCACACATATTATGGACGTCCTTCCTGCTTCGCAATAAGTACGCATTCACGAAGTAAAAATGACGTCATGAGGCTACCTATTCCACTCTGAAAACCTCCTTGCAGTGGGTTCACTTGTATATCAGATTCTGTTTTGACACGGTGTAGTAATAATCTTTCGTACAGTTTTAAAATGTTTGAAGATAACGTAATTGCACGGTAGCTGCTTGGATCTTCTTTTTTTTGCGACCACCTTTATACAGTGTGATAATCAATCCCGATTTCATCGCGTTAGGAGTATAAGAATAACAATACATTAAGTTCATGAGATTAAGCAATACCCTGTTTAACTCATTCCCTCCGTATTGCAAGTGCTCATTATAGACAGAGTCACTGGAACATGCTTTTCCTTTTTTTTAAATGCATCAGTTCTTCGTTATATTCTTCCTGTGTGAATGGGATAAACGGATCGTTTTCAGTGCTGCGTTGTTTGAGAACATCAACATGAGATTCAATAGTTTGTCGGAATTCTAAATTGAATGAAGGCTTAATAACATCTGTATATAGTTCATCAAAGAACAATCCCCATTGTTCTGCTATTGATTTTGCATTTCGATATATCTTATTGTTAAACTTCATTTCAGAGCTTGTATGCATTTTGTCTTTGTTTTTCCTTGCCGCTATTAGCTTCCAGAAATACCCAGCGTCCATTTCAGCGGCGTTATCGATGTCTTCGTTCAGCGAATTTAGATATGTTTCTGAAGAAACCCTAAGATGTTTACGAAACGACCTTTTGGCGTCCTTGTACCTAGTATACGCAATATGTGCGTCATCCCTTGGTCTGCCATTCTCAATCCACAAGTTCCTCAAATGTCGCATACTAGAATGTAACTCTTTAAGAGCGCTATTCCAATAGGGCTTTAAATAGTGTCTAAACTTAGCTCGTTTAAAACTTTTCTCTGAAACTTTAACTACATCAGAACAGATATCACAATACATGTTATCAATACACAATCTAGCCTCAACAATTGTAGTTGGTGGACAGTACACACGATATTTTAACATACAACTCAATTCATTTGTATACGATACAATTTCATCACTTGTAACGTTTTTCCACTTAACTGTTTTACGACAATTATCTGTCGTTCTACTTAAATAATCAACATGTGGCAATCTGAAAGCACAAACTAAAGGTCTATGACTTGAAACATTCAAAGAATTATCATCTAAAATAGCACAACCAACAATCAAGTCTATCATATCGGTTGGCATTAAAATATGATCTATTAAAAACTCATATCCACCATTATATGAGACAAATGAGGAATGTGCACCTTCACATAGCGGTAATGTATTGACAGCTACAAGGTTATTGTAGATTAAAAGGTTATTCAAGTTATTCAGATTTAACGTTCATTTTATGAAGTAAGATTTCAAATAATGATAAATAATTAAGGCGTCTGAACGTACCGTATGATATACCATGAAAACAATTGGTATTAACAGTTTAAACGTATACAAACACAGTGATTCGGTCCTCATTTGCATCTGTAAAACACTAGTGTATTACGAGAAATAAGTCATGGCTTTACTGCACTCCCAGACACCATGTTATGTGATAAATTGCTATATTAGATATTGTCTTGGGTAAGAAAAGTTAAACACAACTTTGTAATTTAGAAAGCATTTTCATAATTTAGCAAGTTTAAATACAAAACTTGTCTGATATTTCTTTATTGTTTCTAGAACAAGACTGATAGCAAAATATTAAATGAACAACTTTCAGTTGTGTGTTTATATTTTATTACACATAAAAAGGCTTTATTGGGTGGGCCTCATAATCTGAATCAAAATTGAATATCACAAAGTTCTCATGAAATTGCATGGCTAACAGTGATTTACAGTTACCTATAGAAATTCTACTCCATACCCCACCCCCCCCCCCCCCACCCCCCCACCACGCCCCCGCAAATACAATAGGCTCGAAATTTGTCCTTAAGATCAAAATGCCAGCGTAACAACCACATTGGCACTGTATGGATGCTTTCGATGTTTTAAAACGTGCACGTTAAACGATTGTTGGGGTCAATTTTCTATGCATGTGTAATTATTCAGCAGTAGGGGTGGCCCTCTATCTGAACATTTAAGAGGTCTCGGTAGCTCATTGGATTGTGCCTTAGCTTTAGATCTACAGGCCTCTGTATCTACAGGCCACTGTCCAGCCTGGGTACAGGCCTCTGTCCCGCCTGGGTTCACTCCCTTTGCGGAGGCATGTCTGGAACTTCATCTCATCTCCATGTGAGGTTGCTGTCCCCATATAACCTAATATGAGGTGTTAAAGGGCCGTAACACCGCCTCCCCACTCCCCAAGCCCCTCTCCCAATTTTATTTTGCTTTATTACATAAATAAGTTTTTATACCCATGTGGCATGCAGTTCCATTACTATGCAGGCTACAACCTTCTGTTCCAAGTATGAAACCCTCTAGGACGTGCACAGCCTGGGATATACTCCTACGTCTTAGTCCACAATCGTCGTAAACATCGAAACCTGAAATGTACGAATGTGGGCTTAAAGGCGGTATAAAAGGCTTTTTGCGAAAAATGTATAAAATGACCATGTTAACGTGTAATGCATGGTTCAAAGAATTTAATAGAAGGGATTTTAGCAGGTTCCTATAATACAGCGCAATAATTAATACATAGCTAACCCTGGCACGTAACCATAGTCTTCGGGTCTTTAATTTTATATGTTCGGTGTACTTTACTTTGGTGGTGTACATGTATGGCTCATTTAGTTATTTTTTGTCAATATAATGCAAAAATTATGTGCTGGTACAATTCTAAAGAAGTACAATCCTTTTAAATTAGTATCTGTATCATGCTATACAAATGTGTGGCAATAAATGTGCAAGTGAGTGTGTTTTTAATTGTCAAGACATTATAATATAAGCTACGTTTCGTTATATCTGCTTATATGATCATTGTAATTATATGTAATATTATGTAAATATATCATGATTAACATTAATTGCGCAATGCTTTATGTAAGCATTAGTTTGTGTGTGTGTATGTGTATATACATAGGTGTTTATCTTTCCAAAGAAATAAATAAAATAGCAAATATCATAATTATTGTGGAAACTGCGTGATTTGATTATGTGCGATTTGATGGAAAAAATGGGGAACAAGGCTGTGTGTGGGGGAGAGGGGAGGGGGTGCGGGGGGGGGGGGGGGTGTTTCCAGGAAGAGAACATGTATTTAAGTAGATGAAGTCAATCTGGCGCCAACGGAAATGCCCTCGTTTTGACCTCTGATAGTCCTAGGGGTGGTGGAAAGATTGAAATCCCCGTCATGATATGGTTTGTTGATGTTCCATTATTTGACATGTTGGTCATGTGACCGTTGAGGCGCCATGGGTCAAAGAAGGACCACTTTATCACAAAGTACTGTCGGAGACCTTCAATTTTAGGGGTCTCATACGATTGAAAACCAGCTTAAAGTCAAGTACTCTCAAATTTGATACACAGTTTGATAATGTACCATTTCTTTGCCCCGGGGCCTCTAGGGAAAACATTGAAAATGAAACGTCGTGAGTTCCTTATTAACGGTTCTAAATGGAAAACGTAAGTAAAACGGAGTAAGCTCATTATACGCGTGTTGACCTGCGACCCAGACCTAAGGCCCCAGTGATGGAATGAAAAGTTTTACATCTATAACGCCTATTATGTAATCAATTTCCAAAAGGCAAGACGCTTTTACACTTGGCGTGTGATAAACGTTTGGACTTGTGCAGCCTGCAAACACAGTCGGTTTAAAAAAAAGTGCGTATACAGTTGGCCGGAGAGGTGAATTTTGGTTGTAAATTTACAACTGTGAGAGAATGAGTGAATCTCTTGACATTTATAGTGTTAACGCTACTTAAGCCATTTGACTTACACACTCAGTCATGTGTTGTGGCCATTTGACTTACACACTCAGTCATGTGTTGTGGCCATTTGACTTACACACTCAGTCATGTGTTGTGGCCATTTGACTTACACACTCAGTCATGTGTTGTGGCCATTTGACTTACACACTCAGTCATGTGTTGTGGCCATTTGACTTACACACTCAGTCATGTGTTGTGGCCATTTGACTTACACACTCAGTCATGTGTTGTGACCATTTGACTTACACACTCAGTCATGTGTTGTGGCCATTTGACTTACACACTCAGTCATGTGTTGTGGCCATTTTTAGCCACTTATAATTAAGCCATTCAACAAACACATTTACCTAATTCTTTATTTTTCACATGGGGTACCTATTTCAAAAGACTTACATTTGTCTTGTTAATATTGCTGGGATAATGTTTGTGTAACTGATTTACTAATTATATAAATATGGTCGCCAACTTATTCACATGTGAATAAATTCAATACATATTTATCTCAATGATATAATATGTATTTCGTTTATTTTCACACAGTAACAGTAAAGCGAGATGCGTGACTGGTATTTGAAGATGTATAGACCAAATCTGAAATTTTCTTTATTGACAAAGACGGGGAAAAAAAGTTGATAGTTATTAAAAGATACAATCTTGGTTGTCATACATTGAAATTATTGATAAACGCGTCACCATTCACTGCATCATTTGAAGACTGTCGTTAAATTAATAAATATGAAAATCCTTCGCCGTGTGTGTTGTGTTTTTGTTCTTAAGACAAAATTTAATGATCAAAGTGTGTGTGTGTGTGTGTGTGTGTGTGTGTGTGTGTGTTTAAATGATTTTAAGACGTATAAGATACATGTTTCTGTATTTAGGCCGGAATTCCAGACAACAAACAACTTCCTCATCCAGCGTATTCACTGACAAAGGTTATCCCCAAAATGACATTGTGCTCGAATGTACACATATGCCGTACATGTCCATCCTTCCGTCTGTCCACCCGTTCGTTGGTACATCAAACGTTTTCTTCGGTCAATACAGTGCAAGCATACATTGATATGTCAATACAGTGCAAGCATACATTGATATGTGTTGCGAAACTTCACAGGTATATTTTGCTTGTTTCTTAATCTTAAATGATGCATATTTTGAATATACAATAAATCGTGTTTGCACAATGTTAATGGCTGTAATAAACGCCGGTATATCACCGTACTTCTATTATACCATCGTACTTTTATTATTTCTCACGATATCGAGCATTTTTTAAAAGCCTTGAAATTCAATATCGTAAATTGCGTTAAACGTAGTTTTCAGCCGTGACAAATGGTGGCAATATTATACATGAAAAATGGTTTTGTCAGTGAATGGGGATAAAATTGGTTATACAGAAGATCGTTAGCCGTACTCTGGAAGACTTTTTTTTTTAGATGCATTTTCAGTCAGTTAAATGACGTAAATCACCACCGAACCAACCAATCACCAGTCACTTAAACACCTTAAAAGAAACTACTATAATTATATGCATAATAGCTACACACGGTTTACAGGAGAACGGTGATATCAAGTTCTCCCAACCGACGTAATAAAATGACAAACACTACTAATAAAAGGAAAGACTTCCCCTGATGTTTGTTATAAAACGATAAACTACCCTTTATGTTTGTTATAAAATGACAAACTACTCTTGATGTTTGTTATAAAATGAAAACTACACTGAATCTTTGATATAACACGACCTAATGTTTGTTATATAACGACCAAACTACACATGTTTGTTATAACACGACAAACTACGCATGGTGTTTGTTATAAAACGACAAACTACCCTCGATGTTTGTTATGAAACGATAAGTTACACTTAATGTTTATTATAAAACGAGAAACTACACACTTAAAGTGTGTTATAAAACGACCAAACTACATTTGATGTTTGTTATAAAACGACCAAACTACACTTAATGTTTGTTATAACACGACAAAATACTCATGGTGTTTGTTATAAAAAGACAACTGCCCTTGATGTTCGTTATGAAACGATAAACTCCACTTTTGTTTATTATAAAACGAGAAACTACACACCTTTAAAGTCTGTTATAAAACGACCAAACTACAATTCATGTGTGTTATAAAACGACCAAACTACCCTTGGTGTTTGTTGTAAAACGACCAAACTACCATTATTGTTTATTGCAAAACGACCAACTACACGTGATGTTTGTTATTCAACGACCAAACTACACTTAATGTTTGTTATAAAACGACCAAACTACACTTAATGTTTGTTATAAAACGACAAAACTACCCTTAGTGTGTGTTATAAAACGACCGAACTACACTTAATGTTTGTTATAAAACGACAAAACTACCATAGGTGCTGTTGTAAAACGACCAAACTACACGTAATGTTTGTTATAAAACGACAAAACTACCCTTAGTGTTTGTTATAAAACGACCAAACTACACCTGTTTGTTATAAAACGACTAAACTACCCTTAGTGTTTGTTGTAAAACGACCAAACTACACGTAATGATTGTTATAAAACGACAAAACTACCCTTAGTGCTTGTTATAAAACGACCAAACTACACCTACTGTTTGTTATAAAACGACAAAACTACCTTTAGTGTTTGTTTTAAAATGACCAAACTACACGTACTGTTTGTTATAAAACGACAAAACTACCCTAAGTGTTTGTTGTAAAACACCAAACTACACGTAATGTTTGTTATAAAACGACAAAACTACCCTTAGTGTTTGTTGTAAAACGACCAAACTACACGCAATGTTTGTTATAAAACGACAAAACTACCCTTAGTACTGTTGTAAAACGACCAAACTACACCTACTGTTTGTTATAAAACGACAAATCTACCCTTAGTGTTTGTTGTAAAACGACCAAACTACACGTAATGTTTGTTATAAAACGACCAAACTACACGTAATGTTTGTTATAAAACGACCAAACTACCCTTAGTGTTTGTTGTAAAACGACCAAACTACACTAATATTTGTTATAAAATGACAAAACTACCCTTAGTGTCAAACCACATACTACCTTATAAAATGACAAACTACCCTTGAGGTTTGTTGTAAAATGACAAAATCATTAATGTTTGTTATGAAACGAGCGTATTACACCTATTGTATGTTATAAAACGACAAAATACACGTGGTTTATAATATTGACCAACTAATATTCTTAACATAATTTCGACAAATAACACGTAATGTTGGTAATAAAAAACCAAACAACGCTTAAGTGTAATACTATGAAAAATTGCACTTAAAGTTGGTGAAATAATACAAAAGACACTTACTGGTGTAATACTATAACACATTACAGTTAATGTTGGTGAAATAATACAAAAGACACTTACTGGTGTAATACTATGACAAATTACATTTAAAGTTGGTGTAATAATACAAACGACACTTACTGGTGTAATATTAAGACAAACTGCCGTTAAAGTTGATGTAATCTTACTGGTGTAATACTATGACACATTACAGTTAAAGTTGGTGTAATAATACAAAAGACACTTACTGGTGTAATATTATGACAAATTACAGTTAAAGTTGGTGTAATAATACAAAAGACACTTACTGGTGTAATATTATGACAAATTACAGTTAAAGTTGGTGTAATAATACAAACGACACTTTCTGGTGTAATATTATTACAAATTACAGTTAAAGTTGGTGTAATAATACAAACGACACTTTCTGGTGTAATATTATTACAAATTACAGTTAAAGTTGGTGTAATAATACAAACGACACTTTCTGGTGTAATATTATTACAAATTACAGTTAAAGTTGGTGTAATAATACAAACAACACCTACTGGTGTAATATTATGACAAATTAAAGTTAAAGTTGGTGTAATAATACAAACGACACTTACTGGTGTAATACTATGACAAAGTACAGTTACAGTTGGTTTAATAAAACAAATAACGCTTAATGGTGTGATACCATGACAAATTACAGTTAAATTCGGTGTAATAATACAAACGACACTTACTGGTGTAATATTATGACACATTACAGTTACAGTCGGTGTAATAACACAAACGACACTTACTGGTGTAATACTATTACACATTACAGTTACAGTTGGTGTAATAATACAAACGACACTTACTGGTGTAATACTATAACACATTACAGTTAATGTTGGTGTAATAATACAAAAGACATTTACTGGTGTTATACTATGACAAATTACAGTTAATGTTGGTGTAATAATACAAACGACACTTTCTGGTGTAATACTATAACACATTACAGTTAATGTTGGTGTAATAATACAAACGACACTTACTGGTGTAATACTATTACAGTTACAGTTGGTGTAATAATACAAACGACACTTACTGGTGTAATACTATAACACATTACAGTTAATGTTGGTGTAATAATACAAACGACACTTTCTGGTGTAATGCTATAACACATTACAGTTAATGTTGGTGTAATAATACAAAAGACATTTACTGGTGTTATACTATGACAAATTACAGTTAATGTTGGTGTAATAATACAAACGACACTTTCTGGTGTAATACTATAACACATTACAGTTAATGTTGGTGTAATAATACAAAAGACATTTACTGGTGTTATACTATAACACATTACAGTTAATGTTGGTGTAATAATACAAACGACACTTTCTGGTGTAATATTATGACAAATTACAGTTAAAGTTGGTGTAATAATACAAACGACACTTTCTGGTGTAATATTATTACAAATTACAGTTAAAGTTGGTGTAATAATACAAACGACACTTTCTGGTGTAATATTATTACAAATTACAGTTAAAGTTGGTGTAATAATACAAACAACACCTACTGGTGTAATATTATGACAAATTAAAGTTAAAGTTGGTGTAATAATACAAACGACACTTACTGGTGTAATACTATGACAAAGTACAGTTACAGTTGGTTTAATAAAACAAATAACGCTTAATGGTGTGATACCATGACAAATTACAGTTAAATTCGGTGTAATAATACAAACGACACTTACTGGTGTAATATTATGACACATTACAGTTACAGTCGGTGTAATAACACAAACGACACTTACTGGTGTAATACTATTACACATTACAGTTACAGTTGGTGTAATAATACAAACGACACTTACTGGTGTAATACTATAACAAATTACAGTTAATGTTGGTGTAATAATACAAAAGACATTTACTGGTGTTATACTATGACAAATTACAGTTAATGTTGGTGTAATAATACAAACGACACTTTCTGGTGTAATACTATAACACATTACAGTTAATGTTGGTGTAATAATACAAACGACACTTTCTGGTGTAATATTATGACAAATTACAGTTAAAGTTGGTGTAATAATACAAACGACACTTTCTGGTGTAATATTATTACAGATTACAGTTAAAGTTGGTGTAATAATACAAACGACACTTTCTGGTGTAATATTATTACAAATTACAGTTAAAGTTGGTGTAATAATACAAACGACACTTTCTGGTGTAATATTATTACAAATTACAGTTAAAGTTGGTGTAATAATACAAACGACACTTTCTGGTGTAATATTATTACAAATTACAGTTAATGTTGGTGTAATAATACAAACGACACTTTCTGGTGTAATATTATTACAAATTACAGTTAAAGTTGGTGTAATAATACAAACGACACTTTCTGGTGTAATATTATGACAAATTACAGTTAATGTTGGTGTAATAATACAAACGACACTTTCTGGTGTAATATTATTACAAATTACAGTTAAAGTTGGTGTAATAATACAAACGACACTTTCTGGTGTAATATTATTACAAACTGCCGTTAAAGTTGATGTAATCTTACTTGAGCAATACTATGACACATTACAGTTAGTAGTTGGGTGTAAGAATACAAACGACACTTACTGGTGTAATATTATGACAAATTACGAGTTAAAGTTGGTGTAATAATACAAAAGACACTTACTGGTGTAATATTATGACAAATTACAGTTAGTGTTGGTGTAATAATACAATCCGACACTTGCTGGTGTAATATTATGACAAATTACATTTAAAGTTGGTGTAATAATACAAACAACACCTACTGGTGTAATATTATGACAAATTAAAGTTAAAGTTGGTGTAATAATACAAACGACACTTACTGGTGTAATACTATGACAAAGTACAGTTACAGTTGGTTTAATAAAACAAATAACGCTTAATGGTGTGATACCATGACAAATTACAGTTAAATTCGGTGTAATAATACAAACGACACTTACTGGTGTAATATTATGACACATTACAGTTACAGTCGGTGTAATAATACAAACGACACTTACTGGTGTAATACTATTACACATTACAGTTACAGTTGGTGTAATAATACAAACGACACTTACTGGTGTAATATTATGACAAACTACCGTTAAAGTTGATGTAATAATACAAACGACACTTACTGGTGTAATATTATGACAAACTGCCGTTTAAGTTGATGTAATAATACAAACGACACTTACTGGTGTAATACTATGGCACATTAAAGTTACAGTTGGTGTAATAATACAAACGACACTTACTGGTGTAATACTATGACAAAGTACAGTTACAGTTGGTTTAATAAAACAAATAACGCTTAATGGTGTGATACCATGACAAATTACAGTTAAATTCGGTGTAATAATACAAACGACACTTACTGGTGTAATATTATGACACATTACAGTAACAGTCGGTGTAATAACACAAACGACACTTACTGGTGTAATACTATTACACATTACAGTTACAGTTGGTGTAATAATACAAACGACACTTACTGGTGTAATATTATGACAAACTACCGTTAAAGTTGATGTAATAATACAAACGACACTTACTGGTGTAATATTATGACAAACTACCGTTAAAGTTGATGTAATAATACAAACGACACTTATTGGTGTAATACTATGACACATTACAGTTAAAGTTGGTGTAATAATACAAACGACACTTACTGGTGTAATAGTATGACAAACTACCGTTAAAGTTGATGTAATAATACAAACGACACTTACTGGTGTAATACATGACAAACTGCCGTTAAAGTTGATGTAATAATACAAACGACACTTACTGGTGTAATACTATGACAAATTACAGTCAAAGTTGGTGTAATGATACAAACGACACTTACTGGTAATATTATGACAAATTACAGTTGAAGTTGGTGTAGTAATACAAACGACACTTACTGGTTTAATATTATGACAAAGTACTGTTAAAGTTGGTTTAATAATACAAACGGCACTTACTGGTGTAATACTATGACAAATTACTGTTAATGTTGGTGTAATAATACAAACGACACTTACTGGTGTAATATTATGACAAATTACAGTTAAAGTTGGTTTAATAATACAAACGGCACTTACTGGTGTAATACTATGCCAACGTACAGGTAAATATTGTGTTATACTACAAAAAGACACTTACTGGTGTAATACTATGACAAATTACAGTTAATGTTGGTGTAATAATACAAACGACACTTACTGGTGTAATACTATGACACATTACAGTTAAAGTTGGTGTTATAATACAAACGAAACTTACTGGTGTAATACTATGACAAACTGCCGTTAATGTTGTAATAATATGACAACTTCCAGTTAATGTTGGTGTAATAATATCTGATGTAATAATATGATAAATTGCAGTTATTGTTAAACGTATCATACTGTGACATGACATTATTCGTGCAATATGATTGTATTGTTAAATATGGAACTGGGACGTGCGCTTCCTTTCATTGTATTGGTGGCAATACAGGCCTGTTAAATCAGCCATCCTAAAATATGTAATGATACTTTTATTTCAAAATTCCAATAGGCTATAAAGCCCGTGAGGATACAGAACAGAACAGAACAGAACAATCTTTTATTATGTACAATCTCAGGCAACATGAGTTACAACATGAGAGAATTATTATGCATACAACAAATTATACAATTACTAAGTTTGAATTAAAAAGGATAACACAAACCCCACTTGATATGGTGGGAAAAGTTAGGGGGATAACAGTTGCATGGAATAACATTGCAGCTTCAAATGTGAAGCATGTAAATATATATATTTATATACTTATTGTTTAACAGTTTGTAATAGAATTCGGACAAATACAAAGTATAACATGGTAGCAGTGCAGTAATTAGTACACATACATGTATATATATATATGAATACGGTAATTATATATTATATCACAATATAACTTTCATAAGCCATTATGCAATCATGTGTAATTGAGAAGGTGTTAACAACCGTACATAGAGATTTACATATTATTTACAATTTCATTTATTCATATACACAATCGTTATTCGAAAAAATACAGTTATATTCTATATAACAGTACATTTCTTAATTTAAAAGCTTCATAATAAATATATCTAATTTACGAATTTTAACTTTATTTGTTGAGTTAATTAATTCTATAAATTTAATCATGTTAGGACGTTTCCAAAAATATTTAGATATATATTGATTCCGAAAATCGTTCACACTCTAATACAAAATGAAATTCATCTTCTAACACTCTACAAAGATCACACGTTCTCTCGTTAACAGGTATTCTAATAGGTTTAATCCATCTGCCAGATTCAATTTTTAATCTATGAGATGAAACTCTTAGTTTTGTAATTGACTGACAAAATTTGTATACACTTATATTTTCTAAATATGGCTGAATTTGAAAAATTGCAATACTGTTGTAGAAAACAGCTCTGCTTGAGCTCTGCAACCTATGATTCCAATTTTGAATAAAATGATCATTAAGTCTTTGTTTAATAACGGTAATAAATAACTTTTCATTTCCAACTCCTTGTTGGATCCATACATAATAAAAACCTAGTGAAGCTAATAAATGTTTAACAAGTGATGCCCAGTTAACTTTTTGTGGATACAATTCCAAATCACTTAACATCATATTATACACAATTTTAACATATTTTTGTTCCCTCAGTTGTAAAATGTTTAACCAATATTTTATAATATTGAGATATCTCTTAGTAATGAATGATGTTCTTCCAAACTCACCATATATGAAATCATTTTGTGTTGTCTTTTTAACCCCTAAAATCCTTTTACAAAACTGCAAATGGACTCGTTCAATAGGATTTGCTTGTATAAACCCCCAGATCTCACATGAATGTAATGTATGTAGAAACAATGACATGTAATGTTAAACGACATCAGTCTATACCAGGAATGTGGTAAACAAGACAAAGGTCAATACTCACTACGACAGGTGTTAATTAGTCATAAGATGTCCACTGAGTAGGTCGATGAACTGCATGCTAATTATGTTTTGTAAGGTGCACATATAAAAATATGCATTCAACTGAAGCATGTTTGTATATATTACTATTGTGTGTAACCTCATGTTGCCATCTATAAATGGATTGAGTGAAATAAAAAGATGTGTACAGAATGCAAAACATTAATATTGTTTTGTTCCTGTCGGTGTATTTCTATCCAAGTGATGATCATGTTTTTAATAGTTCTCGTTACATAGTCATGGAATCACGGCGTACTATATATACTATGTGCATCCGATATAGGAAAGGAATCAAGGTGTACTATATATAATATGTGCCTCTGATAATTTGATTGATAACGCTATACATGTAACGCCTACCTAGTCAACGTATTAAAAATATAACATACTACGTAGCTAGCTATAAACTCTTTCAGTCATTTCACAACGGTGTTTTCCTTTGCTTAGAAGTGAGCTGAATGCTCAACCACCCTGGAATACCTCACTGTGGACCCATGACATGATACCAAGTCTCATAATACTGACACCGGACCTAGCAGTCCTGGCACTATCCTTTATATGCTGGACGTCTAGCTAGGGAGCTACTAGTACCCTATAATGAAGTCGTTGGTGTGTCATACCCACGACCTCCCACATGGGAGGCGCACGCTCTACCACTTAGTCACCGCCCAGGTACGCAATAAACGTAAACAAACAGTTAAGGAATCCATTACAACTAATACCAAATATAAAAAAACTGTTCTTGCAAATTGATGCTCAAACTTATAAAGACTAATTATGTAATATGCTTACTCACCTATGGTCACTCCGTGTACGAAGTTGCCACTGTTGATTCGATTCACTGTCCACTTGAGCCCAGCTATATTCTGTATGGCTACAGCCGACAATTTATCGCCGCAAGTATTGCCGTCGGCACTCTGTCGGAGAGTCATTATCACTGTAAACTTGACGTCGGCATCCGGGTTGATAGTGAGTACCTTGTTCGAGCACTGACCATTCTGACAATGAACCCAGTCAAGTACAGACAGGATTAGGAACACCCATCTTCCAGTGGGTACAGTCCGGCTGCCTTTCATTGTCATGGTTGATTGTCTGATGTATCAGAAGATGTATCGCATAACTTGGCACTATAGCATCACATCGATGTCTTTCTCCTCCCAGTTCTGGTATAGTATCCAGGTAATCTGGTCATGTCACTTCGACGACTGTTAGATAGTGTACGTGGGTGGGGAAATCCCAATGGGTCAAGTATTTAATCCCATTTTATCACAATAGCCATCATCATAGGAGAAATGCTGAACCTTCCTTTATATATAAACACTCCTTTACAATTATTTCATAGTTTACATTCTTCCTGTAACATTGTCCAACCAGAAAATAAAACACATCCTTAGTTCACATGCTCAATAACAATGTTAATAAATTACTGCACGAAGTTAATCCTTGAATATAAAAAGCATAAGTTTACTTAACGAAATCCATCTTACTTCTGTATTGACAGTCGTGTCCTTAGCCGTATACGGTGTTCCGATCTGCTGAATTAATTAACCCTGTTATGCTTGTATGTGTTGCATACACACGTACGCATAGGTAAATCTGTCTATTTTTGGCTAAATGTAAACATTCCGTAATTTTCACAGGTATACAACTACAAGAAGTTATTTAAAGTATATCTACACCATCTACTGTGGCTCTATCGTTATCCGTATACAAATGTCCCACTACATCGTCCTACTGCAAAATGTCTGTTGTCACCTTTAATGATTTCGTATTATCGATATCTGATCCCCCGGTGTTATTTGGACAAAGGTATGCGAACCACTTTTAAAGTCTCCTTATTCCGTTTTGGTAGAGTTATTTTGAATGTTTCAGTATATGGTATTTTGTGTGCAGTTTAAATGTTTACATTGGGGACAGTGTTCTACTTTTTTTTATCGAGTTGCTTCGGTGAACACAGGTATATTCGCATCACGAAATCTTAAGTACCCGATTGATGATAATAAAGGGGGCAATCCCTTTGAAAGATTTTAATTTGTGTGTACACTGGCACTTATTTGTTTGCAAAGGTGTAAGTATGTCATGGTCTCCAAGATAACAAATAATCAATAGGCATACTAGTATTAGTATGAAACAAGGCTGCTAGTAGTTCTATTATTACTACTATATACAACAAGGCTGGAACCCTTCAGTCACTAAACTATGGGCATCTTCAGTCATAATAAACATCCGAGATTTGTGTGCGGACTCTCACTGAATAGACGAAAGTTCGATAATTGATTCGGAACTAACAAGTCGGTACAAACGTTTACATTAATTTTTTTCTGGTTTCGTTAATATGTCTTTATTAGGGAAAACAAAAACAAACTTAATGTAAAAGTTGATTGTTTAACGCACGGAATAGTGAATCGGTAAATTTACATTATTCCGGGAAAACTGGTGTAAACGGGTAAACACTAAATACGGGTAAACATAACATTCAGTGTTTACCCTACTTTTTCAACCAATCAGTTGACTGATAACACGGACAACTAGTGTATCATTTAATATTCCATCCTTGTATAAATAAATATATGTAATTAGTATATGTATAACAGAAGTCGGTGTTCCATAATGATCCATACTCTATGGCTGTATTCAAAACAATCAGCAAGTTTCTGTCTATGTATGTCACAGTGGAAGGGGGAGGTTAAACCTTTCTTATTTTTATGTCAACGATTTATATTGGTTGTAAACAAAACATGCAGCTTGTCTCGCATGTTGATAAAGATCGATCGGGTAGTGTAACTGGTGTAAATACAAATACAAGAAAAAAAACATCATACTATATTTCAGTTTCATATGAAATGTGTACATGCATTAAATAAACCGCATATTAAGTTCGGTTCACTTATTATTAATGAACATGTTTGGACTAGAAAACTCGACGACTCGGTGTATTTGTTGTTTAATCGTACATATTAATATGTATGGGGTTCATATAATGCTAGCAGTTGTACAGATTATTAAATAACTGTGTAGTTCGGTCACAAAACAATAAATTATAGCCTTAAAAGAAACTAACCCGCCAAATAAAGGAACACTTACACTACAAACCCGTTTATCAAAACTCTAACAAGGTGTTCAGGTCATATGTGAATTGAGGAAAGGTTATATGACGCCTAACTGGCATGAACATGCCAGGCTCATCCTCCATGTACATCGAGATAAAATATGGAAAATGGGCCTAGAACCTTCTCACCCTGAACTGCAGTTGCTGCAAATTTCTATCCTAGAAACTCCATTTACGCTGGAGCCACGTTTATTGTTTTTCTGCCACTGCTGATGTGAGCGAGATGGCACCTGAAACAATGCAATGATCATGATGAAGACCTTTAATGAACTGAGTTTGGAAGGATTCTACCTCTCTGCCTACCCCTCCAAAGGGATCTGCAGTGGCCCTATTCTTTGCCCCGTGACCAAACGGGGCCCCCGGGAACCAGATGGGCTCCGGTCATATAGTAATGTGCCGAAGTTGTTGTTTTTTCAAGATTTTTAAAATACACTTGATTGAATATGCGTGAAATGAGTTGGTAACTCTAATTCGACGCTCCAGTTTTGGCGTTTGGCTTGGCTGGTTAAAGCTGTTTATAGAGTGTCTATTGAGTTTGGATTCTGAACACAGGTAAATTAAGAAGAAGAAGAAGAAGAAGAAGAAGAAGAAGAATTTTATTGACTTAAACTATTATATAGTTTTTCATCATATAAGCATTGTAAAGTGTGGCTGTTGTTGGCTGGCTAGTTGTAAAGTGTGTCTGTTGTTGGCGGGCAAGTTGTACAGTGCTGCTGTTGTTGGCGGGCTAGTTGTAAAGTGCGGCTGTTGTTGGCGGGCTAATTGTAAAGTGTGGCTGTTGTTGCTGTTGTTGGCGGACTAGTTGTAAAGTATAGCTGTTGTTGGCGGGCTAGTTGTAAAGTGTGGCTGTTGTTGGCGGGCTAGTTGTAAAGTGTGGCTGTTGTTGGCGGGCTAGTTGTAAAGTGTGGCTGTTGTTGGCGGGCTAGTTGCAAAGTATGGCTGTTGTTGGCGGGCTAGTTGTAAAGTGCGGCTGTTGTTGGCGGGCTAGTTGTAAAGTGTGGCTGTTGTTGGCGGGATAGTTGTAAAGTGCGTCTGTTGTTGGCGGGCTAGTTGTAAAGTGCGGCTGTTGTTGGCGGGCTAGTTGTAAAGTGCGGCTGTTGTTGGCGGGCTAGTTGTAAAGTGCGGCTGTTGTTGGCGGGCTAGTTGTAAAGTGCGACTGTTGTTGGCGGGCTAGTTGTAAAGTGTGGCTGTTGTTGGCGGGCTAGTTGTAAAGTGTGGCTGTTGTTGGCGGGCTAGTTGTAAAGTGTGGCTGTTGTTGGCGGGCTAGCTACTTTAAACTTTCCCGACAAAACTATTCATTAACAATAATTGAATCCATTATTTAATGGGCCTAGTTTAGTGCATATGTACATTCAATATGCAACCTAACATGTGCTATAATTGTCGTAAAACACCAATCAATCTTCAAACTTCCAGATCGCCTCCAGTCCCTTTAACCAACAGGTTCGTGCGTGGGCGTATTTAGGTAATTCATTGATTTTACAGATTAAAACATAAAATGAAACAGCTAACAGAGTCTATGGAAGTCTTAAAACTTTGGGATTATGTTACCAAATCAATAGCATATAATATCTCTTCCCACAATCAGCTAAAATTAATCAGTGCAATTTGATCATCCCTGTATTGGAAAAGCTCTGAAAGCACTGAAAGAACTCTTAAATAATTGTAAAAAGGTAAGATTGAAACCGAAAATACTATGTCAATTATTTGGCTCTTTTGTTGGCTCCATTTTGAATTATTCTTCGGAAATTTGGGGATATACAAATCAAAGCAAATCGATAGATTACATCTAAAATTTTGAAGGCAAATTTTAAAGGTGAGAAATAGCTCATGTACAGCTGGAGTTTATGGTGAATTAGGCAGATATCCTTTATTCATAACACGCTATGTAAGAATTGTTAGATATTGGTTTAAAATACTAAAAACAGATAACATAATACTTAAAAATGTTTGCATATCATCATTGAACGATTGTAAAAAGGGTTATACAAACTGGGTATCAAACATACAGAAGATGTTAAATGAATATGGTTTTACTAATGTCTGGAAAGATCCAACTTCGGTTAACTTTAAGTACTTTATTAACGTATTTAGACAAAGAGTTGTTGATTGTTTCATACAAGGATGGTTTGTGGATAAAGAATCAAGTAGTGTACTTGAATTATATAATCATTGTAAAATGAGTTTTAATTACGAAACATACCTTCATATTTTACCATGTAATTTAAGGCCATATTTAACAAAAATCCGAATATCTGCACATGTGTTAAAAAAAAAAAGTCGATACACTAGAAATAAAAGATATTGTCAATGTTGTAATAGCAGCGATTTGGAAGACGAGTATCACTTAATTTTGAAATGTACTTGCCATACAGGAATACGCAAAATTTATATTAAGAAATATTATTATAATATACCAAGTATGTTTAAATTCATAGAATTACTTCAGACACAAGAGATAATAATATTATTATTAATTTAGCAAAATATTTAAGTAAAGCTTTATCTGTAAGAAATTCATTGTTGAATATATAATAAAATATCTTTTGTATTTTCATCCTCATGTAATAGTTATTTGCTATATACATGTATATATATTGCTCAAACTATTGATATAAAATTATTCATTTGTAGAATCACGTGACTTATGTATGAACACTTGTATTTATGTATGTATAAATGACGACGTACGTATGTACAACTTAAATAAAATATTACTTATTTTATTTAGAAATGATGTATCGTCTGCTTTCGCCGGATAAATGGACTATCCATACTACTACTACTACTACTACTACTACTGCTACTGCTACTGCTGCTGTAGCTGCTGCTGCTGTTGATAATGATGATGGCTTCCTGGGTAGAACCAGTACTAAGCAATGTGGATTAATTACCTTGCTCGATAAATAACGTGGTCGCGGAGAGGATCGAACCCACGACCTCTCGATCTGGAGTTCGGCGCTCTACCACTGGATCACGCACTCCACAATAATAATAATAATAATAATAGTGATATTTGGCTTATAGCCAGTCTGACATATGATCCTCAAAATCATATATTTACAATGTGTGCGTACATTTGTTGAAACAATGCTATATATGACATAAAACATGTCCAGAAACTTTATAATATATGAAAAGAACAACGCACAATGATTTCTAAGATGAATAAAAAGTGAGGTTTATCATATGATTAATAACTAAAGCACTTTACTTATACTTGTCTGTGGTTATACAACATACAAGCTAATCCACCACAAAACATTATACGTTTTATGTAAATATATAATTTAAACAGCCCTTATGTATTCCATGATTAGACAAGATATTTAGCTAGACCACCACGAGGAAATACAAGTTTCGGTTTTACAATGTCATGAGGTGATCTTTTAGCAAGCGTTTGCATTGGTGACGTGATGATGATCGTTTAATTACGATTGGGAGAGTATTCCATTCTTAAAGACCACACACAAAAAAAAAAAACATCTCTGAGTTAAATTGTATCAAACCTTACGATTGTGAGAGTATTCCATTCTTTAAGACCACACACACACAAACAAAACATATCTGAGTTAAATTGTATCAGACCTTTCGGATATAAAGCGTACAATTTCTACCATATAAGTATTTCTTTCTGATATTATGTTCACATCAATAGTGTTGACTTACTTTCATGTACTATATGGTTGACATTGCGATTTCGTAAAATATGCATTTGGTTGACAATTTCACTTGACCATATCCCATCCATTTTGGATTTTTTTTTATAAGATCACGGACCAATAGTGCTTAAGCCGACAGGTCCCGTAAATTGGAGTCTATCGCCTGACGTTCGCAATCTGTTGAATAGTACGAGCAGGTCAGGATTGTTGGATTCCTATGTATCCCACTGTTGTACTTTTGTACAGGTAACAGTATTCAAGCCTGGTTACTGAGGACATTATGTCTGTCTTCGGTTAGCACCATAAATCTAGATGTGTATCTCTCTACAGGGCTGACTGGGGCTAATGCTGATGATCATAATTTATTGGTGAGCATCCCTTATTTGGGAGATGCTCTATGAACCAGGCTAATGCTAATGCTACATGATTTATGTGTTAGCATTCCTTATTTGTAGATGCTATAAGATTGATGAGTAAGCATGCTAATATTTACGACCATGCTTACCCCTTATTTGGAAGGGACCTTATAAAAAGGGAGGGTTTTCATTGTTCGTGGCTTTATCCCTGGCTTTTTCCGTGGCTTTTTTACCTGTACTTGCTAGATACAAACGAGAGATCAGTAGTTATGTGAGAGAGACACTATCATTATTAGTAAACTGTTGTAAATATTAATCCACCATTATAGTTTGGTAGCATGTATATAGAAATAAATTTATAGAATATAGAATTGGACTTTATATTTCTTTCTACCTTTTGAAGTGAAGAAATTGTAAAACTGGTGGCAGCGTCGCGATAAGAACTTTAACACATTTCTGAAGGGGAATTTATTTTCACAAATTTGTGCTGGAACATTTTAAACAGATATTTGAAATTCGGACTTGTAACAATCACCATGAAAATCATGATGTTACTTTCAATGTGTTTGTGTATAGTTTCGGAATGTTCGTTTAAAACAAAAGCAACTTCTGTTTGCGTTGAATGTGGATTTTTGCATGACTTTAAACACAGGTCAGAGTTTAGAAATTGAAACTTTAGATGATGTTTATGTTATGACACTCAATATGACTACAAGGGACACAAATGGAAAGTGTAAAGTGTTTATCAATAAGTATGACAAACCCGTAAAACAACTCCATTTAAACGAACTTTACGATTAATGAACAATGGACTACACATGTCTGATTTGTTTCATTTGACCGTGTAATGGGTGCAGACTGCGCAAATTGACGATGCTGTTCCCTTGCTTGAAAAGGATAGTGTGCAGAGGACTGAAAGTTTGGACAAATCGTCAGTTGCAAGGATTTCCAGAGTGGAGTTACGGTCAGGTGGGTTATGGAGTTGTATACTCCTTATTTTGCAACTTCTTGTTGTAAAAACGTGGGATTGCAGTGTGTCATTGTTCAATGGATTACTCAGAATTAAGGAATTTAGTCGCTGTGGCGTGAGCCAATTGCGTATCAAACAGTGTTCTGATAGTAAATGATTATTATATGACAGCAATTTCATTTCTCGTGAAAGTAACGTTAATGGGCAGAATAGAAATGGCATAAATTCTGACAAAGTTGATGGCTCATTGTCCGAAAATGCAGCACCCCAAACATCACAGTGTCAGGCAGCTTAAAAGATTTCTGTACAGATAACTATTCACCAGAAAGAATGACAAAACTTCAGCATCAAGATCCTGATATTGCTCCTGTGGCTCAAGTCGGACAGTAAACGACCCCAAGGGACACAGTTGCAGGTTATTTCCAAGGAGTGTGCGAAATATGTGGTTACATTGGGACTTGTTGGAATTGATTTATGGTGTATTAAGAGATGCAGAGATACATTATGATCAATAAAGAGGGTTAAGAGGGTTAATGTTTCCTCAAGTTTTGAGAAAAGAAATGTTAGTCCCAGCACATGACTAAAATACTGGAGCACACTTAGGCATACATAGACAAATGCAAAATGTATGACATTGCATTGGGCAGGCTTTGGGGGGAAAAAACGCAAAACGGCAGAAACGGGATTATGACACCAGAATAAGTGCTCCTATGTTTAGACAATACATTGCTCACAGGAAAATAAGTGACCTTTGGAGGGAGGTTGTGCACAATGACAGACAGAAACCATATCATAAGAACAGCTTGCCAGACTGGTCCATGAAGCATAAACATGCCAAGTCACCGTTAGCAGCCCCTTTGAGTTCCAAACACCTGAAGATGGAAACTACAATAAATCTGAGGCACGCAGACGTCAGACAGAGTTCAGCATAAACCTCTTCAATATTGACAATACAAACTTAAAATAGGAGTACTGTTAAACTTCTGTCATTAAGCATTTATAGACAAAGAAAGTTCATAAGAACTCATGATGAACAAGGAAATGTCGAGGTCATTTTGAGATTATATCCTGAACAGAGTGGACGGTTAGCCTGGATTATATTCTTTATTTTTGTAGTGCCAAAATATTCTATTAATTCTGTAGGAAAAAAATGGATTAGGAATATTGTGTACACCCAATATTCCTTGAAAGTTATGTTTTAGAATATATTTTTATATTTCTATACCAAGTTGTGTCTTAAGGTATTCGCAAAGTATGGAAATTACAAGTGATATTCACTAAATGGGAATTTAATAGTGTGATCGCAAAGTATGGAATTTATAAGTCATATTCACTAAATGGGAATTTATAGTGCTATTCAAACAAAATACGGAATTTATCTAATAGTTTCCCTTTTCAGATATCACTATGATAACATTAACAATAATTTAATACGCGAAATATTGTGCCAAATTATATAATATTTATCAGATCATTAATGTCATTTTGTGTATTAATTACATGTTATTTTACTTAAACAAATTTCATTCAATTTAAATGGCACCAGAACATAGTGAGAATGGAACCAAAAATGAACACTTGTGTGATTGTGTTAAAAATACAGAGAACAATTATGTGTAGGTCTAGGACTAAATGTGCAGAATTAGGACTCAGTTTACTAGTGTGGCAAGTTTATGCCTTGAGGATTTCGTATGAATATTGCAACACTTACCATGGATTTTGTTAAGTATCGTTCTTAAGATGCTCGTTCTTATTCTTTAAATATACACAAAATCTGTTTATTCATTTCAAGTAAAGCTTAATGCATGTTACACAGAATTTGCTTTCGTTAAATGTAAACGTTTACTCATTCACTCTAAATGTTGCATGCTTTATTTTGTAAGAATATTCTGCACAAGACAACTTTGATTATTACTTAATTAAACATGTAATTTGACATTCTTTCATTTAGTGTGAATGTTGGTACTGATTTCTTGCATGTAAGGTTTTAATGGGGACCATTAAGCCTGGGAGAGGGGAGTGTTGTAATTTTGTACTGGTACCAGTATTCAAGCCTGGTTACTGAGGACATTTTGTCTGTCTTCGGTTAGCACCATAAATCTAGATGTGTATCTCTCTACAGGGCTAACTCTGGCTAATGCTAATGATCATAATTTATGGGTTAGTATCCCTTATTTGGGAGATGCTCTATGAACCAGGCTAATGCTAATGCTACATGATTTATGTGTTAGCATTCCTTATTTGTAGATGCTATAAGATTGATGAGTTAGCATGCTAATATTTACGACCATGCTAACCCCTTATTTGGAAGGGACCTTATAAAAAGGGAGGGTTTTCATTGTTCGTGGCTTTTTCCCTGGCTTTTTCCGTGGCTTTTTTACCTGTACTTGCTAGATACAAACGAGAGATCAGTAGTTATGTGAGAGAGACACTATCATTATTAGTAAACTGTTGTAAATATTAATCCACCATTATAGTTTGGTAGCATGTATATAGAAATAAATTTATAGAATATAGAATTGGACTATATATTTCTTTCTACCTTTTGAAGTAAAGAAATTGTAAAACTACCCTCATAAAACTGGGTCCTTATCAAGCTGGGGTCCTCAGTGTCCTTATCAAGCTGGGGTCCTCAGTGTCCTCATCAAGCTGGGGTCCTCAGTGTCCTCAGTGTCCTCATCAAGCTGGGGTCCTCGGTGTCCTCAGTGTCCTCATCAAGCTGATGTCCTCAGTGTCCTCATCAAGCTGGGGTCCTCATCAAGCTAAGCTGGGGTCCTCATCAAGCTGGTGTCCTCAGTGTCCTCATCAAGCTGGGGCTCTCATCAAGCTGGATCCTCATCGATATGGGGTCCTCAGTGTCCTCATCAAGCTGGGGTCCTCATCAAGCTGGGGCTCTCATCAAGCTGGGGTCCTCAGTGTCCTCATCAAGCTGGTGTCCTCAGTGTCCTCATAAAGCTGGGGTCCTCATCAAGCTGGGGTCCTCAGTGTCCTCATCAAGCTGGGGTCCTCATCAAGCTGGTGTCCTCAGTGTCCTCATCAAGCTGGGGTCCTCATCAAGCTAAGCTGGTGTCCTCATCAAGCTGGTGTCCTCAGTGTCCTCATCAAGCTAAGCTGGGGTCCTCAGTGTCCTCATCAAGCTGGGGCCCTCATCAAGCTAAGCTGCGGTCCTCATCAAGCTGGTGTCCTCAGTGTCCTCATCAAGCTGGTGTCCTCAGTGTCCTCATCAAGCTGGGGTCCTCATCAAGCTAAGCTGGGGTCCTCATCAAGCTGGGGTCCTCAGTGTCCTCATCAAGCTGGGGTCCTCATCAAGCTGGGGCTCTCATCAAGCTGGGGTCCTCAGTGTCCTCATCAAGCTAGGATCCTTATCAAGCTGGGGTCCTCATCAAGCTGGGGTCCTCAGTGTCCTCATCAAGCTAGGATCCTTATCAAGCTGGGGTCCTCATCGAGCTGGTGTCCTCAGTGTCCTCATCAAGCTAGGATCCTTATCAAGCTGGGGTCCTCATCAAGCTGGGGTCCTCAGTGTCCTCATCAAGCTGGGGTCCTCATCAAGCTAAGCTGGGGTCCTCATCAAGCTGGTGTTCTCAGTGTCCTCATCAAGTGTCCTCATCAAGCTGGGGTCCTCATCAAGCTAAGCTGGGGTCCTCATCAAGCTGGGGTCCTCAGTGTCCTCATCAAGCTGGGGTCCTCATCAAGCTGGGGTCCTCAGTGTCCTCATCAAGCTGGGGTTCTTATCAAGCTGGTGTCCTCAGTGTCCTCATCAAGCTGGGGTCCTCATCAAGCTGGGGTGGCTCTAAATAATCCAAACAATGTGTTGATGAGCCGTACTAACAATGTGTTGATGAGCCGTACTAACAATGTGTTGATGAGCCGTACTAACAATGTGTTGATGAGCCGTACTAACAATGTGTTGATGAGCCGTACTAACAATGTGTTGATGAGCCGTACTAACGTCATCTCAATCTTTGAATCGAACAGAGTTCGAGGAATAATAGGCCGTTATAGGGAAACACGGCAATCTTGAACTTTGTATGAGTGTGTAGTTCTAAGGATTATAGACCCTCTACCATTTGAGCCCCGAGAAGAACCCCTCGTTGACTCGGTATCATGTGTGGACTTGCCGAATTTAAAAAAATAGCATCTCGATTTATATCACTTTGACTTTAAACCTGCGTGCATATAATTAAATTTTGAATTTTCTTCGTTATTCTACCATATGTTTACATACAATTATTATTGATGCAGTATTATCAAAAGTTAGTAATATGAAAACACAATGTAATCTTAACTATTCTAATAATTAATAGTAATGATAAAAAAAGTAGTTATGTAGGAAAACGCGAGGAATATAGATAGATAGATAGATATTTTATTCAAACATAAGGCATTACGCCCAACAGTTCACATGCAAATAGTACATACATATAAACATGTATATGAAATACACACAATATTTTCCAGTTAATGACAATTTGTATAATTGCATAGGTGAGTTTCAAGATCATCTAGAATATATAATGAGATTTATTGTATAATTATTGTTTTCACTATATATCGTTCAACAGTTACTGAAAAGAAAATTAATGTTTGCTGTCAACTGCACCCAACCCTGGTGTTGAATTCAAATTCACCAGACCGATAAACCAATTAGCCACTAATAGGTAATTAAAACCTACAAATCAACACCTAAACATTCCAAGTATTACAATAATATAAATTCAGTTTTAAAGGGACACACAGCAACCATGAAGTATTTATCAAACATTACAATTAGCTTATCGATGTATTAATCCAGTATCTTTTTCATTTTTGTCTCAACTTTTTCGGGAAAAAAAAAGACATATACCTGTTTGCTTTTCCGAAGGCGACGGCGGCGATAACATTTAAGTTTTGCGGTCCTTTTCTCGCGAACTGTATGCACTAGACCTTTCAAAACTTGGGTATTACATGGCAACATGACGTAGGAAATTCACCCTCCAAGCAAAGGGCAGATAACTTCATAATGTTTACATTCAAATTTTGCGTTTAGTTCATTTTCTCAGAAACTATTCGCGCTAGACATTTCAAACTTTAGTTAAAGCTGTATCTTGGGTAGTACATCGCAACGTGAAATACACAATAAAGGGCAGATAACTTTCAAATGTTAGTTATAGTTGTAGCTTGGGTAGTACATCGCAACGTAACATAGACAATGTGGGTGTGACCTTCACCCTACAAACAAAGGGCAGACAACTTAGTAATTATTAATTTTACGACATTTTCGCACTAGATATTTCAAACTTAATAATTTAAGTAATTTACTTTTTTTTGTATTATTTTTTTGCGTTTTGTTTCATTATTATTATTATTATTATTATTATTATTATTATAGTTGTTATTATTATTATTATTATTATTATTATTATTGTTACTATTATATATTATTATTATTATTATTATTATTATTAATATTATTATTAAAAAATTAACAAACTTTAGGGACACGTGACAATCGTGACGTGGTTATCAAGCATTAAAATTAGCCTCTCAATTTATAAATCCAGTCCTTTAAACCTGCTTGCATATAATTAAAAATATTCGTGTTTTCATTTTATCTTCTTATTCTACCGTAGGTTTAGATGTATTATTGGTGCACTAGTGATCGCCATGACTACTCACCATTGATTTGCTTTATACTGTTATTATAATTAATATGCAGATCTATGTGGGAAATTACTTTAAAGGTATCTATAATATACGATAGATTATTTGGGGCTGATTCATAAGGCGTGACTTTAAATAAAGAGCCGATAATGCCATAGAAAAATGAATCTTGATACATGGGGTTGTTAGCCTCGCACTATCGCATTGTGAACAATACCCAAAGCACGGAATTCACAGGCGCAAGGTGACCGGAAATCACACTGCAACTACCGACTTTGTTTTGTGCCAAGAACAGTTGAACACTCGGGTTACCCACAGGGATACACTTATTAGAAGCATGTTGCCGTGTGAGTAACACTATAAGATACAAAACTGTGTGTGCAAAGCGCCGCTTGCTCGAGCCACGGGATGCCAGATGGGCATGTTATGCACGATGTATGGATACTGATTTATCAAGAGTTGGAGGTACGTTATCATCATGGACATTGTTTATATATTGAATAAGAACGATTTCACAGACCCAACAGGACAACAAAGCACGTTATCGCCGAGTCTAAAATGTGTAAAAAGGTGAATGTTTATATCCAGGTGCGCACCCAGTAGTTGAGTTATTCCAGAGGTGTGATGAGCACCAGCGTTTTTTTCAGAGGTGTGATGAGACGCAGCGTTTATTCCAGAGGTGTGATGAGACGCAGCGTTTATTCCAGAGATGTGGCGAGACGCAGCGTTTATTCCAGAGGTGTGATGAGACGCAGCGTTTATTCCAGAGGTGTGATAAGACGCAGCGTTTATTCCAGAGATGTGACGAGACGCAGCGTTTATTCCAGAGGTGTGATCAGATGCAGCGTTTATTCCAGAGGTGTGATGAGACGCAGCGTTTATTCCAGAGGTGTGATGAGACGCAGCGTTTATTCCAGAGATGTGACGAGACGCAGCGTTTATTCCAGAGGTGTGATGAGCACCAGCGTTTATTCCAGAGGTGTGATGAGACCCAGCGTTTATTCCAGAGGTGTGATGAGACCCAGCGTTTATTCCAGAGGTGTGATGAGCACCAGCGTTTATTCCAGAGGTGTGATGAGCACCAGCGTTTATTCCAGAGGTGTGATGAGCACCAGCGTTTATTCCAGAGGTGTGATGAGACCCAGCGTTTATTCCAGAGGTGGATGAGACCCAGCGTTTATTCCAGAGGTGTGATGAGCACCAGCGTTTATTCCAGAGGTGTGATGAGCACCAGCGTTTATTCCAGAGGTGTGATGAGCACCAGCGTTTATTCCAGAGGTGTGATGAGACCCAGCGTTTATTCCAGAGGTGTGATGAGCACCAGCGTTTATTCCAGAGGTGTGATGAGACCCAGCGTTTATTCCAGAGCTGTGATGAGACCCAGCGTTTATTCCAGAGCTGTGATGAGACCCAGCGTTTATTCCAGAGGTGTGATGAGCACCAGCGTTTATTCCAGAGGTGCGATGAAACCCAACATTTATTCCAAAGGTGTGATGAGACGCAGCGTTTATTCCAGAGGTGCGATGAAACCCAGCGTTTATTCCAGAGGTGTGATGAGCACAAGCGTTTATTCCAGAGGTGTGATGAGCACCAGCGTTTATTCCAGAGGTGTGATGAGACCCAGCGTTTATTCCAGAGCACCAGCGTTTATTCCAGAGATGTGATGAGACCCAGCGTTTATTTCAGAGGTGTGACGAGCACCAGCGTTTATTCCAGAGGTGCGATGAGACCCAACGTTTATTCCAGAGCTGTGATGAGATCCAGCGTTTATTCCAAAGGTGTGATGAGCACCAGCGTTTATTCCAGAGGTGTGATGAGACCCAACGTTTATTCCAGAGCTGTGATGAGACCCAGCGTTTATTCCAGAGGTGTGATGAGCACCAGCCTTTATTCCAGAGGTGTGATGAGCACCAGCGTTTATTCCAGAGGTCTGATGAGACCCAACGTTTATTCCAGAGCTGTGATGAGACCCAGCGTTTATTCCAGAGGTGTGATGAGCACCTGCGTTTATTCCAGAGGTGTGATGAGACCCAACGTTTATTCCAGAGCTGTGATGAGACCCAGCGTTTATTCCAGAGGTGTGATGAGACCCAGCGTTTATTCCAGAGGTGTGATGAGACCCAGCGTTTATTCCAGAGGTGTGATGAGACCCAACGTTTATTCCAGAGCTATGATGAGACCCAGCGTTTATTCCAGAGGTGTGATGAGACCCAACGTTTATTCTAGAGGTGCGATGAGACCCAGCGTTTATTCCAGAGGTGTGATGAGACCCAACGTTTATTCTAGAGGTGTGATGAGACCCAACGTTTATTCCAGAGCTATGATGAGACCCAGCGTTTATATCAGAGGTGTGATGAGACCCAACGTTTATTCTAGAGGTTTGATGAGACCCAACGTTTATTCCAGAGCTATGATGAGACCCAGCGTTTATTCCAGAGGTGTGATGAGACCCAACGTTTATTCTAGAGGTGTGATGAGACCCAACGTTTATTCCAGAGCTATGATGAGACCCAGCGTTTATTCCAGAGGTGTGATGAGACCCAACGTTTATTCCAGAGGTGTGATGAGACCAAGCGTTTATTCCAGAGGTGTGATGAGACCCAGAGTTTATTCCAGAGGTGTGATGAGACCCAGCTTTTATTCGTGATGAGACCCAACGTTTATTCTAGAGGTGTGATGAGACCCAACGTTTATTCCAGAGCTGTGATGAGACCCAGCGTTTATTCTAGAGATGTGATGAGACCAAGCGTTTATTCCAGAGCTATAATGAGACCCAGAGTTTATTCCAGAGGTGTGATGAGACCCAGCGTTTATTCTAGAGGTGTGATGAGCACCAGCGTTTATTTCAGAGGTGTGATGAGACCCAACGTTTATTCTAGAGGTGTGATGAGACCCAACGTTTATTCCAGAGCTATGATGAGACCCAGCGTTTATTCCAGAGGTGTGATGAGACCCAACGTTTATTCTAGAGGTGCGATGAGACCCAGCGTTTATTCCAGAGGTGCGATGAGACGCAGCGTTTATTCCAGAGGTGGATGAGACCCAGCGTTTATTCCAGAGGTGTGATGAGACCCAGCGTTTATTCCAGAGGTGTGATGAGACCCAGCGTTTATTCCAGAGGTGTGATGAGACTTAGCGTTTATTCCAGAGGTGTGATGAGACCCAGCGTTTATTCCAGAGGTGTGATGAGACCCAGCGTTTATTCCAGAGGTGTGATGAGACCCAGCGTTTATTCCAGAGGTGTGATGAGACCCAGCGTTTATTCCAGAGGTGTGATGAGACCCAGCGTTTATTCCAGAGGTGTGATGAGACCCAGCGTTTATTCCAGAGGTGTGATGAGACCCAGCGTTTATTCCAGGGACCGTTCAGTCTTGTTTGTAGAACTTGTACTCGTTCAATAACCTCAATATTTAGAAAAGTCTTTCGAATGGCTCTCTTGTACATGTATCTACAGACTGAAAACAGGTATGTGATGTATCTTAATATTAAAATAATGTCAAATGGTAAAACAGGAACCTTAAAAGGGACAACAGAGGCTTATTCCCTGCTCCGTTTTATGTTTTTAGCTACTCGAGCTCAAAACAAACCTAAACATCGACATTCATTTACAGTTTTATTATACGCCCGCTTGAAAAACGAGAGGTATTATGGTATGGGACTGTCCGTTCGTCCGTCCGTCCTTAAACAATTCGCATTCTGCACGATAACTGCAAAAGTATGACTATAAGACCCACCCACATGGAACTTCATAGGTACATTGCCCTAGGGGAGAGGAGGCAACCTATTGTTTTTGGGGCCAGTAGGTCGAACTTCAAAGTCACAGCAACTTTTTATGGAAATATGCATTCCGCACAATAACTAACTTCAAAACCATAACACTTGTAACTCATAAAACGTCATAGGTACATTGCCCTAGGTGAGAAGAGAAACCCTATTGTATTTGGGTCAGTTGGTCAAAGATCAAGGTCGCTGTGACCTTCTATGGAAATAGGCATTTCGCGCGATAACTTCAAAACCATAAAACCCACACTCATGAACTTTCATAGATACATTGACATTGTTGAGAGGAGAAACCCTATTAATTTTAAAAGTGAAGGTCGCCGAGACTTTATATGGAGATAGGTATTCCGCGCGGTAACTTTGAAACCATAAAACTCACACTCATGACACTTCATAGGTGCATATTCCAGGAGTATAAAACCTATACTCATGAACCTTTGTAGGCGCATTGCCCATGGTGAGAGGAGGACCCCTATTGCTTTTGCGGTTAGTAGGTCAAAGGTCAATGTCACCATCTCCTCATATGTACATGACAACTCGAGAATATAATACCCACATTTTTAAACTTCATATGTGCATTGCCCTTGGTGAGAGGAGAAAGACTTTTGCTTTTGGGTTCATTAGGTCACATTGACCGAATCCTAAAAGACGTCTTCCCCAATGCAACTGTAATTATTAGATTTTACAATTAAGGAACTCTACAGAAAATAGTACGCGTGTTAATAGAACAACCCCAATTGATGTTATGCTGAGTGGGTCATATGTCAAGGTCATTGTGACCTGATAATGACAAATTGTTTCCTGACTGTTATTCACCAGCTATTTGACCTACAATCTTGAAACTTTATATAAAAAGTGCTCTTGGTTGAACAAAATTGCTTTTTTAGAAGGTCAGAGGTCAATGTCATATTGACCTTACATCTAGGAAATGTTTATAACATAAAATATTTAGCAAACGGGTGTATATTACCCCGTTAGGCGCTCTTGTGTTTTTTGCTATGAAGAATAAAATTCTTAAACACTGACTTCGGTTTTAGAGTCATCCATTTATTATAATATACTGAAAGGAAAAAGAAACGCAGGGTGCGTATTTCAGCTATATATTGCATATACTGCACACTTAATTCCATATATATTCCAAGGAAATCCCAAGATGTTTTGTAAAAAAAAAAAGTGCAGTTAGTTAGAGAAAGGACACAACTGTGATGTTGTAGACGTTTTAATCACAGTACACGTTGTAACAAGAAATTCATAAATGCTGAAGTTCCTCCTTGAAAAATTGAGCCAGTTCAGTACTGTATTTAATGTTAAGTGATTGCAACATTTAAAGCCTAAGTTTGCTCACCTGCTTGAGCCAAATGAGCATTCTGACGATAATGAAACTTTAAAGGGTTAACCATTGGTGTGTTCAGTGCTGTTTAAACCTTCTTTCTAAAAGGAAAGGCCTAATGTCGCCCTGTACCATTCGATTATAAGTAGCATATTAAACATACAATATATAGCGGAAATACGCACCCTGCGTTTCTTTTTCCTTTCAGTATATAGTTCAAAACTGAAAAGCATGTTGCAGAAATCTTTCTTAACGTCACTTAACAAAACTGCATCAAAAGCATAACGTAATACAAACAAGCTGTACATATATAGCAACATCGTAGCATGGTCGGTGGCATTTCTTTTGATGAATGCAGAGCATTAAATCGTTTAATTTAGGATAACTAAAGAGGCGTGGCTATACCGTACTACAACTATCAAATATACGGTCACTATGACGTCACAGTGTTACTAAGAACATCATGCTACAAAAAAGATAGTCTGTCTCAGCTCGTTGGTTATTTAAACACGTCGATGGGCTACGCCCACCTCGGTGTTTAAATAAGCCAACTCGCTGAGGCCAGACTCTAACTATTACTTGTGTTTGAAGCATTGCAGTTAATGCCATTCTCTTTATACATGTAATAGGACACTTTATATATCTAAGAAAAGAAGAAAATAACAGCAAGGAGACTTGCCTTAAACCATATTGCAGTGTAGTAGCAACCAACTCTTTTCTCGATCATACGCAGCATAACTCAGCATAACTCTTTTTGCAAGTGTTGAAGACCTGAAATAGTCTCTCTCTCTCTTCTGTCTTCGTCTCTCTCTCTCTCTCTCTTGCGCGCGCATACACATCATAACTCGGCATAACACTCTTTGCAATGTCAAGTGTTGAAAGATATCTGAAACAGTATAAAGACATTTAACTGGTCACAAACCGCCTTAGACCTCTCTCTCTCTCAACCTTTTCTCGTGTACCCCATGTCACCCTCAATAGTATTCAGACTGACTTACTAAATATTGGGTATTATTGGGTATTATATGAAAGCATGGGATATGATCAATATATTCATAAGTAGTATCTAGTCCGGCAGACAAAACATACAAGCTAATCCGCTGGTTCGTCAAAATATATCAAAAGGAACTAATGGGGATATAGTCAAAAATGTATAAATAATTTAGATTTTCTTATCGAAATGGGTGGCCTTAATATAATCACTAAGAACATTGAAGGTCAGTTGCCTATGTCTCTTTTGGGAATCGAGTAAATTATTTAGATTGAAAATAATAGAACTTTGTTGTAATTTAGATTTTAACTCTTCCCTTATTAAATCGAGTGGACTACATTCAAGTAAAAAGTGTTCGGTGGAAAATGGGATAGAGCAGGAAGTACAGTTTTTATCAAGATCTTTAAGTATGAGCCTTCCTACACTTGATGGTAATAGGTTATATCCCATTCTAAGTATCGTTATAGTTTTGTTAATCATTTTATCTGAGAATAGGGCGTGATTTCTAAAATTACAACTAAGTCTAGTGAAAGTATTCAATTTATTCGTTTGATTAGTTAAGTAAAGGTTTAATTTATCACTATTGCTTTACGAATACAAGAATAAACTTCTGAAGGTTCGAAATGAATATCCTTATAGATAATGGCGCGATCCAGCCCTACCTTACAGGCGAGGTCGGCTTTTTTATTGCCAGAAATATTTACATGAGCCATTCCAGGTTAACTGTAAGATTTAAGATATTACATTCATTAAGTAGATTCAATATACATGAGATAAGGTCTGGTCTAGTCTTGCTTTTTCTATCTTTAATTGCAGTAAGGCTCGTTGCCATGGTCGACAAGGGAAATCAAATGACAGCATTGGCTCTGCATGATCATTAGTATGATCAATGCATTTTTGACAGGATTTGACCAATGTTTCCAGTGCGGAACTGAGACCTATCCACCATATTGAAGATTTTGCTCGCTCCCTACGCTTTGAAATTCCTTGGTGACCCTCATGAATTCTTTCAAGCATTTCTGACTGCATGATCTCAGGAATAATCAGCCGATCCCCTTTCAAGAGTAAACCCTTTTGAAATGTGATTTCACCTGTATGACCAGAATGGTTTCATCCTATTATATGCTTGTAATGTGACTTAATTTGTTCCAGTCGATTAGGAGAGGCTGGTAAACTTGCTATGACTGCCTTTACATAAGCGTCTATTTCTAAACTGGCCTCAATATCTGAACCACATGGGGTAGACAGGGGTCTCTAGATAAGCAGTCTGCTATGATCAGTTTACACCCGGCTATATAGCTTATTGAGTATTGAACATTCGAAATCTCTGTATTCTGGGAGGTAGCTCTGTTAAATTCTTGGTGCTTAACAGAGGAACCAGGGGTTTATGATATGTTTCCAAATGAAATGGGACTCTTTCTTTCACAGACCCATGTTAATCCAAGACATTCTTTTTCTATTTATGCATATCTCTGCTCTGTTTCTGTCAGAGAACGAGATGCATATGCCACCGGCTGCCAGATTTCACCGTGTTTTTGGCGAATTACGCCCCCTAACCCATAGGACGAACTATCAGCTGAAACTAATATTTCCTTCCCGGGATCGTATTGTGCTAAGACTGCTGGCGAAATCAAGTCAGTCTTATTTTTCTTAAAAGCAGTTTCTTATGCTGGTCCCCAGGCCCATGCACTTTTTGCTTTAAGGAGATCACGGAGTGGTTTAGTCATGTCTGCCATATTTGGTGAAAACTTAGTTGATTTACTATGCCTAAAAATCTTTTGATGTCGGAAACATTTTCCGGTTTTGGCAGGTCTACGATTGCCTTTACTTTCAAGGGATCGGCTTCAATTGTACCCTGGCCTACTATATTACCTAGGAACCTAAGGGAGGGCTTACAGAAATCGCACTTGTCATTTAGTGTGATACCTGCTGTCTCAATGATCTGTAGCACTATGCGAAGCCTAGTGTCATGTTCAAGGTTTGGTGCTCCAAATACAAGAACGTCATCCATTTGGCAAACTACCCCTGGGAGACCCTCCAGTTATTCTGACATTTTCTTTTGGTAAAATTCCGGTGCCGAATTAATTCTGAAAGAAAGGCGGTTAAAACAGTTATGGCAGGACATTTGTCTCTAGAGTGTGCCTGTCTATTTCCACACCGTTCACAAACCGCAATCTTTCCGGAAGTCTGCGACGGCTGTCGCGACTTTTGCTTATTCCAAACACGTTGGTTTGTTTTAATACTGTCCATATTTACAACGTATTTACATGTTGTGAGTTTGTACCCCGTATGACAGACTGCTGAGATTTCACGACCTCACTCTGCCTGGCTACTGTAATAGCTGTTTCTAATGTTAGCTCAGCGTCTAATTGGAGTTTTTCCGACAGTCTGTGGTTTGTTAATCCCACGACAATCCTATCCCGAATCATTTCATCGTGCAACGTTCCAAACTGGCAATTCTCTGATAATTTGTGTAAGTTCGTAACAAAAGTGTCTACACATTCGCCCTCGAGCTGCATCCGCTGATTGAATTTGGCACGCTCGAAAATTACATTCCGCTTTGGAATAAAGTACTTGTTTAATCTATCCGTGACAGATTTGTAAACTTTTTGTTCCTCATCTGACAGTCCAAATGACGCTAATATGTCCTCAGACTCGCTGCCCATTGAATACAATAATGTATTTATTTGCGTTTCCGCTGACTTCTCTTCCAAACCCGACGCCGACCTGAACCTTTCAAATCGCTTAAACCATTTTTCCCATGCTTCTGGTTTAGCAAAGTCAAACGCGTCTGGATTTGCAAAATTAAAAGCCGCCATATTAACTATCACAAGTTATCCAATACTTATCAGAAAAAAACAGCAACACTATCACAAATTTACTCCAGCATGTCATTAGTTATCCACTGCAAGAGTCGCTGTTAATCACTTCACCGCTGCCACCATGTTATATTGTTAGCTGAATGTGTGACAATATGAATAAACAAGACTCAGTTCTGGAACACTACCAGTTTAATGAAGACATCTATCCTAGACAGAGGCAAGATTAAGAATGCCCTCTGCATGCAATGTACAGTGTATATATCCCTCCAAGCTACCTGTGTGGCCCCATACTAAATAGGCCAGGCTTGGTACTGTAACTAATTGATTGTCCGTAGATCATTACTGGAGTCTCTGATGAACATTATACAACACCATCCACCCTCGGTCCGTCCGCTGACCGGCCTGCCTGCCTGCCCTGCCCATCTGCCTGCCCGCTCGCCCACCCACACCAACATTGAATAATATCCATATACAATGTGCTCATGTTGGTGCCTGCATGGTTCTGTATAATTCCCAATAGTAAGTAGGACCGAGGATAATTGTGCATGTTGTGTGTCAAAACACCTTCCTAAAGAGAGTGACATTTTAGAATGTCAAACATACTGGTAACATTGATATGAGTAATCATTGTGTACCCATGCACCTTGTAGTTCGTCGCTGGACAATATTCCAGTGCGTCATGTTTCTTTTTAAAGACTTTCGACTGGGGTGGTATACTCAATCACTGGACGGACTAGTCCTGTGATCGCGGCTAATTTTAGAGGAAGATGTATTAATTTAATTCATATATTTTCAACAATTAATTCCCCTAACCTCTCTCTCAGCCTCAGTGGAATTATCTTCGTATCGGGACGCCTTAGATTTCCCCATAAGGTACAACTTTATCAAATAATGAAAATAAAAATGCAGTTCACAATAAATAAGATATTCAATGGTTGGTGGGATTAGAATATCATCGATTTCAAGGTCTCTATGCCGCATGGATAAAGACCGCAATTTCTATGATTCTTTCATGAAATCACAAAATCTACTCGCGATATACTAGTACCAGATGCTTTCTTACTCGTTTACCAATTATTAAAGTTGTTTATAGTTTGCATATTTCTTTTTGTTACAACAACCATCTTGGATGTTGCGTGTATCTAATGTATTCATCTAAGGATGATCCAGGTCAAACGGTGTCCAATTTGACAATTTGAAAGCGGATTCCGAGGAATAAAGGTCGTTTGAGGAAATAGTTCCCAAGAGGATAGACGGACGGACAAATCGCCATGACATAAGCCCTACTGAACTTCAGGGCTGAGTAGTATACCTCTTCCAAAATAGCATAATGTATGTCAATGCGATTTGGTCACACCGTTTCTTAGGTCAGATGTGTGAATGTTCCCCTTAACACATCTTCAAATACAGAAGACACCTCCCTAAGGGCCTAAGGGCTCGTCCGGCGGTTGAGGACGTAGCAAGAGTGGTCCCGTGTGTCTGAGATATTTCTCCTGCACACTATTGAATCACGGTGAATTTATTGGATAGTAAGATTAGGCACGGTTCCGGGCCAGAGGGATCTCTCTTTCTCTCTCTCTCTCTCTCTCTCTCGCTCTCTCTCGTGCGCGCGCGCACCTGAGATCATTGTAGATGTATGCAACTTTGCATGATCGGTACCAAGCTTAGTTGTGTAAATCGTCGCAGTATTCCGGTCAAGTGATTTTTAGCTCGGCTATTCGATGTCAATATTTCAGCAGATATGTTATATATGATGCCAGGAAACACTTAAATATGTATGCTGTGCAACATTCTATTACTTCAATTTGATAAGTTTATGTTAAAACTATTTTCAAAAATAATCCCAGATTTCGTCGATTTTTCTCCTGAAAATTAAGGAATTTCAAGCATCATGCGGTTCGGGACTTTTTTTCTTAATTATTGGATCTTTGTCTATCCAGAAATGTTACAATGTGTCCTTATTCAATTGTATTCAATTTGTTTCTATATTTTAACCCCATACCCCCAATGGATTACAGAAATCAGTGACTTTTGTAATTTTTTCCGACATTTTGCCCTAAAATGCCAATATTTGAGCACATGTGTTATATATTGTGTCCGGAAAAACTTGAATATGTATGCTGTGCAACATTCTATTGCTTCAGTTTGATAGGTTTATGTTCAAACTAATTTCAAAAAATAATTCCACATTCCGGCGATTTTTTACAAAAAAAATAATTTTCTCCCCCAAATTAAGGCATTTTCAAACATCATGAGGTTTGGGACTTTTTTCTACTGAATCACTGGACCATACCCTGCTCAAACAGCTAACAATATTTCTTTTTGCTATTGTATTAGATATTTTTCTAATTTTTAGTTAAATACTCCCAATGTATGACAGAAATCAGCGATTTTATTCAATTTTTCAACATTTTTACCCAAAATCTCAATATTTAAGTATCGGATCCATAAATTATATGGTGTGACACGTAGAGATGCGTTCTGAGAAAGATTCAAACAATTCAAATTGGTTCTAATGTATTCCATACTTTTTCTAAAAAACAATATCAGATTTCGGCGATTTTCGTCTAAAAACGCAGCGTTTCCCTACAAAACTCACTAAAGCCCCAACGCTCAGATGGCACACATGTCTCATTTTGAAACTTATTATGTTCTTTCAGAAAATCATATCCTACAAAATTCCCTCTTGGGGTGGGGGTTCTCCAACTAGCTCACAGCCTATATACGTTAGGCAATACAACTAGCTGATAGGAGAGTTTATTATGAGTTGTTGTTTTCAAATGTTTCGCAAGAGTGTGCGCATCATACAATGATGATATGGCCTAACGATGGTTATCAAAAAGTGGAGGGAAATATAACAAGAACAATAAAACGCGAGCGTCTATTGATAAAACATGGTGACTAAATTGTCTTTGTACATTAAAATAAATCGGACGTCGTCTTCATTACTTCTTTATAACATAGGGAAAACGCACTTTGGTATCGGACATTGTGGGTAGCAGTGTATTTTCCATGTATAACTTATCTAAAATCTGTGTTATATCTGCTGTATTGATGCTTTGTTTTAATTCTGGAGGCAAGACCCTTTAACAATGGTTTATATTGTTATTAAATTAAAGTTCCAGCACCTTACCCACCCAATGACTGCCACTCGGGTGTGAATAATTAAGCAACTGTAATTGAAATGACCACAATAATCGGTCCTGTTCTTGTTGTTTTTTCTTTAAATATATATACCTTACTATATTATTATAAACATAAGGACAATAATGGACATTTATATAAATCAGTGTTGGGTATAATAATTTGACTGGTCTTGTTTTGTTTTTATAAACAGATTGATTGTCTTTAGATAAATAATATCTACATATCCCAAACTATTTTTGCAAACTGGAATTTCTTCTTAGGTGTTTCCACACAGAACAGAACAGAACAGAACATATTCTTTATTTATGACTTAAACAAATGTTTCTCGTCATATAAATACATATTACATTTTTAATATGTGACAGGTCAATGCAATTTTTACCTTAAACAATGAAAAAGTACAAACACACAATCATACATACTATACACTCATACAACTCACCCATTCACTCTGACGCCCGAAATGTCTCACACAATCACTCTGGATCACGTATTTACCCTGTTATAATGATTTAACTATTCCTATTACATATTTTCATGTAAACTTTTAAGTTTTAATAGTTTACATGTCATGTCCAATGAGGATGAACATACATTTTTTTACTCATTATACATTGCAGTATTGCGAATAATAAATGCTTCCCTAACAAACCTAGATAATCTAAAAAGCTCTTGCTGGCTTGAAGATTGCATCAGCTGAATAAATTTAAAAACACTTGGATGTCTGTAATAATATTGTTTAACATATAGTTTACGTAATTGTTCGTACAAAGGACAAATTAAAATAAAATGATATTCATCTTCTAAGTCTGTACTATTACACAATGTACAATATCTCTGATTTCTATCAGTTCTATTTTGTGAATATCTGCCAGTTTCAATTCTAAGTCTGTGGGAGGATAATCTGATCCTCGACATGGCAGTTCTTAATTTCAACGGCAATATATCTAAATACACTTCATATGAAAATGAGGTTTTAAAATGTCTGTACAAACATAAAACTCGATTATTTTCAACATCAATGTTCCATTTTTGAACAAAACCATCTATTAAATTTTGTTTAATCAACAAATGAAAAGATTTCATATCAATACAAGTTGGGTCATTCCAAACATAATTATAGCCACAGTCAGTTATAATGGTTTTAACATTGCTGGCCCAATTCTTCATTCCTCTTTCACAATCTCTCACAGCATCTTTATAAAAAGTTGATATTAAAATGCTTTTTGAATCGACCACCTTACTCCAATACTTTATTATTTTTACATACCTTAAAATATACAATGGGTATCTACCTAGTTCTCCATAAATACCGGAATTACTAGTAGCCGTTTTAACCCTTAACAATTATTTACAAAATTTCAAATGTATTCTTTCGATCTCCTTTGACTTTGTAAAACCCCAAATTTCTGCTCCATAGCTTAATATAGAACCAACGAACGCATCAAATAATTGGCAAAACGTTTTTGGTTTAAAATTGTATTTTTTTACATGTGCAATTAATATATTCAAAGCTTTTAATCCTTTAACTGCTAAGGTCTCTTGATTCAAATTATATGAACCCGTATAATTAAAAACAGTTCCGAGGTAGTTAAAATCGTTACCAACTTCTAAATTATTTCCATTATAAACCCATGTCTCATTAACTAAAAGATTACCCCTTTTTCTAAAAACCATAACTTTTGTCTTTTCCACGTTAACCTCTAATCCCCATTTGTCGCAATATTCTTTCAACAAATTTAAACGTTCTTGTAACTCAGACGGTGCTTTTCCAAACAAAACCATATCATCTGCGAAAAGTAAAAGAATTAAAGTTATATCCTCTATTGTAAGTCCAGATTTATTACTGTCTTGTAAGAACAATTCCATGTTCCACACAGATGTGGTGTTGGTCGCTCGCTTTACGCTGATATCCGTTTTTTCCTTGGTAATGGCACCTGACGCATGTGATACTTTAGCTAACCTACTCTCCTCATTCCGTGGGAATGGCACCGGGCATATCTTTGGAATTTCCACACTGTGCTCCTCATGTGGTGCTGGCCGCATTCAATTTAATACTCCGCTATCATCATTCCTTGGGAATGTTGCCCCGCAGTTCCCTTGCGATTCGTTTGCTGATCTGCCCGCTTTTCTCCAACATTTTCTCTTCTTCTTTGGTGTTTCTACACAGATTTACTCCTGCTGCGCTCCTGGTCGCTTTCTGTTTACTTCCAAACAAAGATCTTGAAATTTTGTAATAAGCTCTTTCACATTTTCTAATGTCTTCCGATGACACACGGCGAATATGCCGTACAACTAAAGCGACTTTTTCTCGTACTTGAACATGCCTTTCTCGCTCTTTTTCTTCTTCAAACTTTGTCTTGTGTAACGATGTCTCAAGCGTAGCGTACATTTGCCCTGCAAGCTCAACGTGTTTCGTTTGCGTGTTCTCGTCCTTCATTGATATTGCCGCCTGGCTATTGTGTGGAACAAGTGCTTGCGCTGTTACTAATCTTTTCTCTTCTATCTTTGGTAATGAAGCCATGCGTTTTTCTTGCAATTGAGTACCCTCTTTTATTGAATTTCTCTCCTCTTTCATGGGCGCTTGTCATTTCTCTGGTACTTGCGCCCCTAACTCGTGGTCTTTCACTAATCTGCCCTCGACGTTCTTTACACATAACAGTGCACTCCTCCCATTCTGCCGTCCAGTGAGACCCAGTGGCACATAATTTCCACGGAGGTACACGATCACAGAGCTCATGAAACGGGATGGGCTTCAGGGGTGGATTGTAGAGACCTGCAATGAAATATCAAACCGGATAACAATGATGTAATTTTCTTAATTACATTCAAACAACACGCCCATTGTGATTGCAGGTTGTATACAGCAGAGATAAAAAAAAAATGAAAAGTCTACGTTACAATATTACAATAGCAGCATGTCTAATTTGTTCGACCTGTTGATTCTTCATATTATCCAAGTGGAGCATATAAGTACAGATACGCATGGGTCAAAGTAGAATATACATAAACATATTTTAATATGCGTTTTGTTAAAGCATTCCCTCAATGAAGACCAATAAGACATACAGTTCTTAATAAAAGAAAACAGAGTGACTCTACATGAATATGAACATTGTATATATACAGAAACGGGTCTGAGGATACCCTACAGAATAAAATGAGCACCGAAATATTCCATTTCCTACAATTAAAAGAACATATTCGCATGCATGTCAAGTCTCGAGAAGTGTGTGCGAGTCAACAGCTTACAGTCGCAAGAGATCTACCGCCTACGTGGTAAAATATATCTAATCATTGATAACTCGGTGAAATCCAATACAAGTAGATGAGCTTTCGAACCGACGCCGTCCCGCATGCGTCACAGACTCGGCCAATATGAAATCCAAGGATTGGATAAGCCAACAAGGCCAATATGACAAAGGTTTTGTTCTCTTTAAGGACACCATTTTAAAAAATAAAAACACAACGTCGCAGCTTTTCGGTGGTAAATGAATACGCCAATAGTAATTAGGGTTTGATTATTTGTAAATTCGGTTACATCGTCTTCGCTGAAATATAGCTAAAAGTATAGCGCTAACAGGGGAAGATTTATTTGAATCAGATACTTGTTATTAATCAGATACTTGTTATGTTATATTGAACATATACCGCTTGTTTTTTCTTACCTGTAAATGATATTTAAAACATAGGAATAAAGAGAGATATTAAGTAGTTAATTAATAAAAATGTCTTCAAGTAAGTGTTTTCATATTGGCCTAGTTATTGGTCCTCGGACTGTCGTATTGGCCCGCGGCCTTCGGCCTTGGGCCAATATGACTGTCCTTGGACCAATTACAGAGCCAATATGAAAACAATTAATTAATAACATCATATTCTAATAATATTACGATGAGGAAAACAAATAGAAGATAGGAATATAATATGAGAAAGAAGGAAAGACAGAAACCTGGAAGCTTACTACCAGAAGAATGACCGGCCACCCGAGGAGATGGCTGGACACTGTAGATGAGACTGTCGGCTCTAGGTGGATATGGGAGTCTACACAATAAACATGATAACATCTATATATCTATAGTAATTCTTGAGTGTCTAAGTGTTATTCGGACCGAAATATCAGAGATGAAAGAGCAGCTGTCCAGTCATATTGCACACTCCGAACTACAAGTTGGTCAGTATGCAATAGGAAAAATCACACGACACACAGCTTGTCCACGGATGAAAACATTTAAAACTTGTCTGATAAACAGAACGGTTTGGGGATAGATCTTCAAAAAAACAAATGAACACTTACAAAGAAGAATTCAAGGAATCCTTTGATTCCTTGAAGTTACTGCATGAGAAAAATGTACTGCAGAAAATACATTACGAAAAACACCAACCACCACCCAGATTAGCCCCGTAGAAGAACAAATGAACATTCCTCAATCTAATGAATGTACACAGAATAAAATCATGCACGAAATAGTAGCGATACATCCTTCAATGAAAATTCTACAAGACGGGCGGCCGAAGAAACAAGTTGTAAAACACTCGTGGAGAATCGAACCTTGATTATAGGAGATGGATATTAAAAGGAATTCAACAGAATGGCCTAAATAGTACAACAGATATCATTGCTGCAGGTGGGGCGACAGTCAAATATTCGGAGTTACGGATTCAACATATGGCGCAATATGCCAACGTCGTCATATATATTGGCGGAAATGACGTCGCACGCGTATGGTTATCCATCAGGGTCATAACTATTAAGATGTTACGCGTAACCAAATTACGTTCCGCGTAACATAACTAACCAATGAAATCATGTTCTTATGTTAAGCGTAACATAGGCATAAGTTACATGTAACATAGGATTTAATTGCGTGTAACCACGGTTAATGTAGCGTAAATGATGCGGTTCTGGCCACCAGGGTATTAGCTCCTACATTACGCATAAACAAAGTTAAGTTACGCGTAACTTAAGCCTGTATTACGCGTAACTTAAAAACATATTTTCATTGGCTGAAGTTACGCATAACATACGAACATCATTTCATTGGTTAGTTATGTTACGCGTAGCTTAAGCCTATGTTACGCATAACATAAGAACGTAATTTCATTGGATGCTTAAGTTACACGTAACATAAGAACATCATTCATTGGTTAGTTATGTTACGCGTAACTTAAGCCTATGTTACGCGTAACATAAGAACGTCATTCATTGGTTAGTTATGTCACGCGTAACTTAAGCCTATGTTACACGTAACATAAGAACGTTATTTCATTGGATGCTTAAGTTACGCGTAACATAAGAACATCATTCATTGGTTAGTTATGTTACGCGTAACTTAAGCCTATGTTACACGTAATATAAGAACGTCATTTCATTGGATGCTTAAGTTACGCGTAACATAAGAACATCATTCATTGGTTAGTTATGTTACGCGTAACTTAAGCCTATGCTACACGTAATATAAAAAAACGTCATTTCATTGACTGTTTAAGTTACGCGTAACGTAAGAACATCATTTCATTGGCTGCTTAAATGACACACTAAAAGGGACATACGGCAATCTTTTGTTATTGTAAAACTCGTGGCATCTCGTTATTTTTTCTGCATACATTTCATTTTTTCAATCATGATCAGAAAAATAGGGCATTGGAATAACAATTGATATTAATTATATGAATATTGTAAAGTAAATTGTTTAAGTGGTTTATTAACTGTTGATTATATTGCACCAATAATATATTTAAACCTATGGTAGAACAACGAAGAAATTGAAAACTCAAACTTGTATTTACAAGAAGGCGTAAAGTTAAAATGATATTGGATTAATAAATTGAAAGGCTAATGTTATTGCTTGATATGCTATGTGTCCCTTTAATTTTCCTATCTGTTTATTAATATATCTGTGCTATATGTGTGTGAACAGCTATGCATCATCAAAGGAAATTTCACCGACCATACTACAAAGGTGATTAACGAATACTGTGTTGTTCTGGGTGGAGTATAAGAGTGTGCGCATGCAAATAGATATTCTTATGTTACGCGTAACAGAAGCAGCCAATGAAATGATGTTTTTATGTTGCGCGTAACTTAAGCAGCAATGAAACGGTGTCGTTATGTTACGCAATTCTTAAGCAGCCAATGAAGTGATATTGTTATGTTACGCGTAACTTAACTAACCAATGAAGTGATGTTCTTAAGTTACGCGTAACATAGGCTTAAGTTACGCGTAACTTAACTTTGGTTAACCATACACGCGGGAAGACGGCCGTGACGTTAGGCGAGGAAATAAACTACGTTGGCAATGCACTAGTTCAGCGGGGGTGTAAGGTGTACCTTAGTACTCTGTGTCTCAGGAAAGATGCAGAAGTAGCCGCCTACAATGATGCTTTAAGATAGATTAGCCTAGATACCGGTGCTTGCCTTGTTCAAAGTCGTATATTCTTCACCTACATGAACAAGAAACCGGCAAAACACTACTTTTCACCCGATGGAATCCATCTCAACGTCCGTGGTTCGAGTACATTACTCATGTGCTTAAATGAATGGATTAATGTAGTCAAGAAACGTTCATCAATTGAAGCCAACTGTACTACAAATCGCGCAAATCAATGTAATGAACATCATAACGGTGGCAGGCCTTCCGGGGGCATGTTTAGTCAGCAGCAACGTCGAAGACAACCTTTCCATCGACCAATATTCGGATGGCGTGCACGCGCGGGTGGTAACGGAAGCAGACGCATGGTTTTAAATCGAGTCTATTCACGATACTGTGACTATTGTTACATGAATAATCACAATACCCAGGACTGTGGTCTCAATAGAAACGGTAGCGGAAATAGATGGCACGTGATAGGAAATGGACACTCGCCACAAAACAGAAACAGGACATAGGACAAAGACGAATAATGATAATGTACTAAAGAACAACAATTCAAACGTAAGTTCATTCAACTATAATAAAAAAGGATTACATATGGCTAATCTTAACTACATCATATAATGCCAAAGAATGATGAAATAAAATACCACTTAAGCCAACCAAACTCGACAGATATATTAGGGCTCTGTGAAACTTTTCTTACTGCAAATACCGATGATAATGATATATATATCAACAACTTCACACTTGAAAGAAAAGACAGGAAAGGTAGAGAGGGAGGTGGTATCCTAGTATATATAGCTAATAAAGTTCCGTATACACGTCATTACGACCTTGAGCATGATGCTATTGAATATCAATTGTATTATAACTGGTGTTGTAAAGGTTTTTGACGACGCATGTTCTAAGTTTAAGTGCTTGAAAGGAAAGAAGAAGCATCCAGTAATAACACGAAAGTGGTTCGATAATGAATGTCTTAAACTTAAACTTAAACGTAATTAACATAGATGTCTCAGGCAATTTCGGTTTACTAGATCGGAAGAAGATTTAAATGCATATATCAGAGCAAAAATGTTTTCAAAAATGTTTGCAGTAATAAGAAATGGTGTTACAATAAATCGGTATTGAATTCAATAGTTGCATTAGCTAATGATTCAAAAGCATTTTGGAGTAAAATCAAAGCATGTGGTTCCAATAAATCAAATTATAAACCGAACATACAAAACGATACATGGTTTAACCATTTTAAAACAGTATTTAACAATTCGACGACGGCGATGAGGGTGATATTGAACTCAATGTGGATGAAGAAAACATGGATATAAATGACATAGACGAATTTATTTCGAACTCATAGATTACGGTAGATGAGGTACTGACTGCAGTGAGGCGTTTAAAGAAGAACAAGTCTTCATCTGCAGAACTTATTGCAGAACAATTCATATATAGCATAGACATTATACTGCCATATTTGACCAAACTTTTTAATAGACTCTTTGCAAAGTGTGAATTCCCAGATATGTGGGCAGAATCCATCTTAATACCTCATCATTAAAAGGGATCAGTTAATTGTCCTGATAATTATAGAGGCATTGCAATTATAGATACATTTAGCAAGATATATATTAGTATACTAGCAAGACGTGTTACGTTTTATGCAAATGTTTTTGATAAAATAACTGAATCACAAGCTGGTTTTCGCCCCGGATATTGTACAATTGACAATGCATTTATACTTCAAGCAATCATTTCTAAATATCTATGTAAAAAGGGTAAAAAGCTATTTGTGGCATTTGTAGATTTTATGAAAGCTTTTGATTGGGTAAATAGAAGTAAATTGTTTACAATCCTTAGAAAAGATGGAATTAAAGGAAAACTGTTGCAATCAATACAAAGCATATATAAAAACGTTAAAGTGTGTATGAAAGCCAATGAAAAATGTACTGAATAGTTTGATTGTCCAAGAGGTCTACTATAGGGTTGTGTTCCCAGTCCAATTTTATTTTCATTATTTATTAATGAACTGAGAGAAGAAATGTGTAATAGCGGGTTACTTGGAGTGCAGTTTCTGATGTTGTAGAAATATTATTACTATTGTTTGCTGATAATGTGGCATTGATAGCAGATACTGTAAATGGTCTACAAAAGAAACTTGACGTATTATATCAGTATTATACATGGAAGCTGAAAGACTAAAATTGTTGTTTGTAAAAATGGTGGACATTTAGCAAGAGCAGAGAAGTGGTTTTATGATGGGAAATATATAGAAGCTGTAAGTGGTTATAATTATGTTGGATTGTTTTTTACATGTCGATTATCTATGTACCAGATGACGAACGCACTGGCAATAAAGGCAAAACGTGTATTAGTTGCTATGCTAGCTTCATTAAGTGAGCTAACCCCGATACCTTACAGTATATATTTTAAACTATTTGACTCCAAAGTTAGCCGGTATTTCTTTACGGATTAGAACTGTGGGGATTTGATCAAATGGAATGTATTGAAAGGGTTCATATGTATGCTTGTAAACGTTTTATGAATGCATCTATAAATGCATGCAATGCAGCAGTAATGGGTGACTGTGGTAGATACCCTATGTATATAGCAGCCAACAAAAGATGTATAAAGTATTGGTTTAAAATTATAAAAATGCCTTGCGCAAGATATGTTAAAAAATGCTATGAACTGTTGATTCTTTTAGATATAGGCCTTGAGCCAGGACCCAAAATTTTCGATATTGTTACCAACTCAAGGGACAAATTCTACCATCACTTTTTGAAAAGAGCAATGTATATAGATTACATTTTTCCATGATAGCAATCTGGAACAGGTAGCTTATATAAAAAAAATCGAACATTAATAGGTTATCATTGTAGCGCTTTCATATAAGCTTTTGATGTTCATTTTTGAATGTCATGCTTGTGTGAATAATTATTGATGCACTTTTTAAAGATGCACGTAAGTTTACAATTCACTGAGTTACATAAAGCGTAAATAAGCTCTTTTTTAGCATTGAATTCAGTTTAAAATCTCTATTTTGCTTCAAATTAGAAGTCATTTTACCCCACCCACTATTGACACATTTTTATGCATTTAGATTAGTTAATATTTTTTACAATATATGTGTAAACTTGTAAGAATCAGTAATTTACAACCTTTCTACATGATTTAAATAATATTATAATATGAATAAGGGATTGTTATGATATATTGATGAAATTAAGTACTAAGCAATGTTCATGGCATTGTACATATGCGTTCAGTAAGCCTGATAATTTGAGACACATGCCAAACTGGAAGTATAAGCCTTCCTCAAAGTAACTGCAACATAAATAGTATTAACATGTTCTGATATATACATATATTGCACAGACGACACATAGTCCAAAGGATTCTAGATAAAGGAAATGTGCGGTTTAACGTGTTTTCTTTTAACAAAAGTCTTTTTTAGGTGTATGCGTCATGGCAATACTTATTATGATTACACATTTGGATTATGTATTACACATAAATACATGAATTAAACATTGCATATTGCAACGTAAAATCTTAAAAGTTGTCTATTTTAATACTTTTTAATTACAATTTATGCATATTTTAAGGATTTTTACACCTGAATTACCCCACCCATATACAACACAATGAAGAATTCTGCATATGAAATGTAAACATAGTAGTATATGCATTTGCACGAACCATTTTTTGTGTTACTGAAAAAATTATCGACGAAGATGAATTGATTTGAATTGGGGTTTTAAGGCGCACCAACACAAACATGTTATATGGCGCCAACAGGAATGAACATTCGACCCGGCTCACGATATCTAGATCTAGATAAAAAATTGCAGACTGTACCTAGAACCTTTTTACCTGCAGAACTGCAGAGTTGCTGCAAATTCTCTAGTAAACACTCCATTTTTCGCTGGAGCCAAGATCACTGCCATCACTGAAGTAGCACCTGAAACAATATAGGTTTCCTGATGACAATAATGAACAAAAATGACAATATTAACATGAATTCGGGAACATTTTACCCCTATGCCTGGATATGCAGTGGTCATATTCTTGCCCGGGAACCACACGGCGTCGACGAAGAAATATCTTTAGGGTGATACCCAGATCACTGTACTAACATCTTACCATGGTAACTATTTGTTAGTATTGGTGCAGTTGTTACAATATCACCTGCTTAGGATATGTTGGATATATAGGCATTTAGGAACCTGCCCTACTGACGAATAGACACCTATGTTTCTTTAACATGATGGGAGAAAAAAAAACAAGCTATACACGGGATCGCCTGGTTTATATCTCCATCCGACGGACGAGGGTAAAAGTGTCTTGCTCAAGAACACACCGACAAAATTCACTGGCTCTGGTGAGGCTTGAACCAGGTCCTCTGAATTTAAAGTCCCCCGTGTTATCCACTGTATCAACAGGCTGTATGAACTCAAGCAGGATGACTGAATTAAAATAAATACAACTAAAATGTTAATCCGTCATAAAGGTTATATCCAAGAAGCTGGGTTCACAACGGTCTCTCTTATCTAGAAGTTAGCATCAAGTTCATGTATGTCGAGTTGCAATGTGCCTGCAAGCCTTATATATGCCCAGCTCATTGCTGTTTTTAAAATCTTGGCAATTAAAGCCTTGGGATAAAACAGGACAAATAAGAATACTCAGTACATATTATCTGATTTAAATAATATATTAACTTAATGTGACAATATAACATACATATAAGATATAAAAAAAAATTAAACGCTTCCAGATAAGAATCGGTACCCAGTGCATTGAGATAGACTACATTTAGTGATCACGGTTAGTTTACTGATGTTTACTCTAAAATCTATATCCGACATACAGGTGCTACTGCAGTTAAAGTAGCTATCCCGCCAACAAAGCCACATTTTACAACCTATGTACATCGTTTCTAAACCTACTGACCACGAGGTATATACATAACTTACATCGTTTGAGAATCAAAACTCTATAGATACAATATGAAAAGCTTTAACCAGCCAGACAAAAAAAAATGGATAATTCATTTTACAATTATTTAATTACGGATATTACAAAAAAACATGAATAAACATATACTTTTAAGCGACACATATGCATTATTATATGAGATGAACACCTGGATAGAGTTTTGATAAACTGTTTTTGTAGTGCAATTTTGTCGTAATTTGGCGGGTTATTTTAAAATTTGTATAATAAACACTTACAAATCAACAGTTAAAGCGTAAAATGCCTCTTCTTTTTCTTTCTGTTTTTTTTTGCAATTTGTCGATAATGCAGTGGTCTACTTTGTGATTTTTAGTTCGTGGATTTATTCAATAAAACTTTTGAAGTCGTTTTATGAAAAGTGTACAACTTCAAGCCATAAACAAGAGACACACTCGCCTTGTCTCAAAGTGCTCTCATGTTTTAAGAAACAACAACAATTTCTTTATATAAATCTGTAAAACGGTGACCCCTGTGGTGGCCATATTTGACCCCATTGTCGCCATTTGAACAAACTAGGTAGAGGATCATAGGCTTATGGTACATACAAACTATTATTTAGCTTCTGAAGTATCAGAGAAGATGTTTGAATATGTTTTCTTATATAATTCAATGTTATAGTGTAACCCCCGGGACAGGGCAAATTTGATTCCAGGCTTGATTCAAGGGACACCATTTAAATTACTTGGTACAGGACAATAATCTTAAGCTACATGTAGCTTATTACACCTCTAGCTCTTGAAGTTTCAGAGAAGATGTTTATAGACGTTCCTACATAACTCTTATGTAAATATGTGATCCCCGGGACCGGGCGAAATTTGACCATAATATCACCATTTGAACAAAATAAATTGGTAGATATCGATACTCTTATGCTACATGCATCGTATTAGAACTTTAGCTCTTGTAGTATCAGAAAAAGAATATTTTATGGACTTTCCTATATAACTCTTTGTAAAACTCTAACCCCAGAACCCCCACCCCTCGTATGGTTGCCGGGGTAGAATACAACAACTGCAAACACACACCCCTCCAACCCCTCATTCATATTCATTTTGTCATTTGTTGTTCATGCTCATTAAAGGTCTCATCCTGACCCCTGCATTGTTTCAGGTGCCATCTCGCTCACATCAAAAAGAGCAATGGCAGAAAAACAATAAACGTGGCTCCAGCGTAAAAGGAATGTCTACAATAGAATTTGCAGCAACTCTGCAGTTCAGGGTGAGAAGGTCCTAGGCCCATTCTCCATATTTGATCTCGATGTACATGGAGGATGAGCCTGGGATGTTCATGCCTGTTAGGCGCCATATAACCTTTCATGTGTTGGTACGCCTTAAAACCCAATTCAATTCAATAACCCCAGAACCGGGCCATAGTTGGACACAGAGTCACGATTTGAACAAAAGTGGTAGAGAACCATAAGCTTGTACAGTATGCAAAATAGTAGACCTCTGGCTCTTGTTTTTTTTTAAAGAAGAGATTTCAAAGATGTTTCTATATGACTCTATGTAAATATACGACCCCTGGGGTGGAGCCAGATATGACCCCAGGGTCAACATTTTAACATACTTGCTAGTGGACCATAAGCTTATGCTTCATGCATAATATGGGACCTCTAACTCTTACAGTTTTAGAGAAAATTATTTATTTTTAAAGATTTCCTATATAACTATGAAAAAAAGTTACCCCCGGGGCTAGGCCATATTTGACCCTGGGGTCACCATTTTATAAATACTTGGTAGATGACCCTAAATGTATAATACATGCAAAATATTAGACCCGTAGCTCTTCTAGTTTCAGCGAAATCATTTTTTTAAAGAAACAAGAGTTTTGCTTAAAAGGGGGAGATAACTCTAATAACAGGGTTCAGCTACCCTGTTCACACTGCTATCATGGATTTTTTGTTTCTCTACATGGTACTCGATAACATGGAACTAGTAAGAGTTTGTCCCTTGAGATGGTAACAAAAAAGTGTATGGCTCACGGTCTAATACTCATGGATATGAAAATTGGGTAACAAAACTAAAGCACAATTTGTATTATAATGGCTTTGGATATATGAGGGAACGGCAGAATGTTGTCAATGAAAATGTTTTTATAAAGAAATATGAGTTAAGGCTCAGAGACAAATATACAGAAGTAGAGCGAACAAGTAGAGGATAATGCAAAGCTGCATTTGTATAGGTATTTTAAATCTGAACTTGTTGTAGAAAATTATTTAAATGTGTTAAATATTAAGAAATTTAGAATAGCTATGGTATCTTTTAGAACATCCTCTCACTCTCTACTCATAGAAAAAGGACGGCGTGTAGGTATGCCTAGAGAGAGACGTTTGTGTTTTCATTGTAATAATGTTATAGAAGACGAATATCACTTTCTACTGATATGCCCATTCTATCATGATTTAAGGTCGTTATATATTCCTAAAAAGTACTATGAGTTTCTTAACAAACACAAGTTTAATATTGTCATGTCATGTAAAAATGAAATTGTTATAAAATATATAGCTATGTTTTTTTACTATGCTTTCGTTAAACGAAGTGAATTTATTCATGATTAATATGTACTGTTATATAATAGTAATAGTATTGTATTGATAATATTGTTAGTTAATTGTACATTTATGCATAACAACCAAACCACATGTAAATTTATGATAAATATATTGTATACATGTTATGTGTTTTGGCCGGTGGCCTGTATCACTAATAAAATATTGAATATATTGAATTGCGTCTGTATGGATAGAGATAACGTATTCTAATTGTACAGCTTTTCTACTAAACTTTGTTCATCGAGCACATGATTCGAAAGTATCATGGATTGAATTATATGAATCTCAACTTGACAAGTTGGATCATTTAATTTAGAAATTCATATATTAGGAGATTTCAATATCAACCATTTAACAGAAACGGATTCTGAAAAATATAGTAATCAACGACGGTACAATACTATCTTAAAAGGTGGTCTTATTCAAATGGTAAATACGCCTACCAGAATAAATAAAAACAGTTCCACAACTATCGACCATATTTATACTACAAGATCCGATCTGTAGTATCCAATATGATTTACTACTATGTAACCTTTATATGATTTAGTACCTATATGCCTAAATGGTAACTTTCACGGCTATGTGATTATTACGACACATATTGCTACATCCGGGTTTAAAATAGAAAACAAACAACTTTTGTAAATCAGCAATAAATGGAACCTCACACGAGCTGTGTTGCGTTTTATTCAATACTACATGCATAGACATAATATCTGGCGACGAGTGATTCAGGACAAGGACCAAAATGGCCGTACAAGTACCCACATTTCCCCCGTTTCAAGTTCAAAGTGACGGTAGCAATTCGGCGGGAATTCGTTGGAAAAAAATGGATTGATAAATTTGAGAATATGATCTGTGCTTTAGACATCAAGGAGGATAAACGGAAAAAGGCACTCCTTCTTCATTACTGTGGTGAAGAGACTTATGACATCTATGATTCTCTAACAGATGCAGAAAAGGGCATCGGAGCCACATGTGAAATAACGGACGCTGGTGGGGAAACCGTAAATGTGCCTGATGAATACAACAAACTATGTAAATCGTTAAAGAACTATTTAACACCTAAACAGAACTTGAGCTTCGAAGTGTATAAATTCCGCCAGACCAAGCAAGAAGTTGGTAAAACTATGGACACATTTTATACGCGACTTCGAACCATGGCAAGTACATGCGATTTCCATGATAAGGATCAGGAAATTCTTTCACAAGTTATTCAAGGGTGTACGTCATCTCGTGTACGTAGGAGGGCCTTGAGGGACAATTACACACTAGATAAGATAATAGAGGAAGCCCGTGCTCTTGAACTCTCCGAATCTCGTGCCACGGAGATGGGAGGAAAACCTGTGAATGCCGTTTATCAACAACCGCACAAACCTCATGGCGTTTCCCATGGGCGTGGTCATTCGCGTGGACGTGGTCATGCTAGTGGTCGTGCTAGTGAACGTGGTCGTGCTAATGAACGTGGTGGTCGCGCAAATGGACGTGATCGTTATCAGGCAGCAGGTGCAGGGAACCAGTCGTGTCAGAACTGTGGCAGAGATTCTTCACACCAAAGTTGTCCAGCTTTGGGAAAAGAATGCTTGTTCTGCCATAAACAAAATCATTTTGCCAAGGTGTGCAAATCCAGGACAAAAAAACATGTTAATTTGGCAGAGGCGGACACACACGAGCCAAATCCTACACAGTATGATAGTTCTAGCGAGGAATCTGTGTTCAACATTTCACAAACTAACTCGAACATACCTTCGGTGAAGGCAAAAGTGTTAAATTCTGATATTGAATTCTTAATCGATACTTGTTCTAGTGTCAATATTATTAGTGACAAAGTGTTCAGTAAATGCAAAATTAAACCAGTCTTAATGCAACCTGTACCACTCATTTTTGCATATGGTTCATCCAAGCCATTAAATGTTGAAGGTTATTTTAACGCTGAAATTACATACAAGAACAAATCTATAAATGCAGATTTTTATGTTGTAGAAAGTACTGACAGCAGGCATTCCAGGTGTCTCCTTGGAGCTAAGAGTGCTCAATCTCTGAACATTGTTCAGTTTGCTTTCACATCTTTTGCCAACATTACTTCTAGTTCTGTTTCAGAGCAGTATCCCTCATTGTTTGACGGCAAGATGGGGAAGATAAGAGATGTTAGTGTGAGACTACACATCAACCCAGATGTACCTTCAGTGACCCAACGCCATCGGCGTATTCCCTTTCACGTCCGTAAGGATGTAGAGGCCGAACTCAAGCGTCTTGAAGACCTTGACGTCATTGCACCTGTTTCAGGCCCTACTCCTTGGGTTAGCCCTGTTGTTGTTGTCCCGAAGAAGTATTCTGGTGTTCGTGTCTGCATAGACATGCGTGAGGCTAACAAGGCCATAAGTCGGGAGAAACACCCCATGCCTACGGTTGAAGACTTAATGTCTGATCTAAACTCCTCTACTGTCTTCAGTAAGTTAGATCTATCTAACGCCTACCATCAGCTCGAGCTTGAAGAGTCTAGCCGTTATATCACTACCTTTACCACTCATGTTGGTCTTAGACGTTATAAACGTCTTTTGTTTGGTGTCAATGCTGCTTCTGAGATTTTTCAGAAAATCATCGCAGACCTGCTGGCAGACATTCCTGGGGCGAGAAACCTGTCAGATGATATCATAATCCATGGCAAGACACAGGCTAACCATGACCGTGCGCTAAAGCTAACGTTGGACAGGCTTAGCAGCAGTGGGGCAAAGCTTAACAAGGACAAGTGTGTCTTTTCTGTCAACAAGATCTCTTTCTTTGGTCATGTTTTCAGTGATGTAGGTGTGTCAGCTGATCCAGAGAAGATCAAAGCTATTGTTGGTCGTTCGGCTCCCCAGAATCCAGCTGAGATAAGGTCGTTTCTTGGTATGACCCAGTATGTTTCTCGATACATACCTCACTATGCAACCCTGACGGAGCCGCTCAGGCGTCTTACGAGACAAGATGTTTCTTGGTCCTGGTCTCAAGATGAGCAAAATTCCTTTGACAATCTCAAATCTGCTCTATCTAGTACTCAAGTAATGGTGTATTTTGACCCCAAGAAGTCAACAGAGATTCTAGTTGATGCGTCTCCTGTCGGTGTAGCAGCCATGTTTACACAAGACGGTAAGGTTGTTAGTTACGCGAGCCGTGCTCTTACCGATGTGGAACAACGCTATTCGCAGACCGACCGTGAGATGTTAGCAGTGGTATATGGTGTCGAACACTTCCATCTGTACCTCTTTGCTTCTGAGTTTAAGGTGGTTACGGACCACAAACCCCTTTTGGGTATCGTTCATAGTCAGAAACCTGCTTCTGCACGTATGGAACGATGGCGTCTACGCCTCATGCCTTACCAGTTCACTCTTGAGTACCGTCCTGGTAAAAATGACCTGAACCCAGCAGATTACATGAGCAGACACCCATATGAGCAACCTAAACGTGACAATGCTGCTGAAGCATATATCGCCTTCATAAATCAGCATGCTGTGCCAAAAGCCATGTCCCTTGACGAGGTACGCAGTTCCACACGAGAGAGTGCAACTCTACAGAAGGTGATGACAGCTATTCAGACTGGTAGTTGGTGGGATGATCCCGATCTTGTACCCTTTCTTCGGTTCAGAGACGAGTTCTCTATCTACGAAATCGCAATCGATTTTGCCGGTCCATTCCCTTCTGGTCAGTATCTGCTTGTTGCTGTCGATGAGTATAGTCGGTTTCCAGAGGTCGAAATTGTATACTTTACATCTGCAAAGGTCGTTATTCCACGGCTGAATGCAATATTTGCACGCCAAGGGTATCTTAGTGTTGTGAAGTCAGACAACGGTCCACCTTTCCAAGGACACGAGTTCACTGAGTTTGCTTCCACCTGTGGGTTTAAGCATAGGAGAATTACTCCATTGTGGCCTGAGGCCAATGGTACTGTTGAACGGTTCATGGCTACTCTTAACAAGTTTGTTCGTGCTTCTGTCTCAGACAATCGTGACTGGAAAGTTCATCTTCATAACTTTCTCATGCACTATAGAGCTACTCCTCATAGTGCGACTCAAATTTCTCCGTTTGAGGCACTCACTGGCAGGAAAATGAACATAGGCCTACCAGATATTCCAAAATCTGAGCCCATTCCTGTTTCTGCTCGCATGTCTCAGAATGATGCAGTTAGCAAATCCAAGATGAAGGAGTATGCGGACAAGAGACGACACACCGTTCCGTCCTCTCTCACTCCAGGTGACCACGTGTTGGTCAAGCAACGTAAGTTGGATAAACTTACACCCCCGTACAACCCAGACCCGTACACTGTTGTGGAGAAGCGTCGAAGTATGGTGATTGCAGATCGGAATGGTCATACCATCACTCGCAACTCTTCACAGTTCAGACCGGTCAATGTCAGTATTTCTACAGAGGAGGAAGAAGAGTCTGACCCCAGCTCCAACCAAGAGCAATCCTTTCAGCATAACTCAGAGCTGTCCTTCCAAATTCCTCCTAACCGACCTGTTCAAACCTCTACTCAACATGTCCCAGAGTCCATCCCTTCTCCACTGCCTCCGAGAAGAAACCCCCCTCGGTCAGCTGGAATGCCTAAGAGATACTCTGATTTTGTTTAAGGTGAACAATATGATTTGAGTAATTTTTGGATAAGGTTATCGCCAGAAATAGTGTTCTCCGGTTAATGTTATTGTCCATTCTAGTTAATGGTAATGTTTATTCCAGTTAAATGATATAGTTAATTCAGGTTATCTTTTGTTACTTTAAGGTTCACATTTAAACTCGTTTTCAATATTCTAGTCATTTCTAGTCACCATTTGTTTGCAGAAATGTAAAAGACTTTAATTTTGTTTGATACATTATCAGCTATTGTTAAGGTCCAACTATTGAATATTTCCTCCCATGTTTTGATATTCTTAATGCTAAGTAATCTGACAAAAGTAATGCTGTTCAATTTAGTAGTACATGCATTATAGAGGCTTTGAAAACCTACTTGGAAGTGCAAGTGTTTGATGTATTTGGACTCTTAATGAATGTGTTTATACATGTGGATTATTAATGAGTAATTCTAAAGTTCTACCTTCACATAATAATGTTTTCTCTTTCTTATTAATATGTAAGCTTTATTCAAGGTAGGGAGGAATGTAGTATCCAATATGATTTACTACTATGTAACCTTTATATGATTTAGTACCTATATGCCTAAATGGTAACTTTCACGGCTATGTGATTATTACGACACATATTGCTACATCCGGGTTTAAAATAGAAAACAAACAACTTTTGTAAATCAGCAATAAATGGAACCTCACACGAGCTGTGTTGCGTTTTATTCAATACTACATGCATAGACATAATACGATCTAATATGTGAAATTAAAGTACCATTTTACAGTATAAGTGATCACTTACCTGTATGCTTTTCACGTTCGACCCATAATGTTAAGTCAGGGCGATTTACCCATGAGACAATCAAATACAGATCTTTTAAGAAATTCGATCAACATATATTCTGTAATGATTTAGCAAAATCACCATTCGAAATAGTTGAATATTTTGTTGATCCAAATGAGTCATTACATGTATTCTATACAATATTAAACACTATTCTAGAAAAAGTATGCACCTATTCGAGAAAAGAAAATAACACATGAAACCCAGCCTGGGTGGTTTACTGATGAGATTAAGAACGCTATTTATCAGAGATATGAGCTACATAAAGATAAACAGTGGGACCAATATATATTATTACGCAGTAAAATTTCATCCATGATAAAAAAAAAATAAGAACTTTTATAACAACGATATTAAAAAAAATAAAAGGCCAAAGTATATGTGGAAAAACTTAAAAAACATTTCCAAAACGGGAAAAGAAAATAATGGAGGTATTTCAATACCTGATAGGCTAATTAAAAATGATCATATCATTGAAGGACAATTAAATATTATTAATGCATTAAATGAGCATTTATATAAATATTTCAAACTAAGACGAGTTTTGTAAAAGGAGATTTCTCTGAATTACGGCAACAACTTGATATAAAATTTAGTATAAAATTCATATAACCTTTTGAAGTTAGAAAGTTGATTGATAAACTTGATAGTAACAAATCAACAGGTATAAACGGTATTGGTCCTAGAATTTTAAAATAGTGTGGTGATTACATAACATCCTCCATAGCTTCAATCATAAATAACAGCATACAAACTGGAGTGTTTCCTAATATTTTTAAGGAAGCATGTGTGATTCCTATCCATAAAAATGGAAATAAAGAGGACCCATGTAAATATCGTCCAATTTCAATCTTACCAACAATTTCAAAAATATTTGTGCGTCATATAACCACTCAAATACTATTCTATTTCAAGACGTATAATGTTATTCACGAGACCCAGTAAGGTTGCAGACAATATCATGCATGTCATACTCTCTGACACGGTTAATAGAAGCATGGTTAAAGGATATATAGAGTCCGGTTAATTAATAGGAGCTGTATTTCTTGATCTAGGAAAGGCATTCGATCTTGTAGACCATAGAATACTGGCACACAAATTGAAACTTTACCATTTTTCAGACAATATCATTTAATTATTTGATTTATATCTTTCGAATAAAAAACAATTGATAAAGGTAAAATCTTTAAAATCTGAAATGCTTAACGTTACTTCAGGTGTTCCTCAGGGATCAGTACTAGGTCCATTGCTTTTTATATTGTACATTAATGACATTGAATTCGCATCTACCTCTGGAAATACAGATATTTATGCAGATGATACTACAGTATACGAATCTGATTATAACATTTTGGATGTACAAAATAGACTTCAAGATCGTTTGAATATTATAAATAAGTGGTGTATTTTGAATAATATGTCATTACATCCAGCGAAAAATAAATTCACGGTCATAAAGGAACAAATCACAAGCTCAAACATGTGGATAAATTAAAATTAACTGTTGATAGTTTATATATAGAAATTGTCGCAGTTCAAAAGGTCCTGGTAGTTTATGTTGACGATTTGGAATGTACAAATAGACAAAATGTGTTCCAAGCTCAATTCTAAAATTGTCTTATTGAAACGTTTATCTTACTATTTAACATATTTTATGAAAATTATATTTTATAATGCCTACATCATGTCTTCATTTGATTATTGCTGTACTGTATGGGGTAAAAGCAAAAAAACTAGAAGACATATACATAAAATTCAGAAAGGAGCAGCTAGAATAATATTAAACAAACCTTTTCGAACTAATTCTACGGATATGTTCATTGAACTTCAGTGGCTTTCTGTTCATAACAGATGTCATTATCATATTGGTGTTTTGATATAAAATAAGTTACAAAACACAAATAAATGAGGGCTTCCCGACGCCCGAATAGTTGATAAGCGGGTCAGCTCCAGGTGGATGGAGTCTAAAAACAAACATAATGATAACTTATTAATACTGAAAAGAGGATCCCTTGGTAGCAACAAACAAAACAAGAGATAAAAGTAGCAGACTCGGTTTTATAATGAGGGGTAATGTAGTGCAACACCTCTCACGCCTCCTAACATCGGCTTAAAGCTACACAGTCTCTATATCAGTCGATTTCTTCTTTGTATGCGTGTCTTTATTTGTAACTTCATGTTCACCAACTCATGTCGAAATCGGGTATTTAAGCGAACACATATAACGCAGGACCATTTACCAGCTGTTACCTTCACCGCGTGCACGTCGCTGCCTGGGCGCTGTCTGGGCGCTGCCGACGCAGGATGCCGAAAACTTGAGAACTTGTCATTATCAGGGATTGGGCAGACTGAACGTCGTTTGACCGAGAGTGAGGGTGTCTCCCGCGTCCCATCACACCACACACCATATGGTGTCTCCATATCCCTGAAGTCGGAACAGGTCCGCGGGCTGAAACTGCAACGTACCTATACTCAACCATAAAACCCGGTCACCTACGTTGCAGTGGAAGCCCACATTCGACCGTAGTTCTTTACAAGCTACAGAAGACCTAAGGGGGACAGAGACATCGGGCGGTGTGTGCGGCGCAGGGGTCATACTGTGATGGGTGTGGCCCCAAACAGAGAACCCGACCAGTAGAGGATGTACGACAACCACCTTAGCGGATGTAGGCCACCTCGACCAGACCACTTCACCGCCACAGCGGCGACACAACAATACATACCTATAAGAGAAGCGACTACACTACACAGCAGCACCAGATCAACCAACACACTTCATCTAGAACAGTCCAGACTCTATTGTGGCCATCGCGGCAGGGCTACCTTGTCGTGTTTGTTGGTGGAGGGACTATAAACCTCAGAACTACACACACACACACACACGCAGGACCATTCATTGTATAGACATCGATCAGTGCACATCGTACCTGTACACAGGTAACATTCTGATTTACAGAAGAATTGCCTGTTTCCGGACTGGAACACACGACCTTCTGATTTCAAGTCAGGTTCTCTATCCTCTAAGCTATAAAGCTTCTTGAGAACATGGTATTCTAACTACCATTTATTAAGAGGCAAAAGAACTAAACCTATTTGAACGCAACTCAAGATGAATCAGTAAATAAATTAAAATATATAGTCCATCTTGTCGCACGTGTAAATTAAAATTGCCTGGTGTAATTCTGTATATTATCAATATTAAACTAATATTCCGCCTCAAAACAATCAGAACTCGACTTGTTTTTGCGCTTGATGAGTTTGTGTGTGCGCTAGTTATTACTTAATGCCTATTTAATGCCTATTTAGTGTTAAAACTGCAACAACATACCAACAAATAGACGTGGTCTAAACGTACATCCATTAAAAGCGTGTGGTTTAAATACCGTTCCGGTCAAGTACTTTTTTTATCACATATATTTCGTATATTTATTGATGTTACCTGTACGAAGGATAAATAAAAATGTGATATGTTACCGTTTCGCCTTATATATACCGACTTTTGGGGTGTTCGTCGATTCATAGTCATGAGTTATTACCAGTTAAAATAGAGACTGTGTAGCTTTAAGTGATATTTTTCTTTAAAGCCACAAAAACTGGGCTTTTAAGACATGTATAACAAAAGAAGTTACAAAACACCCGAGCTGCGTCCGGCAACAAGACACCCACACATATTAAGAGATACTGAACGCAGACCGGACACCCGAGCAGATGTCTTAACTTCGAAGATAAGCGTGCCCGCACAAGACTATGGAAAATATGCACGATAATATGGGAAAATGTACAAAACAAGCATTAAATAACGTCAACATTCAAGTGCTTATATCATGCTTATATCGAAGGAATCATTAGACCAGCCATTAATATGAACATATTCGGGGAGAATGTCAAGATATTTAATTCAGTTATAATATGAAAGTGTTAACATTATAATTGAACACCTCTTATATCTATCTATATATCCTGCATCACTCCATTTCTGCTACAATTGTGCAGCTGTGCGTCGGCAGGGTAACAGTTTAAGGGATATTGGCCTGTAGTTGGCTGGGTCACATTTATCTCCTTTTTGGCTCTACTGGCGAATGGCCAGCAGAGCTTATAGGATGGCGAGTTGTCTGTCGGCCGTCCGTCCGTCCATCCGTCCGTTAACTTTTACCTCGTTAAGACGATAGAGCCTTCATTCTTCAGACGATATTTATCAAACTCTACCGGAATGTTAATATCAATGAAAGCTCGGGCAAGTTCGAAAACCAGCCAGATCAGACGAGTAACAGCGGAGTTATGGTCCTTGATTTCGTTAAAAATGCTATATTTTGCCTCATTAAGACGATAGGGCCTTCATTTTTCATCTGATCTTTACCAAACTTTACAGATTTTTCGACTTTTTTTCTTTTATTAATATTATTTAGATTTTTCTTGGTTTTTTTATGGTTTTTTATTATTATTATTATTATTTATTTATTTATTTTTTTTTTTAAAAAGAAATAAAAAAAAAAAGTTTTTGTTTATATTTGAATAACGGGCTTATACCATGGCTTTGAACCAATCTGAAGAGTATATATAGCATTGACGAATGAAAGTGTTGCATTATAATTGAACACCTCTTGCATACAGTACTGACGAATGAAAGTGTCACATTATAATTGAACACCTCTTGTATATATTATTGACGAATGAAAGTGTTACATTATAATTGAACACCTCTTGTATATAGTATTGACGAATGAAAGTGTTACATTATAAGTAAACACCTCTTGTATATAGTATTGACGAATGAAAGTGTTACATTATAATTGAACACCTCTTGTATATAGTATTGACGAAAGAAAGTGTTACATTATAATTGAACACCTCTTGTATATAGTATTGACGAATGAAAGTGTTACATTATAATTGAACACCTCTTGTATATAGTATTGACGAATGAAAGTGTTACATTATAATTGAAAACCTCTTGCATACAGTACTGACGAATGAAAGTGTTACATTATAATTGAACACCTCTTGTATATAGTATTGACGAATGAAAGTGTCACATTATAATTGAACACCTCTTGTATATAGTATTGACGAATGAAAGTGTCACATTATAATTGAACACCTCTTGTATATAGTATTGACGAATGAAAGTGTCACATTATAATTGAACACCTCTTGTATATAGTATTGACGAATGAAAACACCTCTTGTATATAGTATTGACGAATGAAAGTGTCACATTATAATTGAACACCTCTTGTATATAGTATTGACGAGTACTTCCGAGGCCAGTGGTACGCATGTGGCTTTTGGTGGCCCTTCTCTTTGTTGGTTTAGTGGTCGAGTGTCTACTGCGCAGGCTTGGGAAATAACTAGAATCACCTTGTATTGGATTGTTATGCCAATGTTTGTTTAGTCTCTTAAAGGCATTCACACTCGGTGCTTGGACAACAAAGTCGTGTAGAGAATTTCAATCTCCCACCACCTTATGCTGAAGGAATTTTTCCTATGTTCGGTTCTGGCATGTTCTGGTATACCTTGCTAAAGGGGGGAAAGTTTTGAACTGTCGAGTATCGAATTCTCTTAGGATCCTCACAAAAAATGCAGACGTTTTAAAACAACCCTTACTTGAAAGTATCATCCTCCAGCAGCATTGTCAGTGTATCTATATGAGCCGTGGAATTCATTTTCTACAGCAGTTTTAAAGCATGTTTGCTTGTTTTAGATACAATGGCGGTCTGACAGCGTTACCAATAGAACGATGTCTTTTTCGCACGCAAACTGTCCGTGAAATAGTACCTGAAAAATGCCATTTTCTTTTTGTGAACACTCTAGTACCTTCATTTATTATTTGATATTTACCAAACTTGCATAGCTTGTTAATATCAATGAAAGCTCGGTCAAGTTTGAAAACCAGCCGGAATGGACCAGTAAAAACTAGACTTATGGCCCTTGATTTTTCATGTCTTGGTTCCATGGAGGGAAATCAAGTAAAAACATAACAAATTGCATAATTCTAATTTGGTATGATCATTTACGGATTCGAGTCACTACATTTATAAAATGGGTTTGTCCACCTGTGTGTATAGGGGCCTCTCTACAGGGGTACAACTTGGAGACCTTGCAGTAATTTACTAGTTCAGAGTTTCGGCTTTATGAAACTTACTCCTTCTTATCTATACCCTTTGAGATTTCAAGTTCTCGTATGTTAGGCTGTGTAGATGCACAAATAGATCACGACTTTTGGCTTCACCCACTGGGGCCCCCTATGGGATAATCGGGTCAAAAGCCACACAAAATACAATCTTGTCCAATTGTGAATGGTTATTATTCACATGATTTGGTAAGGTCATTGGTGGACTCGAGTCATATAAAACGGGTTGTGACCTCCTGCATATAATCTGCTATGGTCATTTAGGGACTTGGGGCACAACATATATAAAACGGGATTTGTCCTCCTGTGTAAAGGGACCCCTCTACATGGGTACAACTTGGGGAACTTGCAATGTTATATGTTTGACTGTCATTTTGCTCCGTGCAGGGCAAAGGGTTTTGTCATAAGTGCCACAACAACTAATTTACCCCTTACCCCAACCACAGACTCCATAAAGCCAGTATACATGCATACATACATACAGGCCGTCTTTGGCCTCTTGTTTTCAGAAATAATAAGTTGCGAACAGTTGAAATTATTTTTCAAAATGGAAGCTCGACACATTTGACGTGCCTTATCATGGCGATTTGGTGTCTCGCTGTGGAGTACTAATATTATATCTTGTATTTATAAACGCATTACCGCATTCCACAAGGAATCAGTCTCATTGACGTCTTTCCGCTAAATTAAAGGGATATACGGTAATCTAGAATATATTAGGCATTTAAATTTACAATTCCATTTCCGAATCTAGTATCTTTTTTTTTTAAATCTATTTGCATATAATTAAAAAAAGGTACTGAAATTTGGAGTTTCCATATCATCTTCTTTATTCTACCATGCATATGGTGAGTTGTATATTCTAAAGCAATCGTGCAAATACAAGTGTTCTAACAATCTAATTATAACGATTGAAGACAGAGGATGCAAGCCTTCATGCATTATGGAGCAGGTTTTTTTTTAATTTTTAAATTTATGAAAATGGGCATAACTCTGCATTGGATAATTAATGAAGAGAATTGTTTAAAGCTTCAAGCCTATAGGTCAATATTTAACTAAGGATGGGCTAGGTTAGGTAGCAAGTTGTATGGAAATGGGAATAATTCTGCGGAAATGAAAGTCGGCGTTATGGGCATGTCAACGGCATTGAATAACTGATAAAGAAGAACTGTATAAAGTTGTACGACCATAGTTCAATCTTTTGCCAAGCTATTTTGAATTTGAAATTTGTGTTTACGTCATTTTCATGACATGTAAGACCATATATGATAGTCGATTTCCTTTCATTTTGGTAAAACTCCCTTTTTTCTGGATAGAAGCAGTACTGAATACCTCCGGCCATCCGAAAGAATCGACACGTGAGCTCCCAATGGGATTCGAACCCTGAGAGGCGAGAACGTTTAAGATGCAGCGGCTTTTTGAAGCATTACTGGGTCGCATGACATGCTTGGTACATTTAATAACAATAATAATCCATACGTAGTGCTGTTACTAGCTCGTACATCGTTTTTGTCTTTTATGCTTTAAGTTCCTTTTTAACTCTACTGGCTGGAAACCAGCGATGGTGAGTTGTCCGTCGTCCGTCCGTTAACTTTGATTGTCTTGTTTACGCGATAGGAACATCATTATTACTCGTTGCCTGTGTCTTTATATCAATGAAAGCTCGGATGAGTTCGATAACCAGTCAGATCGGATTTGTAACACCAGAATTATGGCCTTTGTTTGCTGAAAAACGCAATATTAAGCCTTGTTTACACTCTAGCACCTTCATTTTGTATTTGATATTTTCGAAAATTTGCCAGTGTATTTATATCAATGAAAGATCGGAAGAGTTCGAAGACTAGCCAGGTCGAACCAACTACGCCGGAGTAATGGCCCTTGCTAAAAATGCTATTTTCTGTCTTGTGAATATTGTAGGACCTTCATTTATTATCTGATCTTTATCAAACTTACAAAGATTGTTTATATCAATAAAAGCTTGAACAAGTTCAAAAACCATCCTAATCGAATTAGTAACAGCAGAGTTATGACCCTTGTTATTCTGAAAAAGTCATAGTCTGCCTTGTGAACACTCTAGCACCTTTATTTGTTATTTGAACTTTACCAAACTTGCATATATTGTTAATTAATAGTAATGAATTCTTGGATACGTTTGAATACCAGCCAGATTAGACCATTTACGCTGGAGTTGTGGCCCTTGTTTTTGCTTAAAAAAATGCCATTTTCTGCCTTGTGAAGATTCTTTCAACTTCATTTATTATTTGATCTATACCACACTTACACAGATTGTTTATATCAATGAAAGCTCGTACAAGTTAGAAAACCAACCAAATCGGATTAGTAACAGCTTGTTATTTTGGAAAAAAACAACATATTTTGCCTTGTGAACACTCTAGCACCTTCATTTATTATTTGATTCTACCAAACTTGCAAACATTGTGAATAGCAATGAAATCTTGGACGAGGTCGAAAACCAGCCAGATAGGACTATTTACACCGGAGTTATGGCCCTTGATTTTCTAAAATATGCTTAAAACGCTGTGTGTGTGTGTGTGTAGTTCTAAGGTTTATAGTCTGTCCGCCAACGAACACGTCAAGGTATACCTGACGCGATGGGCACAATAGAGTCTGGACTTGTTAAAACGCTGTATTTTGTCTCGTTACTTTAGATGACAGGGCCTTCATTTTTCATCCGATCTTACCAATCTTTACCAGATTGTTAATATCAGTGAAACTTCAGACAACTTTCAAAACCAACCAAATCGGATTAGTAACACCGGAGTTACGGCCCTTGGTTTAGTTAAAAAGCTGTATTTTGTCTCTTTAAGAAGATAGGGCCTTCATTTGGCTGAATTTTAATGAAACTTTGCAGGGAGGATCAGTACCAAATATAGTTAAGTATATCATCAATGTGTTCCGGTTGAATGTTTTTGGCGGAGTTTTGGCCCTTTAAAGGTTTTAATACACAAAATGTGTCCGGACTATTATTCCTGAACCCCTGATCAGATTTCAACGAAACTTTGCAGGAATGATTAGTACCAAGCCTAGTGGTGAATAATTATCATCAGTGTGTTCCGGTTGAATGATGTTGGCGGAGTTATTGCCCTTTAAAGGTTTTAATACACACACTGTGTCTGTACTAGTTCTCCTGAACCCCTGGCCGGATTTCAACGAAACTTGGCAGGAATGATTAGTACCAAACCTAGTTGCGAATATCGTTGTCATGTTCTGGTTGAATGATTTTTGTTGGAGTTGTGGCTCTTTAAATGTTTAAAACACAAACCTTGTCTGGACTATTTCTCCACAACCACTGGTCAGCTTGTTATGGCCTGGTAACAGTTTTAATACACTAACATTGTAAAGACTAGTTCTCCTGAACCCTTGGCCGGATTTCAACGAAACTTGGCAGGAATGATCAGTACGAAGCCTAGTTGCGCATATCATCGCTGTTTTCTGGTTGAATGATTTTTGCCCGTAAGGATATATGGCCCCTTATACACAAACTTTATCCAGACTAGTTTTCCTGAACCCCTAGCTAGATTTCAGTGAAACTTGGCAGGAAAGATCAGTATCAAGCCTAGCTGCGCATATTGTTGTGTTTCCCATCACATACTCCATATAGCCAGTAGAGCGATATAGGCCCTCTTGCAGTAGCCTAGCTACCTTTTCCACCAAAATGTCAGGGCCTGCACATAATTTTCACATGCATGGTTAAAAAATATAACAACGAAATAATAGTGTATAAATTTGTTGAATTTTGAAGTGTGATTTGGCTTAAATTGATCTAAATATGTGCTAAAACACACCAGAGACGTCCTGCGTTTTTAAAAATTCCGGGAAGCTTGCCCGGACCAAACTAGAAATAGTCGGGCCTGCACATCAAAAAAGGTCTAGTTACGCCCCCTTAAGACATGGTCCTCTTTTTTTCAAGGGAGTTCATATATGCTTTCACAATAGTTTATTAAATCATGCATAAAAACGTACTAATACAAAACTAAAACTAAAACCGTTACGCCTCTCAACGTTGCGGGTTTGAATACCACTGGGAGCTTAAGTTTTCAAGTCATTTCTTATGGCCGGCCAGGGGCGTAGCTAGGCCGTTTTGGAGGATACGCCCGTATATTGGGGTCCAAGGGGCGGTTAGTGGGGGGTTCATGGGGCGAAGCCCTAAACGTCCGCACGTTGCTTTTGACGATTTTGGGCTGAAAATGATGGCTTTTATTGATTGATAAATAAATTATATAGTTGCGAAAAATGAATATCTTAGATTGATATTTCCATTTAATGGCATCTGTTTTGATAACTTTGATATTTATATGTTTATAAATTTCTAATGATGGGGTCACCCTAGTCAGGCTTCAGTTTTTATTGCATTTTTGGGGCACTATGTTTTCTCATTTTTTGCCAAGAGGCGTACGCCCGGGCGTACGGGCGTATGCCTGGCTACGCGCCTGCCGGCGGGAGGTATAAAATACTGATTCTATGCAGGAAAAACAGGGTGGCTTGCCTCTACCACAAAAAACACACCATCATATATAACAGTCTATTTAATCATTTTTTTGTGTTTCTGGATTTCAAGAACGTCATTACCCGGTACTCAATGTCAAGTAAAACCTCAGTGTGTTCTTAGAATGTAATGAGTTTTACATTAACTGGTTTCATTGGTCCTGTTTGTATCACTGAACTATTCAGAATGCCTCATACATATTTTCATTTCATGATTTGGTTGTTTCGATCATGACATCACTTTATGGTATTATGACATCACATCCTGGTATAAAATGACATCACGTCATGCCAATGAAACTCAGTGTGTTCTGAGAACTGACTGACAGGGGCGTAGCGTGACCAAAATCTCAATTACCCACGGGGGTAGGTGCGGGAGGGGGTTGTCCGGGAAATTAAAAAAAAAAAAAACGCTCGTACGCGACTTCTGGTGCATTTTAGGGTCAGGATGAAAGATTTAAATCCTGTCGAAAATACCATTATTCCTCAGAATCAATATCGAAGACTCAGCATGTACCCACCCCCCTCCCCCCTCGCCCCACCCTCCCCCTTTACCCTCACCTTTTTATTGCGTTCTTAGAGTTCTTATTTTTTTAGCTTTCGTTTGAAAAGTTTACTCACGTGAGTAAATGAGTATGGCATGCTACGCGCCTGACTGAGCATTTAAATTGCTGTGATAAACAGATTAAGACTGTTTGTATCTCTCAATGAGTGCAATGAGTTTCTTGAAACCAAGAATCATATATTCTAAATAAATATGCTCCCCTTCAAAGAAGGAGTGTGGGGTGGGCATATATGTTTTAGAAACATATCTTGTTCTAAAATGATTTAATAGACTGTTATATGGTCAAACGTGATAAAGATGCTTTCAGTCGTAACATTATCTGGCCCGTAGCTATGCTGAGGCACACCGAGGCAGTTACCTCAATAGATTTGAAGTAGCTTGGCTTGGTTAAATTTCAGGGCTGGCTACGGGCCTGAATGGGTGAAATAATCTTTGCGTATCCACCAATAACAACTTTTCCTATAAAATTTTTTTCCCTCATCCTAGGTCACTTCTCTTTCTCCTGGGTTTTTAACGAATTATCAAAAATTAAAGGCCATATTGAGAAAAAAAATAAATAAACGACATGATATGACATTGTAGGGGTATAAAATACAACTGAACACATGGTGTTGCATATTAATTCAATGTTTAATTCACTTTGTTGCAAGTTGTGCATAATTAATATAACTGCACTATGATTCTCCGTGTACGCATACGATGCAATGGGGGGCAAGGTAAAACCTATGTCGCATATAAGGTGACAGTGACTCATTCAACATTCACCTTCATTTCTAAGGTAAGTGTATGATTTAAACATATTTGAAGTTCTAATAAATTTTTGAAATCAAACTTATTGGCAATAATTTCATTTAAATGAATTTAAATGACAAGAGGCCCAAGAGGGCCTGTGGACGCTCTACTGGCTAACATGGCTCTTATAACATCAATGAAGCGAGTGACTGCTATTTATGTTTTCTTAAAAGTTTCGAGCAAAAAACAGCTTTTTAACTAAATCAAGGGCCATAACTAAAGAATCTGGTAAAGTTTGGTAACGATCAGGTGAAAAATGAAGGCCCTAGCGTATTAACGAGGCAAAATATAGCCTTTTTTACTAAATCAAGAGCCATAACTCTTCTGTAACTGGTTTTCGAACTTATCCGAGCTTTCATTGATATCAACAATCTGTGCAAGTTTGGTAAAGATCAAATAATAAATGAAGGTCCTAGAGTGTTCACAAGGCTTAATATGGCATTTTTCAACAAAACAAGGGCCATAACTCCGTTGAAATTATTTCGATCTCGCCGCTTTTTGAACTTGTCCGAGCTTTCATTGATATAAAGACACTGGCAAAGTTAAGTAAAGATTTGATTACTACTGAAGGCCCTAGAGTGTTCACAAGGCAGAAAATAGCATTTTTCAGACAAAACAAGGGCCATAACTCTGGTGTTAATGATCCGATTTAGCTGGTTTTCCAACTTGTTTCAGCTTTCATTGAAATTAACAATTTGTGCAAGTTTGGTAAAGATCAAATAATAAATGAAGGTGCTAGAGTGTTCACAAGACAGAAAATGCCATTTTTCAGAAAAAGCAAGGGCCATAACTCTGGTGTTACTGACCCAATTCAGCTGATCTTCGAACTTGTTCAAGCTATAATTGGTATTAACAATCTATGCAAGTTTGGTAACGATCAAATAATAAATGAAGGTGCTAGAAGGCAAAAAATAGCAATTTTCAGAAAAAACAAGGGCCATAACTCCGGTGTTACTGATCCGATTTGGCTGGTTTTCGAACTTGTCCGAGCTTTCATTGATATTAACAATCTGTGCAAGTTTGGTAACGATCAAAAATTAAATGAAGGTGCTAGAGTGTTCACAAGGCAGAAAATAGCAATTTTCAGAAAAAACAAGGGCCATAACTCCGGTGTTACTGATCCGATTTGGCTGGTTTTCTAAATTTGCCGGAGCTTTCATTAATATTAACAATCTGTGCAAGTTTGGTAAAGATCAAATAATAAATGAAGGTGCTAGAGTGTTCACAAGGCTTAATATGGCATTTTTCAGCAAAACAAGGGCCACAACTCCGGTGAAATTATTCCGATCTGGCTGGTTTTCGAACTTGTCCGAGCTTTCATTGATATAAACAACCTGTTGAAGTTTGGTAAAGATCGGATGAAAAATGAAGGCCCTATTGTGGTAACAAGACAAAAGTTAACGACGGACGGACGGACGACGGACAACTCGCCATCCCATAAGCTCTGCTGGCCTTTGGCCAGTAGAGCTAAAAATAGCATGAATATGTTCTTTTTGTTTTATTCTCTTCTCTCTGCATAGACAGAGCTTCAGAAAGCAATTTACAATTATAAACAGTTTAACCTGTGAGTTTTCTTCAATTGTTCATTAATCTTGAGAGATATAAGGTGACATGCCCCACATTACTGGATTATCTACATGGCACAGCCATCTAACACCCACTCACTCCCATGATGACATAACACAAACTGAATTGGGTTTTACGGAAAACCAACATGAAAAGGGTATATGGCGCCAACAGGAATCAATCATTCCAGTGACACTTAGATGAAATTATGCATAATGGACCTAGAATAACATAAACAATTACCCTTATATAAACAATTATATACAACGCATAGTTTACAAAATTTACAATAGAAGGGACTTAGAAATAAATCTGCTCAATATGCATGAACACATAAATACCTATTTCCAACTCCTGACCCCATATCCCCAAATCTGTTGGAGCATGATTCCTGCTGGTAGCAATAATTCAATCACCATATTAGTCCAACAAAAACAGCCTAAAACATCCTCTTTTTTTATGCAGATATGCACTAAAATTTGAGCCAGGTGGAATACCTTGGGAGTTTATTAAAAATTGCTACTGGTTCTACCCAGGAAAAAAAAGGTGCTCTGCCTCTACCACAAAACAATCGACTGTCATATGGCCTAACATGTGCTAAAAATGATGTAAAACATCAAACAAACAAACTAAAAATTGAACCAAGGTGAAATACCTGGGAGTACGTTTCTTTGTACGTAAATAATTGGATGTAGTAAAGCTTCACGATGAAAAGAAAAATAAGGCAGCGTCCATGTTAAGTCTAAAAAACACTTTAAACGATAAAAATAGTAACTGAAATATATTTTTTTAAGAAACTATGTATCAACTATATGATAAAATACTATACTACAGTCTTTACTATCACCAGACTCGACACAACAGCAAAAATGGATCGGCAGAACTTTGCCTTTTTTTTTAGCTTTGCCAAATACTGGTAAACTATAGGTCAGCTCTTTCCAGGGGTTAGACAATCAGTGGATGATTGGAGTTCAAGTTTCATGCTCCAGTACAGTATTGAGACCATGGGACCAGGTTAGAAAGGAAATAGCTTTGGTATATAGACTTTGAATATGTAACGTACAAATGTTAAACATGCCATTTGAAGTGAATAATATCTTGTAGAACAAACATGTTATATATTTAGTAACCTTCCTTCCCTGGAGAAAAAACTACATGTTTTCTTAATCTCATTACATCCAATATGTTGAGCCAGACAATATTTACAGAGAATACCATGGTACTAGACCAAGCTGACAAAGAGGCGAGGCCTAAAAAACAAATGTCTTCATTTTGTGCCAAGTCAGATAAACTTGAGAAGGCACCAACTTGTTAAAAGATTATTTACATTTTAATTTAATATTTTAAATTACAGCTTGATCAGTTAAAATGCCTTAAATCAAGTTTACATATGGTACATTAGCTTCATGTATAACTGAACATGTATATAAAACAATTGTTTGACATTATACAGTAATACACGTGTACAACAACTCTTACAAACTGGAAAATATCACAAAGAGTGGTTGCCCTTGTTTGAAATCGTATCCAACAGCACTTTATAACAGCATAAAAAATTAGATGAGCGACTGCATTAAAGGGAGTACATCAAGATTTTGGGATCCTGGGGTCCGACTTGATTTAAAACTGACAAATAATGATACGGTTTATTCTAAAAGGCCTAAAGTTAATGAATGACCCTAAAAATGACAACTTACCGGGACATACATTTTGTAGAGTAATACATTCTATCCTAGGTTAAGGGATCGTGCGTTCAATCCCAGCCAGGACGGAATTTGGGTTAATTAACGAAATATTTCATAAAAGTATTTCCTACCTTACCAGTCCTTCGGATGAGACTTTAAACCGAGGTCTGCTCGCTAAAATGCTTCGTGCAATACAGCGAGGATAAATAAACGCTTATACACACACTCCTAGGTTAAGCATTTTACGTCCGATTCCATTAAAAATATACGGAAAATTCAAATTTTAGACCTAAGGCCATCCGTAAAAAAATGTTGGTCTCAGCTGTGCTCCGACCTACTCACTAAAAACAGTCCTACCCAAAACATTTTATTGTAAATCTTTTAACTTTTTTTGTTTGTACTTTTGCTATTTTAAGAATATTTTTCCTTTAATATTTTTTTTTTACTGTGTTTGGGTCGGAGCACAGCAAACCAACAATGTTTTAAGGATGGCCTAAACCACGCTGTGCTAATAACATATTTTGACCAATATTTGGTATGACATTTCTAACATGAATTGGAACATTTTTTACTTTTTTAACATTTGAGACTTTTCTGAAAAAGCCCTATGTACTCCCTTCAAGGATTAATAGTAGAAATGTTACACTTGGCTTTAAATTCGGCTATTGTTTTTTTTTTCTTGTTTTGTTTTTAAAGTAGCTATCCTGCCAATAACAGCCACATTTTACAACAGATGTACACTGTTTTTAAACCTACTGACGATGAGGTATATAAGTTTATATAACTCCTATTTTGAGAATCCAAACTCTACAGACACAATATAAACTGATTTAACCAGCCAGGCCAAACACCAAAACTGAAGCTACGCTTATTCAATTACGGGATATTTTAAGAACCCTTGAATAAACCTATACTTTTAATGGGCATATATACATTATAATGTGACCTGAACATCTGGATAAGTGTTTTTATAAACATATTTAGTTGCATTTTTAAGTAATTTTTTCATGAGGAATATAAACAAATAACATAATTATAAACATATAATTTAGTTCAGGGATGCAAACCCAAGATAAATACACTAAAGGAAAAAAGAAACGCAGCTTGGGACTTTCCACTATATATTATAGTATAATATGCTGCTGTTACTCGAATAGCACATGGCTGCATAAGACCTTTCCCTCCGGAAAAAGATAACACACCAAATGTTACCCGGTCAATGTTTCGTAATTGACAGAATACGCATTTGGCAGGTGAACAAAGTTAGAATCTAAAATTTTGCAAGCTTTTCACATTAAATACGTAGTCCTGAAATGGATCACTTGTTTAAAATGGAGCTTCAACATTTGTGCATTTCATATTACAAAGTGTACTCCAGATGTCTACAACAACATAGTTTTGTCTTCTCCAACTAGCTGCAACCCTTTTGTTTACAAAACATCTTGGGATTTCTCTGGAATATTACCGGAAGGTGGAATTTAAATTATATAGTAGAAATTCCTGAGCTGCTTTTTCCCTTTAGTATTTTTTACAAAGCTCAATGTCAAGTTGTTTTCTCTAAAGGAAAGCCAGGTACTTTCAAGTTTTAATACTGTTCATGAACATCTTACAAAATTTGAATGATTGAACAATGAATATATACAATGATTATGGATGACAATGAACAATGTATGTGTGGGCTTTTGTGATTATCCAAGTTGGATGTCTTAATACATTATGCCTTTATATTAAACCATATATCTTTGAGATTCATAAAAAAAAATTGTTTTGAGTGGGTGTGGGGAGCAGAGATGCTATTGTGGATGGTGGTTATGGATAAAACCCGTGTGAATTATATAAATACAGGTGACATATGTAGGATCATATCGATAACTTTCGACATGAATTCATGTTTAAACAGGAAATGGGATGTTTGTTTGTTTGAAAATATTTAACATGTACAATGTAGGACACATAAATCATTAATATTTGAAGTTACTTACAAAATCTTTCATTTACCCTGTGAAAACTTCTCCATGTCAATTGAAGGTCACTTGTACAACAGATTTCCAGCATGTCCACCAGAACAAGATAAACGAAGGGTGTGAAACAATGGCCACTCGTGTTGAAAAAAAATAGAATTAAAATCTGACCATTTTCCCTTCAAAATCTGCTAAATATTACACTCTCTTATGGACATTTAACCACTAGTGTTCGGGGCCCTGTTTCAGACAAAGGGTTTTCAGCATTTACATGAGCAATTTTATTATTACGTACATAAATTATATATTAACATAAGAACTGAAATATTTAGTGGTAAATAAAAACACCTTAGTTTTGAAAATTGGCTGAGAAAACATACCTTATAGCCTCGCCCTGAATGTTTTTTTGGTGGGGCTTTTTTCCCTTCAAATGCCTTGCTGATGGATAGCGGAAAGTTAGATAATTTCAAATAACTTCAGATAGCCTTAATAATTTGCTATAAAACTTTCAGTGTCTTAATTTATGTTTATCCAACACATTTTATCCATTTTTTGTTAAAAATTCAAAAAAAAATTGTTTGATGCCAGGGAGTACGTTATAGGGAGAAGAAACGGGCTCGTTTTGCCGATTTATGTTGTCGCGCATGTGTTTCACTACTCCGTGAAAATGACTATTTCCGGTTGTTTCGCGAGTGTGTGAAAAACAGCAAATTCTTATAAATTATTACACTTACAAACTCAATAAAGGTGCTAAATGTAAACATAAGTATTATTTATTTACATTGTGTCCTCTGATACAGAGCGTGTATTTGTTTGCATGTTTAAAAGCACATTTTACCAGACGGTTCCGTGTAACAAAGATGGCACCACTCTGCGCCAAATAAAAAATCGTGACAGTGTATAGCTATTGCAAACGAGATACGAGACTACGGGTTATTTAGGCATTAATAATAACAAAAAGTGAATAGTAAACATATTTATCTTTGTAAAGAAGGTAATTTCATGGTGGTGATTATAAGACAGCCTAAAAAGAGGTGATGAAAATGTGCCTTTTGAGATATCAGCTAAATTTTTAATTTTATAGAATTAAAAATGGTGTGAAGCTATGCAAACGAGATACGAAGTATGGGTTATATTAGGCATTAATAATAACAAAAAGTGAATAGTAGACATATTTATCTTTGCCAATTATGTAATTTCGTGATGTTGATTATAACAGAAAGCCGTAAAAAGGGGCTGTAAAAACTGCCTAATTTGAGATGTTGGCTGAAATTTTAACTTTTCAAATGTAACACGCTTACGATCGATTTACCTGTATCGATAAAATAGTAAATGGCGGCGTTCTAGCGCGACAACATAAATCGATAAACTAGAGCGTTTATGAACCCATTTCTCCTCCCTATAACGTACTCCCTGTTGATGCAGAAGAATTTTGCATTGAAAATGCCGTATCTAAAACAACTTTTGCATGACAAAAAGTCTGTGTTGATGCCGTACATCTTATCTAGGTATTAGTTGAATTTTTTAAAAGTAAAAAAAAACTTGAAATAAGCGCCCTAAACAATAGTTCATTGTACACATCTGTCATATTTCAAGTATTCATGGGCTTATAGGTATTCTGAATAAAGGAAGATTAATACATGTTTAAAGTCGGTTACTATAGTTACCCTTTTTATGTGTGATTGTCAAAAAGTAAATAGAATTGTCTAAATAAAACATATGCATACAACTAAACAGTAAAAAAAATGGCAAACATCATATATGAAAAAACTTTCATTTAAAATGTAAGAAACCAATTACTGTATATCTATCCAATTAGAATCAACTAGTATGTTAATTGAACCATGTTAATTGCAGATCAATTACAACATATCATCTTTATAATCACCTGAAAGTTTTAACAGAGATTTAAAAAACAAATATTAGGAACATATAAAATTGTACAACTAAGTTTTGTTAAATAATGTTTAAGTTTTATAGTTATATAAAATGTATTTGATTTGATCATGAATATTATCACTTCTAGAAGACTGATGTAAACATGTCTAGTAAATAATAACACTTGCATCCTGGTCTATGTAGCACAGAACAAAAAGCTGATTTCCTCAACTTGGTCCATCCATATTGTGAACGCGATCAAAATCTGGGTGAGTTTCAGCCAGTCTTAGATTAGGCACCATACTGTTCAACCAACACTTGCCTCCATGTCAATGTCATATAAAGGCTTGCATCACAGTCTTTGTCTTGCAAATGCTTTCTCACCAAGTCACTTGTTAAACAAAGGCTTGCATCCAGGTAATTGTTGCACAACAGATTGCATCACAGTCCATATAACAAAAATGCTTTCCCAAAGCCAACATCACGCAAAAGTTTGCATCACAGTCCGTGTGGCATAAATGCTCCACCCATGACAATATCATGCAACTGCTTGACCCATGACAATTGTATGCAACTGCAGTCTATGTAACAGAATGTTTGCCAATTATCAATTACTCTCAACTGCAGTCTATGTAACAGAATGTTTGCCAATTATCAATTACTCTTTAAGGCTTTAATCACAGTCTTCGCCACACAAACGCTTGCCAATATTCAATGCCACACAAAGGCTTACATGTCAGAGTCCATGTCACACAAACGCTTGCCAACATTCAATGACACACAAAGGCTTACATGTCACAGTCCATGTCACACAAATGCTTGCCTCCCTGGACTGGGTCCTTCCATTGCGGTGATTACAGTCCCCAGTTTGGCTGGCAGCTGCATTCTAACACTGACTGGGTCTTGTTCAAGGATCTCATTTAACTGCAAGTACAAATATAAGGACCATCAAAATTACACAAAAGAAATTTAACACAATTCCACTGCGAATTGAATGCAGTATTTTCATTTCTTGACCATATGTTTCCTGTCTGACATCTTTTCATAACTATTTTTGCAGTTAGTAAAGCACAAGTTTTCAATAATCACATTTTAGAAAGGTTAACTCCTGAGGTGAAAATATATTCGGTCCATATCAGGAGATTTGTTTATTTGTTTGTATGGTGTTTTATATTACGTCATTTTCAACACTTGTAAGGTTAAATATGACGGTCGATTTTTTGTGGTGGAGGCAGACCACACACTTTTCCTGGGTAGAACCAGTACTGCATACCTCCTGCATCCGTACAACAATATCTCCAGAATTGGTAGCATTAATGGTTATTTATTTGCCAATGTTGTGACATCAAACAAAAATATATAGTTTTACAGGGCAGATATAACATGGTTTCCTATTTATTTCGGTATCTTATAATAACTTAAATATGCCCGACTCTCACTGCAGCAAATCGACTGTTTTAGGAAACATGATATCGTTCGTAAGTTTACTTTATTTTGGAATCGTGGAGTGCCAAAATTGTGACATTTATTACTATGTATGCTGGGAATAATGTAATAGAGAATACTGCCTAAGTGCCTTTTTCATATTGAGTTTTTCTAGAAGATTTATAAAAGTATAAAACATGAGACTGTGGTAGGGTTTTTGTTTATCATACAGCTTTTCATGTGTTGTTCTTTCCTAGATCTTCCTACCTAAAAATAAAGATGGAAATACATCTTAATTTGTTTGTTTGAGTGTTTTACGTCATTTTTAGCACGAGTTAGGCCATATATGACAGTCTATTATTTTTTTGTGGTGGAGGCAGACCACCCACTTTTCCTGGGTAGAACCAGTACTGTACACCTCCCACCATCCATAACAATCGACACTTCCTCACTTACAAGTCGAGCTCCCAGTGGGATTCGAACCCGCAGCCGCAGGAGATTAGTGAAATCCCTTTTAAAAAAAAAAATCACATAAGAGGAACTTAATAAGTGCTACTTCATATATTATTAGTTATTAGGATTTTTGACAGGGGACATGGGCTCACATTCCCTGCCTGGAAATTATATTCACCCGAGCCGTTAGGCGAGGGGGAATATATATTTCCAGGCAGGGAATGTGAGCCCATGTTCCCTGTCAAGAATCCTAATAACGAATTTGTCATACTTCAAAGTTGTAACCATTTATTTAAGAAAAAAACAGCCAAAAACACGATTTCATTTTTATTGCGCCAATTTCTCCGTAACGTGCCTCTAACTAGACGTTTTTTACTTTCGTGACGTCATCGCTCTAACGTCGTTAAATTTGGCGGATACTTTAATAAAATAAATGTATTTTGTCACTATGTTAATGTTTTATTATCTGTAAAATTGCCATAGAAATACACTTACGATTATTTCAGACTTTTACACACAGTGGAAAACGCAGAAAAGCGATAGGAAGGAAACAATCGGCGGTTTCAAAAACAAATCAGCAACGTTATCGTCGCCATTTTGTTTTTGTGTATTTGAGTAATAGGGTACCTACGGGGAATTCGTCCTATGTTCACGTCTCGAGACGTAGACATGGGCTCATGTCTACGGCGCATTGACCAATGAAATCCTGAGAATTTTCTTTGCAGTATGACAAATACTGATATATACTGAGGGAAAAAAGTTTAGTAAGTTTTTTAGATGAAATAATACTGTATACAAGATATACTCACATTTTGGGCCTTGCTTATTATTTTTTTAGGGCTTGACCTCTACGTTCATTTATTCGTTATGTCATTAAGATGTTCGACTGTTATTGATGTGTGTTTAATAAAATATTGTGTCTATGGCAGTAGTTTCTTGATTTTACAACATTGTATATGATACAAGTAAGTGATATAATAAATGATAAGCCATATGTACGGTGTGGTACTGTATGGTGCGGTATGGTGCGGTACTGTAAGGGACAATGGTTTGTAATGTTTACATCCCAACACTGTTTATATAACCTCTTATATTTAATTTAATATTTATGATATATAGGATACGGTTTATCACAAACGATATATATAAATTGATCACTGCACTCGTTTGTATTCATAACTCAATTAGCCTAGATCTGAGAGCACCTGCCATTTCTGATTACGGAATGTATGGTCTGGCTTTTACCCTCACCCTTAAAATTAGCACCTTCATTTATTAATCCTACCTCATTTTGACTTAAAACTGCTATCGTATAATTAAATAAAGAAATGAGATTTCAATTTTCTTCAATATTTTTCCAAATTTTTAAATATATTATTGGTGCAGTATTACCAAAAGTTAATAATATGTAAAAACAATTTGTTTTGACCTAATTGAATAATTAAAATGAATGATTGCAAATATGCAAGTTATGTTGAAAGCTAACGGGACACCGTGTGTTTAAAATAAAAATCAGGATTGCTGTGTGTCCCTTTAAAATGACAGCAGTGAGATATAAAATGTTCTTACCTCTGTGCTATATTTTGATATATAACTGTACAGCTCTTTCAATGCACTTGATTTGTAGACTTTACCAGGATATGACTGAAAATACAAGTGGTCCACACAATGTAGTCTAATCACAGGTTATATGCATTAGTTGAACACACATAGTGTAAACACAGGCTCCATGCATTTCATATATACGTTCCCCTTATAGTAGTGCCCCTACCCTCCACTCCGCATCCCATTTCCTCTTTTTAAAGTAGCTATCCCGCCAACAACAGCCAGCTATCCCGCCAACAACAGTCAGCTATCCCGCCAACAACAGCCAGCTATCCCGCCAACAACAGCCAGCTATCTCGCCAACAACAGCCAGCTATCCCGCCAACAACAGCCACATTTTATAACTTACATGTTTTGAGAATCCAAACTCTATAGACATAATATAAACAGCCTTAACTTTTAATTCATTTTACGCATATTCAGTCACTGGTATTATAAGAACCCCTGAATAAACCTATACTTTTAACAGACACATATACATTATTATATGACCTGAACACAGATGATGCAAAGTGGACAGCAATATTTTTAATTTTGTAAAAAGGAGTTGGCTACCCCAAACGAATATTGTAAGGGTAATAAAGTTGACATCTATATACTTTGTATAAGCTGAACATTGGAAGTGTGGAAGTGGAACATTTGTGTGTTCACATTGGAAGTGTGGAAGTGGAACATTTGTGTGTTCACATTGGAAGTGTGGAAGTGGAACATTTGTGTGGAAGTGGAACTTTTGTGTGTTCACATTGGAAGTGTGGAAGTGGAACATTTGTGTGTTCACACTGGAAGTGGAACATTTGTGTGTTCATGTGTGGAACATTTGTGTGTTCACATTGGAAGTGTGGAAGTGGAACATTTGTGTGGAAGTGGAACTTTTGTGTGTTCACATTGGAAGTGTGGAAGTGGAACATTTGTGTGTTCACATTGGAAGTGTGGAAGTGGAACATTTGTGTGTTCATGTGAGGAAGTGGAACTTTTGCGTGTTCACACTGGAAGTGTGGAAGTGGAACATTTGTGTGGAAGTGGAACTTTTGTGTGTTCACATTGGAAGTGTGGAAGTGGAACATTTGTGTGTTCACACTGGAAGTGGAACATTAATTTTGTGTGTTCACACTGGAAGTAGAACATTTGTGTGTTCATGTGTGGAAGTGGAACATTTGTGTGTTCACATTGGAAGTGTGGAAGTGGAACATTTGTGTGTTCACATTGGAAGTGTGGAAGTGGAACATTTGTGTGTTCACATGTGGAAGTGGAACATTTGTGTGTTCACGTGTGGAAGTGGAACATTTTTGTGTTCACACTGGAGCAGGCCTGATAAAAATTAATGTGGATAACAAACAATTGGTGAAAACAATTGGGCAGTATTAATGTTAGAGCAAAACATGTTTTACCTTTTTTTTTTTACCTTATTTACTTGCAATAATATAACTTTCTGGTTTGATGTAATATATAGAAATAGATCATTTAAGGAGGTTGGCTGGGAAAGGACGTAGTGATGAGATTTTTTTAAAATTCATATTTAAAGCTTCTTTGGTATAATTTAGATTCAAAATTATCAAAAAAAGGCTAGGTCACCACACTTTTTTTCCCACTAGACGTCATTGAAGAAGGCACATATTTCTAACTTCAAAATTTCACTAAAAAGATGAAAAATATAGTCATTGAACATTTTCACAATTGTTTTCATAACATTAAGTTTATGGAAAAACAACAATTAATTTTCGATTGCATATATACATATCTTTCAAATCATACAAAGATAAATGTAATCCTCATTCGTCTTTTTACTTTAAAAAGCAAACGTATATGGACCGTACCCCACCCACTTTTGTTTTTACCGAAAAATTAATTCAAGATAAAAAATTATGTTCTAATGATCAACTTTCTTTAAAACTTGTATATGTCAAGGTCCTATGCCATTTCTTTCAAAACAAGTAAAAAAATATATAGGTCACCAGGCTTCTAATGATTTTTTATTAAAAATTCTTTAAATTACACCCATTTTGGAGTTATTTTAACATTTTCAATGTAAAATACTGAACACACAATATTGACATGGAGATCGAAAATAAAATTAGCTCAGTATCTACTTTTATATATATATTCCACTACTGAAAAACAAAAGTCTGATTTATTCTATAGCAAAAGGATAAATTCTACTCAGAGCTACCCATACCCCCTATTTTGCTGACAACAAAAAATGATCACAAATGACGGAAAAAATATGAAAAAAATAATTTTGCTTAAAATTTGGTATGTTACCATCTTAAATCCTACATTATATCCATATCTACTAGAATGGTAAAATTGAAACAATTCTGTTGTCAATTAAAACTATGATTTAAAAAATAAAATGTTTAGGCTTGAAGACGTCAACACTTGACCAGCCAACATCCTTAAACATGCTGTGATGTGGCAATTTGCCTCAGCGTGTTAAAACAATTGGGGGAAACAATTGGAAATAAGTAGTGTTAGAGCAAAACATATGTTTTACCTTTTTTTATTTGTAGTAATACAACTTTCTAGTTGTAATATATAGAAATAGGCCTTCATTATGTATTATAATGAAGCATGCTGTGATGTGGCATTGCCTCAGCATGTTAAAACAATTGGGGGAAACAATTGGAAATTAGTAGTGTTAGAGCAAAAAATATGTTTTACCTTTTTTTATTTGTAATAATACAACTTTCTGGTTGTAATATATAGAAATAGGCCTTCATTATGTATTATAATGAAGCATGCTGTGATCATTTAAACATGCTGTGATGTGGCATTGCCTCAGCATGTTAAAACAACTGGGGCAAACAATTGGGAATTAGTATTGTTAGAGAAAAACATATGAGCCAGTCTCCAGCAAAGCTGGGCTTACTGACATTGCGACCAGTGTAGACTCAGATCAGCCTGCGCATAATGCGCACTCTGATTCGAGTCTACAATGTTTGCTAAAAGATTCCCAAGGCTATGTCTGACAGACTAGTGAACAGTGTAGACTCGGATCAAACTACGCATTATATGCAGGCTGGTCTGAGTCTACACTGGTGGCAATGTTAATAAGTCCAGTTTTCCTTGAGACCGGCTCATATATTTAATATATTACAATAGGCTTTCACTATGTCTCGGCATGTTAATAAGAACAATAGCATCCTACATCACAACTGGATTCACATGCTGCCAGTTGTCAACCATTTATCCATTTAACCAATCAAACCAATATGATACCCCCCGACAAACAATAGCACGTGCAAAAGGTATTATAATAAAACCTATTGTCAAAATACTCCACCCTATTGTTGATGTCTAAGTACTGGCAGCATGATAATTACATGCAGGACATGCTATTTGTTTGCTGAAGTTTGTGTTTTCTGTGACCATTTTATTGTGTTGAATACTCGAGTAATGATTTGGCTACATAACCCATTCGCAACTGAATTTCAAATGTTGTCTGCTAAAATATGGAATTCAAATCTTCTGATGATATTTTATATATAAATTGTTTCGGAAAACATTTTTACTGAGTGGCGAACGGTGTAAGCCCTGATTAGCCTGCATACAGTGTGCATGTTGATCTGGGCCTACACTGGTCATAAAATCAATGATTTGACTGTGGCAGTGAAAGGGTTATGATCATTTGATCAACTAATTGCTGTATTTTAAAAATCTGATACTTATTTCTAACATTTAAAAACAAAAGATAGATTGAAGCATATATTTTAAACAAAAGGCAATTTAGCAAAAACAGGGATGTGTGTTAGAGGGGTGTGTGTATACTGGCATAGAGGTGGAATAGATATAATTTAGCAAGAACAGGGATGTGTATTAGAGGGGTGTGTATACTGGCATAGAGGTGGAATAGATATAATTTAGCAAGAACAGGGATATGTATAAGAGGGGGGTGTATACTGGCATAGAGGTGGAATAGATATTAGTAACAACAGGGATGTGTGTTAGAGGGGTGTGTGTATTGGCATATAGGTGGAATATGCTCGCCCATATACCTGTGTTCATCCATATAGAGGCATACGGGCCACACGGCTGTATGTGAAACACACATACAACCCTGTATCTGTAATACAGAGATATTTCTACCTTTGCCATCCATAAATGTTAATAGAAGGGAACATGCACTTACTATGAAGTAATTATCGTGGCATACCCTTGACACGGAACCCAGAAACACGTTCATGTCCTGGTCGCTGATGGGGTTCATCTCATGGATATCTCGGAAGTAACGATCCACCATTTTACGGTAGTTGGAGATATCTTTGGCAAATAACAGTTTGTTGGAAGGCGAATCCTGCAGAGGGAAACACATTTCGATATATAAAGGTGCGCTATGTAAGAATTAAATTAAATTGCCACCAACACATAAAAGGTTATATGGCGCCTAACAGGAATAACATGCCAGGCTCATCCTCCATTTACATCGAGATAAAATATGGAGAATGGGCCTAGAACCTTCTCACCTGCAGAACTGCAAAGTATGTAATAGCCAAAGACTTCCCAAAGCATGGGATGTCATTTGCATCTCTTACCACTATAATTATCATCATTGTCATCTTCTTTCATATCTTAGTTGTAATTATTGTTTGTATGAATGGTGTTTTACGTCATTTTAGGCCATATATGATGGTTGATATTTTTGTGGCAGTGGCAGACCACCCCGTTTTTTCTGGGTAGAACCAGTACTGTATATCTCACGCCATCCGTAAGTATCAACACTCTCACAAGTTGAGCGTCCAGTGGGATTCGAACATACAGTGGTGCGAGGCGAGAAGGTTTACAACGCAACATCGTTAACCCCTCGACCACGGATGCACCTATTTGTAATTATATCTTATTTTTAATTCATCATCATTTTTAGCTCTGCTGCTTTCAGTTAGCATTCCCCTGATATTAAAGTTTTGGTGAAAGATGGTCATACACTCACTGACAAGGAATGATTGAAACTTCACAAAGGTGTTTCCAATAAAAGTAAAGAATTGTCAGAAAGCTATGTTCATTATCATTACACAATGTTGTAAGACAAGAACCATAAATCTGTCATGTATTTTACCTGAATTATTCCCCCTTTTTACACAGATTATTTCAGTTAAAAAGTTGAACTCGCACCACTGTTGGTGCTTCACTAGTTATACTTTCGGCAAATACATTAAAATGTTGGTGCATTTTAAGTTCATTACACATTTCATGCCATTCAGTAAATCCCAATGATTTACTACAACCACCCTGACCAATCATTATGCTACTCTTCTCTGTTGTGACCATTGTACAACCACCCTGACCAATCATTATGCTTCTCTTTTCTGGTGTGACCATTGTACAACCACCCTGACCAATCATTATGCTTCTCTTTTCTGTTGTGACCATTGTACAACCACCCTGACCAATCATTATGCTACTCTTCTCTGTTGTGACCATTGTACAACCACCCTGACCAATCATTATGCTTCTCTTTTCTGTTGTGACCATTGTACAACCACCCTGACCAATCATTATGCTACTCTTTTCTGTTGTGACCATTGTACAACCACCCTGACCAGTCATTATGCTTCTCTTTTCTGTTGTGACCATTGTACAACCACCCTGACCAGTCATTATGCTTCTCTTTTCTGTTGTGACCATTGTACAACCACCCTGACCAGTCATTATGCTTCTCTTTTCTGTTGTGACCATTGTACAACCACCCTGACCATTCATTATGCTACTCTTTTCTGTTGTGACCACTGTACAACCACCCTGACCAATCATTATGCTACTCTTTTCTGTTGTGACCATTGTACAACCACCCTGACCAGTCATTATGCTTCTCTTTTCTGTTGTGACTGTTGTTAAATATACGGCAGTACATTTGAAAACACAGCACTTGTTTGTTTTTTAAAATTTCTAGAGATGTTCGTGCAAAATGCAAATTGTATGCAACTGTTTATCGCCATATGTTAACCTTTGGGACAAAGAGACTTGTGTACTAACATAAAATACAATCTTGATTTGAATAAAAAGAAAAACGGACTAAAAATAATGGAGAATTAAAACTGTTGCATCTTTAAATGTACTTGAATAGATGAAACTTATTACAAAATAATTAAATACAAATGAAAATAAAGTAGTATCATACTTTGGTTAATCTGTGTTCAGACGTGGAGCAGCTGTCCATGAATGTCTGTGCCACGACAGACAGGCACGAATCAACAATGAGGGGCTTGTGAATATCAAACACGAAGTCCGGATTCTTGATTATGTTTACCCAAAACCTCAGCGGTAAACTGAAAGGAAGAAAATATACAGCATTTACCGGACCATGAACAGTACTGAATCGTTTAATGTAAGTTTTGATATTTCTCTCTATTAATATTTGTACTGATATTTCACTGTATTGTATTTATATTCCACTGTATGATATTTCACTGTATTTGCGCTCATTTCTCTGTATGACATTTTTGCTGTTTGATTACTGATATTTGTATTTGTGCTTATATTTTTGTAGTTTTATATGACTAGAAGCCTACCTGTTACACTTCCAGGTGTGCAGGACATCTGGGTCTGTATAACTAGAAGCCTACCTGTTACACTTCCAGGTGTGCAGGACATCTGGGTCTGTATAACTAGAAGCCTACCTGTTACACTTCCAGGTGTGCAGGACATCTGGGTCTGTATAACTAGAAGCCTACCTGTTACACTTCCAGGTGTGCAGGACATCTGGGTCTGTTTATATGACAAGAAGCCTACCTGTTACACTTCCAGGTGTGCAGGACATCTGGGTCTGTTTATATGACTAGAAGCCTACCTGTTACACTTCCAGGTGTGCAGGACATCTGGGTCTGTTATCCCATACTTAACAGCTGCATCATCAAGGTAATCAAAGAGATACTTGATCACAGGGGGCATTACAGGGTTCACAGACAGGATTCTTTGGAAAACATCGTCTACATACTTCTGTAAGGTACCCTGAAACATAACATACACTTGTCGTTAAATTTGGGATTAAAAAATATTCAAATGGAAGTTCCAGACAACTAAAAGCACTTTGTATATGGCTGAGACAAGATATCTGGAAAGATAGATTGTTTTATATATATTTGGCAAGCATGGTTCGTGATAATGATATAAGAACTAAATATCCAAAATGGAATAGACAACATATAAAATCAAACCACGGCAAAAGTTGGTGAACCTACCTTGGTTGCTAATAAACGGGGAAGGAACACTTCGGGTACCATTTTTACCCCACCTTCTTTAGTTTGTATGTCATCATGTTTAACCTGAAATAGAATAAATACAAGAGGTCAATGACCTTGAAGCTCTACTGATTGATTTTGATTTTAGGAAGTAGTCGCTACAGACTTGTTTTTTGAAAATCTATTTTTAACCGTTGCGGCCATCTTGAATTTCCGGCCGACCTGAAATTTTGCTAAGATCAATAAGACATTAAGAGCAACATTCCTGTGAAGTTTCATGAAAATCCGTCAGGTAGTTTCAAAGAAGTAGTCGCTACAAGTTTTCATTATATAACTCTATGTAAACAAAGCAGCCATGTTTAAAATCAAATCAAAACGATTTTCGACAAGGACCAACATCATGTCATACTGATCATTTTAGGAAAAGTCCCATATCAATATCTCTTATTGTTTTGAAGAAGTAGTCGCTACAAACTTATTTATTTTAAATCTATTTTTAGCTGTGGCGGCCATCTTGAATTTCCGGCCGACCTGAAATTTTTCTAGGATCAACTAGACATCAAGAGCAACATTCCTGTGAAGTTTCATGAACATCCGTCAAGTAGTTTCAGAGGAGTAGTCGCTACAAGTTTTTACTATATAACTCTATGTAACCAAAGATGGCCACTGGCAGCCATGTTTAACGTCGAATCAAAATAATTTTCCACAAGGATCTACATCATGTCATGCTGATCATTTTAGAAAAAGTCCCATATCAATATCACTTATAGTTTTCAAGAAGTAGTCGCTACAAACTTATTTTTTAAAAATCTATTTTTAGCTGTGACGGCCATCTTGAATTTCCGGCCGACCTGAAATTTTGATAGGATCAATTAGACATCAAGAGCAACATTCCTGTAAAGATTCATGACAATCCGCCAAGTAGTTTCAGAGGAGTAGTCGCTACAAGTTTTTACTATATAACTCTATGTAAACAAAGATGGCCGCTGGCAGCCATGTTTAACGTTGAATCAAAACGATTTTTGACTAGGATCAACATCATGTAATGCTGATCATTTTAGAAAAAGTCCCATATCAATATCACTTATAGTTTTCAAGAAGTAGTCGCTACAAACTTATTTTTTAAAAATCTATTTTTAGCTGTGACGGCCATCTTGAATTTCCGGCCGACCTGAAATTTTTCTAGGATCAATCAGACATCAAGAGCAACATTCCTGTAAAGTTTCATGACAATCCGCCAAGTAGTTTCAGAGAAGTAGTCGCTACAAGTTTTTACTATATAACTCTATGTAAACAAAGATGGCCGCTGGCAGCCATGTTTAACGTTGAATCAAAACGATTTTTGACTAGGATCAACATCATGTCATGCTGATCATTTTAGAAAAAGTCCCATATCAATATCACTTATAGTTTTCAAGAAGAAGTCGCTACAAACTTGTATTTTAAAACTCTATTTTTAGCTTTGGCGGCCATCTTGGATTTCACATCAACATGAATTTTTGCTAGGATCAACTAGACTTTATGGGCAACATTTCTGTAAAGTTTCATGAATATCCATCCAGTAGTTTCAGCTGTGAAGTCGCTACAAGTTTTTACTATATAACTCTATGTAAACAAAGATGGCCGCTGGCAGCCATGTTTAACGTTGAATCAAAACGATTTTTGACTAGGATCAACATCATGTCATGCTGATCATTTTAGAAAAAGTCCCATATCAATATCACTTATAGTTTTCAAGAAGAAGTCGCTACAAACTTGTATTTTAAAACTCTATTTTTAGCTTTGGCGGCCATCTTGGATTTCACATCAACATGAATTTTTGCTAGGATCAACTAGACTTTATGGGCAACATTTCTGTAAAGTTTCATGAATATCCATCCAGTAGTTTCAGCTGTGAAGTCGCTACAAGTTTTTACTATATAACTCTATGTAAACAAAGATGGCCGCTGGCAGCCATGTTTAACGTTGAATCAAAACGATTTTTGACTAGGATCAACATCATGTCATGCTGATCATTTTAGAAAAAGTCCCATATCAATATCACTTATAGTTTTCAAGAAGAAGTCGCTACAAACTTGTATTTTAAAACTCTATTTTTAGCTTAGGCGGCCATCTTGGATTTCACATCAACATGAATTTTTGCTAGGATCAACTAGACTTTATGGGCAACATTTCTGTAAAGTTTCATGAATATCCATCCAGTAGTTTCAGCTGTGAAGTCGCTACAAATAAAAGTTTACGGACAGACAGACGGACAGACGGACAGACGGACGGACGGACGACGGACTCCGCACCACGGCATAAGCTCTGCTGATCTCTGATCAGTAGAGCTAATAACGTATAAACTGTTATCACTCTTCGATGAATAATAAGGTTGTGCACGTATACTCTACACTATTTTAAGTTAGGATTTTATAAAACTTAAAAACTATTGGACAGATTTCAAAGCTGCTCGATGTGTAGTTGGTCCTACGTAAAATTCAGGTCTGGTCAGAAATCACCACCATAGCTATAAATAGATTTTTATCCCCACAAAGGAAGGCATATGGTAATCGCACCGTTCTTCCATTCATCCTTCCATCCGAAACAATCATATCTCAGCCATAACTTCGAAAGAACTGAAGGGATTTTCATGAAACTTGTTAAAACACAATGAGAAGGTGTGTTGCGTGCAAGAATCAGGTCCATAATGCAAAGGACAAGGTCACACTTGGAGGTCAAAGGTCAAATGAGTCAAAATTGTGAGGGCAATTTGTCAATTCTTGGTGACATTTCTTATTAGAAGACCATTTTGTTGTGTTGCCTGCATAGCATGGCAGACACTTGGGGATCACTTTGTCGATTGTCGTCATATTCATCACACTTTAAACCTGCAACCTAACCTTGAAAAGTATTTGACCTATGTTCATGAGACTTCACAATGAGTACAGCTCACTACAGCTCACGCTAGGTGAGTAGTGTTAACTAGAGTCAGTACATCTCAATACAGCTCACTCTGGGTGAGAAGTGTTCACTTGCAACTACTCTTCTGAAACTCTCCACTCCCCTCCATCCCTCCCTCTCCCCCTCCCCTCTCACCCCTTTCCCTCTCTTCATTTCCCCTAACTCTCCCCCCTTTTTTCCATTCTCTCTCACCTCCCTTTCTCTCCCCTCCCCCTTCTAGTCCTTCTATCCACTGGGCCACCACGACTCTTGGTATCATCTTTGTGTCACATGTCTTACCAAATGAAAGAACTTTGTGCCAGTGTCGCTCTCGGAGCGTAAAATCGGTGCTGATGAGTTGACAGACACCACCGACGTGTCCAACGAGCCATTAGGTGACTTAATGGTCTGGTAACGTCGTATGAGGGCGCACTCGGAACCATCATAGACTCGATAATGCTGTAGCGTGTTGATCTTCTTCCAGCCATCAAACTTCTGGGAGGATGTGTCATCGTCCTGGAGTGTGACTGGAATATTACCTTTTTTCCATTCTGTAAAACACAGATTATATTATGGAAATGTAAAATTCATTTTCATTTATTGGGTAAAACATAAATTGATTTCAATTTTAAATTAAATGCCAATCTATCTGCAAAGCTATTACCCTTGATGGCTCGATTTATAATATTATACAGGGATCATCTTGACTGGGAAAATCCACACAGGAATTCAGGACAAAATGTCATAAAGAGAGGACCACCTCTTTAATATTGGCATGTGTATATACCCCGAGTATGTTAAAGTTTTAAAGATGGATGATGCATTCTATGTCCTGCCCACTATGTAGTCACCATAAACAGTTTGAATTTTTTTTTTTTTTTTTAATGGTGTTTTACATCATTTTTAGCACATTTGAGGCCATATATTATGGTCCATTTTTGTGTGGTAGAGGCAGATCCCATTTTTCGCCATCCTTAAGAATCAACACTTTCACACAAGTCCAGCTCCCAGTGTGGGATTTGCAGGTGAGAAGGTTTACAATGCAACTTACATAAACATCTACTTACCTAGGTCTAGATCACAAGCCCAGGGTCTGTTTGAAAATGGAATGTTTTTGTACAACTGGTCAATTATCTTCTCCTTGGCTTGCGTAATTGTATCACAGTTTAAAACTTTGCATTGGGTAACCTCCCCTTCATAAAACACATGTAATATCTGAAATAGATAAAAAAAAAAAAAAATCACATTTATATAATTGCAAGAGGTTTAAGAGGGCCTATATCATACAGTAACAATTAACACGATGCCAGTTGTCAATTACTTATCCATTTTAACCTTTTAAACCAATACGATACCGCCACGATACTGCCAACAAACCATAGCACACCTGTATTATATAACCTATTGTCAATATACTCCAACAATAGGGCGGAGATATCTAAGTACTGGCATTATGTTAATCGAGAGGCTATGACATTTGCATTCAGTCACCCACCCTACCTCCCACTCCTCCCCATACCTACCCCACTATCTCCCTCGCTCATCCTATCATCAATGCCCCCCCATCCTGCTCCTCCCCTCACACACTCCCTGGGAGAATAGAGGAAGGGAGGGGAGGGAGGATATAGGGAGGCACACAGGAGGGGATGGAGTGAGAGTAGAGGGTAGGGATGGGAGGGGAGTTAGGGGAGGGGAGTTAGTGGGATAAAGTAGAGGGAAGGAAGGTTTTACCATAATCTTCTTACTATCCTTCCTCCCTACCATCCTCTCCCCCTCCCCTCCCTCCCCCATCCTTTATTTCTCCTGCCTGCCTGAGTGAGGTAGAGAGGTATAGAGGGTAGGGAGGTATAGACGATGGTAGGGGAGGGAGGTGGATGGAGGGGTAGGGAAGAGGGTAGGGAGGTGAATATTATGATAGGATAGGGACCTTCCTCCCCTCTACTTACTCCCTCCCTTCCCTCTCATACCCCCTCTCTTTCTCTCCTTTCTCTTTCCGGCCCTCCTTTCCCTCTCCCTCCATCCCCTCCCCCTTCACTCTCTTCTCCCTCCCCTCTCTACCTTCCTCTCTCACCCTCCCTCCCCTCTACTCCCCATGCCTCTCACTTCCCTTCTCCTCTCATCCTACATACTGCCTCTGCTAATCTTCTGCATATAATGCCTACCCATATCCAGTACCCTGCCCCTGTCCTACACTCGCTACCAAAGAGCGACAGAAAAAAGTCAATAATACTCACCAGCAGTTTAGCATCTACTTTATCTCGTAACAGTTTATCCTCAGACAGGGTGTATCTAGCATCTCCAGTCATACAATCAACTGGCCCCTTCTCCACGTGTAGCTTCATAGCTCTGTACAACACATATAGGCTCGAACCAGCCAGCTCCTGTAAGGAAGGGAACAAATCAGGGATGTTTAAATATAAGTTTTTAGTTGCTATTGTTTATAAGTTGCTGTTGTTATTAGAAGGCCTCATGGAAGATAAGTGTTGTGCAATTGTTTGTATAATCTTAATGAGTTGTACTTTCATGAAATAAAGAATTTATTATTATTATTATTAATCCATATTTTGACATCCCTCTGACCAAGGATTGCCTGAGAAAATGATTTGGAAATATTAGTTGCATTTCATATGTTTGCTGGTGCATTTATATACTAGTATTTCAACGAAATGCTGCTTGTGTAACACATACTAACAACAGGAACACAAATTAATTGATATCACACCAGTCTATGACAACAGGAACACAAATGAATTGATATCACACCAGTCTATGACAACGGGAACACAAATGAATTGATATCACACCAGTCTATGACAACAGGAACACAAATGAATTGATATTACACCAGTCTATGACAACAGGAACTCAAATGGATTATATCACAGTAGTCTATAACAAAAGGAATCAAATGAATTGATATCACACCAGTCTGTGATGATGCCACTGGACAAAATGACATTTCTACATCATTAACTCATTTTAGCTATTTTGATAGGTCAACCAAGGATTAGTTCTGTGACGTTTGATCAAAACTGGTTACATGCTTTCAGAGGAGATGTTGTTTGAAGTAAAAGGTTAACGACGGACGACGGACACATATGATCACAAAAAGTTAACCACGGACGACAGACACCATATGATCAGAAAAGGTTAACGACGCACGACGGACACCATACGATCACAAAAGGTTAACGCCGCACGACGGACACCATACAATCACAAAAAATTAACGACGGACACCATACGATCACAAAAGGTTAACGATGCACGACGGACACCATACGATCAGAAAAAGTTAACGACTGGACACCATACGATCACAAAAAGTTAATGACGCATGACGGACACCATACGATCACAAAAGGTTAACGACGGACGACGGACACCATACGATCACAAAAAGTTAACAACGCACGACGGACACCATACGATCACAAAAGGTTAACGACGCATGACGGACACCATACGATCACAAAAGGTTAACGACGGACGACGGACACCATACGATCACAAAAGCTCACATTGAGCCTTTGATTCAGGTGAGCTTAAAAAATGACAACACCCATCGCTACTCAGACTCATTTGTAGGTGTTGGATAAGATGATACTCACTCGTAAGTATTTATACATGCATAATGACATCCAGTTGGTTAACATCTTCTCTACCACTGACTCTGTCCTGTAATGTAAAAAAAAATATCATACAAACCATTCGGAGGTATCAATTAATTTAAAAGAAGGCTTACTCACAAGAACACTCACAACCTGTGTATGATATATAAGCCTCATGCAGGTGAAAAACTCCATCAATTTTCAGGTTATCAGTTTTGTTGAAATGTCAATATCATGTATTTATTCTCCATGATGCTGATATATATATTAAGGCTAATTAGGCTAATTAGGTGGAAATGTTGTACACCTTAGGCCAAGTATATACCATCTTCAATCAATGACCAGTGCTGATTGGGAGGAGTGTTGTGTGGCGCATGAAAAGTGTACATCTTATTAGGTTATATGAAAACAAGAGTTGCTGGACTTGGATTAAAGCATGCTATATTTCTAATCATATAAATACAAACAATTTGGACCGTTTTGCAGTTAGAAATGCTTGCCTGACAGCGGGACTAATGTGATCTATATATATTACCTCCTCAACATCAGCTTTGGATGTTTCCCCGTAACTGACTTCTCCACCAGCTCATTCAACAAGGCCTTTAGTATTCTGGAAAAGCAACAAGTAGTTTATTCAGTACATGTTTAAGCATCCACTATTTATCTTAATTACTTCCGAAAAGCTTTAAATGTTTTATAAATTGTGATGTCGAAAGTGTGAAATATGTAATCTTATTTGAGAAAGGGCATATAATGGAGAAAATAATAATGAAAGCAGTGTTAACTACACATTTTATCACAAGCAATTTCAACTTTACACCTGAATCAGACAGAACTCTCCTGGGACCAATTTTTATATGGGAGAGAACAGACAACTCTTACATACAATCTAGAAAAGAGAACTTCAAACGTGCCGACTTTTTATTTTATTTCAGCTTTATGTCTTCATCGAGGGACGAAACATTCCCCCATAAAAAGGCCAGGGAGGAGATTTGTAAAGTGAATAAATTGACAGAGCTGTAGATAAGCCGAGTTTTGAGTATTTAACACATACTGTTTTGACAAAAAAACTTTTTTTTAAAACTGTGAGTATCATAACTCATCAACTTACTACAAATACTCAAAACTTTTAAAAATTAGGAGTATTATATTTGTATGTATTGTCCAGTGGAACGTTTTATTCCGTATTTACATGATGAAAATTATTCCAAGCATGTGTCTAATATAAAGGACAGTATTTCTTTCGTTTTTACTTAACTTCCATTTAATCAGAATAGTTGTTTCTTTTAAAATGTATTAATTCGCAACCATTTTGAAAGCATGAACTATTTGAAGAAAGTGTTTACTTTGAACAATTTCCTTGTTACTCATTTATTTTGATTTGATGAGTAAATACTCATTGCAGTCCAAACTTATCTACAGCTGCAGCTGCTCTGTAAATTGTGCACTTACTCTGTTGCATATTCCATATTGTCCTGGTATATCACCATCAGTAATGACGCAACATTCACTCTGCAATTGTGAAAATATACGTGATTATGCAAACATTGTTTTAATTCATGCCACAGACTTTATATATAATATGTAATTGTATGATCTGGTTGAGCAGACTAGAACTGTTTGTAAACTGCTGTCAAAAGGTAACAAGTGGCAAATATATTTGATGGTTTCATTAATGATTTAAGGTGTAACAAGGCAAAAACATAATTATATGCATTTTGTTTTCCTCACAGGTAAACTAGTAAATAATACAAACTCTGTCACACTCAAATATTCATCCCACCAAGTCTTAATTCAAACAATGACCTTCTGGCTTTACAAAAACTATTAGGAAAAAACATAGTTTGTCCATACTTGTCTCGGATACTGAATGTCTTCTGCAGCTCTAACGTCCGTATCAGCATCAGTAGGAAATATTTGTTGCTGAGTAGATGATAGAAGTGCTGTAACCCATGCTCTGTGAATCCAACACTGCCATTCTTCTGCTGAAGTAAACACACACCATTTTGTATTGAAGAGGGCCTCAATGAAGGTGCATGTGTTAATTAGTTATTTTCAACATAAATGATATTGTGTGAAATCATATTTCTGCCCAATAAAGATGCAGACTGGTTAATTGTCTGCCTTGTATATTTCTACAATGCTTAAAACATAAAAAAAATCTCAATTCGCTATAATTGTTTTATTTTGTTTCATACAGTGTTTAAAAAAGGTATACATGTTTCATTATTCAACTCTCCCTTATATCATTGTGCTTATGAAAAGTTATAAGGTGCCTGGAGTTAGATCTGATAATAAACACCAATACAATACTTAAGCAGTTTTTAATCTGTGACTCTTATACACAAGAAAATATAAAAGACAGAAGTTATAGTGAGCCGTGCTAAGCAAGAGGTCCCAGCACGTGCCTACACTCGTGTTTAGCACATACCTCCATAGCGGGTGGGTGGAGTATCTGGTGATCTGACAGGCCAGGGAACAGAACCTTGAACGTGTAGGTGTGATAGTCCCAGAATGGTATCCCGCCTGCCCCCTCCAGGTCTGATGTCAGGTCAGTAATGTCCGTCTGTAGCTCAGCGAATGCTTAAATCAAAAACATGTAAAAGCTTAATATTTATATGGTGTGTACAAAGCTAATTTTATGTCCAATAATCTTTGTTTTACTTTTAGAGAATAAATGATATAAATTTCTTAATTGATCACATACCATGTATTAACTAATACACATGTGTATTAACTAATACACGTGTTTGAGGACATCCTTTTAACAACCGAGATTTCTCTTACAAATTGCCGTCATGTAAAACTGACAACATTAAAGTGAACCTGTCACATCGCAGAGGTGTAATGTGATAAATAGAATCTTAAATGTGTGACTGTGTATTTTTTGCTTTAATAAACTTGTTGCATAAAAAGTTAGGATACTCGTCAGAGCCTCGTATTGTATCCTATCATTATATCCAACTTGTTTATTAAGATAATAATACACAGTCACTCAAGTCCTCTGTGTAATGCAAGATAATAATACACAGTCACTCAAGTCCTCTGTGTAATGCAAGATAATAATACACAGTCACTCAAGTCCTCTGTGTAATGCAAGATAATAATACACAGTTACTCAAGTCCTCTGTGTAATGCAAGATAATAATACACAGTCACTCAAGTCCTCTGTGTAATGCAAGATAATAATACACAGTCACTCAAGTCCTCTGTGTAATGCAAGATAATAATACACAGTTACTCAAGTCCTCTGTGTAATGCAAGATAATAATACACAGTCACTCAAGTCCTCTGTGTAATGCAAGATAATAATACACAGTCACTTAAGTCCTCTGTGTAATGCAAGATAATAATACACAGTTACTCAAGTCCTCTGTGTAATGCAAGATAATAATACACAGTCACTCAAGTCCTCTGTGTAATGCAAGATAATAATACACAGTTACTCAAGTCCTCTGTGTAATGCAAGATAATAATACACAGTCACTCAAGTCCTCTGTGTAATGCAAGATAATAATACACAGTCACTCAAGTCCTCTGTGTAATGTAAGATAACTTTATAAAGGTTAATTTGTTTGTTGGAATGATGTTTTACATCCTTTTTAGCCTGATGATGGCCATTTCTGACAGTCGATTTTTTTGTGGTAGGGGCAGACAATACCATTTTTCCTCGGAAGAATCAGTATTGTATACGTCTCGCCATCCATAAGAATAGAGAGGTTAAATAGGTGTTCTTGTTTTTTGGTGCATCCAAAGTCACATGTTTGTTTCTTGTAGAGGTATATCATCCCATTTTTCCTCGGAAGAATCAGTATTGATGCCTCTTGCCATCCATAATTATATAAAGGTAAAATAGCTGTTATTGTTTTTTAATGCATCCAAAGTCACAAGTCTGTCACATGTCTGTCACATGGTTGTCACACACCTACCTTGTTTACATTCATTCCGAACGTTGCTCTCCAGATTATCTAACAACACCTGCATTTTACGGTAGTTTCTGTCTGCCTTGTGGCTCTGTCGCCGACAGATGATCAAAATCAGGAGAATGATGAGCAACATAAACCCGCCGCCGGCCGCGATACCCATAATGTACTCCGTCGGGAACTTCAGCATTGCCATCCTCTCGTACTCCAGACGACCTACTTTAAACTCAAGGTTGCCGATTTTGACCTTAATAAACACAACCAAAAGTGTCAGTTTTAAATACATCCAAAGGAAAACTGAAAGATTTCTAGTAATTATTGTCTAATACAATATCAAGGCAAGAGTTTTTACATTATGGGTTCTCAGCTTGTCTATCGTGTATTAGATTTAGTTATGTTTATAGGTAATATGATGATGCTTGTTCATTCTTATTGAACATTAAAGTACCCATTCATGAATCAGCTAATTATAGAAAAAAGTAGTTCTTCTGACAGTATTTGGAGAAGAAAGTAGTTCTTCTGATTGTTTCTTCTAAATTTATTTAACCTGGACTAATTTTGTTCAAATAAACACCTTTTGTCAAATCAGAAAAGCTGAAATACATAATAAAAACACCGATTGCAATTATAACGATATAAACTAATAATTGTTTTTAAGTTTTCAATGTGATTACATATCAATGTGATTACATATGAATACTCATAACATGTTTAATACAAGGATATTATTTTTTAAATACTCAAATAAGAATTAGTTACCATGACCACCGGGTATGACGAGTCGTCATTTCCATGTTCATCTCTACCATTGGGCTGCGTGGTGGGTGGGGTACAGAATATTTGAGATTCTGAGAGATTTGTTACATTACAAATCTGATCTCCTATGAAAACCTGTATGTCGTCTATTTTTGCAGCCAATTTCAAACCCCTTCCCTATAAATGTAAACGCATAATTTTAGTTAGTTTTTCATTTTTAAGTCAGTTTTTCAGTGATTATTTTTTTATAAATATTTGCTATAATGGTGAGTGTAAGTAAAATCGTCCGTCTGAAATGGTGCTTCAAACAAAACTGTCAATTTCCTGGGTATCCAGCACAGATATGAAATCCCAACCCCAGGTATAACTTTTGATTGCAACCGAGGCTCTGATGGTAGGAATTTTCCTCTCTGAACTTTAAGATACCCAGATTTTTTTTTCTTGCATGCCAATACATCTGTGTTTTGATATCACCTTCAATCAACAGTTGTGTAGTTACAAAACGATTTCATGGCATGTTGAAGTGCAATTTTTATCTGCACCCGTGGGTAACGGAAGACTTCCCAGCACATGAGTGTGTAATATATAGAGGATCTTACATGAGTGTCTTTTTAATATTGAATTTACTAAACGAGTTGGATAAAATTATAAGATGTGAGGCTGTGTTGAGTATCATGTCAATTGTATCCGAGTTTAATAAATTCAATATTAAATAGGCACAAATGTGAGATTCTAAATATCACATCTCAAAAGAAAAGCCTCATAAGCAACATTTTTAGTGTAGCTGTTTGTATGATGACGTATGTCGACTCTTCTCCGTACGACGCCGAACAACTGAACTATCTCTTCGATTTCCGTAATCCGGTATTTTAACAGTTACGGAAATCGACGAGACAATTCTGATGTACTTCGAGCTGAACGGAAAGGATCGAATGGTGATTCGGCATTCATTTGCATATTTATTTCACTAGTGTGATAAATAATAAATATATCATGGCTTTATTACACTCCCAAGCACAACACTACAGAACTAACATTCCTCTTCTGTAATGGCCCTCCTATCCCCACAAAGGAAAAACAGAATAAAAACTAATACTATAGATCCACACTGACCTGTGGAATCAACAATATCACACCACTGTGAGATGGGTGGAGGGGACCTACCTCAAATATCAGCACCTCTCCTTTGAACTTTTTGATAGAATTTGTTTCAGTGAAGTTGAACACCAGAGGGTCCGGAAAGTAGGTCATCTTGGAGTCCACTCCACTGCCGGTCAGGTTCTTCACCGACTGGACATTGTCCATTATGAACCCGAGGTCCACCTCAATATGATCAACCCTTTTGGTACGATGGAATCTTCCATGTACAGAACGCTTTGGAATTGTGGGAGTGGGACAAACCATTTCTGTCGGAGTGATGGTATGGCAAACCTGTGGAAGCAAAGTAAAATATTTCTATTTTTCGAATATCCCTTAATTTGATGACATAATCTACGACCATACTTCCTTAATGTCGACTTTAAGTCACCCTTAGCAAATACATGATTAAGTAGAATATAGACAATGTACAAACCAGTAATAGAATATAGACAATGTACAAACCAGTAATAGAATATAGACAATATACAAACCAGTAAAAGAATATAGACAATGTACAAACCAGTAATAGAATATAGACAATGTACAAACCAGTAATAGAATATAGACAATGTACAAACCAGTATAGACAATGTACAAACCAGTAATAGAATATAGACAATGTACAAACCAGTAATAGAATATAGACAATCTACAAACCAGTAATAGACAATGTACAAACCAGTAATAGAATATAGACAATGTACAAACCAGTAATAGAATATAGACAATGTACAAACCAGTAATAGAATATAGACAATGTACAAACCAGTAATAGAATATAGACAATGTACAAACTAGTAATAGAATATAGACAATGTACAAACCAGTAATAGACAATGTACAAACCAGTAATAGAATATAGACAATGTACAAACCAGTAATAGAATATAGACAATGTACAAACCAGTAATACACAATGTACAAACCAGTAATAGAATATAGACAATGTAAAAACCAGTAATAGAATATAGACAATGTACAAACCAGTAATAGAATATAGACAATGTACAAACCAGTAATAGAATATAGACAATGTACAAACCAGTAATAGAATATAGACAATGTACAAACCAGTATAGACAATGTACAAACCAGTAATAGAATATAGACAATGTACAAACCAGTAATAGAATATAGACAATGTACAAACCAGTAATAGACAATGTACAAACCAGTAATAGAATATAGACAATGTACAAACCAGTAATAGAATATAGACAATGTACAAACCAGTAATAGAATATAGACAATGTACAAACCAGTAATAGAATATAGACAATGTACAAACTAGTAATAGAATATAGACAATGTACAAACCAGTAATAGACAATGTACAAACCAGTAATAGAATATAGACAACGTACAAACCAGTAATAGAATATAGACAATGTACAAACCAGTAATAGAATATAGACAATGTACAAACCAGTAATAGAATATAGACAATGTACAAACCAGTAATAGAATATAGACAATGTTCAAACCAGTAATATAATATAGTCTATGTACAAACCAGTAGTAGAATATAGACAATGTACAAACCAGTAATAGAATATAGACAATGTACAAACCAGTAATAGAATATAGACAATGTACAAACCAGTAATAGAATATAGACAATGTACAAACCAGTAATAGAATATAGACAATGTTCAAACCAGTAATATAATATAGTCTATGTACAAACCAGTAGTAGAATATAGACAATGTACAAACCAGTAATAGAATATAGACAATGTACAAACCAGTAATAGAATATAGACAATGTACAAACCAGTAATAGAATATAGACAATGTACAAACCAGTAATAGAATATAGACAATGTACAAACCAGTAATAGAATATAGACAATGTACAAACCAGTAGTAGAATATAGACAATGTACAAACCAGTAATAGAATATAGACAATTTACAAACCAGTATAGACAATGTACAAACCAGTAATAGAATATAGACAATGTACAAACCAGTAATAGAATATAGACAATGTACAAACCAGTAATAGAATATAGACAATGTACAAACCAGTAATAGAATATAGACAATGTACAAACCAGTAATAGAATATAGACAATGTACAAACCAGTAGTAGAATATAGACAATGTACAAACCAGTAATAGAATATAGACAATGTACAAACCAGTATAGACAATGTACAAACCAGTAATAGAATATAGACAATGTACAAACCAGTAATAGAATATAGACAATGTACAAACCATTAGTAGAATCTAGACAATGTACAAACCAGTAATAGAATATAGACAATGTACAAACCAGTAATAGAATATAGACAATGTACAAACCAGTAATAGAATATAGACAATGTACAAACCAGTAATAGAATATAGACAATGTACAAACTAGTAATAGAATATAGACAATGTACAAACCAGTAATAGAATATAGACAATGTACAAACCAGTAATGAAATTTAACTGAGGCAAATCCCTTTCTAGCAGGAAAACGCCCACACTATTTTGTTTTTGATTTCTACATGCAGTTTGAGGCAACTGCCTTGGCATGCCTCAGTCTAGCTATGTCTAGCTAGTCCATTATAAAAGTTTATTTGAAGAAAGAAATATATAGTCTAATTTCACTGCGAATATGGAACATACACTTGTCATTGCAGTCTGCTTGCAGAAAAGCAATCAACTCACCTCTTTCTCTGTGGTTTTCACCTCCCCATACATATCGGTATAGACGGCAAACAGGCGTGGCTGCTGGACCGTGTGGAGGTTGTTACCGGATACCTGGATCAATCGTCCACCACTGCAGTGTACAGACGACACGTGAATAACAAAGGAGAATGAAGATTCCACTATTAAAGCTTACGTAAAGCTAAAATAATCATCTACTACATTATTTTCCTTCAAGAAATTATGACAAAGTACAATGTAAATTGGATGGGAAAACAATCTGAAGATTTGGAATGTAATCGTTGCTGGCTTGTACTTCAATGTAAAAGGGGAAACTAGCCTTAATTTAAAGCCCTGTTGTCATTCTGCTTATTTTATTACTGTGTCTTCAACTAGAATTCACCTTTACCTGTATTTTCAAATTCCATGAAAATGTATGATACGAAAATTGATTGCTCTATTTTCTCCACCTGATATTACTCTGATATAACTCTGCAGGGGTGATATACTATAAACTACTGGGTTTGGTATATACTGACCTGATATAAATCTGCAGGGGTGGTATACTATAAACTACTGGGTTTGGTATATACTGACCTGATATAACTCTGCAGGGGTGATATACTATAAACTACTGGGTTTGGTATATACTGACCTGATATAACTCTGCGTGGGTGATATACTATATACTGCTGGGTTTGGTATATACTGACCTGATATAACTCTGCGTGGGTGATATACTATATACTGCTGGGTTTGGTATATACTGACCTGATATAACTCTGCGTGGGTGATATACTATATACTGCTGGGTTTGGTATATACTGACCTGATATAACTCTGCGTGGGTGATATACTATATACTACTGGGTTTGGTATATACTGACCTGATATAACTCTGCGTGGGTGATATACTATATACTGCTGGGTTTGGCATATACTGACCTGATATAACTCTGTGTGGGTGATATACTATATACTACTGGGTTTGGTATATACTGACCTGATATAACTCTGTGTGGGTGATATACTATAAACTACTGGGTTTGGTATATACTGACCTGATATAACTCTGTGTGGGTGATATACTATAAACTACTGGGTTTGGTATATACTGACCTGATATAACTCTGCAGGGGTGATATACTATATACTGCTGGGTTTGGTATATACTGACCTGATATAACTCTGCGTGGGTGATATACTATATACTACTGGGTTTGGTATATACTGACCTGATATAACTCTGTGTGGGTGATATACTATAAACTACTGGGTTTGGTATATACTGACCTGATATAACTCTGCAGGGGTGATATACTATATACTGCTGGGTTTGGTATATACTGACCTGATATAACTCTGCAGGGGTGATATACTATATACTGCTGGGTTTGGTATATACTGACCTGATATAACTCTGCGTGGGTGATATACTATATACTACTGGGTTTGGTATATACTGACCTGATATAACTCTGTGTGGGTGATATACTATAAACTACTGGGTTTGGTATATACTGACCTGATATAACTCTGCAGGGGTGATATACTATATACTGCTGAGTTTGGTATATACTGACCTGATATAACTCTGCGTGGGTGATATACTATATACTGCTGGGTTTGGTATATACTGACCTGATATAACTCTGCGTGGGTGATATACTATATACTACTGGGTTTGGTATATACTGACCTGATATAACTCTGTGTGGGTGATATACTATAAACTACTGGGTTTGGTATATACTGACCTGATATAACTCTGCGTGGGTGATATACTATATACTGCTGGGTTTGGTATATACTGACCTGATATAACTCTGCGTGGGTGATATACTATATACTACTGGGTTTGGCATATACTGACCTGATATAACTCTGCGTGGGTGATATACTATATACTGCTGGGTTTGGCATGTATTGGAATTTCACTTTTTCATTATTCTCCTCATAACCGTCAAAAAACATTCTGAATGGCTGCGGCTCATCATCAGGGTAGATAACTGGGTTAGTCTCGCAGAAAGCAATCATACTGGTCACCATGTTCCTGGAACAGATTAATTTGGATGTTATTTGTTAGATTAATTTGGATGTTATTTGTTATCTGACTGGATTCCCAGTCTCACTGATTCACATGGCACCAACAAAACGGTTTGGACTTATTATTTGACTTTTCACTTCTAAATAAATTTCTGTTTTCATCATTAAACCAAAACCATTCTATCGATCAAAGTTAAAGATCTTGCCTAGCATTGCTTTAGATCAGAAAAGGAGAGTGAGGGTTTAACGTAAAACTGTTGTATGTTCTTCTTTATCCACATGTAGTTACAAATGTTTAATGTTGAATCCTGAGATTCAAGCCTTGCTATGTAAACACTGTCAATATTACCATATTTATTTTTCTTTCTCTTTTATATAAATACATTACTGTTCAATTGGATCAAAAGATATTACTGTTCACTCACATCAAAAGTCATACGTACAATTGCATCAAAACTGCACCAAAAGTTATTACCGTATAATTGTATCAAAATACATTATAAACAATCTATTAAATCATTTTGGAATTATATTTTCTTTAGTATTTTCCATCACATTGTTCTCTTAACTATCAGAAAGTCAAGGAACTCATTACCAATGAGTAATGCAAATACTCACAATATTCCTTTTCTTCAAAACATGGAACTGAGTACAGTGTCCTATACAGGAGACATTCAATGTGTTCTCAGAACAAACGAGTTTTGGTTTTTGCATAAAAAAGGATATTTTGAGTGTTTGAATTACTGAGTAATGAGGTTCTTGACTTTTTGATATGGCAAATTCTAAAGAAAAAACAATTCTAAAATGATTTAATAGACTGTTTATAGTAGGATGGTATTATCACAACACTACAATTGCATTTAAGATATCATAAGTAAGATATTGTCAAGACATATTTATTCCATACCTGAGGATAGAGCATTCCTCTCGTCCAACAGAAGCCGTGATGACTCCCCCCGTATCCAGGTGTTCCCCATATATGGTAATCATAGAGCCGCCTGCTATTGGACCAATAGATGGCTTCAAGTTTGTAATATATGGATCCTGTAATCAAGCAGAAATAATAATTGTATATACAACTTCCATTGAAATGGGTTTATTAACAGTATAATACGCTAGCATTGACCTTGACACCATGTTTTCTCACCTTCTTCAAGTATTTTCATCTGACTTTTGCCTTGCAGATCTCAACGTCAATAAACAAAAGAAACTATTTCATGAACAAAAATTAAATTGGACCGAACATGAGATCTACTTTAGTGCATTTCATAAGAAACTGGTACATTATCCAGGTTACAAGCAAACTGACAGTCACTCTTCCTTCAGATCACCGCCATTTCCTTTAATCATGAATTATTGAACATAACAACTCCAACTATTGTAAGATATAAAATATCAGATCTACACTAACATACCTGATAATTAAATTTCTGATGAAAGTTGACTGCGGGCCTGTTGGGCAGGGCCACAGTGATGATGCCACTCTTGGGTACCAGACTGGTCCCCAGCTTACACACGATCCACTGTGATGGCTGGTACTTGCCACGCAGCGGCGCACAGCGAATTCCCGCTATGCTGACCGCATTCTGGACCTCTTCATAATTGGACCCCAGGTCCTTGCCGGAGATGTTCACCAGGGTGCCGCCTCCGATGGGGCCAGACAAGGGATATACCTGAGGAGAAGAGGTAAAATAGCAATTTATGTTTATGCTTAACACAAAAATAGAGAAGTTCTCAATCATTTTGTTTTTAGAAACATTGGTGTTTCAACAAATTTAAGTTAAATTCTTAAAACTAATTCATTGAATATTTTTCGATGGAATTAACGCCAAAAAATATATATAATTATGACCCAGCCACAAATCACACATTCACATACCCTACTTGACATCATCTCCCACCAAAGATTTTGTGTTCAACCCAATTTTGTAGAGTTTGTCAGAAAACTATCCTCGTATTCAAACCACTAACTCAAAAATATATATATAAATTGAAAGACAACATTTTGGCACTTACACCTTATCTATACTCAGTTGCAAAAAGAAAGTGTATACTTTGAAAATTTTACTTTACACCCTATCCGCTTTATCAAGCGACAGTCCTTAATGAATCAACCTATTGAACAAGAGGTCAATGGCCTTGAAGCTCTACTGATACGTTTTTGATAGCTAGATCAGCATTCCTGTGAAGTTTCATTAAAATCCGTCAAGTAGTATCAGAAGAGTAGTCGCTACAAGTTTTCATTACATAACTCTATGTAAACAAAGATGGCCGCTGGCGGCCATGTTTAACATCAAATCAAAATATTTTTTGACAAGGATCAACATCATGTCATACAGATTATTTTAGAAAAAGTCCCATATCAATACCACTTATAGTTTTCAAGAAGTAGTCAAGACAAACTTGTATTTTGAAAATCTTTTTTTAGCCATGGTGGCCATCTTAAATTTCCGGCCGACCTGAAATTTTGCTAGGATCAATTTGACATCAAGAGCAACATTCCTGTTTAGTTTCATGAAAATCCGTCGAGTAGTTCAGAGGAGTAGTCGCTACAAGTTTTTACTAGATAACTCTATGTAAACAAAGATGGTCACTGACAGCCATGTTTAACATCGAATCAAAATGATTTCCAACAAGGACCAACACCATGTCATGCTGATCATTTCAGAAAAAGTCCCATATCAATATCACTTATAGTTTTCAAGAAGTAGTCGCTACAAACTTGTTTTTTGAAAAATTATTTTCAGACGTGGCAGCCATCTTGAATTTCCGGCCGACCTGAAATTTTGCTAGGATCAATTAGACATCAAGAGCAACATTCCTGTGAAGTTTCATGCAAATCCGTCAAGTAGATTCAGAGGAGCAGTCGCTAAAAGTTTTCATTATATAACTCTATGTAAACAAAGATGGCTGCCGACATGGCGGTCATGTTTAACGTCGCATCAAAATAATTTTCGACACGGATCAACATCATTCCATACTCATCATTTTAGAAAATGTCCCATATCAATATCACTTATAGTTTTCAAGAAGTACTCACTACAAAATTATTTTTAGCTGTGGCGGCCATCTCGAATTTCCAACAAATCTGAAATGTTGCTAAACATCAAGAGCAGCATTCCTGTGAAGTTTCATGGAAATCCGTCAAGTAGTTTCAGAGGAGTAGTCGCTACAAGTTTTTACTCAATAACTCTATGTAAACAAAGATGGCCACTGGCAGCCATGTTTAACGTCGAATCAAAACAATTTTCGACAATGACCAACACCATGTCATGCTGATAATTTTAGAAAAAGTCCCATATCAATATCACTTATAGTTTTCAAGAAGTAGTTGCTACTCAACTTGTTTTTAAAAATCTATTTTTAGATTTCACGGCCATCTTGGATTTCACATCAAACTGAATTTTGCTAGGATCAACTAGACTTCATGGGCAACATTTCTGTAAAGTTTCATGAAAATCCATTCAGTAGTTTCAGAGGAGTAGTCGCTACAAAAAAAGGTTTACGGACGGACAGACAGACGGACGACGGACACCACACTACGGCATAAGCTCTGCTGATCTCTGATCAGTAGAGCTAAAAACAAATGACAACGTGATATTGGCAATGGAATTATAAAAACTTTGGTACCAAACATGGCATATTCATTTTGGAATTTGTCAATTTAATTTGAAAAAAACTTAACTCAGTGTACACTTTCTTTTGCAACTGAGTATATTAATATCATTTTGTTCCCACCAAGTTTCATTGAATATCCTCCCTATAAATTCCTAATAAATTCATTCTCAGAACCCTTGTAAACACACAGCAGGTGTCTGCTGAAGAATGGTGGATAAGGTTAAATTCAGAAGTTAGTATCACATGTCCCAATTTCTAAGGTACAATTAATTTTAATTAAAAACAGCAGATAACATTTTAATAGTAAACTTCCAAATGAGAAAACAATAGTGACATGGTATTTTAAGTAATCATTGTGTAACATCACAAGTTATGACTAGACGTTATCAGTGAGTATACAAAAGCAATTCTTGTTAAAGGTAGGATGAACCGTGCCAATTATTCAAATGAATACATCATTGAACGTGTTGTATTTAAAACAGTAGAACCTGTGTGCTGCATTTTTATTTTCTGTACATTTGGTGTCAGATAGGTATGATGTAGACACAAGTCTGGTAAACTGGAATAAAATATCAATAATATGAACACTTCTTCCCTGTAGCAGGAAGAAGGCTGCGTTTGTGTGGTGTTACCCATTTAATAACACAATTATTTGATATAATAGAATGTTAGAAAAAAGTGTTCACTTATCACTTGTATTGAAGATGCAGGACAGGAGACTCATGTTTCACTTACCAATTGTATTTGAGGCACAGAACATATCTGAGGTGCAGGACAGGGTCTGATGTTACATACTTATCACTTATATCTGAGGTGCAGGAATGGTTCTGGAGTTACAAACTTACTTGCAGTTGAGGTGCAAGACAGGGGTCTGGGAAGCAGGATATATTTGAGGTGTGAGACAGGGCTCTGGTGTTACATACTTAATATACTTCGAGGTGCAGGATAGGAGTCCGTCGTTACACACTTACTTGTATTTGATGTGCAGGACAGGGGTCTGGTGTTACACACTTACCAGTTGTATTTGAGGTGCAGGACAGAGGTATAGCATTACACTTGCCACTTGTATTTGAGGTGCAGGACAGGGATCTGGTGTTACCACTTGTATTTGAGGCGCATGACAGGGGTCTGGCATTACTTACCACTTGTATTTGAGGTGCAGAACAGGGATCATGTGTTACCACTTGTAATTGGGACAAGGGTCTGGTGTTACTTACCACTTGTATTTGAGGTGCATGACAGGGGTCTGGCATTACTTACCACTTGTATTTGAGGTGCAGGACAGGGGTCTGGTGTTACTTACCACTTGTATTTGAGGTGCAGGACAGGGGTCTGGCGTTACACTGTGGCAGTTGGTCCGATATTTACAGTTACTGTCACACCAGTTACACTGTAGTTGGGGCCTCGTGTAGTTTATACTGTGGCACAGGCCGCACTCTCCCCTTGCCAGCACCTCACACTTGTATAGGGTCACTGAAAATATATAAATAAGATTGTGTTTTTTGGTTAAGAAGACCACAGCAAACCCTATTTAAGATATGTAGCCTGTTTTGATGCATGGAAATGTAAAATATCGTTATAAGATCTAGATTGTCTCGTGTTCTGCTAAAGGGACTGGAGATGATTTGGGCCTCATCAATTTACCCAGCCTTATTCATTCGTCATTACTTTACCCAGCTTTATTCATTTGCAATTTTAAGCGTGTTATTATTTTACTAAACCTTATTCCTTTCCAATTGTAAAATACCAGAGTAAGCCTAGCAACACTTCCAAGTAAATAAACGACTGGGTACATGGCCATACTACTTTGGTTATGTACTTGGGTGCGATTTGGGTGTATTTGGGTGGGACTTGGGTGTATTGTTTCCAAGACAACTGAGTACACATTCACACCCCTTACCAAATGATCCATATGCATCTTCTATCATATATGTGTGTCCCCAGTATATGTAGATATGGGCTCTGTACATTCCGTCTGTATAGTATGATGGTATATTCTGAAATAATCATATATATTCAATATACTGAACAAGTTTCACTTATTTTATTATTTCTGAAATGGTTAGGCTTCAAGATTTCTATGTATTACATGCATCTTCTGTTGTAACGCTGACTAAACCTGCCATAAACAGGTGTGGGCATTCAATAATAGGTGTTGGCAATATACTGTAGATGGGCATTCAATAAAAGGTGTTGGCAATATACTGTAGATGGGAATTCAATAATAGGTGTTGGCAAAATTCTGTAGATGGGCATTCGATATTAGGTGTTGGCAATATACTGTAGATGGGCATTCAATAATAGCTGTTGGCAATATACTGTAGATGGGCATTCAATAATAGATGTTGGCAATATACTGTAGATGGGCATTCAATAATAGGTGTGGGCAATATACGTAGATGTAGATGGGCATTCAATAATAGGTGTTGGCAATATACTGTAGATGGGCATTCAATAATAGGTGTTGGCAATATACTGTAGATGGTCATTCAATAATAGGTGTTGGCAATATACTGTAGATGGGCATTCAATAATAGGTGTTGGCAATATACTGTAGATGGGCATTCAGTAAAAGGTGTTGGCAATATACTGTAGATGGGCATTCAATAATAGGTGTTGGCACAATTCTGTAGATGGGCATTCGATATTAGGTGTTGGCAATATACTGTAGATGGGCATTCAATAATAGCTGTTGGCAATATACTGTAGATGGGTATTCAATAATAGATGTTGGCAATATACTGTAGATGGGCATTCAATAATAGGTGTGGGCAATATACTGTAGATGGGCATTCAATAATAGGTGTTGGCAATATACTGTAGATGGGCATTCAATAATAGGTGTTGGCAATATACTGTAGATGGGCATTCAATAATAGGTGCTGGCAATATACTGTAGATGGGCATTCAATAATAGCTGTTGGCAATATACTGTAGATGGGTATTCAATAATAGATGTTGGCAATATACTGTAGATGGGCATTCAATAATAGGTGTGGGCAATATACTGTAGATGGGCATTCAATAATAGGTGTTGGCAATATACTGTAGATGGGCATTCAATAATAGGTGTTGGCAATATACTGTAGATGGGCATTCAATAATAGGTGTTGGCAATATACTGTAGATTGGCATTCGATAATAGGTGTTGGCAATATACTGTAGATATTAGGAAAATAGCTTAATTTAAAACAATCTTATTTATTAATAAATTTTCAGATACTTGTCTCTCTAAAAGGAAAGGAACAAATTTGCAAGCAAATAATGATAATTTTGTGTTAATTTGATTTAATTTTAATGCAACAATCAAAAGTAACATGAATCTTTGATTGATTATTGATCGGTTATCATCAGCATCTACTTAAAATATATCCATGTTATTTGTCAACATTGCTTAACCTTATTCCCAGATATTTCGAAGCGACACAGGTGATGGCTGCGATACTCTGGCAAGCGAGACTGACGCTATTCAGAACAGTCGTCTTGTTGCAATTTAATGACATAATGCCTCCTGAGCAAAACTTCGTTAATGATTTTCAAATTGGCTACATTTATTTTAGCCAGTCAGAATACAACTGATCCGCACCATGTGATATGATTGGTTGGATGCTTCTACAACTACTGGGAGATGAAATTAATATGTTTTGTTACAATTACATTCTAAAACATCTTAATGTGAATTGTCAAGTCTGAGTCAAGTTGCAAATGCTTTGCTAAAATGTTGACAGCAGACATCTGCAAAAAGAACTATTAGTTTCAAATGAGCCTTCACACGCAATTCAAGCATAGTGAGTGTTTGCTTAAGAGGCTGAACTTTATACAAAATGATACCTATACCATCAAATAAACAGTATATCTCCCATCACAGGCCGTAAATCATGAGAAAATGATGACCTAATCTGTGGATTAACTTCCTACCCCATAAATACCTCGTTTGATTACCTCTAACACGCCAGTCACATTCAGAACTGCCTCTGTTCTGATATCCAATTACCAAACCAGCAGTACGGGAGTCAGACAGATCACATAAAGGCCATCAAATATTAGATATGACATGTGAATGCAAAAAATGTCTTATCATATCGGTTACCTTGGTTATCCAATAACATTTTGAGGAAAAAAAATTTCTAAAATGAGATTAATACAAATAAAGTAATCTCTTGAGTGTAGTTAATATAGCCAACATTAGACTATTAAATAGGTGGGGAATCATGCCTTACCTACAAAATTACTTTTCAATGCATAAAAATGCTCATTAATGACTTTGATATCTGAAGGAATGATGATATTCACCATATCAATATCAGTTATAGGTCCATTAAACAGATAATGGCAGAATAATGGAAACTTATGAGGGGTTAAGTGCAGGGGTGAAGAATATAATACTGTAATTTAATCAAAAGTAAATTAGGAATGAACACTTAAAACCCAGCATGTAAGATAAATGCTAACATTTGAAAAATAGTTTACATACTTTTCTTAACTTCCAGCTATCAAAGTAAGAACTGAAAAACATTTCTCAAAAGTGGAGATTTACTATAAATAGGTTATATTTCAGATTTTTACCTGGTTTGATACAATTTTTGATAGCTTCTGACATGTGCAGCTAAGGCTGTACACTAGAGGCTAGAGACGTTTTTTGTGCCCAGTTTTATAATGTTTCTGTTGTGGAGTTTAAGGGTAGACCAGACATCTTCCGTTCTTTTTGAGTTTTATAAAATTGCTGACATATTTCTGCAATGTGGCGTTAAAAGTTTTCTGTTTCCAGTTGTGTAAAATTTCTAATGCATTTCTGAAATGTGAATCTTATGATTACCAGATACTTTTTCTGTTTTGTTTTTATGGATTTCGTGAATTTCTGATGTGTCATCAACACTCCAAAACATTACAAAAATGGTATTTTCTCCCCCGACTCTGTGTCACACGCTCCAGTCTCAGTGGTTATATAGTTTCCTATACTTTTTAAAATGCATTTCAGTATTTGCAGTGTTCATTTTCAGCATTCAGCATTTTCAAAAAATCATTATTTTTTAAGTCTGCGCTAATAAAAATCCACTCAACGTGCATTCAATCACACAGTTGCATCTTTCATTCTGGATGCATTCCAGGATTTTCTCATTTGCTTTTATTCTGCATTTATCTTTGGTTTTTGAACATAATTGACTGAACTACTGTACTGTAATCCACCTTTACCTAGCCCTGCGAAACTCTGTTCTTGTACTCAAGAACAGTTCATGAACAGTTCTAGAACATTATTGATTCACTGATTCTAGATTCATTGATTCTTGATTCATTGTTCTAGAACATGTTTTTTTAATATGTTTATGAACATTTTCAAGAACTATTGAAGAACATTTCAAGAACATTATTTTTTCTTAAGATAATCAAGAACAGTTTTGGAACTTCAGGAGTTCCTGAACTGTTCTTAATTTGTTCTTGAACAATTTGAAGAACAAATGAAGAAATGTTCAGGAACTTCAAGGGTTCTTAAACCATTCTTAATTAGTTTTTAACTCTAAGTGTTCTTAAACTTTAAGTGTTAAGCACTAATTAAGAACAGTTTAAGCCCTTGTAGTTTCTAAACTGTTCTTCATTTGTTCTTGAAATTGTTTAAGAACAGTTTTAGAACATATTCTCTATTTAAAGTTCTTCAAATGTTCTTGAAAATTTGAACTAAATTCCTTTAAATAGGAAATGTAATTAAGATGTTCTTAAAATATCTATAAATGTGTTATCTTAATAGGAATGTCGTTACAGATCAATGTAAATATACATTAAATTAGTAAGCAAGTCACAATATTAACCACCTAATAAACTATTGTGATCTTCCATTATTAGTAACACTAACTTTCTGATACAGTGTTTGAAAAAGGCTTTATTTTTGTAATGCTGACAGGCACAGGTATTATAATGCAATATGAAATTTCTTTGTTTTAAGTGGCTTGAACACACCCCAATTATACATAGATGGCTTTTACTGGGACATGAAAACAATTATCCATAAACTTGGTATAAAAAGACATTTATTTTGTAGCACTTAAGTTTTGTGTTGATTAAATTAATGTTCAAAAGTTTCAAATCTTTTGAGTATTTTCACAAAACAACATAATTTTATTACACTATTTCCAGAACAGGTTTTTCCATAACAAACTGAATGTTTATGAATGTTGTTTAACGGCTCATCAACACAGTATAGGTTATAAGAAAAATTACAGTTCTTGAAATGTTCTTCAATAGTTCTTGAAAATGTTCAATGTTCAAGAACATATTAAGAACATGTTCTAGAACAATGAATCAAGAACAGTTCAGGAACTGTTCTTAATGTTCTAGAAATGTTCATGAACTGTTCTTGAGTATAAGAACAGAGTTTCGCAGGGGTTCATCTTCATTAATTAAACAAATCTATACTACTATTAACAAACAAATGTATGATAATCATTATTGGATGAACAGTTTAATATAATAACATTATCTGGAGTTTAAAAGCCCATGTCTTCATTTATATTTGCAAAGAAAGAACATACATGTGATATCTCCCGCCAGGAGCTAATTTCATGATTTCTCCTGGGATTTCATGGAATTTCCCGGCCTCCCGTTCTAGAACTGTTCTTGAACATAAGTTCTAAAAAATTTGTCTCATTTAACGTTCACGTATTGCTCTAGAACTGTACCAGAACAGATTAGGTATAGTTCATGAACAGTTCTTGAACAATCTATCCAGAACAGTTCAAGAATTGTTCATGCAGTTCTAGAAAATTTCGCAGGGGATATTCTGTCAAAGGTATTATTCTATATTCTATCTATATACATATTCTATCCGTGGCCAAGATGGTAAAAGAGGCTGAGTTTGAAACATTCTTGCCTCTCTGATTTGACAGCTGCAGGTTCACATCCCAGTTTGAGCTCGACTTGTGAGAAAGTGGCAATTCTTACAAATACAGAACGTATACAGTACAATAGTTCTCCCCTGGAAGAATTGGGTGGCCTGCCTGAACCACTAAAACATCGACCATACAATAAAATGATGTAAAACACCATGCAACCATAATGAAACATAGAGCATTTGTGAAAATAAAATCGAACCAACCAACTGCCAAGGTATAATATCAAGCAGTGACACAGTAAACATTTAATACCATATCTTTATAAGGATACACTTGACGAAGGTAATCAAACACATTTACCATGCTCTTCAGCTGGCATATGATGCTGCCATTGTAACTCACTGTGCCGTTGCTCTTGTACACAGCATTTCCCACCCTAACATGACACGTGTAGCCAAGGTTACCAGGCTGAAATGTAAAGGTCAAGGTCACATGGTATAAGGCAAGGTCACATGGTATACATAAGGATGTTCCACTATTCGTAGCTCACCATCACATGGCATATGAAACCTTTTATGAAGGTTGAATTGTAAAGGTCAAGGTCAGTCATATGATAATTATATAGGCAAAATGAGGTGAAAGGTCAATAAAAGATTTAAGTTCAATTTACCATGAGAAGCTTCACATTTTACTATTTGGATTAGAGTTAAATTTCTGTCACTACCAATGCAATTGGAGCACAACAATGCCACTATCTAATCACTGTTTGTTTAACATAAGATAATTAATGCATTATCCAAAAATAATTTGTTTTACATAAGACAATAATTGCATTATCAAATCATAATTTGTTTTACAGATGCATTATCCAGTCATAAATGGTTTTACAAAGGAAAATTATAAATGCAGACAATCCGTGACATAATTATGGTACCTGCGGAAAGTTCATGCCCTGTATGACAATGTTTTTCTCCACCCCCTCAGGTATAAAGATAGTTCCAGTCTTGTCGCTGTCAATACGTGGACAGTGAAGTGGGCCTCGCATTCCCGATCGTGAGGATATCCTCTGTAAATAGATGACATTATATTTCAAAGATGCATATAATATAGCTACAATTCTGGTGTTTTTAAGGTGAAAATGACGTGAAATGATTTATATAAGAATTAGGATTTGAAACAAAATGATGCTCTTGCACAAGGTAGCATGTACTGAAACGTACATAAATGGAGGAGGCTTCAATGATAGACTGAGTACTGGAGATGTTTTAATCTTACATTCACTCTTGGGTATATTTAAAACACCATTTTATTTTAATGCAGCAAAGGCGTTTCACCAGTATGTTTTATATTTACTATCTAAGCATTTAAAATATCTTCATCAGTCCTTCTTATTGTCATTTACAATATGTCACAACTACGGTAACACAATGATAAGTCAAGTCATTACGTGGTCCGAGTATTAACTTTCATACCCCATCCAACCCCTTCTCCAAAAAGCGAAAATGGTGTTGGCTGGGGTATGAAATAAAACCTTAATTTCGGTTTAAAAACTTTGAATATTGTAAAATAAAAACATTTAATAGGTAATTTTAAACAGGTTAAAGCATTTTTTTCAGTAAAACATATTTTTAAATGTGTTTCATTGTCGAAATATCCATTATAAAATCCTGCTAATATAAGCTTTCCACCACTTAATGGAATTAAGGCTGGACTACATAATGTCTGCAGAACTTTACTGTTTCTCTTATTCTGTTAGTTTTGCGTTATTCTGTTGTTGGAAGCTGAGGCTAAAATCAAAATTTAATAAAATCAAGTGTTGTTGTTTACATAATGATTACAGATTACATAATCTGTAAAGTTATTAGTAAGTCTAATGAATAACTGGTCAAATAAAAGATTTAGTATTTTGTGCATGTGAGAAAAAAGTTGCATAGGAGCTCTTTTTAAGCCACTAAAGTTAAATATTAAGGTATTTTGAAAGTGTGCTGCTGGAAATCTGAGTGATGCTACGCTTTAAACAAGAGGGCCAAAATGGCCCTAAATCGATCACCTGAATACTGGCACATTATCAAACTTCTTTGAAATCTTATGGTCATATACAATCTGTGCAAGTTTGATTAAGAGTGTTCAAGAAATGTGGGCTCTGTTGTGTATAACAACATTGATATAAAGACACTGACAAAGTTTGGTAAATATCAAATACAAAATGAAGGTGCTAGAGTGTAACACCTGGGGCAGGGCCAAATGTGACCCCAGGGCTATATGTAATATACGAGAGCTTTGTGGTTTCAGAGAAAAAGATTTTTTAAGTTTTTCCCTATACCAGTCTATGTAAAACATGACCCCTGGGGCGGGGCCAAATGTGATCCCACAGTCACCATTTGAACAAACTTGGTAAAGGACCAAAATATTAAACCTATGGCTCTTGTAGTTCCAGAGAAGAAGACTTTAATGTGTTTCCTATATAAGTTTATGTAAAACTATGACCCACGGGGTGGGGTCAAATTTGACCCCAGGGTCACCATTTGAACAAACTTGCAGTTTCTTGCAGTTTCAGAGAAGAAGATTTTTTAAGTTTTTCCCTATACATGTCTATGTAAAACATGTGAACCTTGGGGCGGGGCCAAATGTGACCCGAGGGTCACCATTTGAACAAACTTTGTAAAGGACCATAAGCTTATAGTAAATGCAAAATATCAAACCTCTGGCTCTTGTAGTTTCCGAGAAGTAGATTTTTATTTATTTTTTCCCTATATAAATATATATATATATATGTAAAACTGTGACCCCCGGGGCGGGGACAAATTTGATCCCAGGGTCACCATTTGAACAAACTTAGTAGAGGATCATAAGCTGATGCTACATGTAATACATGAGAGCTCTGTGCCTTATGGTTTCAGAGAAGATTTTTTAAAGTTTTTTCCTTTATGTCTATATGAAAAACAAGCAAAATCTCAATATACAAACTTTGGACTCCGCGGGGCACAGCCATTTTTGACCCTGGGGACTTCATTTGAAAAAATTTGATAGTCTAGGCGTTGGCAATCATTTTAAAAGAAAAACTGTTGAAATCTGTCCAGCGGTTCTTGAGAAGAAGATTTTTTAAGGTTTCGACCATATATGGTAATGGTGGCCATCTTAGATGTCGCGCTGACATTGTTTTAACAAATCTAAAAAGCATTCATCTAAGGATCACCCAAGTGAAGTTTGGTCAAAATTAGCCAAGCGGTTTCTGAGAAGAAGTCGTTTGAAGAAAAGTTAACGACGACGACGACGGACGGACGACGGACGGACGACGGACGAAGAGTGTTCCTAATAGATCACCTTGAGCCTTTGGCTCAGGTGATCTAAAAAAAAATGTATGCCAGCATACATAAGATCCTGCAAGTACAAACATAGAACAATTGGAAACAAACCATAATCGCGATGAATGGATGTACACACTGCTTCATAAATAGACAAATGAGCATGGAAACACACAACTGGATGAACACAGACAAATGAACATGGAAAAACACAACTGGATGAACATAGACAAATAACTGGATGAACATAGACAAATGGGCAAGGAAACATACAACTGAATGAACATAAACAAATGGGCAAGGAAACACACAACTGGATGAACATGGGAAAATGGGCAAGGAAACACACAACTGTATAAACAGAGACAAATGGGCAAGGAAACACACAACTTGGTGAACATAGACAAATGGGCATGGAAACACACAACTGGATGAACATAGACAAATGGGCATGGAAACACACAACTGGATGAACATAGACAAATGGGCAAGGAAACACACAACTGGATGAACATGGGAAAATGGGCAAGAAAACACACAACTGTATGAACATAGACAAATGGGCAAGGAAACACACAACTGGATGAACATAGACAAATGGGCAAGAAAACACACAACTGGGTTAATTGCTTCATATATAGACACATGGGCAAGGAAAAACACCACTGGATGAACATAGACAAATGGGTATGGAAACGGGCAACTGGATGACCCAATTGCTTATTATATAGACAAATGGGAAAGGAGACGTGGATGAATACATGGCTTCATAGATAGACTTTCATGAAAGAAAACACACAACTGGATTACCAAATTGCTTCAAGATAGGCACAAGTGGATGAACACATTTCTTCTTAGATAGACACATGGATAGACACATGGGAACGGAAATACACAACTGGATAAACAAATAGCTTCATAGACAGGCAAAAGGGCATGGAAACCCACACATGGACAAACAAATTGCTTCAAAGATAAAATTGAATTGAATGTTGTTTAATGGCTCATCAACACAGTACAGGTTATTTAGAGCCGCCCCAGAGAGAGGGGAAGGATACATAGGAATCCGGGAACCGTGCCCTACTCTTATTATCTAATAGATTCCTATGGTTCTTTAACGTGCTCGGAAGATAGACTGATACACGGACCGCCCGGTTTACGTCCCCATTCGACGGACGAGGCTAAGGGAACGTGTCTTGCCCAAGAACTCACAGATAGACAAATGGGAAAGGCAACAGATGGATGTAAACATGGCTTCATAGAAAAACAAATGGGCAAGGAAACACGCAACTGGGTGAATTATTCCTTCATATACAAATGGGCAAGGGAAATACAGAACTGGTTCATAGATGCCAAACATTTCTTCAAAGGTAGAAAAATGGGCAAGGACAGATTGCTTCATAGATAGACAAAACAAATGTGCTAGAAACACACAACTGGATGAACACATTTCCTCATAGATAGACACATGGGCAAGGAAACACACAACTGGATGGACAGATTGCTTCATAGATAGACAAACGAGCAAGGAACGCACAACTGGATGGACAGATATTGCTTCATAGATAGACAAATGAGCAAGGACAACTAGATGAACACATTTCTTCATAGACAGACAAACGAGCAAGGAACGCACAACTGGATGGACAAACTGCTTCATAGACAGACACATGGACAAGAAAACACACAACTGAATGGACAAATGACTTCATAGATAGACTCATGGGAAAGGAAACATACAACTGGATGAACAAATGGCTTCATAGATAGTCAAATTGGCAAGGAAACACACAACTGGAAGAACAAATAAATTCATAGATAGATAAATTGGTAAGGAAACACACAACAGTTACTGGATGTATGCATGGATAAAGTGCCAGATATACCAAACAAATACATGATTTTTTTTTAAAAAATTGAAGAACTGATACAATAGACAAATAGGTAGGAAAGGATAGATAGACAGACAGACATACAGACAGGATACTGTATACAGGAATACATGGATGAATGTGGAGTTAACAACAGAAGACATTTACTACAAATGAACAACATTTTGACAAAAAATCTTAAACTATAACTTAATGTGCTTGTATGAGCCAATGTCTTTTTGGCATTTTAGACATAATATAACTAATACCCGAGTGAACTAGGTATCGTGAATGGGATGTTGGAGTGGAAAATCAAATCTACTTTACTTTTGAAAATAAAAATAGTTTATATTGCCTAAATACTGGTTCCCCTGATATAGGATCAATAGTTTGTCTAAATACCATTTATACACTCTGATATATGACAAATAGTTTGTATAAATACCATGTATACACTGATATATGACCAATAGTTTGTCCTAAATACCATGTATACACTGATATATGACCAATAGTTTGTCCTAAATACCATGTATACACTGATATATGACCAATAGTTTCAATAGTTTGTCCTAAATACCATTTATATACTGATATATGACCAATAGTTTGTCTAAATACCATTTTATACTGATATATGACCAATAGTTTGTCTAAATACCATTTTATACTGATATATGACTGAAATTTGGGTAAATTATTCCAATTCCCTTTATATGTTTGGTATATTGTATAAATACCGGTTCCCCAACCAACCCCTAAATCTGCCCCTGTATATGATATATAACGTGAGAACATTGGTTCCCCTGATATAGGTACTATCTATATCATGCCTGCAAATTCCCTTATGTCAAACAAAAACACCAAACAATAAATAAATATATATCACATATTTTATGATTTAATATTAAAATCGGTAACTATTTCTGGATATAATTTTCACACGAGTGGCGGCTAATTTCTGAAACTGAAATCTTTACACTATATTAGAAATAATTTTATTTATACATGCTAATTCGGCAGAAGTTAATACAAAAATATGCAACCAGAGAAAATTGAATGCAGTTTGTATTCTGTAACATATACAACAAACAGTTCTCTTTGGAAAGTTGAGAGGCTTGTACTAGTATATGTGTAGTTTAGTCAGCAGGAACTCTGTGCTTCCCATTAATGTAATGCCTTTACTTAGATCTCTACGCCCTATACTAATTGCTGATGTCGGAGCATACTGACCAGAGGTTAAATTATAAAACATGCTTTGTAATTCAATACAGTTGCAGTAAAATGCTATATATTGTCTGACTGAGGTATATTATTGGTTTGATTGGTTGAAATGGATAAATGATTAACAACTGGCATGAGGTTAATTATTTTAGTAAATCATTACTGAACTAGAAGGGTGTTCCATGGAACCCTTGTGTCGCCTGCCGTGTGCTTATTTCATCAAGGTTAAGTTTTATAAAAAGGTGCATAACTCTGACAAAATGAAAGGCTGAGTTACTGGACATGTGTAACGACATGCCTAGAGGTGAGATGAAGATGTGTGTGCAGTTTCATGGACATAGGTCAAATACTTCTCAATTATGGCCAAGGTTAGGTGCAGATTAAAGTGTGACGGATGGACGGACAATGTCGACAGATGTGAAGAACAAAATGATCCCTAAGTGTCTGCCATGCTACACAGGTGACACAATAATCAATTTGCTTTTCTTTGCTTCAGGTACTTTAGTTCTATCATTGTAGTATTAAAAGGCATATCTCAGTACCGTGTCATAATCGTAGTGCCTTTCATGTTGCAAGGTAGACCATTGTCAAGTCGAAACCGAAACTCGAACTACACATTTACTTAGTTGTCGCCCAAGGATAAAAGCAAGTTGGTTATGAAGAAGCTAGCATATGGGCTATATACATCAGCCAAGCAGAATAATGGTTGCTGCAATAACAATGTCTCCAACTGCATTATCGGTACATCATGAGGGCATCAAGGCAGATTACTAACACAATAATTGGGTCACCGTCTTTATATGAAGACTATTAATCAATCTGCAGTATTGTGTATTTTTTTTGTCTTTAGCAACATTTAAAATATATCAAATTTCTACTATGAATAATAAATCAGTAGACAGGATTTCAGTTTTCAATTCAACTTGCTATAATAAGAATGAATCTGAAATATTAAACCTGTTTTTTTCAGCCACAAGGACAACACTATTGTAAAGATTGTTATTGCAGCAGTTCTAGGAACAATTAGATATAGGTATATAGTTATACAGACAGCTGGAGTTACCTGAGTATTTCGTGCACCTGTATACTGTAATTAAAACATAAGGTCAAAGGTCAAGGTCACAACCAGAGAACAAGGAGAGAACCAGAAAAGGAAAACATCTATAATCAGGCATTGTATGCATTATGTTCCTGTTATATATAACAGTTATTATCCTTTATGTTGCTGTTATTATAACAGAATAACTAACTTTGATACTATAACAGTAAACAACATTGAAATTATTACATGTACATTGAAAGGTCAAGGTCACAAAAGACACAACTACATTTACTAAAATCATGGTTTATATCCAGTTTCTAGACTAAAATCATTCGAGCAGAAAATTCTTCATAACAAAACCTTAGTCATTTTACGAACATTTTTGTCAGAAAACATTCATGCAAGTTTAAAATATATTGAAAACAGATGATATAGATGTAGATGATATAGATGTTTGAAAGAGCAGTCATGGTAAAGTTACAAAATACATAATTCTCTTTCTAGTTCAATTATAAATATCAAGACGAATGCATATGTACAGGATAGTAAAAAATCATGCTTTAAAAAAGAGAGTCTTTGTAAGTAATGGGTAAACTAGAAACCATTGGGTGAAACATACCCATCTACAGTGCCTTTGTCAGAAAGGGGAACTAGAAACCATTGGTTGGAACATACACATATATAGTGCCTTTGTCAGAAAGGGGGAACTAGTAATCATTGGTTGGAACATACACATATATAGTGCCTTTGTCAGAAAGGGAAACTAGAAACCAATGTGTGGAACTTACACATATATAGTGCCCTTGTCAGAAAGGGGGAACTAGAAATCATTGGGTGGAACATATATAGCGCCTTTGTCAGAAAGGGGGAACTAGAAACCATTGGTTGGTGCATACACATATATAGTGCCTTTTAAGTAAGGGGGAAAAGGAAACCATTGGGCGACGCATACACATATACATAGTGCCTTTGTCAGTAAGGGGGAAATGGACACCATTGGGTGACATATTTAGTGCCTTTGTCAGAAAGGGGCAACTGGAAACTATTGGGTGGCGTATACACACATATATAGTGCCTTTGTCAGTAAGGGGGGAAAAAACCATTGGGTGGCACATAATACACACATATATAGTGCCTTTCTAAGGGGGAACTAGAAACCATTAGGTGGAACATACATAAATATAGTGCCTTTGTCATAAATGGGGAACTATAAACCACTGGGTGGAACATACACACATATAGTGCCTTTGTTAGAAATGAGGAACTAGAAACCATTGGGACGAGCATACAAACATATATTATGCCTTTGTCAGAAAGGGTGAACTAGAAACCATTGGGTGGTGCATACATACATTAAATGTAAAATACACTTGTAACATTTCTAAGTACTGCCTGACCATGACAGATGGACAAAGGGAGGCAGATACTGTAACAATGAAGTTCAGACTAGCCTAGAACCATGCTCAATTGGAAACAGAAAACCATAAAACCATGACCTAGAGCAGAGCAACATGCATCGTAACTGGAGGTTTATGCATTCTAGATCTAGATGGTTTACATTTACAGATAAACAGCGATCTTTACATAAAGTTGAGATTACAAAAAGGCACCGTCTGGCTTACCAACACCAGGGTGCACAGTCTAGCTTACCAACACATGGGTGCACACAGTCTAGCTTACCAAAATGGATGCAATCTACTTACTAACACTGGGGAGCACAGTCTAGCTTACCAACATGGGTGCACAGTCTAGTTAACCAACACTGTGGTCTGTCGTACCAACACCAGGGTGCACAGTCTAGCTTACCAATACTATTGTGCACAGTCTAGCTTACCAAAATGGGTGCAGTCTACTTACTAACATCAGGGAGCAGTCTAACTTACCAACATGGGTGCACAGTCTAGTTAACAAACATTGGAGTGCACAATCTAGCTTACCAGCACTGGGATGCACAGTCTACTTACCAACATGGTGCAGTCTAGCTTACCAACACTAGGGCGCTTGGGTGCACAGTCTAGCTTATCAACACTGGGGTGCACAGTCTAGCTTTCCAACACCAACATGCACAGTCTAGCTTTCCAACACTGGGATGCAGTCTACTTACCAACAGGGGTGCACAGTCTAGCTTACCGACACTGGGGTGTGCAGTCTAGTTTACAAACACTGGGGTACACAGTCTAGCTAACCAACACTGGCTTGCACATTCTAGCTTACCAACACTGGTGTGTAGTGTAGCTTACCAACAGAGGTGTAAAGTGTAGCTTACCAACACTGGGTTGCAAAGTCTAGCTTACCAACAGGGGTGAACAGTCTAGCTTACCAACACTGGGTGCACAGTCTGGCTTACCGACACTTTGGTGTACAGTCTTGCTTACCAATACCAGGGTGTCTAGCTTACTAACACAGGGCACACATACAGTTATCAACTACTTGCTTTTACCACCTCTATGATCTAATAACCTGCTTATTGCCTGCCTTTTACTGCATCTAGTGATTATAAATCAAAAACTTACAGCTTTACTGAGAACAGAACCAGGCTGGCAGAAGTTGATGGAGTCATGATCACAACGGTTGTCATAAATGCACCAGTCACATGACCAACTGTTGTTTGTACATTGGCTGCAGCTGAATGAGAAATCAAAGTATTGCAAGTACTGCCATAACACTCACATACATGACAACGGGAGATGGACTGGAAATATTTTACTCAGAGCTACAAACTGATTGTATGCATTCTAGTCAGTTCTGACTAACTGACTGTTCTGGTTGACAATATTGCTTAAAAGCACCAACCGCATAATAATGTAAATGTTACATAATCATTTCATCATATGAAATCAGGATATACACGTAAATAAAATGTGTTGATACTACATGAAAATTAACCTCGCAATATATACTTGTTATTGTCTTCCATTTGAATTGAATTAACAACTCAAATTATTTTACACATATTCAACTTGGGTACTTTAATCATGTTTTAGGGGCATCCATGGTCCAGTGGTTAGAGTCTTCAAATGACTTGCCCCTCACCGTTGTGGGTTCGAGCCCTCAAGGGTCACTGGTGTGGGTTTCGAGCCCTCAAGGGACATGGAATCTTTATCAGACTTGGGAAGGGGATATAGGGAAATTTTTTCCGCTTGTGGATTAAGGCAAGTTGAGTAATTGCTGCACAAAGGACAAGGTACGATAAGGTTGTATTTTGGCCCCCAATATATTCAAAATGCAACAAAATAATATTTACATATAATCTGTTGTGCATATTGAAGTAAACTGATCATATTCTATCTTCAAAATATATTTTTATTTTATTTATCTAGAAGATTTAATACAGTCTCAAAAAACGGTATTTTTGATAATTTTGTTATATTTTGTAGATTTTGGACCTTTCTGGGCAAGATTTTGATCCTAAAATTATAAACCGCACCTCCAAGCACACACAGTTTTTTGGCTGATGCATCCCTATCAAGTACCTGTTTCAACAAAAAATCAGCTGTGTGGCGCTCTGTATTTCCAAGACCAAAAACTGATCGAAAACTGCTGAAAATGAACAAATAATTAATTTTTTGAAAGAAAAGGCCTTGTTTGTGGGGCTCTTAAACTCATTTAGAGCCTTCAAACGTACTTGTAATGAGTTTTAATATCGATTCAGTTTATTTGTAGCTAAATTAGATGTTCAAAACTTGTGCATTAAAACTTTCAATATTGGGGGCCAATTTTGTCCCTTATCATACCTAGTCCTTTAGCCTTTTTCAACCATTGTTTCCATACAGTATGCTTGCTTACAGTAATATAAACAAGAGGTCAATGACCTTGAAGCTCTACTGATTGATTTTGATTTTAGGAAGTAGTCGCTACAAACTCGTTTTTTGAAAAATTATTTTTAGCCGTTGCGGCCATCTTGAATTTCCAGCAGACCTGAAATTTTGCTAGGATCAATTAGACATCAAGAGCAACATTCCTGTAAAGTTTCATGAAAATCCATTCAGTAGTTTCAGAGGAGTAGTCGCTACAAAAAAAGTTTACGGACAGCAGACGGACAGACAGACAGACAGACGGACGACGGACGCCGCACCACGGCATAAGCTCTGCTGTAGTTTCAGAGGAGTAGTCGCTACAAGTTTTCATTATATAACTCTATGTAAACAAAGATGGCCGCTGACGCCATGTTTAACATCGAACATCATGTCATGCTGATCTTTTTTAGAAAAAGTCCCATATCAATATCTCTTATAGTTTTCAAGAAGTACTTGTATTTTGAAAACATATTTTTAGCCATGGTGGCCATCTTGAATTTACGGCCGACCTGAATTTTGCTAGGATCAATAAGACATCAAGAGCAACATTCGTGTGAAGTTTCATGAAAATCCGTCAAGTAGTTTCAGAGGAGTAATCGCTACAAGTTTTCATTATATAACTCTATGTAAACAAAGATGGCCACTGACAGCCATGTTTAACGTCGAATCAAAATAATGTTCGACTCGGATAACCATCATGTCATGCTGATCATTTTAGAAAAAGTCCCATATCAATATCACTTATAGTTTTCAAGAAGTAGTCGCTACAAACTTGTATTTTGAAAATCTATTTTTAGCCATGGTGGCCATCTTGAATTTACGGCCGACCTGAATTTTGCTAGGATCAATAAGACATCAAGAGCAACATTCGTGTGAAGTTTTATGAAAATCCGTCAAGTAGTTTCAGAGGAGTAATCGCTACAAGTTTTCATTATATAACTCTATGTAAACAAAGATGGCCACTGACAGCCAAGTTTAACATCGAATCAAAACGATTTTTGACAAGGACAAACATCATGTCATGCTGATCTTTTTAGAAAAAGTCCCATATCAATATCACTTATAGTTTTCAAGAAGTAGTCGCTACAAACTTGTATTTTGAAAATCTATTTTTAGCCAGGGTGGCCATCTTGAATTTACGGCCGACCTGAATTTAGCTAGGATCAATAAGACATCAAGAGCAACATTCGTGTGCAATTTCATGAAAATCCGCCAAGTAGTTTCAGAGGAGTAGTCGCTACAAGTTTTTACTATATAACTCTATGTAAACAAAGATGGCCGCTGGCAGCCATATTTAACGTCGAATCAAAACAATTTTTGACAAGAACCAACATCATGTTATGCTGATCATTTTAGAAAAAGTCCCATATCAATATCACTTAGAGTTTTCAAGAAGTAGTCGCTACAAACTTGTATTTTGAACATTTATTTTTAGCCGTGGCGGCCATCTTGAATTTCCGGTCGACCTGAAATTTTGCAAGGATCAATTAGACATCAAGAGCAACATTCCTGTAAAGTTTCATGAAAATCCATTCAGTAGTTTCAGAGGAGTAGTCGCTACAAAAAAAAGTTTACGGACAGACGGACGGACATACAGACGGACATACAGACAGACGGACATACAGACAGACAGACAGACAGACAGACAGACAGACAGACGGACGACGGACGCCGCACCACGGCATAAGCTCTGCTGATCTCTGATTAGTCGAGCTAAAAACACCTAAAAGAAAAGTTTTCCACACCAACATTTATTTATAAATGCATGACTGTTTGCAGCCCTTACCTAGTGTAGCTGCTGCAGTTGAAGTAGGTGAAGTTCTGTGCCAGAAAGACTTTCCCTGTCTCACTGGAGTTGAGGGCAATTGTCAAAACTTGACTCCCTGTAACATAAATATAATCTATTCAGTACAAGTTTGCACAGCATACGATTTTTTTGCATTTAATACAATCACTCGCAAACTTTGTTAATTTGACATTTCTACACTGAAACACAACACTTACTCTTCTTTTAGGAATGACAGGAAAATACAGAGAAAGAAGTTTGTTTAGACATGCTACGATTTATTCAAGGAGTACTCTGGGAGTTACACCCCTTTGACCACTTGTTAGCCTTATTATATTTTTAACTGCTCTACAAGATGTCTCTAGATGGGGAATATAAAACTAAAAGCACCTCTGGGGTATTCCATTCAAACATACATGGGACCCCAGGAAGGCAAGTTTGAAATTGAACAGCCACCCATACATGCAAAATTGAGTTGAAAGAACCAAATTTCGGAAAACAGGGTTCACTAGTAGATGATTGCCTTCCTGGGGTCCTGGGTATGTGTTAATGGAATATCCTCATTCACACATTATATGTGCCATAAAACAGCTATTCAATACTTAAAATTACCTTACAAGCACAAGTTGTACACTATTCTCTCATTAAGTTTGTTTGGTGTTTAACGTCATTTTTTCAGCACATTTTTGGCTATGTATGACGGTCAATTTTGTGTGGAGGAGGCAGACCTCTCACTTATTCCTGGGTAGAACCAGTACTAAATACCTCCTGTCATCTGTAAGAATTAACACTTTCTCATTTGCAAGTTGAGCTCACAGTTGGATTCGAATCCGCAGCCATGAGAGGCGAGAAGGTTTACAGCGCAGCGTTGGTTAACGTTAACCCCTTGACCATGGAGGTGATCTCTCTCATTAAGGCTACACCATACTTACCAGAGACTGTAAACCCAGTTGCCTGTATATTGGGAGCCTGGCAAAACACACCATATGACCAGACCTGGGCTGGTGATGTCTCATTTAGCTCGGGAAACACGCACGTGTAATTGCTTCCATCAGGTAGTTGGTATATAGTCAGGTATAACTACAAATAAAGAGACGTGCATAAGTTAAGCAGTGTATAGCGGTAGTTATATTGTCTAAAATTGTAATATAAAATATGATTTAAAATAATTACAACACATACTGCATTGTGGGATTACAAAATGTGTGATTCTTCCACTAATTTTATAAACCTGCTATTGAGCAAATATAGTCAGACCATATCAATTTTAGTCTATTTTTAGACAAATTATTATATATATTTCAAAGGCGTACGGTTGCTACTGTAGAGACAGCTATAGTCCTCGGCGACACATCCGTAATGGCCACGCACGTCTGACCTGGTGGTCCAAAAAGCCAGCGGTCGGAAGAAGAAACTGGACAGTTAAGGCGTTGAGTACATCTGGAAAAAAATAAATATAATAACTAAAATGATAAGATACATTAATGTTCACAGAAAAAATAACTTATAGCATATATTTCTTCTGAAAAACATTAACTAAGAGTGGCTTAACTATATTCTCTTTTTAATGACTTTATATTTACTTACATAAAACAATAATATGCTGTTTTCACACATTTTTAATAATTCTGCTAGTCTACAGTTAATACTTGCCTATTGTCAAGGACACACCAACCACAAAAGGGGTCTCCGTCAGCCAGGCACGTGCTGCACGACAAGCGTGACTCACAACTACTCAAAGTCAACTTGGCAACCTGAAAAATAACAATAGTGGGTAAGAAAACGCGGCATTTTAATACAGGGGATGGTCCCCTCTTCATTGGATATCCTCTATGCACAGATGCAGGCAAGGTTGTCTAATGATACTACCACGTGTCGGAAAGGTTGCGTGTTTGCCACGTGGCCTCGGGATTCTTCTTATAATTTGATAAAAGTCATTAAATTCCTAATCTATTTATCTTGGACAACTATAGTTCAATTTTTTTAACGAAAAAATTCATTTCCTTTTATTTTATTTTCTCCCCTCCTCCTACCATCCTTTTTTGCTGAAAATATCAGTTAAACAATTACTGTAATAAAAAAAAATACCGGCTTCATGATCCAAAGTTATCATCTTTATGCAAAAACAAGTTTTGCAAAAAAATGTTCATGATGTCAGTGAAGTAGGAAGCCTGATATCTGTAAGTGAAGACTTACATACGGATGTAATGAACAAGTGGCACCTCAGCATACGTCTTGCTGACATCACCAGGCATACTTGAACTCCAAGTTTCCATAACAATCAATAGACTAAGTGCAAAAGTAGAGTCGTCAAACTGAGAAACCTCGATACTGGGATTTTATTTATAATTATAAAGTTATTTCTGAAACCATTGTTTTCATAAAATAGAATGCTGACTTTAACAAGAGCTGTCCGAGAACAGCGCAGCCCGACTATTCGATTTTTCAGAGAATAATAAATTATATAGCCACTATATACCATCAGAAAACAAGGCTAAAACAATGTGGGGTCGGGCGGGCTGTTATAGAAACTTGGGCCGATATAAAATTATTGTTAGAATCTCATACAAATTATAGTAAAATTTGGGGCAGGATGTGAAATATATATTTTTATTGGGTTGTGGGGTGGGTAGGGGGTAGGTGGGGTTAATGGGGGTGGGTGGTCGGAGTGGGGGGGAGGAGGGAGCCCATGACCCAATATGCAATATGGGTGAAGTATGAATAAGATGAATAATGCTATAAGAAATTCCAAATGACATAAGAAAAATATTTTAAGAGATAGAGATATATACAACAGCTTACAAGCAAACCTTGATCTGCCTTTATTGCACATTTTATGGGCCATCACAATTTGGGTTCCATATGGGAGCCCAGAATTTGTAGAAGACAAAATTACTTAAGCAACCCTTTACAACATACTATAAGGAAACCAATTCCCAAATTTAGTTGAGCTAGGACAAGAAATGTAGGAGATATAGACCTGTAAACACAGCTTACACGCACACATTTTAAGGGCTATCAGAATTTGGGTTCCATGGGAGCCCAGGGGTTACAGGAACCAAAATTACTTAAGCTGCCCTTAAGATAATGCTATAAGGAAGCTCATGGCCACAAGTTTATTAATGCATTCAAATTCTGAATACAAAGACTCCCGGCCATAATGAACGTTAACTTCAAAAACATAAATTCTGCAGCTTTTTCGAATCCAATAAACTTGGCTTTCAGTATTGAATTTCAAAGAAAAGTAGTTTTCAAAGTGTTGAATTTTCTAATGAAAAACTTCATACAAAAACAACTCATAAAAGCAAATTAGGAAAGTTTCAACAAAATCTGTATAAAGAAAGCTAGTTTTAAACATTTGCGTAATTTAAAAGTATGTTTTTGGCCAGCATTCGTTGCTCTTTAATCAGACATCCTTGAATTAGACGATCGATACCGTTTAAAACACCATTGTTTGTTATAATCTTTCTCCCTTAATGGAACATAAAGTACAATTAGAGGAAGTAAACCACTGGGAAATCATTTAATGTCTTGCAGAAAGTAATCTACAAACTCCAGACAAATATTGTCTTTAAATTTATATTATATACGAATTTGTGGAAAATATTGATAATGGCATACATTTCTACCATCGGATAAGTATATCCATAGAGGAGCTTAAATGAGCGCCTGTTTAATATTTAAATTTATTAAACAAGTTGGACAAAATTATGTAATGCGAGGCTGTGCCAAGCATAATATCAATTTTAACCAACAAGTTTAAAAAAATTCAGTATAAATTAGGCATGAATGTGAGAAACTATTCATTCAAGTCCAAAAATATCCTGTAAGGAAAAAATTGTCGTAGCTGCTTACATATCGTTGTCATACTGATGACATTGTTGGTTTGTATAATGACGTCGTATATGATGACTCGGTCTTCTCCGTACATCCCCGAACAATGGAACTACTTTGTCCATAATCAAAATCCGGTATTTCAAACAGTTACGGAAATTGACAAAGTAATGTCCGAGCTGAACGGGAAAGAGCAAACGATGAATTGGCCTTCATTTGCATATTTATTGAACAAGTGTATTATGATAAAATATATCAAGGCTTTATTACACTCCCTAGCCTAAAGCTATATGATAAAATAAATATCATTTATGGAAAAAATAATTTAATGTGAACTAACCACTTTTATGCAAAAGGTGGGTGGGTGATATGGAAAGGAGGGCGGAGAAATATTAAAAAGATGTCATAATTTCCTGTTTTCCAATATAATGATCATGATTTCATTTGGCTGCGTATGTCGTTGATCATTGTTGGTTTCTCAACTGCACAAAGTCGACCAATCCCGTCGGTCTTTGGGATCATACGATTACATGTTTAATCAAGATGTTGCGAATTGTTGGTTTCGGTGAGACTGAGATAGACTGGAATCCGATCGTTTTAATACTCAAAAGACAAAACATTTTCGGCATAAACTGTTTGTATACCATTTGACTGGATAGCTATTTATTTTAACAAATTATATAGTAACTATTCCGTACTATGAAACACAGTCATTTATCCATGGGCAGTTATACAAACCATTACAGAGACCATGACTGCCTTTGGCAGCCGAATAAATCTTGAAACTTGTTTGCCATTGTTTTATATCTTGCCAATTTTAAATAAAATTTACTTGACTTGAGCCACCAAGGAGTGATTTCATTCCACATTCATTACAACGTTCATAAATTCTGTAGTCACCAATACGAGCAAACCTTAAACTGAATTTTGCATGCAAACATCCCATTACAATAAATCAGGAAACAAAAGACCTGTTTCAACAAATTCACAAATCCATTTAATGTACAAGATAATGATCATTTTAAAAGTGTAATTTCCCTGATGAAGAAGGATTTAAATGAGATCAAATGACCAATTGAAGTTTGACACAGTGCTACTGCTTTTGTCACCTCACACAAGAAGACAATGAAAGTTTGCATGTCTACTCTTCATTTGAGTATCGGCATCGCGAAATTCTGACACATATATTTACCACGCAATGTCGCAAACTACTTAAAATATATTTATAGTCCGGCTGAAAAATCTCATAACTTGCTTTGTCACAGCTTTTGTGACAAATTATGACAGATTGGAAAAATAAATTGTATAAATTAAATCTTCCGATATAATGGTTCCATCCAAGGCAAATTAAACCTGGAGCTCCAGACATGCTAAGATGTGAATGTTGCACCATCACTAATATGAAGTAGTAATTGCAGGACATTATCATATGGATGACTAAATGATAAGAGCTGGAGCATATTCACTCTGCCAAACCATGTTGGCACATTGGTCTCAAAATAAAGAGATTTCGGCTAGAAAAAGGAAGAAATTTTGTTATTTGGGTTATTTGGGTAATATTTACATTATTTACATTTGAAATAACAATGTTTGTTTGAATGGTGTTTTATCGAATGACGGTCAATGTTTAGTAGAGGCAGACCATTATTCCTCAGTAGAATCAGCACTGTGTAAGATTCCTAGGCCCCTGAGGGATCGAACCTACAGCGGTGAGAGGCAAGTGATTTCAAGTCAGAGACGTTAACCACTCGGCCACGGACTGCAACTGTAACAGGCCAGAACAGCATTCAAGATCGCACTAGTTTCCTTCTTAAAATAAAACGTCACACGGTAATATTCATTATATTTTGAAAGCAAGCATATTGGTTTGCCAAATTTAAAGCGACTGAGTATCTACATATATACGTAATTTATGTACTTTTAAAATAACTGATTTCTGGAAAGGGAAATAACTTTTGCCAGAATCTTATTTATTCAAAATTGATGCATTATATTTTCATTGAGTGCACAATGTATGAAATATTACAGTCAATCATCTAATTTAGTAACTGAGGTAATTTTACTTTCCGTTAAGACATGATCAGAAATGAGATTTTCAGATAACTAGTGTGACGTGTATATATTGGGATAAGGAAGAAGTGTATATATTGGGATAAGGAAGAAGAAGTCCCTCCCACAGATGTTTGGTTTGTTCAATGCGTGACATTGTGTTAACCAGATCTCAATATTGCGGACACAACCTTGCAAGTTCTTTTACCTTTGAAATTTAATTTAGATGTAGAAGTCCTACAACAGATTTCTAATCAAGCAGCATGCCACTGCATCCTGACATTGGACATTTTTTGCATATGTTGCAGGATATGAAATTGAACCATTCTATTTCTACACGACTGTCATATGGATGCAACAACACTTGTATTCAGATCTAACAGACAATCCCGTTTTAAAAAATCCTGTTTTAAAAATTGGCTGCCAAATCATTTTTTCAGATTGGCTGCCAAATCAGATCAGATAGACGGGCTGCCAAGTCAGATCCCGTAGGCTGGTCGACAGGTCAGTATCATAGAATGGCCACCAAATCATGTTTTAAAGACTGACCAACAAATCAGAGCTCACAGCTAGACTGGCCGCCAGATTATATCTTGCAGACTGGCCGTCAGACCAGATCACATAGACCATCAAACTTTGAAGGATTATATGGCTGAAGGAGATCATAGTTAATTTTTATCTCCTAATAAAGGGAGATAAACAGCTTTTTAAACAAACCACAACTCATGTTGAAGGAAATCATAAACAGGTTTAAAAGATGACAATAAGCAATCAAAGACAGCAAGATACCGCTGGTGATTAAATATGAGTTCTAAACACAGACTGTGACCTTGACCTTTTATGATATTGATCAGACTGTGACCATGACCTTTTATGTTAATGATCAGACTGAGACCATGACCTTTTATGATCACTATGACCATGACCTTTTATGATAACAATATCATAAGTTGACCTTTTTCAATGACTACATGATAAAAATTATGGAAAGTCTGCAGTAAATAGACTAGTTATAGGAATTGTAAAGTTTTCAGATGTAGTGACGCAGGAACAGATGGCCACTGTTTCTCCGGAGGATGTGGTGGATACAAACTGCTGTTATACCTTTCGTTTACTCATGGCGTAGATATAGTGACTATTCAGACGAATGTCCTGGTTGATGGGCGAATTGTGGTCCACCAGAGTCTCGCCGTACTCCTTGGCTCGCTCATGCGTCTCTAACACAATCTGTAACAGAAACAGTTTTATCCTATTATGATACATGTATAGTGTGTTACTAGGACACAGCCTGTTTTTAGTTTTAATGGGACATCTGTTTTCAGTTTTATTGGACATCTGTTTTCAGTTTTATTGGGACATCTGTTTTCAGTTTTATTGGGACACTCCATTTTCAGTTATGATGGGACACTCATTTTCAGTTATATTGGGACACTCATTTTCAGTTATATTGGGACACTCATTTTCAGTTATGTTGGAACACTCATGTTCTGTTATGTTGGGACACTCATTTTCAGTTATGTTGGAACACTCATTTTCAGTTATGTTGGGACACTCATTTTCAGTTATGTTGGGACACTCATTTTCAGTTATGTTGGGACACTCTTTTTCAGTTATGTTGGGACACTCATTTTCAGTTATGTTGGGACACTCATTTTCAGTCATGTTGGGACAACCCATTTTCAGTTGCTTAGGGACACCACATTTTTAGATATATGCATGTGTGTATTACTAAGGTTTATAGTCTCCCAGTCCCTTAAAAGCACAATTATGGCACACATATACAATAATTGTTTGAGGAAATCTCCTTTTTTATGTCATCAGAGGTGGTGTCCTGATTCCACCGCCGTGGGCAACTCTGTGTTGATCTTCCCACATTTACTAGCCATGATTCCCAGGAAGCCTTCAGGGTTTACCAATGGTAAACATCAATATGGGACCCATGATTCCCAGGAAGCCTTCAGGGTTTACCAATGGTAAACATCAATATGGGACCCATGATTCCCAGGAAGCCTTCAGGGTTTACCAATGGTAAACATCAATATGGGACCCATGATTCCCAGGAAGCCTTCAGGGTTTACCAATGGTAAACATCAATATGGGACCCATGATTCCCAGGAAGCCTTCAGGGTTTACCAATGGTAAACATCAATATGGGACCCATGATTCCCACCCATTATGGGGAACCAACATTAGCTCAGAGACTTTACAGTAACCACAGTTGAGCCTGGTTGAATGAATTATTAAACAAATGCTTTTTTGTGTGCTAACAGAGAGAAGTGAAAGAAGTTTTAAGCAATGGCGAGATCAGGGTTGGATATAGGGCGGGTGCACGCCCAACCTAAAATCTGAAAAGTTTTGAAACTTCATATGTAAAAAGTGTTTATCTGTTTTGGTTGTCAAAATTGCACCCCCACCCCCACTCCATAAACTGAAAAAAATGTGTTTATGTGTGCCCACCCACACACACCTCCCCCATCCCCAGCCCACCTAATCTCAAATTCTGTATCTGGCAATAGGGAGGTAATATTCTAGAATGGGTAACTTTGTACCATTGTATCAGGTTTATTGCATGTTGATGAAGGAAATGTTTGTTTAACAACCAATGGTGATGTCTTGGATTGCTCTGGGCTGAATGTCAGAACAGAGGGTATACAGTTAAGTCTTATATTTAATTAATTACTCTGGAGCATCCAAAGAAAGTAAAACCTTTGATTCTTGAGCACAAAGACAACATTCTACATCATTGATGTGATTAGAATACATTGTTGTTGTATTATGGCTGAATTTGAGACTCCGCTCCATGCACGCTCCAGGCTAGACTGGCATTAGAATACATTGTTGTTGTACTATGGCTGAATTTGAGACTCCGCTCCATGCACGCTCCAGGCTAGACTGGCATTAGAATACATTGTTGTTGTACTATGGCTGAATTTGATTTTTTTTTTTCTCTATAAAATAAAGATAGTATATCAGATCTGAGACATTTTTTCCTACACATCTGATGTCATTTTTGAAAAATCATTTTTTTAAATTTCATCTTGATTTACCATGCACACATTGGAAATTAGCCAATAGATAATGAACAAGTAAAATAGAAAGTTATGTGGATTTTTGGCAACTGATTATTTGTAGATATTTTACTCTAGATAAGACCCCATGATTTCATCAATGTCAAGGTTACTGAATTGCTGCAGATCAGTTTATTGTTTTTGGACAAACTGAAAGGAAGTGTACTTTAAGAATGAGGATTAAAGGGACACATGGCAATCTTGAGTTTTATTCAAACATTAAAATGTGTTCCTCGATTTAGTTATCCTGTGCCATTTTGACTTTAAAACTGCTTGCATATAATTAACTAAAAAAACAATTGAGATTTCAGTTTTCTTCACTATTTTACCAATTTTTGAAATATATTATTGATGCAATATTATAAAAAGTTAGTAATATGTAAAGATAATTTGCTTTGAACTATTCTAACAACTAATATTAAGGATTGAACAAATGCAAGTTAAGAGAAAAACTAACGGGACGCCGTGCGTTTTTTAAAAAATCAAGAATCCCGTGTGTCCTTTTGAAGTGCGGTTAGAGCTAAATAAAGAGAACCTTGACAACTGTGTGTCTACTTATCTGGTAGTGTAAAAACATGTGATGATAATTTAATACACACAGTTTTAAATTTCGTTACAAGTCTGTAATATGTTAATCCTCGGTTTGTCTAAGGGCAGGACATTTTCCTTTGCCCCAACAGCTGGATGGGGATGTAAACCGGCTGTCCTTTGTATGAGAGTCTATCTAGGAACCATAGGCATCAGAGTATCTGTTTTATAGTACCAGTAGGGCAGATTCATATTCAGTTGTAATAATACAGTACTAGGTTCCTGGATTCATACATATCCTTCCATTCTCTGTGGGGAGGCTCTAGTAAGGCAGACCATAAAAATTGTTGGTTTGCTGTATCCCCTACCTACCCGAGCCAAAAAAGGGCCATACCCAAAAGTTTTTAAGTGTGCTTTTTATAGCAATTCTTTTAACATTTTTTTTTTATTATATTTACCAACATTTTTTTCATTTCTTAGGGTTTTTACTATCTTTGGCCAAAAAGAAATCACCTCCGTACCCACTTATAAAATCATGGGTCGGGAAACAATAAACTAATATATTTTTAAGGATGCATGGCCTAACCCTAAAAATTGTGTTCAATGAGCCTTTAAACAACAATTCAGCTATATGAACAGGAATGAGCAGGAGATCTTATAGTCACCCCCTATCCCACCATCAACAGGCAATTTCTAAACCTACTGACAACAGATATATATCTGTATATAAATAACTTACATATTTTGAAAATCTCATTTTTATAGGCACAATATAAATGGCTTTAAACAGCCAGGGCAAACCCCAAAACTGGAGCGCCGAATAAAGTGTTACTGATTCAATCACAAGTAATTTAATAACTGGTGAATAAACCTTAACTTTTAATCAGCACATATGCATTATTTTATAACCTGAACACCTGGATAGGGTTTGGATAAAAGATTTTGTAGATTTATTTTGAAGTTATTTGGTGTGTTTAACATGGATCTAGTTATGAATGTCAGTTTCATAATCAATCATTCCAGACAGGCAATAAAACAACCAGTAAAAAGACACATTTGGAGAGTTATCGCACATCTTGGGAGGTTCAACAATCACACTATTTATTTCCAATCTAATCTCCCACATTTTTTCCCTACTTCAGTAATCTACAATCTCAAAACATAATACCATACCCTCTTTGTCAACAATTTGAAGACACTTTATGCCTCTTTTGAAAGCCTTTTAATCAGTCAGAAAAAAAGGTATTATTAGTTCACCTGAGCAGATTGGTTTCCGAATTTGTTTATAAAAACACAATATTAAAAGATGCATCAGGTAAACCAGTCTTTGATAGCAATTTTATGTAATTATCTTCAAGAACAGGGATTCTTGTATCTCAGGAAAATGATCACAAACCAGAGGTTTGAGGTTTCTGTCTCATATGAACATAATTAAATTGTTATTTTATGTTTGTATGTATGTTTGTTATGTAATATCTGTGTTGATTCATCCTCTGATTTATATGCCGGGTCAAGGGCAATAGGATAAAGCTGCATATTTGGAAACAAGCTCCGCCCCTCTCATGGATACAACTGAAACAAGCTCCGCCCCTCTCATGGATACAACTGACAACAAGCTCCGCCCCTCTCATGGATACAATTGACAACAAGCTCCAACCCTCTCATGGATACAACTGACAACAAGCTCCGCCCCTCTCATGGATACAGCTGACAACAAGCTCCGCCCCTCTCATGGATACAACTGATAACAAGCTCCGCCCCTCTCATGGATACAACTGACAACAAGCTCTGCCCCTCTCATGGATACAACTGACAATTTCTAGTAATTTTAGACGGTGTTTTTTTTTGTTGGTTAAGTTGTATTCATGTTGGGCAGAGTAAATTTCCAAATACATAGCCTCGCAGATATTTCGAAATGAAACATAGAAGAGAATGACATGCAAAATATATAGGAGGATATGGTGAGTTTTCTGCATGGGCATGTGGTAATAAACATTTAGTCCATTGCTGCATGGGCATGTGGAAGTAAACATTTAATCCATTGCTGCATGGGCATGTGGTAATAAACATTTAGTCCATTGCTGCATGGGAATGTGGTAATAAACATTTAGTCCATTGCTGCAAGGGAATGTGGTAATAAACATTAGTCCATTGCTGCATGGGAATGTGGCAATAAATATTTAGTCCATTGCTGCATGGGCATGTGGTTATAAACATTAGTCCATTGCTGCATGGGAATGTTGTAATAAACATTTAGTTCATTGCTGCATTGGAATGTGGTAATAAATATTTAGTCCATTGCTGCATGGGAATGTGGTAATAAACATTAGTCCATTGCTGCATGAGAATGTGGTAATAAACATTTTGTCCATTGCTGCATGGGCATGTGGTTATAAACATTAGTCCATTGCTGCATGAGAATGTGGTAATAAACATGCATGGGCATGTGGTTATAAACATTAGTCCATTGCTGCATGGGAATGTGGTAATAAACATTTAGTCCATTGCTGCATGGGAATGTGGTAATAAACATTTAGTCCATTGCTGCATGAGAATGTGGTAATAAACATTAGTCCATTGCTGCATGAGAATGTGGTAATAAACATTTAGTCCATTGCTGCATGGGAATGTGGTAATAAACATTTAGTCCATTGCTGCATGGGAATGTGGTAATAAACATTTAGTCCATTGCTGCATGAGAATGTGGTAATAAACATTAGTCCATTGCTGCATGGGAATGTGGTAATAAACATTTAGTCCATTGCTGCATGGGAATGTGGTAATAAACATTTAGTCCATTGCTGCATGAGAATGTGGTAATAAACATTAGTCCATTGCTGCATGGGAATGTGGTAATAAACATTTAGTCCATTGCTGCATGAGAATGTGGTAATAAACATTAGTCCATTGCTGCATGGGAATGTGGTAATAAACATTTAGTCCATTGCTGCATGGGAATGTGGTAATAAACATTTAGTCCATTGCTGCATGAGAATGTGGTAATAAACATTAGTCCATTGCTGCATGGGAATGTGGTAATAAACATTTAGTCCATTGCTGCATGGGAATGTGGTAATAAACATTTAGTCCATTGCTGCATGGGAATGTGGTAATAAACATTTAGTCCATTGCTGCATGGGAATGTGGTAATAAACATTTAGTCCATTGCTGCATGGGAATGTGGTAATAAACATTTAGTCCATTGCTGCATGGGAATGTGGTAATAAACATTTAGTCCATTGCTGCATGAGAATGTGGTAATAAACATTTAGTCCATTGCTGCATGGGAATGTGGTAATAAACATTTAGTCCATTGCTGCATGGGAATGTGGTAATAAACATTTAGTCCATTGCTGCATGGGAATGTGGTAATAAACATTTAGTCCATTGCTGCATGGGAATGTGGTAATAAACATTTAGTCCATTGCTGCATGAGAATGTGGTAATAAACATTAGTCCATTGCTGCATGGGAATGTGGTAATAAACATTAGTCCATTGCTGCATGAGAATGTGGTAATAAACATTTTGTCCATTGCTGCATGAGAATGTGGTAATAAACATTTAGTCCATTGCTGCAAGGGAATGTGGTAATAAACATTAGTCCATTGCTGCATGGGAATGTGGCAATAAATATTTAGTCCATTGCTGCATGGGCATGTGGTTATAAACATTAGTCCATTGCTGCATGGGAATGTTGTAATAAACATTTAGTTCATTGCTGCATTGGAATGTGGTAATAAATATTTAGTCCATTGCTGCATGGGAATGTGGTAATAAACATTAGTCCATTGCTGCATGAGAATGTGGTAATAAACATTTTGTCCATTGCTGCATGGGCATGTGGTAATAAACATTAGTCCATTGCTGCATGGGCATGTGGTAATAAACATTAGTCCATTGCTGCATGGGCATGTGGTAATAAACATTAGTCCATTGCTGCATGGGAATGTGGTAATAAACATTTAGTTCATTGCTGCATTGGAATGTGGTAATAAATATTTAGTCCATTGCTGCATGGGCATGTGGTAATAAACATTAGTCCATTGCTGCATGAGAATGTGGTAATAAACATTTTGTCCATTGCTGCATGGGCATGTGGTAATAAACATTAGTCCATTGCTGCATGGGCATGTGGTAATAAACATTAGTCCATTGCTGCATGGGAATGTGGTAATAAACATGCTTGGGAATGTGGTACTAAACATTTAGTCCACTGCTGCATGGGAATGTGGTACTAAACATTTAGTCCACTGCTGCATGGGAATGTGGTAATAAACATTTAGTCCATTGAAATATCATATATGGCGGTCTTTTAGGCTGGGATTGCGTTGTGTCATCAGACATTTTTTTTTACTTATTAAGTTTAAGAAAAGAAGCATAACTCTGCATTGGATAATTGATAAGGAGGAAACTTTATGATGGTTTTGGTTCCTTTAGTTCAGTGTGGCAGCTGTAAAAGTCTCCCCTTGCTAAAATCAGAAGTGTTATTTTTACTGGTCTTTGGGATCAACACGCCCAGTAAAGGTGGTTTTAAAGTACAATACTGCTTAAGCCAGTGGTAGTGGGTGTGAAAGGTGCTGCTTCTTACATCACCTGTCATGAGTGGACTGACAAAAACCGAGTCTGCTACTTTATTCTCTTGGCTGTGTTTGTTGCTTCCAAGGATCTCCCTTATCAGTATTTATTTTGATTGACTCCAATCAATCTTCCAGATCACCTCTAGTCCCTTTACATCTAAAAGAGACACTTGGCAATCTTGGTTTGTGTACAACTCGTACAACCCCCCCCCACACACACACACACCCCTGATATGCAGTCAGGTTTAAAGTCAATATGATACTGGATAAATTAATCGAGACGCTAATTTCAGTCCATGGTAAACCCTTCAAGATTGCTGTGTGTCCCTTTAAAGTAGCGTGCTTGGCTCGACACTTTTTTTTTTTAAACAAAAATGCTAAAAAGCTGCAAACTTTCTCAAAATAATGTCCAGTAGTAAATGGCAATTATTAAAGCTCGAGCTCGCACATTTTATGTTTGTCAGACAATATTTATGTTAATTCTCATTTTTCGTTTGTCACACCTAACAATTGCGCATGGTCACAAATTGGTGGAAACCATGTCAATCCAAAATAGGACAATCTACCCCAAAAAGGCACCATATGCAGACAATTACCAACATCTAAAGATAACATATATAATCAAGAGATTACTTTTTTCTTTCGGTTTTTAGCTCTACTGGCCAAGGGCCAGCAGAGCTTATGGGATGGCGAGTTGTCCGTCGTCCGTTCGTCTGTTAACTTTTACCTCGTTAAGACGAAAGGGCCTTCATTTTTCATCCGATCTTTACCAAACTTTAACAGATTGTTAATATCAATGACAGCTCGGATAAGTTCAGCCAGATCGGACTAGTAACACCGGTGTTATGGACCTTGATTTAGTTAAAAATGCTATATTTTGCCTCGTTAAGACAATAGGGCCTTTATTTTTCAGGGATGATCAGTACCAAGCCTAGTTGTACATATCGTCACTGTGTTCCGGTTGAATGATTTTGGCGGAGTTATGTCCATTTAAAGATTTTAATACACAAACTTGTCCTGACTAGTTCTCCTGAATCCCTGGCCGGATTTAAACAAAACTTGTTAGGGATGATCAGTTCCAGGTCTAGTTGTGCAAATCATCGCATACACAAACTTTGTCTGGACTAGTTCTCCTGTACCCTCGCCAGATTTCAACGAAACTTTACAGAGATGATCAGCACCAAGCCTAGTTGTGCATATCATCGTCGCGTTCCGGTTTACAGATTTTTGGCAGAGTTATGGTCCTTTAAAGGTTTTTGATACACAAACATGTTCCAGACTAATTTTCCTGAACCCCTGGCCGGATTCCAACGAAACATGACATGGATGATCAGTATCAAGCCTAGTAAATTGTTGTGCATGTTGTCGCCGATTTCCGGTTGAATGATTTTTGGCAGAGTTATGGCCCTTTAAAGGTTTTAATAGACAAACTTTGTCCAGTTCAGTCTCTTCTGAACTCATTGCCGGATTTCTTGGTGGGGATGATCGGTACCAAGCCTAGTTGCACCTACCATTGCCGTGTTCTGGCTAAATGAATTTTGGCAGAGTTATGACTCCTTAAAGGTTTTAATACACTAACTTTGTACAGACTAGTTCTCCTGGGCAGGGATGATCAGTACCAAGCCTAGTTGCGTATATCATCGTCATGTTCCGGTTAAATGATATTATACATAAACTTTATGTTTAGCCAGTAGAGTGTCCACAGGCACTCTTGGGCCTCTTGTTTTTTGGGTGTGTGTGTAAAATATTTGAAATGTTAACTGTTGATTTTACAAATGGAAATCTCAGAGTGTAATAATGGATGAAGGATCTGAACTTTGTGAATGACAAGTATATCATTCTGTAAAACTTAAACAGAAAATGGGTTACACTTCAAACAATTTTGAAGAACACTTGAGCAATCAGCGGCAATTTTACCTTCATTACCTCCTCTAACAATCACATTGAACCATTGCGAAACAATTTCCACCAATTCTGTGTCTGGAATTGCTGCACCAGCTTCCTTGCATGATGTGATAGGCATTCTATATTTATTATAGTTACAGACTATAGTTATTCTGGTCTAATTTGCATGAGAACAATTTGATTGTGGTAAAAGGTCAAACGTATCCATTTTTTGCTCAGCCATTAAATAAAGGAAATAAGATCTCTGAAGATTCCTTACAGTTTACATCTCTCTTCCATGGTCAATTTCCACTCACTGCTGTTATACCACTACCTTAATCATTAAACACTAAATACTGGATGATGTATCAAAGACTTTGACCTTAGCTTCATTTGTAAGTAGTTTTAACTATACATGTTTAGGGTACTCTTTAATAATTGACTCATTGTTCATTTGCATCAGTTGCTGTGACACAATATGACCTTTTTGTGCTGACTTGCCATTAAACACAATTCATTCATTCGTTCGATGGACATGGCTGTAAAAGAGCTGTTGCATGTATCTGAGTCTATCTTCTGAGCATGTTAAAGGGACACTGTCCGTAAGTAAGCAGATATTGAGCATAACCAAATAACTGTCTGACTTTTATTCAGTGAAATGTATACATGAAAACATGAGGATAGACCCTAAGAAGTATGTAGGAATACATTCGTGAGTTTGAAAAAAAAAGAGTTTTAATTATTAAATGTAAATAAAGTGGGACCCACAATATTTACCTTTTATGCGATCATGTGACTTCCATAGCGCACTAGGTTTTCACCATAGTATGTATTGGGTAATATGTATAGCCCGCTTAGCTCAGTCGGGAGCGAGTTCCGACTACTTTTCGCACACGCACACTTATTATTACTGCGAGTGCAATTTTAGTTTGGGCTGCGAGTTCAAACCCACAAAGTGGATTTGCATTTTTTTGTACCGCGATTGAATTCCGTTAAACAATCTTGCTTTTAATTAGTAAATATTGAATAATGTTTAGTGTATAATGTTTGCGAACATAATTATTGGGTGTTTTATAAGCTAAAAGTTACGGACAGTGTCCCTTTAATAAGTCCTAGGAACATATCTGATAGTATTAAAGCATAGAGCAATATTCCTCAATTTTTATGAATCCTTCCCCTCTCTTTTGGGTAGCTTAAAATAACCTAGGATTTATAACAGGATGTTGATGAAACTTTAAAAAAAAAATCAGTTAAAACACAAGCTTTATGAAATAAATTGATGGAGTCATTTAATTGAACTTTATCCCAGTCTGTGCATTAGCTAGTATGTGTCCTTTGGTTTCAAGCAATATGATAAATGAAGTTGTTGTTTGGAAAATTGTGATAATCACGACATTTGTTTGTTTGAATGGTAATTTGAATGGTATTATACCTCATTGTTAGCACATTTCGGGCCTTCATTGTCAACTGCATCTTGGGTAAATCACACAGAAGTACCGTATACCAAAACATACGCATGTGAATTCACAGAAATTTAACATTTAACTTAATACAGGGACAATTTAAAGCCATCAGTGAGACAAATGAATAGAATCCAGAATAATGAGGAAATCAAGATTGGTAAGCAATGTGTGTGCCAGAGAAAAGTTGATGAGAAAATTTAAGATTGTGCCAAGTACAGAATTTTAGTCCTGAATAATATTAAACAAAGATACAGATTTTTTAAGAAGAAGTGAGGTAGGTTCACTGCTCTTTGACACACATGAAGAACGTCTCAATTGGAACGTAATTCGAGGGGTCAGCGCAAAACTATTGTAACTACATATGAATAAGGAAGGAGATACAATAGTTCTGCACTGAACCCTCGATATGTAATTTTAGGGAATCAGCGCTAAATGAAAATCTCAATGTTGGTCTATAATTACCAACATGAATAGGATAGGATTATGTTCCTTTATAATTTGTGTTAAGCAGAGCTGGATCCTAGATCAAAGATTACAGACTATGCTGTGGTGTTACGTTTAGATGAAATAAAAATACAAGCAAAATAATAATTTAAAAAAATAATCTTAGCAAGCCCAGTTTTAGCATTTCTTATTTTTTTTTTTTTTTTCTCCCGAACTTCCTGCTACTAATTAATATTTTACGTTTTGATAAATCATATAACTGTGGCTAATTTGTCAAATTCAAGATTTCATCGAAATAGCGCTCTTTATAGGCCAAACAAAAAAGGAATCGCTGGGTACCCATTAACAAGTGAGAACAATTTAATATAGGGTGGACAAGAAAAAAGCTTCCCTCACCACTCACACACTTCTGTAACAGGCCTACGAAAACAATGGCCAACAGCTGTCTATAATAACCTTGCATCCATTGTAATTTGTGCCATTAAATTTTCCAGCAGCATAATTCTTACATTATCAGAATAAAATTACCCATTTAAACCAAATTTTATTGCCATAAAATGTTCTTTAATTGTGCGTAATACTAGTTTATCCCAGACACTGCTAATATTTTCATTATAAACCTTTCATTATGACTTCATAAAAAACATGCAACAATGGCATAAAGAAGAGGCAAAATACATGCAACAATGGCATAAAGAAGAGGCAAAACACATGGAAATAATTTAACACATCAGTGGTGCAGGGCAGGTCGAAGGAGTGAATGCAAAACGGTTGTAATTATACATAAATAAAGAACAAGATACACCAGTTTTGCAGGTGTGTTTTTGGTTCTGATGTAGCACTTATTTCAACAGCTGTTGAGGGTTCAAAGCAACTCTGTTGTATCTTCTTCTTTGATTATATGTAGTTACATCATTGTTGAAATGAACCAGACATCTGATTTTAATGTTTTTCAAATATGCATAATTTCCTCCTATTCCTGCCTCTTTTTAAGAGAACAAATGTTTTGTTAAAAATGCATACAACAGACAAATATTTGCATAAAATTAATTTCCGATCGTCAAGTTTCATTTCAAAAGAAACAGTTTGCAGGTCAGGTAAAAAGAGTAAAACTGATTTGTTTAAAAAAATAAAACAAAATGAGAAAAAAACAATGTAATTAAAATTGTAATTAGTGGAATTATGCAGCAGCTGGTGTAGAACAGTTTACAAAAAAGCCAAATTGTCTTTTTCATTAGATATGCCTTGAAAACGGATGCCTTATTCAAGGTTTTATTGTGAACGTGTGTACCATAAAACCACCAACTTGTATTTGAGGTTTTATTGTAAACTTGCCGACAATGAAAATGTCAGTGGAGAAATTGTTTTTTGTTTTTTGTCGGAACATGACTTTAGAATTATTCTTGCATACCAGATAAGGTGATCCGCGTTTTATATGGGTGCTGGAAAGCCTGATCTTTAAACACACGGGGGAAAACCCAAGAAAATGTTACATATATAACTCCATGTAAACTTTGGGTTATCGTGGTGGCCATTTTGAATATTTGACGACAACGAAAAACACAAACTTGATAGAGGCCAACAATAGAAACATGCATGAGATATTTATCTAGAATGGAATAAGTGGTAATATGTCGTTTGATAAATGTCCTTAAATTTGACCTAAGTTTAGTCATGGTGGCGATCATGGATGACTGGAGGCCCCAAAAATGCAAATCTGAGGGGGACTAACCCAAAGATCATTGTGATTAAGTTTCATCAAAATCCTTAAAGCAGATTCAGAGAAGATGTCATTTTTAACGTTTTCCTATATAACTCTATGTAAACTTTGGGTCACTGTGGTGGCCATTTTGATTATTCGATGATAACGAAAAACAAAAATTGATACAGGCTAACCCAAGGAACATGTTTATGATATTTCACAAGAATGAAAAAATCCTTAAATTTGACCTAATATTAGACATGGCGACCATCTTGGATGACTGGCGGCCGCGAAAAACAAAAATCTGAGAGGGACTATCCCAAATATCATGGTGATTAAGTTTCATCAAAATCGTTCAAGAGGTTTCAGAGAAGAATGATGTCATTTTAACCTTTTCCTATATAACTCTATGTAAACTTTCAGTCGCTGTGGTGGCCATTTTGATTATTAGACGAAAACGAAAATCACAAACTTGATAGAGGCCAACCCAAGGAACATGTATATGATATTTCACAATAATGGAATAAGTGGTTTTGGAGGAGATGTCGTTTGAAATTTCCTTATATTTAACCTAGTTTAACATGTAAATGATATTTCAGTAGAATGGAATACGTGGTTTCGGAGGAGATGTCGTTTGAAATTTCCTTAAATTTGACCTAGTTTTAGCCATGGCGGCCATCTTGGATGACTGGCGGCTGCGAAAAACACAAATCTGAGAGGGACTATCCCAAGTAACATTGTGATGAAGTTTCATCTAAATCCTTCAAGCAGTTTCAGAGGAGATGTCGATTTTATAAAATTGCTAACATACGGACAGACGGACGGACAAAAAGTGATCGCATAAGCCCTCCTGACCTTTGGCCAGTAGAGCTAAAAATCAATCATGGGCAGAGCCTCGGTTCCGATATCTTCACCGTGTACCCATGAACGATTCTTACAGTATATTATTAAAAAATCAACAATTTTAAACATCCTAGTGCTCAATTTAGAAATAGTAATAACCTGTGCATTTATATTCATCAGCAGAATGGTCGAGCATCTTCATTTTATTGTCCTAGTGCTGCATATAAGGAGACAACTGCATTATTATATTACTGTGACGCAGACTGAAACTGTGATGCAGTTTCAATGCATGCAATTTATGCTTGTTTTTTGTTTGTGCGCATTCATTTCATAGGATATAATTATACATTTTGTTTAAATAGAATTTTATTCCGGTGAAAACCAGGCGGCATGCAGCAGTAATTGCGAGGCAATATTTAATTATGATTTCCATGACGATTTACAAACATGTCATAAACAAGTGGCATTATCTGGTTTCTCTTATTGTGTAAAAACATTTTATTTATTTTTCTATAAAATTTGATAAGATATTGATTGATCTGTGTGCAAATTCCTATTTAGATTACTACCACTCCAGGGCCAAAGCCATACAAAAATAAACAATCACTCCAGGGCCATAACCATGATGAAAAACACAACAGTTACAACCACTCCAGGGCCATAGTCATGTAGCAAAACACAAAAATTCCAGGGTCATAGCCATGTAGAAAGAAATTGAATTGAATTGAATTGGATTTTATAGTCGCACCAACAGCTGTCATATGGCGACTTTCCAGCTTCCATTGGTGGAGGAAGACCCCAGGTGCCCCTCCGGGCAATTTTCGTGCACGGGCGGGCACCTGGGTAGAACCACCGACGTTCCGCAAGCCAGCTGGATAGCTTCCTGACATAAAGATTCCTAGGCCCCTGAGGGATCGAACCTACAGCGGTGAGGGGCAAGTGATTTCAAGTCAGAGACCTTAACCACTCGGCCACGGGCGCCCCATGTAGAAAGAAAAGAAAAAAATAGTGAGGAAAAACACATTTTGTAAAAGAATGGGAAGGGAGGGTGTTATTAAAGCAGGAATTATGGAAACAAAGAAAATAAATCCAGCCCCATTTCATTTAGTGCATTTCTAACAGAATAACTGACATACCACCTTCAAAACCACTGGTACACACATCTACATGGTACACACATCTACAGGGTACACACAGTACACACACACATCTACATGGTACACACATCTACATGGTACACACATCTACAGGGTACACAGTACACACACACATCTACATGGTACACACATCTACATGGTACACACATATACATGGTACACACATCTACAGGGTACACACAGTTCACACACACACATCTACATGACAGCAGCAAAGTCAAATCACAGTAAGGTGAATGTTAATGACCTTCACCTACTTTGACATTTACTTTGTTCATTTACTGCATTAACCACACAATACCAGCCATAAAGCAGGGTTATGCAATATTCTAGGCAGTTTATTCGTGTCCCACATTGGGACACATTTTTTAGTTTTTTCTATAGTTCACCTTTTTGATATATCCATCTCCAGTGCCAACAATGGCCACCGTATGGTCAGTGGACATGGTCAGGGCGACGGAGGTCAGCCATGTATTCTTGTACTCCAGTATGGCGTTGGTCACGGCAGGAATGTTGCCCACAATATTCCCGATGGATTCCAGGTCACGATTACACAGGTATTCCTTTTCTAGATAGAACGGGTCCTGTAAACATTATAAGATGTGTTTACTGTACAATTTTATAATTCTATACGATTGCAGATGGAATCTATCAGAACGGTGGTGGTGGTAGTGGTGGTTGTCATGAAGGTGGTGGTGGTGGTGGTGGTGGTGGTGGTCATGAAGGTGGTGGTGGTGGTGGTCATGAAGGTGGTGGTGGTGGTGGTGGTGGTGGTGGTCACAAACAAGGGTGAGAGAGAGTTCCTGAAAAAAACATAAATAAACATTCCATTCCATCCCTGGTGTTAATTTGTCAAAAGCAAACTGACAGAGCACAAGAAAACAGTTTTCATTGGAACCATGTGAACCAAAATATGATAAATGACAAGTTTACAGCTTTTGTAATTTCTTTTAAATATGGTATGCAGAATATTGCAAGAGAGCAATTCTAGATGAAATTTGATTAATATGAACTATAGACATGTTTTTATGCGTTGTTTTTTTCTTTCTTTCTAGGAAGAATTGATTCCATTAATTGTGCATGCATGTTTCTGTCTATCTCGCTTGCATATCAGATTCTGCAATAATTGAATTTTTTATAAAGCTCAATTTCTTCACTATAATGGGTGTAATAACGAGGTATAAAGGATGGCAGATGGAATGTTATCGATGTTTGCATTATTCTGCAAAGCAAACATGCAAGTTCATTATAGGGCTTTGTAAAACAGATTTCTCTGGTTTGTTTGTTCAGCTTAATACAACACAAAACATACTGTTATAAAGCCATGTTTTATTCTCTTGTCAGGATTTAAACCCTGCTAACATGACTCATGAATCCATGCCATACATCACCTATATTCACCATCTAGTAATACAATTAATAAAGTCAGGGTAGTAAGTTTCAAAACTTAAAACAAGTTTGGGCAAAATATAGCATTTTTAATAGCATAACTAAATCAAGAGCCATAACTCCTCTGTTACTGGTACGACTGGTCCAACATAGAGCTAAAAAAAAAATCAAATGATCAAAAATTCGACCAGTAGAGCTAAAAATAACTCTTTGCAATGCAACGGGTATGCTCCCTCACAGTCATATAACTGGAATCATGTGTTTTCTCAATGTTAATTTTGTAATTTAAATCAAGTTTTTTCTCACCATTTGCAACAAAACTGGAATCAAGCATAAATGTTCATGGCTTGTCATAAGAATGGAATCAAGAAGTATTTTTTTTCCTTTTTGAGTTCCTGTGAGGAAACCCGTTTTTTTCCCTGTCATAGGTGTGTCAAAGGGTCGGGGAACCATCCCCCAGTCACACCGTACAGCTTACACGCAAACTTTGATTATTCAACATTTTGCGGGCCATCACAATTTGGGTTCCATGGGAGGCCAGAAGTTATAGAAGACAAAATATTTTCTAGTTCAGTGAGGTAACCAAGTTACCAAGTAAACACTGGAGTGAAATATTAATAACTACATACCTGAAAATTTAAAAATCCAAGCAAATTGAATGTAAATGAATAAAAAAAAAAAAAGGTCAAGGTCACTGATATTGAGCTGCTTTTCTGCAAGAACATACTGATGTCATATAGATGTAATGGTGTAGGAAGTTTGAAAGCAGTGTGGCTTAACGTGTCTCAATAATGGACATAATATAAAACTTGAATGTAAAACGGTAATGTAAATTAACAAAGTTAAAAATTTAGGTCAAGGTCATTGATACTGACCTGTTTTGAGGTAGGATGTTGATGTCATACAGATTTAAGTGTGTATGAAATTTAAAAACTGTACAACTTCTGGTATCAGAGTAAAGGACATAATAAAAAACTTCAATGTAAAACTAATGTAAATTAACAAAGTGCCAAAAGTAGGTCAAGGTAATTCATATTGACCTACTTATCATTGAAACATTCTGCCGTCACGTAGTTATAAACATTTGTAAATTTTGAAAGCTGTAAGGCATCTGTTGTTGAAGAAATGGACTTAACAAAAAAAATTGAATGGATCAAACTTGAATGTAAATTAACAACGTGTAAAAAGTAGGCCAAAGTCATGTATATTGACCTGATTTGGGTAGGAACATATTGCTGCCATATAGATGTAAGTGTGTATGAAGTTTGAAAACTTTACGGCTTTTGGTATCTGAGAAATTGACTTAATAAAAAACTTCAATTTAAAACTTTAATGTAAATTAACAAAATGCCAAAAGTAGGTCAAGGTAATTCATATTGACCTACTTATCATTGAATCATTCTGCCGTCATGTAGTTATTAACATTTGTACATTTTGAAAGCTGTAGAAATGGACTTAATAAAAAAATTGAATATATCGAAATTGAATGTAAAACTTTAATGTAAATTAACAAAGTGCCAAAAGTAGGTCAAGGTAATTGATATTGATATTGACCTACTTTTCATTCAACCATTCTGCTGTCATATAGTTATAAACATTTGTACATTTTGAAAGCTGTAAGGCATTTGGAGTTGAAGAAATGGACTTAACAAAAAAATTGAATGTATCGAACTTGAATGTAAAACATCAATGTAAATTAACAAAGTGTAAAACCAAGGCCAAGGTTATTTATATTGACCTGATTTTGGGTAGGAACATATTGCTGCTATATAGATGTAAGTGTGTATGAATTTTGAAAACTGTACGGCTTTTGGTATCTGAGAAATTGACTTAATAAAAAACTTGAATGTAAAAACGGGATGTACATCCGGACAGACAAGGGTAACACTATGACAACATGGACATTAATGCCTTAACAACTGGTACATTAAGGCCATGACAACCCATACGTTAATGCCATGACATCAAGGCCATTAAAGCTATGACAACCGGTACACTAATGCCATGACAACCAGTACATTACTGTCATGACAATCATTACATTAATGCCAGTACATGAACCCCATGAAAATGAGTACATTAATGCCATGACAAACAGTACATTAATGTCATGACAACCAGAACATTACTGTCATGACAACTGGTACATAAATGCCATGACAACAGATACTATAATGTCATGACTGTTAACTTACCAGGTTATGGCACTGTTTTTTTATCAGATACCCTCCACCGCTGACATCCACTCCTGTGTAACACAATTTCACATTCTCCAATAGTTTCTTGCGAATAAACTGCATTGTGAACACACAAATTGCTGAATCAGAATCCATACCTCCGGGACCATTAGTAAAAACTCCGATTAAAATATCTTCGGCAGATCTTAATCCGAAACTGAGCTGGAGATTTTTAGATGCCTTGATGACCTCGGCGGCCTGTATATAGTTGTATTCCTTCCCTGTCGTGTCTGAGCGACACACTATTGGCATATCTACGTAGGAGTAATAATATGTATCTTCCTGGCATATCTGAACTACTTTGGAGACTTTTTTTGAGGAACTACTTGTTGAAAAAGGTGATTCAAACTGCTGAGTAAGAAAATAACTGTATATATCTGATGTAAAGCCTGTCACATACTTTATTAAATATTCCGATCTTATGTTCTTTTTTAAATAAATTCCTGAGAGTTTGGCTTGAATACTGTCCGTCTTTTCATAAAATTCAAATCTATTTCGACTTCCTAAACTACGAGTACTAATGGCAGGCACAAGGTCTCTCAGTTGTTTTGTAATGTCGTCCGTATTATGCCCGGAGAAAGTTGTGGCGACATACAAAACTTCTGTTTGCAGATCTGGGGGCCCGGGTCCAACAAATGCCACGGTAGAAGAATCTGGTGTATCGGCAGCAACAGCATAATCAGAAACCGAACCATACTCCGACTCATAATACATGTGCGCACGTGAAATATTTTTTAAATTCCGTGCTTCACATGCACCTTGATACACACTACCACATGTCAATATCTTCTCTTTCAATCCCTTGTAATGTATTAAAACTTTGTTATAATTATCAGTTAAATTTTTGGGGTATGCACATTCCACTTCATTTGAAACCGGAAGACATTTTCGGCTATCATTCACTGGTCCGGTTTCAACCTCGCTGATAAAGCCTAAATCTGAATTCAACTCATAAAGCCGATTAACGGCACCAATAAACACCCGCCCCCACTCTGTAATCACCATATGGTTCAATTCAAACTGCGTCGCCCTTACCCCTTCGCCCAATATCCGTTCACTGACGATCCCATTCAGATATCCTTCATGCTGGGGCCTCGGATACACACCTTGGGTTATTACACTTCCGCAGATGGAAGTTAACGCTAGCACGACCAGGAGATGGTAAATTTTGTTGGCGTATGTGTTATCCATCGTCATTTTCATTTAAAAGGCAACAATATCTATAAACATTGCCATAAACATTGCCGCGAGTAAGTCTAAAGACATTATTTGTACATTTTATCATATTAATTTTTTTTTCATTTTCCAACTTGCATTACTCCCGATATTGTTCGTCATCCGACACACGTTAATATCCTAATATAATTTCATGAGTTCCTCTCTCGCTGAATCCAAACAACTTATTCAATCAATGCTGGTATTGCAATTCACATGATCACAAATGGTAATTCCGACCCATTTTCCTGCGGCTAATTTAGCCGTTTTCCTTCTACAGCCCCAAGTAAACTCTATTATCACATTATGGTTAATTTAATTTGCGCACATCAGCTTACTTGGACAGGCACAGAGTAAATTCCACATACGAAAACAAAATTTATTGTACAGTTTAGTTTAACTGTTTACGCTATCCTTGAGGAAACAAGGCCAGTCGGCATATATGCCTGGCATGTTTGTGTATGATTCTGGCAAAGCGTTGGCACAGTTTGTATATAACTCCTCTGTAAACACTGGCTAAGTTGGAGCACCTGTATTTGCAGAGACCTGATTCTACAGTTTAGTGGTTGATATTCGTATGGTTTAGCTGGAGCCCTGAAATTAGAATGAAAAACCATTTAATACAGAACAACATATGTATGTAGTTAGAAATTAGCATACAGTTAATAAACTAATATTTAAAGTTCTGTCTGAATAGAATAGATTAGAATAAAGATATTTAACCAATCATGGGTCATATGGCATGACATGTAAATCACATGATACATAAGGATAGTAAACAATAATATCAGAGTTGCACAAGCAAAGTTTTACGCAAGCGTAATATAGCTGCCGAGAGGTAATAGCATATATCTGGGTAAGGACAGGAAACAAAGTTTAACATAATAACATATCAAGTCACGGGTTTTAAAACAATATTGAAAAAAAATAATGTTGACGTAAACACGCCACGATCGTTTTTTCTTTCTTACTAGACACATTCTTCCCGAGTTTTACCATCAGTTATTCCTACCAAACATACTGAATCAAGGTGGGCGACCTCGCTTCTCTCTGTTCAAATAACTTGATTTGCATTACATACTGATTACAATTCAACTTTGGAGCACGACATGCTAGAAGTACACATCAGCACAGAAATACAGGTGTTCACATGTAAGGGATGCGTGTGCGTTAGCGTGTGCATTACAACAGAGATAAACGTCTCACTGCTACCATGTGTAATTATAACATTGCGTTATCAAAGTGAAAAACTCAATGAAACTGTTCATTGCTACCTTACCATTACATGTGCAATTATGAAAAACATACAGTCAGCGAATAAACCCATCGACTAGTGTATAACATGGCTGTATTTACGAGAATACCGCATTATAAATGGGTATTATTCCATTAAAATACGGATTGGCACTTATTCCATTCCAATACTTGCGGTTTCATTCAGTTTCACTTACGGTTTCAATATGCTCCTTAAATTTTTTAGTATGCATAGATAAATACAATGCCCCAGTTTAATCAATACAACTAGTGACAGGTGTGAGGATTTTTCATAAAACTCTCTTGTAGTTCTTATGACAATGTCAACCTGCCCAGGATAAAAGGAAAATATGACCATCAAACAACATGAATGAAACATGAAGGAAGCTGACTGTCTGGAATCTGAATATAATTACGCTGGTCATGTTTCATAACATTTCTATGTAAATGTCAACTCTGCAGAATAAGGAGCACAGCTGCCATTGCAATTTGTTTTAACCAATCAGGGCGTTATGAATATGATGCTGTAACCGCAGTAGCCACCGGCACTGAACTCATGTCCTCCGTTGACTCGGTATTATAGTATGCCACAAATCCAGGTTTTACGCAAAAATAATTTCGCTCAGACAATACACCAGAGATCCTTTACAACATATTTTGGTGGGATGTGGTGTGTGGGGTATGCCCTTGCCAGAACCCTCTAGCAACGCAGGGATTACACACCATTGTACTCCAGCTATGCCAGCCATATCTGTGTGGAATGAAGAGAAGAGAGAGTATCACTCGAACAGGGAACCGGTGTACTACTCACACCTAGATGTTGGCTTTACCCCTGGATAAGAAAATGGAGGAGCTTGGTCACGCAACCATTAAAGTAAGATGAGGGGCTGTTGTGCCCTACTGGAAACCAGTAGATATATTATGACTAAATAAAGCACAGCACCTTTAAATATACCTCTATCCTGAGCTGAATCAATTTGTATAAACAAAGCATTACAGAAATTGAAACTTATCAGGGACATAGGTGGTTGATTTTAAATTGTAAGTCAAAGCAATTGATCACCACAATTAAGGCCAATATTGCTAGAGGGGTCTTGGGGAAAAGCTTTTCACATTTATTTTAAGAATAAGAAGTAAAATGGTGAATTCTGAATACTGAAAGTTTGGGATAACATTTTTTGAAATAAACAGAACATTATTTGGGTAAAAGTTATAGGCCCGGGCCTGCAGTGCCTAAAACAGCTATGCACTACTTATGTTGCTGGAATAAGTACAAAGGCAGTTACAAAATAATTAATGATCTGCTTTGGTTTTTCATTTTCTTCCATGTTCTGCAATTAATAACACTCAAAAATCCAAAAACAACTCTAGCAAAAATGTGTCATTAATATGCTCCAGTTTCACCTGATGTTTGCATTGTGTAACACCTGAAGAACATTACCCCACTGAGTGTCTGCTACACAGAGTATGGTGATCACTGATATTTCTGAAACAGACCTACAGAAGACATTAAAATCAATAGCATGCTTGCCTGCTTGTACCTTTCAGCTGTGGTAATTAAGAGTATCATTTTGATACTGATAATTACAGTACTTAATATTGACAAACATGTCAGATATTGGAAAGTTTTATGTTTTGCATTGTATCAGATTTCACAAGCAGAAATGGTGTGGTTTAAAAACTCCCAAACCCCATCCCCACAGTCTGTCCAATATATTTCTTGCTCTATTTTTTGTTTTCAAAACACAAAAGGGCAGATTAGGCTAATGAACTTGATCATAGCTGAAAGGACCTTATGGGAAATCATCCTGTAGTTGAATTAAGTCATTACACACACTTTCATCCAGTTTCTCATATTGTCATTAAACACACTTTCATCCATTGCATGGGGAATTCAGTTTCTCAGGTACTTGAGTCTATAATCTGCACATTGTGGGCTAATCAAATGTTGAACTATTGTCATTAAACACACTTTCATCCATTGCATGGGGAAGTTTCTCAGGTACTTGAGTCTATAATCTGCACATTGAGGGCTAATCAAATGCTAAACTATTGTCATTAATGCTGCTCTCACACAGTGGCGAATATGATGGCGAATGGGCTTACGAATGCAATTCGCCACCAATTCGCAATGATCACAAGGTGATCGCCAGACATTCGTAGGTGTTCGTAAGCATTCGCGATCGTTCATGGGGTGTTGCCAATATTAGGAACATGCTCCTAAAATTCGCCAGGAAAGCATATATTCTCATTGCTTTCGCAACATTTTCGTAAGCAATCGCAAGCCATTCTTATTGATGGCAAGGCATTTGTAGTGATCGTAAGACATTTGTAAGGATCTGCTAGCATTCGTCATGACTTTTCCTTAAGAATACCATATGAATGCGAACAAAAAGTTGCAATGCTTGCGAATCCAGTACGAATAAAGCGAATGGGTTACGATTTTTTTGACATTTTCTTGAGAATGCATTGAGAATGCGTGCGAACGGCTTGCCAACACTTGCGAGTACTTGCAAATGCTGGAGAATGACATACAAACATTAAGATTGTCTTGCAAATGCCTTGCTAACTCCTAGCGATTTCAATGCGAATATTGCACATTCGCCCCGGGTGGTGTCGCTAGGGTAGCCAAAATGGTATAAAATACCCCATCTTCCCTTGTCCTATATACATTTCTAGTTCAACCATGGCCGAGGCTGCGAGGTCAGACTTGCCCCTTCCCCTGCCTCTGCCACCTTCACCCCTTCTGCCGCCCCTAGGCATGCTGAAGGATAAAAACTTGACTTTTTAACAAACTTAAAACTTGACTTTCTGAAGAAGTTGACTTGACGGAGGCTGGCGAATAAGTGACAAAGAGAAACATTGGCAATGGGTATATGCAATTAGCCAAGCATGCGTTGTGTAGTCGTTTCATTCGTACGGCGTTCGCAAGCATTCGCAACGGCATTCGTAAGCATTCTTAACATTCGCAAAGGATTCGCAAAAGGTTCGGCAAATTGATTGTTAAATAATCGTAAGGTTCGTAAGAAATTCGCAAGGATTCGTAAGAATTTCGGAAGCATTCATAAGGTCTCACTTTTTTCAGCATTTCTCCAGGCCAATCTTATCATTTTCGGCGAATCTGCCGCGAATTTCAAATTTTCATATTCGCAAGGATATTCTTCACTGTGTGAGAGAGGCATTAACACACTTTCATCCATTGCATGGGGAAGTTTCTCAGGTACTTGAGTCTATATAATCTGCACATTGAGGGCTAATCAAATGCTAAACTATTGTGTCTTGTTCTTTACAGTCACAATCAGTTTTGTGTTTATCGCTGAGTCATGCATGTTAAAGAACCTAGGGTGATCCAGCATTCCCTATGTATCCACTTCCTGTCCCTGGGAGCAGGTCTAAATGACCTGTATAATGAGTTTGCAGTTGTCATGTTTGTGCACCAAATTTTAAAGCACTATTCTTGTAACATGACAGCTTTCACCTGAATCAAATAAAAGTTTTTAATGAGAATTATACAGGTTATATTCTCTTTATATATTTTAAGACATATATATACTATCCTGAAAAGAATTTTGTGGGTATATGTAGTAAACATTCAGTGTTTGTGTGAGTGCAATCTATCATGCCAGATTATATATTCTGTACCATGTGTATACACGTTTATTTATCCTCGCTGTATTGCACTAAGCATTTTAGCGAGCAGACCTAGGTTTAAAGTCTCATCCGAAGGACTGGTAAGGTAGGAAATACTTTTGAAATATTTCGATAATTAACCCAAATTCGGTCCTGGCTGGGATTGAACGCGCGATCCCTGGGTTACTAAGCCGCAATGCTAACCATTACACCACGGCGCTACCTATTCTGTACCTGAAGGGCTAATGCCTTTTATAGATTCAGACCCTCTGACCTCTTTATACCCATGTGAGTGCAGGTGTCAGATCAGTCAGGAAGTACTTCCGGGTTGTAGGGTGCTAAAATAGTTCCTTGAAAAAATCCAAAGTTTCTAGTTTGCATGTGTTTTTCCCAAGAGTAGTTTTTATTTCATTGTTAAATAAAGTAGTATGTCTGTTGTCTGTTGTCATGAAAAGTAAGTATTTTACTGTGATTTTCAGGATTATTTCTTTGGAGGTATGAGCACAGAGATTAGGTAGAGATGATCTGCTGATGTTTATTTCAAAATACACATAGTGTGAATGAATGAGGCGAAATGTTGAAAAACTGAATTGGTGTTTTATTCCAGATAGCTGGGACCATTTAATTGTGTTTAATTCACTGGATAAAAGTGTATTTAAGCGAACGAATGTTGTGGAACTTGTGACTGATCTCCAGATATAGCCTATATTGCATTGTGTTCAATGGGCTGATTTTCACTGATTTGACACCTGCAGCAGAAAACATTATGTCTCCAACATTGGGACCCGAAAGATGGTGAACTATGCCTGAGAAGGACGAAGTCAGAGGAAACTCTGATGGAACTTACAAGAACCCTTGCATAGCCTTATACCTTTATTCTAGCTCTCAATCATCGGCAGGAAGGCAATATACATTAAAAATTTATTGTTCAAGTAATTGGTACTAGAACAAAGTAGACTTAGGACTAATTATTTGGCGGAACATGCAATTTCAGACATCATTTGCAGGAAGCTGCCTGTGAGATGTACTTCAGTAAATAGCTTGAGAAACGGGCGAAGTCATTTGCAGCACTTGATTTTTTACACAGAGGTCATACAGTAAAGGTTTGTGAGAGGTTTTATACCAGTCTACAACAGATACATCCTACTGAATTGAATTGAATGTTGTTTAACGGCTCATCAACACAATATAGGTTATTTAGAGCTGCCCCAGAGAGAGGGGAAGGATAATATTCTACTGAACTGAGTGTATTAAACCAGTCTAGAACTGATACATTGTGTTGAACTGAGTGTATTAAAGGGACAATGTCCGTAACTTTTAGCCTTTAAAACACAAAATAACTATGTTGACAAACATAACACACCCCAACCCTTATTGAAAATTTACTAAATAAAACCAAGATTGTTTGACGGATTTCAAAAGCGGTACAAAACAAGAGGCCCAAGAGGGCCTGTTGACGCTCTACTGGCTAACACGGCTCTTATAACATCAATGAAGCGAGTGACTGCCATTAAAAAACAGCTTTTTAACTAAAGCAAGGGCCATAACTAAAGAATCTGGTAAAGTTTGGTAAAGATCAGATGAAAATGAAGGCCCTATCATATTAACGAGGCAAAATATAGCATTTTTAACTAAATCAAGAGCCATAACTCCTCTGTTACTCGTCCGACTGGTCCGACATAGTTAAAAAAAAAAAATAATAATAATAATTTAAAAAAATAAAAAAATAAAAAAAAAAAATAATAAAAAAAAAAAAAAAAATGAAAAATAATAATTATAACAATATTCAAAAGAAAAAAAAAAAGATTAAAAAAAAAATTATTCAAAAAAATAACTAAAAAAAAATATATATCCAAAAAAAAAAAAAAAGAACATTTAATAAAAATAATAATATTTAAAAAAAAGAAAAAAGAAAGTCATAAAATCTGCTAAAGTTTGGCAAAGATCAGATGCAAAATGAAGGCCCTATCGTATGACAAGGCAAATTATAGCATTTTTAACAAAATCAAGGGCCATAACTCCACTGTTACTGGTTCAATCTGGTTGGTTTTCGAACTTGACAAAGCTTTCATAGACATTAACAATCTGATAAAGTTTGGTAAAGATCGGATGTAAAATCTTAATGAGGCAAAATATAGCATTCAAGGGCCATAACTCCGCTGTTACTGGTCCAATATGGCTGGTTTTCGAACTTGTTCGAGCTTTTACCGACATTAACAATCTGATAAAGTTTGGTAAAGATCGGATGAAAAATGAAGGCCCTATCGTCTAAACGAGGCAAAATATGGCATTTTTAACTAAATCAAAGGCCATAACTCCACTTTTACTAATCCGATATGGCTTGTTTTAGAACTTGTCCGAGCTGTTAACAATCTGATAAAGATTGGTAAAGATCGGATGAACAATGAAGCCCCTATCATCTTAACGATGCAAAATATAGCATTTTTAACTAAATCAAGGGCCATAACTCCGCTGTTACTGGTCCGATATGGCTGGTTTTCGAACTTGTCCCGAGCTTTCATTGATATTAACAATGTGGTAAACTTTAGTAATGATAGGATGAAAAATAAAGGCCCTATCGTCTTAACGAGGCAAAATATAGCAATATAGCATTTTTAACTAAATCAAGGACCATAACTCCGCTGTTACTGGTCCGATCTGGCTGGTTTTCGAACTTTCATTGATATTAACAACCTGTTAAAGTATGGTAAAGGTCGGATAAAAAATGAAGGCCCTATCGTCTTAATGAGACAAAAGTTAACAAAAGTTAACGCCGACGACGGACGGACGACGGACAACGGACAACTCGGCATCCCATAAGCTCTGCTGGCCTTTGGCCAGTAGAGCTAAAAATGAGGTACCGCTTTGTAGGGTTGAACTCGTAACCCACACTAAAAGTACACTAGTGGGTAATAATAGTCAAACGTTGCAACAGCTGAGCTCGTTACCGACTGAGCTAACCAGGCCAGATGCTTTGTGTAAGAGATACAACATATAAAACATAATGCGCTAATGGATGTCATGTGATCAGCAGAAAATGTAAATAATATTGGTCCCATATTATTTACAAATAATAAATAAAACTCTTTTTTTTTCAAACTCACGAATGTATTTAATACTACAGTCTTATCTCTTTCACTGAATAAAAATCAGACAGTTATTTGGCTAGGCTTAATATCTGCTTACTTATGGACAGTGTCCCTTTAAAGAGGCACTACCTATATCTACGCGATTTTTAATGTAAAATATTAAATACTCAATATTACTGCATTTATATGTATGCAAAGCTATTTTATGAGTATTCTAAGAAGCAACAAGGTTCGTATTCCAGTTCTGTAAATTATTAATTATGATCAAAACAATATCTTGAATAAAATGCTGCCCAGCCGTTTATTCCTGTCGGAGAACTACGAGTTTTTACGATTTTATCGGACATGCACAATGCCATTCAGTTGAACGAAAACTAATTACTCGGGGCAGTTCCGATAGTAAACGAATCGATCGGAACTCGTCGCCAATCCGACGAGGCAGTACCGATTGTAAACGAATAAGCTCGGAAAATCTCCGTAATCGGCTTGTCTAAAACAATTACGAATACAATTTCAAAAATCCGATCTTTTCTTTCCTGTTTTTCCCCAGCAAAACGCATATTACATGGGGTGAAATTATTGCCGTTTACCTTTTTCATAGTCCTCTTTACAATTAAGTAAAGTTTATATCAATTGGTGGACAAAAATATATAGGTAGAGCCTCTTTAAACCAGTCTACAACTAGCTGATACATTCTGATGAACTGTGGGTATTAAACCAGTATACAAATGATGCATTCTACTGAAATGAGTGTATTAAACCAGCTTAAACAGATGCAGTCTATAAAACTGATGCATTCTATTAAACTGAGTGTATTAAACTATTAAACCAGTCTACAGCTGATACATTCTATTGAACTGATATTTTAATATACATATGGAGAGAACTGTAACTAAATGTCATAATAACTTGTAGTTCAACCCATTTGCATATGTTGCTATGAATATTGTGATGTTGAATTGATGTATTGTAACAAATCTGCAATAAAATATTATTAAACTAATGTGCAACAAGAGACTGATAATAACACATTTGCTAATTACCACATAAATCAACCATCATAGGTAAAGTACTGTATACAAAGATACAATCAACATTTTGCCATCAATTTGTAGACTGCAAGTGTTCGCTTTATTACTATTTATTTCTTCCCAAGATAACTATTTTGTTGCCAACAATAACTGGTTGCCAGCTTCACTCTATAACCAATCATTCTTCATGATTACTATCTTGCTGCCAACAATAACTGGTTCCCAGTTTCACTCTATAACCATTCCTTTTGTATGGTTACTATCTAGCGGCTACCAGTAACTGATTCTCAGCTTCACTCTGTACCTTCTGTATGATTACTATCTATCTGCCAACAATAACTGGTTCTCAGCTTCACTCTATACAGGTCTTCTGTACGATTACTATCTAGCTGCCAACAATAACTGGTTCTCAGCTTCGCTCTATACCTTCTGTATGATTACTATCGAGCCGCCAACAATAACTGGTTCTCAGCTTTGCGCTATACCTTCTGTATAACTATCTATCTGCCAACAATAACTGGTTCTCAGCTTCACTCTACACCTTCTGTATGATTACTATCTAGCTGCCAACAATAACTGGTTCTCAGCTTCACTCTATACAGGTCTTCTGTACGATTACTATCTAGCTGCCAACAATAACTGGTTCTCAGCTTCACTCTACCTTCTGTATGATTTACTCTACATTCTGTATGATTACTATCTAGCTGCCAACAATAACTTGTTGAAGTTGTTCTCAGCTTCACTCTATACAGGTCTTCTGTATGATTACTATCTATCTGCCAACAATAACTTGTTCTCAGCTTCACTCTGTACCTTCTGTATGATTATTACCTAGCTGCCAACAAAACTGGTTCTCAGCTTCACTCTATACAGGTCTTCTGTAAGATTACTATCTAGCTGCCAACAATAACTGGTTCTCAGCTTCACTCTATATCTTCTTTATGATTACTACCTAGCTGCCAACATAACTGGTTCAAAGCACAATCTATAATCTTCCATTCAGTATGATAACTACCTAGCTGCCAACAATAACTGGTTCCCAGTGTCACTGTATAACCATTCCTTCTATATGATTAAACAAAACTGGTTCCCAGTGTCACTCTATAACCATTCCTTTAGTATGATTACTATCTAGCTGCCAACAATACCTGTTTCTCAGCTTCCTTCTGTCTAAGAGTTGATGCTTGCGGATGGTGGGAGGTACTGGTTCTACCCAGGAAAATGGGGTGGTCTGCCACAAAAAAAACTGACCATCATATATAGCCTTACATGTGCTAAAAATGGCATAAAGTACCATTCAAACAAACAAACAATTAACTATCTAGTTGCCAAAATAACTGGTTCCCAGCACAATCTATAACCATTCCTTCTGTATGATAACTATCTAGCTGTCAACAATGACTGGTTCCCAGCATGATCTATAAACATCCTTCTAAAATCACAATCACTTAACAAATAATTGCCATCAGTCATCAAACACTATAAGCACACCAATTAAGGAGCATCACATTAACAACACGATCTGTGAGGATCAATCAATTCCAACTGTAAACTGCTTTTCTTGCTAAAACTGATGAAAATAAACCCAAAGCCTATTCACAGTAAAGAAGCTTACGTTCCATCGAATCTATCCATCTTAAAAAAGGTTGAATGAACAATCATCATGATCACTGAACAGCAAATGAAATGAACAGAATCATCTCCAGCAGTGAAGTTCATTTCGACAAATCCTTTTCATTGTAATTTAGCGAGATTTTTACACGATTTTGATAGGACGAGTCCGCTATACCGATACATTCTAATCTAGCTATTGTGCCGCACTTTAAGTGTTATTTCATTTCCCGAACTAATTCTGCCCAACGTGCACTTCATACTGCTCGGATGGTTATTGGTACACGATTCCGTGTGGTCGTACATTGTTCTCTTTTTTATTGGCAACATGGGTGATAAATAACCAAACATAAGGTAACAGAGCAGAACAAACTCTTGAGTTTGGAACATAAATAATGTTTGTGTCTGTCCACCATTTTTTCCTATTTTTTACGTTACAGGCACATGGCATGTATAACTTCACTGCTCAGCAAAATCCCTTTACAGATTGCTGCATGACATCTCAGCTAGTATCTCAGCTCAGCTCAGCTAGTTTATAACATGCAATAAACATTTTTTATGAAATACCATCCCCAAAAATTTGACACCTCTGACATCCCACACAAATGTAAAAACATTAAAACAGACAGGCCAAGGATATCCAATTTAATGACCTTCCAAGAGGCTATTCAAAATGTCCAATAAAGTGGTGAAATATGGTCAAACATTGAGAACCCTGAAACTACTTCAACTCTAAGGTCTGGCCTTGTTTGTGCTTTGTTATTTCAGATCTACAAACCCTAGTAATGATCATAGGGTTTGAATTAACATCAACACCAACAGCTAAGGCCATATAGCGACTTCCAAGTTTCCATTGGTGGAGGCAGGTGTGCATCTGGGTTACAACCACCAATGCTTCCATAGCTTCCTCACATAAACATTCCTGGTCCCATGAGGGATCAAACCCGCAGCGGTGGGTGAGGGGCAAGTGATTTCAAGTCAGAGACCCTGACCACTTGGCCACGGATGCCCAGGGGCGTAACGTGACCAAAATCTCAATTACTCACGGGGGTAGGTGTGGGAGGGGGTTGCCCCCACTGCTACTGGTGGGGGTCCGGGGGGTCTCCCGGGAATTTTTTAAAAAATAAACGCTCATACGTGACTTCTGGTGCATTTTAGGGTCAGGATGAAAGATTTAAATCCTGTCGAAAATACCATTATTCCTTAACATTTCATTCACCTTAGAACTGAAAATTATGGTATAATGATTTTTATTGCGTTTTTCAAGTTTTTATTTTTTGAGCCTTCGTTTGAAAAGTTTACTCACGTGAGTAAATGAGTATGGCACGCTACGCGCCTGGATGCCCCACAAGATAATAAGCAATAAACTTAGCCAACCCTTATATTACTCCTTAAAATAATTTAAGGACCGTCCATATATACTCTGTAAAAAAAGTTTTGGACCATGGCAGTGTTCGAACCCGTACAATGATCGCTGAACCATGACATTCAACCATAACCCTTATTATCTCAGTTGATAATTCACAATAGATCAATAATCAACAATAATTGTCGTTTACAATGAAAGTTTGTGAAAAAATAATAATCTATTTATTGGTTACTCGAATGTGTCCGTAACTGTTACTTTGTATGAACTTTGCAACATTTTTTACAGACCCTTTGTGTGTTTGCGATATTTTTTAAAAATCAAATCTTGTTTGGAATTTAATTATTCTGGTACCAAATTAACCGGGTAGGGTAGACCTTGGGTACTAAAAAAAGATACTTAAATTCTGTCAACTAATTTTATTTTTATATGACTTTATATACCCTGGTCCAAAACTTTTTTTGCCGAGTATAGTTTGATTTGTGTCAGTTTTTAAAGTTATTGAACAATTTACTGTCTTTTTGCAATTTGGAAGTTTAGGTGTGTTTTGTTACAGTTGTTACCTAATATTACACACATGTATTAACTATTTTTATGAATATGAAGTCCATAATTTTAAAGATTAATTAATTGTTCTATTTTGTGATCCTTAAATTATTTTGAGGATTAAAGTTTCAGGATTCTCGAAGGGCTAGCTGAGATCTGACGGACCAAGTCACACAGTATATCACAGGCAGCATTATAATTGCTACACAGACACGGATCAAGCCACACAGTATATCACAGGCAGCATTATAATTGCCACACAGACACGGATCAAGCCACACAGTATATCACAGGCAGCATTATAATTGCCACACAGACATGGACCAAGCCACACAGTATATCACAGGCAGCATTATAATTGCCACACAGACATGGATCAAGCCACACAGTATATCACAGGCAGCATTATAATTGCCACACAGACACGGATCAAGCCACACAGTATATCACAGGCAGCATTATAATTGCCACACAGACATGGATCAAGCCACACAGTATATCACAGGCAGCATTATAATTGCCACACAGACACGGATCAAGCCACACAGTATATCACAGGCAGCATTATAATTGCCACACAGACATGGACAGAGCCACACAGTATATCACAGGCAGCATTATAATTGCCACACAGACATGGATTTAGCCACACAGTATATCACAGGCAGCATTATAACAGCCACACAGACATGGACCAAGCCACACAGTATATCACAGGCAGCATTATAATTGCCACACAGACACGGACCAAGCCACACAGTATATCACAGGCAGCATTATAATTGCCACACAGACACAGACCGCCACACAGTATATCACAGGCAGCATTATAATTGCCACACAGACACGGATCAAGCCACACAGTATATCACAGGCAGCATTATAATTGCCACACAAACACAGACCGCCATACAGTATATCACAGGCAGCATTATAATTGCCACACAGACACGGATCAAGCCACACAGTATATCACAGGCAGCATTATAATTGCCACACAGACACAGACCGCCATACAGTATATCACAGGCAGCATTATAATTGCCACACAGACACAGACCAACCTTAGTAACACAGTATATCACAGGCAGCATTATAATTGCCACACAGACACGGATCAAGCCACACAGTATATCACAGGCAGCATTATAATTGCCACACAGACACAGACCAAGCCACACAGTATATCACAGGCAGCATTATAATTGCCACACAGACATGGATCAAGCCACACAGTATATCACAGGCAGCATTATAATTGCCACACAGACACGGATCAAGCCACACAGTATATCACAGGCAGCATTATAATTGCCACACAGACACAGACCGCCATACAGTATATCACAGGCAGCATTATAATTGCCACACAGACACTGTGTTTTTCTGGATATTTGAGCATATTTATAACTACCACTTAAACACACTATAAATTGACAGACATGGTCATAAAATTAAGGTATGTGTGACCGATTTCATTTTTTATGAACACAATTTGATACAAGATTTCATTTTAATTGTTAATTCCATGGGAAGATGAATATAAAGTTATGCTGTTATGAAATATAAGCTTATATCTGGATTCTGTAGAACTAGAGGTGGCCTTGGTGCAGAGCATTATTGACTCTAAATCATAAAATCATGGGGTTAATTGTATGTGATAGAAGCATGCATTGTTGTTGACCATTTCAAACATAAAACCTGCATGGTCCTTTGGTATCACTGATTTGTAAAACTCAAGGCATCCCTTAGTTTTTCTACATAAATTGCATTTGTTCAATCATTAATATTAATTATAAGAATTGTATAAAGCAAATTGTTTTTAGTATTACTAACTGTTGTATTTTACCAATTTTAAACCTGTGCGAGCAGGCTTAAAGTCAAAATGATCCTGGATTAATAAATCAAGAAGCTAATTTTAATGCTTGATATAAACATCAAGATTGCCGTGTGTTCCTTTAAAGTTAAAATGCTAGGGGGCACCTCCGTGGCCGAAGGGTTAATGACGTTGCTTTGTAAACCTTCTCGCCTCTCACCGAATCCCACTGGGAGCTCGACTTTCTGCCTCCGCCACAAAAATCGACCTTCATATATAACCTTACATGTGTTGAAAATGACATAAAACAACATACAAAAGCTATGGGTCACAAGAGGTGTTGCAACAAACATTGCCTTTCATGAACAGACTCATTTGTCTGTGTTCCTCGCTAACAAAAGTTCTGGGAGGAATTTGCAGCAATATTATTTACCGTTACTGAGATCAGTTTCTGGCAAACACAAGACATAGTGATGTATAAGTAATGTATAACAGACTCTATCCAACAAGTAAGCACCGTTTTTATTTTTTCACTTTTACATCCATACATGCAAGATCGACACATGTTGTTTTTGGTAAGCATCTGGCTGACCCCTGGTGGGAAGTGGAACATTTAATCCCATTGAGGAAACTACAAAAACTCCACAATATTGCAAACATATGTGTGAGATCTCTCATAAAACCTTTATGATCATAGATCATATGTCAGCAGAGCCACAAACCAGTGGTCTGAAGGGTAATTAGCAACCGCGCAACATTAAAATGGTACCTCTTGATGACTGAAGGGGTTTTCACAGGTTACACAGATACTGTTTTAGTTATATGAGTAAAACATGCCCTTTTCTACTATCACAATTTATAAAGCATGTGCTTCACAAGTTAATCATTATTCTACTATATCACAATTTATTAAATACCCTACTATAAATAGTAACACATTTTATTACAAAAACAATGATTATCAGTTCTTTTTTCAAAATCCATAATCGGCACACTGTGCCATTAACACTGTGCCATTATGGATTATGGTGGCACACTGTGCCATTAACACTGTGCCATTATGGATTATGGTGGCACACTGTGCCATTAACACTGTGCCATTATGGATTATGGTGGCACACTGTGCCATTAACACTGTGCCATTAACTTAACACTGTGCCATTATGGATTATGGAAAATCGGCACAGTAGCAACAGATTGTCCTACACATGATGACGTCGACATCATCAAGCAACATAAAGATGTCATATTGGAGCTATGGCTATGGAGCAGACATTGAAATCTCAACTGCAGTTTAACGCCTTGAAACGTTTAAATATATCAATAAAGTGAAAGATGTGGTTATTAGACAGACAAGGAAGACAACTAATTTAACGTTATTTATAATTTTACCACCTTGTACACATGTCCATGTATTTTGTCATATAAACAATGCTCCTGTTGTTCTTATATTCTTCTTCTCCATTTATAGAAGGTATGTAATGAAAAGGCAAATATATGGCCATGGTGTGCCTTTTGTCGATAATGGCACTGTGAGTGACCTAGTGTATCGACGGGCCATTACGGCACTAGGTGTGCCATTATCGACAAAAGGCAGACCACAGCCCTATATTACCCTCTAATTATGACATTGAAGTGCAGTTGTAAAGATATTCTAGAGAAATATGTCCCTGCTGGGAAGATTGCATTTTCTTAAGTGACTTTACAATCAATGAACTGAAAATATTTTCTTTCTTGTTTAGAGAAATTCTACAGAAATAATCTGAGAGAACAAATAAGCCACATATCTAAATATTAACCCTAGGCCTGCTAATAGCCTTTGCATCCATTGTAAACCCAGATCAGCCTGCGAGTAATGCAGCTGATCAGGGTTTACAATGTCTGGCTGCTAATCAGTCACTTCTCCAAAACACCCCTTTGTAACATAAATGGAATCGTCTAAATTTAAAGAAAGGAAAGTCCATTATAATTCAAAGCAGTCTAAGGGTTAACACATGATTTAGAATGCAGGATTGAACAGACACGGAGTTCTTGATTTTCAATTTTAAGACATTTTCCGAAGGCACATGTCGGAAGTTAAATGTAATATTTGTCTGTTTTTACTGAGATACGTGACGGGAAGCCGTGGTCTCAGATGCTCGTAGCACAGATTTTGAAATGGGATATTTGTCGATCTTCAAAAACGCATGTTACAGACGATTACTTTTGAATCTCAATTCTTCTTTGTTCCTTTTGTCAAACGTACAGAGGGGATTTAAATTATGTCTCTGAGTTTAATATCAATGAAGTGAATTCCTTGCCATTCCTTGCCATTTAATTTCATATTCATGGCAGTGTTTCCTGAGGGATCATGGCCATGCATGCAAATTTAATGAGATAATCTCCTTTACATCAGAGTTTGGTTCACCAAGTCTACAGCAACCCAGTATGGTTCATCAAGCCTACAGTGACCCAGTATGGTTCACCAAGTCTACAGTGACCCAGTATGGTTCACCAAGTCTACACTGACCCAGTATGGTTCACCAAGTCTACAGTGACCCAGTATGGTTCACCAAGTCTACAGTGACCCAGTATGGTTCACCAAGTCTACAGTAACTCAGTATGGTTCACCAAGTCTACAGTGACCCAGTATGGTTCACCAAGTCTACAGTGACCCAGTATGGTTCACCAAGTCTACAGTAACTCAGTATGGTTCACCAAGTCTACAGTGACCCAGTATGGTTCACCAAGTCTACAGTGACCCAGTAAGGTTCACCAAGTCTACAGCAACCCAGTATGGTTCACCAAGTCTACAGAAACCCAGTATGGTTCACCAAGTCTACAGTGACCCAGTATGGTTCACCAAGTCTACAGCAACCCAGTATGGTTCACCAAGTCTACAGTGACCCAGTATGGTTCACCAAGTCTACAGTAACTCAGTATGGTTCACCAAGTCTACAGTGACCCAGTAAGGTTCACCAAGTCTACAGCAACCCAGTATGGTTCACCAAGTCTACAGCAACCCAGTAAGGTTCACCAAGTCTACAGTGACCCAGTATGGTTCACCAAGTCTACAGCGACCCAGTATGGTTCACCAAGTCTACAGTGACCCAGTATGGTTCACCAAGTCTACAGTGACCCAGTATGGTTCACCAAGTCTACAGCGACCCAGTATGGTTCACCAAGTCTACAGCGACCCAGTATGGTTCACCAAGTCTACAGTGACCCAGTATGGTTCACCAAGTCTACAGTGACTCAGTAAGGTTCACCAAGTCTACAGCAACCCAGTATGGTTCGCCAAGTCTACAGTGACCCAGTATGGTTCACCAAGTCTACAGTGACCCAGTATTGTTCACCAAGTCTACAGTGACCCAGTATGGTTCACCAAGTCTACAGTGACCCAGTAAGGTTCACCAAGTCTACAGTGACCCAGTATGGTTCACCAAGTCTATAGTGACCCAGTATGGTTCACCAAGTCTATAGTGACCCAGTATGGTTCACCAAGTCTACAGCAACCCAGTATGGTTCACCAAGTCTACAGTGACCCAGTATGGTTCACCAAGTCTACAGCGACCCAGTATGGTTCACCAAGTCTACAGTGACCCAGTAAGGTTCACCAAGTCTACAGCGACCCAGTATGGTTCACCAAGTCTACAGTGACCCAGTATGGTTCACCAAGTCTACAGTGACCCAGTATGGTTCACCAAGTCTACAGTGACCCAGTAAGGTTCACCTAGTCTACAGCGACCCATATTTTCGGCGAGTACATGCAGTTCGGTAGCATACTGTTGTGTCTCTGTGTTTTTTTACTGTAAAATACTGTAAAAAATACTTTTTGTGTGCTTTTAAACAGTTATAATTATGCTACAATTTATTTTATGAAAATGTGTAACAGCTAGGTAGCATCTTAAAAAATGAATATTTTGCTGCATGTGATCTATTTTAATTTCTTCACTTTGATTTATTTATGAAAGAGGAAGTAGTTGTCAAAGCAATTTGTCTTCATATGTTCTATTAAAACTATAATTTGGTGTATTAAATACCTTTTAAAAACATTAATATTGTTTGCATTACCCCTTTAAAAGTGACATGTTTTGCACATCAATTTATATTGTTATATTAATGATGAATGGCCACCCTTTTTTGTCTTTTTTCAATTTTACTCTTAAACATCATATGAACATTTCTTGATCGTCCCAGAGAGAAACATATATTTAAAACCGCTACTATGTTGTATGTAAAAATAAGTATTATTTGCATGACGTAGATACTACTTTTACCACTGCGTTACTGCATGTGGAAATGAGGTAAATCTGAACCGTATAGCTGCACAACTATTGCCAGATAATTGATAAATACATTTGCCTGTGGATTAATTTATCTGTTCAACATTTTCCATGTCATCAAATAAAATCTTATTTTCGCTGTTCACAGATATTGCAATGTGTGAATTGTAAATACCTATTGTTGCATATTGATTTCAATTTAAATAAACATAAACATGTTCATGAACCAAAACATGGCTGGAGAACTTTAAGGTAATTGCCTCAATGACGCAAATGGGTAATTCGCCAATAGCGGCTGGCATTGAATTCAAGTCTCCATGTTTTCCGCATCTTTTTCCATGTTTTTTTTATCCCTCTGATCGGTCTTCTTTTTTTAAAAAGTTTTTTGTCCATATCATGTGATTTTTTCAAGGCAGCAATTTTATCTTCCATAAAACCTTGTCTGTTGTTTGTATAAATTTATTCCAGAAGACAGAAATCCATGACATTCTTCACAAAACTTCACTTTTCACAAAACTTCACTTTTCGCAAATGTATATCAATCATAAAAAGCATGCAACCAATGAACTCAAATTAAGACCACAAAAAAATTCTGGAAAGATGCAGCCTGAAAATTAAACTATATTAGGCAGCATCTGATATAGCATTTGTATTATACCCATGTTAATACCACACAAATAAACCAAGATTTATGGGCCATAAAATGGATTGCTGTAAGAATACGAGAACATGAACATGTCAATGATACGGCCATATTTATACATCATAATCCAGCACAAAATTCAATAAGTCTTCCACCATCATTCTGCTCCTATCATCGAAAACCATCTCCGAAATATGACAAAACATATTTCATAAATATTCCAACTCCCAGAAATCTATATTCAAATTACCATAATTTGCTGAAAATTCTTCTATCAACCATCCAATATGACGGCAATTTGCAACTGAAGCGGGCTTCTCAAATATAAACTATCAGCAATTATTGCAGAACTTGAGCAAAATTCAATGTAATTGTTAAAACACAAGTCAAATATTTATCGTTAAAAACTTATCTAGATTTCACGACTGCTTCCTTTTCAGCTGAATCAGAAGCCAGGAAGCCATCGTTGATGGAAAGGGCACAATAATTTGAGACTGCCACCAATCATTTCTCAGCTCATTGCCAGGTTACAAAACAAAAATAGTTTTCATAATTACAGACCTGGATCAATGCTGATACTGTTTTTATAACTGTATTTGCTATAAAAGACTCTGTCTAACCGATATTTGGATCTTTTCACACTGATTGGACAGTGTTCACTGGTACTTGGATCTTTGCCTACTGACTGGAAAGTGTTCACTGACAGTAGGATATTTGCTATCTGATTGGATAATGTTTACTGATATTTTGATTGGACAGTTTTACTGATACTTGCATATCTTTGCTCACTGATTGGACAGTGTCCACTGATATTTGTATCTTTGCTCACCGATTGGACAGTGTTCACTGATATTTGGATCTGTGCTCACTACTTGGACAGTGTTCACTGGTACTTGTCAATCTCATTAAAATCAGATATGTATTCCATTTCCCTACATTAAGCCTAATGTAGGGATATGGAATAAAGATTTGATTTTAATGAGATTGTGATACTTGTATCTTTGCTCACTGATTGGACAGTGTTCACTGATATTTATTTGGATCTTTGCTCACTGATTGGAAAGTGTTCACTGAAAGTTGGATATGTGCTGTCTAATTGGACAGTGTTTACTGATGCTTGTATATTTGCTTACTGATTGAACAGTGTTCACTGATATGTGTATCTTTGCTCAATGATTGGACAGTGTTTATTGATATTTGGGTATTTGCTCACTGATTGGACAGTGTTCACTGATACTTGTATCTTTGCTCACTGATTGGACAGTATTCACTGATATTTGGATATGTGCTCACTGATTGGAAAGGGTTCACTGACAGTTGGATATTTGTTGTCTGATTGGACAGTGTTTACTGATATTTGGATATCTGCTCACTGATTGGACAGTGTTCACTGATATGTGTATCTTTGCTCACTGATTGAACAGTGTTCACTGATACTTGTATCTTTGCTCAATGATTGGACAGTGTTCACTGATATTTGGGTATTTGCTCACTGATTGGAAAGGGTTCACTGACAGTTGGTTATTTGTTGTCTGATTGGACAGTGTTTACTGATATGTGGATATCTGCTCACTGATTGGACAGTGTTCACTGATATGTGTGTCTTTGCTCACTGTTTGGACAGTGTTCACTGATATTTGTATCTTTTCTCACTGATTGGACAGTATTCACTGATACTTGTATCTTTTCTCACTGATTGGACAGTATTCACTGATACTTGTATCTTTGCTCACTGAGTGGACATAATTTATGTTTTCAAACATGTTTTTCTTCAATAAATGTCTTCCTCTTGAAATGTCTCACTTCTCGTTCCATGTTTGGAAATTTAGTTTTATGTATGCATGTGTGGGATTTAAGGTTTAGTAAATAGAAATATGGTAGTTGTTTATGCAGTCATTGTGTGATGTCTTCAGAAACTTCGCGGGAAAGTGTGGATGGAGTCGTGCCGCATACTTAACTACATTCTCTATATGCCACATCATAGCTCTGTGGTAGGTACAGCATATAAACTACCGGTATATAAGAGCTATGATTCTCACAGCTGGTTGTTAACCCCGACTGATTCTCACAGCTGGTTGTTTCCCCCCCAACTGATTCTCACAGCTGGTTGTTCACCCAGACTGATTCTCACAGCTGGTTGTTTAACCTGACTGATTCTCACAGCTGGTTGTTTACCCTGACTGATTCTGACAGCTGGTTGTTTACCCTGACTGATTCTTGCAGCTAGTTGTTTACCCTGACTGATTCTCACAGCTGGTTGTTTACCCTGACTGATTCTCGTAGCTAGTTGTTTACCCTGACTGATTCTCGCAGCTAGTTGTTTACCCTGACTGATTCTCGCAGCTAGTTGTTTACCCTGACTGATTCTCACAGCTGTTTGTTCACCCAGACTGATTCTCACAGCTGGTTGTTTAACCTGACTGATTCTCACAGCTGGTTGTTTACCCTGACTGATTCTGACAGCTGGTTGTTTACCCTGACTGATTCTTGCAGCTAGTTGTTTACCCTGACTGATTCTCACAGCTGGTTGTTTACCCTGACTGATTCTCGCAGCTAGTTGTTTACCCTGACTGATTCTCGCAGCTAGTTGTTTACCCTGACTGATTCTCACAGCTGTTTGTTTACCCCGACTGATTCTCGCAGCTAGTTGTTTACCCTGACTGATTCTCACAGCTGTTTGTTTATGCTGACTGATTCTCGCAGCTAGTTGTTTACCCTGACTGATTCTCGCAGCTAGTTGTTTACCCTGACTGATTCTCACAGCTGTTTGTTTACCCTGACTGATTCTCGCAGCTAGTTGTTTACCCTGACTGATTCTCAATGGTCTGAATGTGAATTGTTTCTTGTTGTTTATGCTGACCGAGGACTCTCAAAACTCTGATGGCTGACCAGCGCCAAATGTTTAGTTGTCTATCATAGGGTTGCTTGTTAGAATGCCTGTGAATAATGTATACCTCAATCAATACAACTATACTATATTCTGGTGTAATATTTCCTTCACAATTCCTGTCATGTCTGCTTTTCCTGTCGAGCAGCAGAAGTGCTCGGATTAGCCAATCATTTTTTTTTTGCTTATTTTTCCTACCAATTTGAACACAATATAAACCCAATATTCATTATGGTGAAAATGATAAATGTCAGTGTATTTCTCAATACAGTCATTATCATAATGTCTCCAGAGAGTGTATTCCATATAATAGATTGTCTGTATGGAACAATATATTGGGGGCAGGAACATGGTGGATATGTGTCCCATGAGTTTTGTAGGTACATGTATATACGATAATAACTTGCACTCACTTGAAGCTTGTATAGTAATAATTAAATGACAAAAGAGTGCTAGAATATTGTATGGTAATAAATGTCAAAACAGGAACATTGCAAATAGAATAGAATAGAATTAGTATTTGTTAATTCTGAAGAAAAAAAACAATATACAATATACAAAAATTAATATACAATATACAAAAAGTGTTCTCTATTATACAGACAGGAGTTTTAAATCTACTATTATAAAAGAGAATGTTGCTATGTAAAATTATGAAACAGACTTTGAACACACATCAATGTTTAACTTAATGAACATTGGGTCTCTATAATTACGTTCAGTGATTCTTTTTACAAAAAAGACTTGAATTGGTGTTTATGTTGCACCGACACAATAAAGATTATATTGCGCAAAACAAGAAATGAATAAGTCAGCTCGTCCTCCATTAACATTGAGATATATTTATAATTTGGAAAATGGGCCTTAGAACCTTCTAATAGAACCGCTGAGTTGCTGCAAATTCTATAGCCACTCCATTTACGATGAAGCCACATTCCCATGTTGACACGCAACGCACGTGACAGTGTCATGATGACCTTTAACGGAAAAAAAAGACAAAATGAACATGAAGTGGGGGTCCTACCCCTATGCCTCTACTGAGATTTGCAGTAGTCCTATTCTATTCCCATTAACCACATGGGGATAACATGAAAACATAAAATCTATATTTTGATTGAAGAAAGCTCATGTGGCAGTATTGCTCTATATTCAATTAGTCAACCATGTTCACTAATTAATTGTACGTTCTTTGAAGTTTGGAAAATAGTCCAAATGCAAATTATTTTGTAATCAAAATTTAGTGTTTTGGAGAAAGTATTAGGCTCATCTTATTAGACATTCCCCTATTCTGTTTGTAACAGCTGAAATAACTGAAAGTGCTGTTTTTTCCTCAAACGCTGAATCAGTAGCATTGTTAGGTCCTGGTCCTTCGGGATCATTGAGGTCAAACATGATGGAGCGCTACTAGAATACTGTTAAAACTGGTGCTGGAGGGCGAGAGAGGTGTTGCATAATACATTAGCTCTCCTGAACAGCCTCAATAAAACCAAGTTGGCTTCTTTCTTCCCTTGTTTGTGTTCGTTGCTATAAATAAAATTAAGTTCCAAGGCATGCAGTGTTGGAAATAATCCTCTGCCCGCTTGCCCTTGAGAGCTAAAAATGCATCAGGCAAGTTGCTCGTGAAAGTAACATGCCCGGCGGGCAAACTCCAAAAATCTGGATATGTATGCACTCTTTTTGGTAAATGTGCAAATGAAGCATTCAATGAATTTTTAGATGTGTGTACTTTGCCAGAATTAAGAGAATAACTGATTGACAATAAAAATGTGTTGAACTGTTAAAATTAGTGTGTAAAGACAGTTTTATCCTATTTAATATCAAAGAACAAATTATTGTGTCAATATCAAAATTAGATTTGATACTTTGGTTCAAGAACATTGCTTCTATCTTTGTTTTCGATGATACAAAATAATCGTTTACCTTCAAAAACCTGCTGTTTGGTAAAGCGAAAAAAAAAATTGTCATGCATTTCATAATTTTGAAAATAGTACAGATTTTCGGATTTGACACTAAAAAAACTAAGAACTAAAAATAATTAAGCTTTGGTGAAATTCAATAATGGTGGACTCCCTACTGACAGTATACCAACAAAGTTGTCTATGTTTATTTACTTGTTTCATCAGTCATATGGAAATAGGAATGAACTTTCTTTAAATCCTTTATTTTAATCAGTAAACTTCTTGCACGGTTACCTGGGTTATGAATTGTCTTTTAATAAGAAATGTTCAAAGTCTTTATTGATTTTTTTATTTTATTTTAATGAGTCTTAGGAAAATTCTGTCATATGTCAAATCGCCTATAAAAATGTTCAAAAATTTGTTGGGGCAACTTGAAGTCTGTATATATCGGGTGGTACGGCTCTACCACAAAAAAAAACCAGCCTGTCATATATGGCCTAACATGTGCTAAAAATGATGTCAAACACTCAAACAAACAAAGATGTAATTGACTAAGACTATCTTTATATTTAGGTACATCTAGGAAACAACAACACATGAAAAGTTGTATGATAAACAAAAACCCTCATGTCTCATGTTTTATACTTTTATAAATCTTCTAGAAAAACTCAATATGAAAAAGGCACTTAGGCAATATTCTCTATTACATTTTTCCCAGCATACATAGTAATAAATGTCACAATTTTGGCAAAATCCATGATTCCAAAATAACATAAACATACAGAAGATATCATGTGTCCTACAACAATCTATTTGCTGCAGTGAGATCTGGGCATATATTTAAGTTATTATAAGATACCGAAATATATATATATAGGAAACCATGTTATATCTGCCCTGTAAAGCTATATATTTTTGTTTGATGTCACAACATTGGCAAATAAATAACCATTAACTCTACCAATTCTGGAGATATGAGATATAATTGTTGTACATGATTACATGTCTTCACTCGGATGTCAACAAACAGATTGATGAGTCTATGTCAGCAATGCTGAAGTCCTCCACATGGTGTAGAAAGAAAGACATACAACGCTCATATGGAGTAGCGCTCATATGGAGTAGCGCTCATATGGAGTAGCGCTCATATGGAGTAGCGCTCATATGGAGTAGCGCTCATAAGCGCTCATATGGAGTAGCACGAAGTATTTCCTTTAATGCAACACAAGAAGAAAATCCAGTAAAACAAATGGATACCACCCAAAACAGTGATATAGAGGATTGAACGAACAGCAAAGTACCGACAATTAAATAGCTAGCTTAAAAAGTACAGCATGAAGTCATTTCCTTTCTGACACAACAAAGTCAAAGTAATGTGTACTGAATGGCGAAAACATTAGTAAGCAAATGGTTTTGAGCTGTTCCTATAGTTAAGAGTAAAGATTGTATGAATTTTTATGAATGTTATTGGCGAAGTGATTCTTGTTATATGTTATAGATCTCTCAAGCTGAGGCGTCCTTATCCACTGAACAAGAGGCCGCTGAATCCTCACCTGAAGTTCATGATTAAGGTTTGTAGGAAGTGGCAAGTTATTATTTGAGATAGTTGGTTAAAATCTTTTCTTTTAGTAGTCGCCATGATCTTGTATTTTTAAAAATGTGTTGTTATTTTAACTGTGGCGACCATTTTTAATTTCCGGCTGAACAGATTTTTACTTAGCATCAAATAGACATTAAGAGCAGCATTCCTGTAAAGTGTCCTGCAAATCCATCAAGTTTTTTTCAGAGAAATCGCCACAAGTTCCTATATAACTCTATGTAAACGAAGATGGCTGCTGGTGGTCATGTTTGACATCGAATCCAAATAAACTTTGTGTAGGACCTACATTACTACATGTCATGCCAGTCATTTTAGTAAAGGTTCCAAAACAATATTACTTATGGTTTTTGAGAAGTAGTCGCCACACACCTTAAGTCGCGCAATATTAATTTGCAAAATAACTTGTGCATATATCCCAATACAAATCTAATAACCTATAAATATACCCTAATTTTCCTTTAACTGATCCATTGCATCATATAACAAAAAAAAAAATCGATATGATTTTCTTTTACATTTTTAGGATCGTGCCACAAATCACGTCAAAAACCGTACCGGGTCCTGCAAATTAAACCATCCAAAACAGGTGCGCGTTCCCGGTTTTATTTTATGTTTTTTTACTGAGCAATAGTCGATCATCTTCGATTGTAAATACAAACATTACAAGCACCGCAAAAATCTAGACAAATCGTCGGACTGAGATACTGCGTTCAGTAAAATAGATCTGGTCTTGAAATATTTGGTAACTCCGCGTGGTGCGCTAAAACGACGTATCCGGTCTATGAGTGATAGCATATGGCTGGAAACGATTACTATTTTTGCCAAAAAAGCTCAAAATAGTAAAGCATAAGATATTTAGTTTTTTTAAACATCAGAAAAAGTGGAGACAGTGCAGCAATAAATGAAGTTTCCTTTCTAAAACTACACAAAAAGCTAGGACTAATAAATTATTGCTAAGTTCAAAAAGTGATAGCAAAATCTTGAATTTTGAAGATGCAAGTTTTAAAGATGCACTCTTAATGATACATTAACATTTTAGTCCACAAATGTCCAGAAACCTTTGGGATGAACTAGCCCATAAGGCATGCATTGCTAGATAGACAAGAAGCTCAGTTGGTATTTATTAGCAACAAATATTTCATGGACAGTATACATTTTTAGTCCAGACTCAATTGTGCTGTAATGGGCGATGGGACTATAAACCTCAAGAATACACTGAGTGGACAACTACTGTAACTTTATATAAACAAGAAAGCAGTCTGAGAGACAGCAATATTCCCCGCCGATGGTTTTTATTGAAAACAAATTGACAAGTTAAGACAAACGTACAATAAAAAATTACAATTTCTGGACTCAGTAATATAACAATATTTTATAAGACAGATTAAAATGCTATTCAAATATTACTTAAATGTGAGAAATCACTAAACAGAAGTCTTCTCTAAAAGAATTACTTATGGTGGTGTTTCTTCTGTTTCACATCAAAATTTCAAAGGGCCATCACTCTTCGAAAAATAATCGAAACCGGAACGCAATGACAATATGCGCATCTCCACTTGATATTGATGGTCCTAGCAAGTTTCGCGAAATTTTGACAAAAGGTTATAGAGAAGTAGCGTGGACAAAAAATTTAAATTAATAAATATCAAAGGGCAATAACTCCATGAAAAAATCATTGAAGTGGAGACACGAATATAATATGCGCATCTCCACTTGATAATGATGCTTTCCAGCAAGTTTTGCGAAAATGCAACGAAGGGTTACTGAGCAGTAGCGTGGACAAAAGTGTCGGACAAACAGACACTATTACCATATCCCTTGCCTTCGGCTTAAAGAACAAGATACAACAGTTTCACACAAGTCCTCGCTGACACATGCATCAAATGTTTTCTTTCAAAAACAACACCGGAGACAGTGAAGCATGATGTGTTTTCAATCGCAAAGTTTTGCTTAGAGCTTGTTCTTCCTGATAAGTGGGGAGCAGGGGTGGGAGCTGGTGTGACTCAGTGGATAGCATGGTGGACCTGGAACCAGAGGACCTGGGTTCACAGTGGATAGCATGGTGGACCTGGAACCAGAGGACCCGGGCTCACAGTGTATAGCATGGTGGACCTGGAACCAGAGGACCCAGGTTCACAGTGTATAGCATGGTGGACCTGGAACTAGAGGACCCGGGTTCATAGTGTATAGCATGGTGGACCTGGAACCAGAGGACCCGGGTTCACAGTGGATAGCATGGTGGACCTGGAACCAGAGGACCTGGGTTCACAGTGGATAGCATGGTGGACCTGGAACCAGAGGACCTGGGTTCACAGTGGATAGCATGGTGGACCTGGAACCAGAGGACCCGGGTTCACAGTGGATAGCATGGTGGACCTGGAACCAGAGGACCTGGGTTCACAGTGGATAGCATGGTGGACCTGGAACCATAGGACCCGGGTTCACAGTGTATAGCATGGTGGACCTGGAACCAGAGGACCCGGGTTCACAGTGTATAGCATGGTGGATCTGGAACCAGAGGACCCGGGTTCACAGTGTATAGCATGGTGGACCTGGAACCAGAGCCTCACTGGCACCATTGAGTTTCATCAGCATGTTCAAGAACCAAAGTAACCTAGTTTTTAGTAAAAGTATGGCAGCTTCCCAGATTCCTACTGCATCCTTCCCTTCTCTGGGGCAGTTCTAAATAACTTATAATGTATTGATGAGCCTTTACATAACATTCAATTAAAATTCCTTCCTGATAAAAGGATTAACAAATTAACAAAAAAGCTCAGATAATGTACTTGATAGCTTTTCCTAAAACATTGTGTGCTAACTAATCATACAGGAAACATACTTATATTGTTGTCTGCAGGCAGGCATGATTGATCTATCAATAAGGCTCCACAAGGTCAATATACTGGCACATTCTCTGGGATAAAACAATTGTGGAATTTCCCTCTATGTATTGACAGCATAAATCACAGCATAACATGTAGGTAAAAATCATCCAGTTTGATCTGTTAAACCCAGCTCAGTATCACTTGTCAGGTCGATTTCTGATTCCAATGTCTAAGAGACAACTAGCCACAGTTTCTGACTTCTGTTCCTGCCGAACGCTACTTACTGTTTTTGCGTTTTTTGTGAAGTAAAGGCCTTCTGTTATAAGAGCATTATTCACTATTGCCTTATCTAGGTACCAAAATATGGCCAGTGTATATACACACTATAAAATGATTGCCTATAAGAATGATGGGGGAACTTCAGATTGCCTATAAGAATGATGGGGGAACTTCAGATTGCCTATAAGAATGACGGGGAAATTCAGATTGCCTATAAGAATGATGGGGGAACTTCAGATTGCCTATAAGAATGATGGGGGAACTTCAGCAGATGAGTAATGGTGTTTTTATAAGCTTTAGAAGAACTGATGGGGAGCTATATTATAATTATCTGTCACTTTATCATCAACTTGAGACACTAAATCCCTGTAGATCTCTACCAGGGTCACAGTCCCACTGGATGGTATCAGTTTCTCTACCTGGGTCAGAGTCCCACTGGATAGTAGTATCCCAAAGAAACACCTACAGAGTCATCCCGCAACATCTACAGGGAAAATGTATGTCACTTTATCATCAACTTGAGACACTAAATCAATTTAGTTCTCTACCAGTCCCACTGGAGGGTATCAAATTCTCTACCTGGGTCAGAGCCCCACTGGAAGGTATCTGGGTCAGAGTCCCACTGTGTGGTATTGGATTCTCTACCTGGGTCAGAGTCCCACTGTATAGTAGTATCCAAAGGAAACACCTACAGAGTTATCCTGCAACATCGAGTCCATCTAGTTACAAGGAAAATGTCTTGTTACTTTATCATCAACTTGAGACACTAAATCGATTTAGATCTCTACCAGTCCCACTGGTCTACCTGGGTCAGAGTCCCACTGTATGGTATCTGATTCTCTACCTGGGTCAGAGTCCCACTGTATGGTATTGGATTCTCTACCTGGGTCAGAGCCCCACTGAATGGTATCTGATTCTCTACCTGGGTCAGAGCCCCACTGGAAGGTATCTGATTCTCTACCTGAGTCACAGCCCCACTGGAAGGTATCTGATTCTCTACCTGGGTCAGAGCCCCACTGTATGGTATCCAATTCGCTACCTGGGTCAGAGCCCCACTGTATGGTATCTGATTATCTACCTGGGTCAGAGCCCCACTGGAAGGTATCTGATTCTCTACCTGGGTCAGAGCCTCACTGGAAGGTATCTGATTCTCTACCTGGGTCAGAGCCCCACTGTACCTGGGTCAGAGTCTCACTGGAAGGTATCTGATTCTCTACCTGGGTCACAGCCCCACTGAAAGGTACCTGATTCTCTACCTGGGTCAGAGCCCCACTGTATGGTATCTGATTCTCTACCTGGGTCAGAGTCCCACTGTATGGTATCTGATTCTCTACCTGGGTCAGAGTCCCACTGGAAGGTATCTGATTCTCTACCTGGGTCAGAGCCCCACTGGAAGGTATCTGATTCTCTACCTGGGTCAGAGCCCCACTGGAAGGTATCTGATTCTCTACCTGGGTCACAGCCCCACTGGAAGGTATCAGATTCTCTACCTGGGTCAAGAGCCCGACTGGAAGGTATCTGATTCTCTACCTGGGTCAGAGCCCCACTGGAAGGTATCTGATTATCTGATTCTCTACCTGGGTCAGAGTCCTGCTGGAAGGTATCAAATTCCCTACCTGGGTCAAGAGCCCAGCCCCACTGGAAGGTATCTGATTCTCTACCTGGGTCAGAGCCCCACTGAAAGGTATCTGATTCTCTACCTGGGTCGAAGTCCCACTGTATGGTATCTGATTCTCTACCTGGGTCAGAGTCCCGCTGGAAGGTATCTGATTCTCTACCTGGGTCATAGCCCGACTGGAAGGTAACTGATTCTCTACCTGGGTCAGAGCCCCACTAGAAGGTATCTGATTCTCTACCTGGGTCAGAGCCCCACAGGAAGGTATCTGATTCTCTACCTGGGTCAGAGCCCCACTGGAAGGTATCTGATTCTCTACCTGGGTCAAAGTCCCACTGTATGGTATCTGATTCTCTACCTGGGTCAGAGTCCTGCTGGAAAGTATCTGATTCTCTACCTGGGTCACAGCCCCACTGGAAGGTATCTGATTCTCTACCTGGGTCAAAGTCAGTCCCACTGGAAGGTATCACAAGGAAAAGCTTGGGAGTGCTGTGGTCTAGTGGCAGCATTGGACCCAGATTCGAAGGGTCGTGGGTTCGATCACTGCCATGACCATATGTGTTGTGTCCTTGAATGAATGGTGTTTTACGACAAGTCAACATAAATAGGTCATACTGTGCACAAAAACTGATGAAAGATGAAGAAATGAAGTAGTAATTAAAAATTAATGTAAATAAATAAAGAGCATGACACTTTATCTGCATTTGCATAGTACTGGTTCTACACAGGAGAGTGATTAAAATAAAATCAGAGAGCCTTAGTTACAACTGATGTAACGTTTGATCTAATGGAACACCTACTGAGTTATCTTGCAACACTGAGTCAAAAGATTAGGAGAGTTTCCATAGGGTATGTCTAGATATAAGGAAACTTGCCTTTGAGAAGACAATGCATTATATGATTGATTGCGAACAGGCTGTAAAGGAACATGCTGCCGGTGTGGGAGAAAACAGTTATATACATGTGTGAGTTTAATTCTAATTGTAAGGTTTACAGTCTTCCAAACATGGAGCTGATGATTAGGAGAGTTTCCATGTAGTCTACATGTCCTTTCAGCTAACAGGAAACTAATGCCTTCAAGTGTTACGAGTAAAATGTAACAAGAAAGGAAGCAAAACCAGTCACACAAAAATATAATTAACAAATTTATTTACATAAAAAACTCACTTACAGAATACACAAATCCAGTTGTTATTTTTTTCATTATAAGGCCATGATTATTTTTTTTCTTGGTTTACGGATTTTTTCTTATTTTTTTACGCTCGGTCGGAAGGGAAAAAAAAGAAAAGAAAAAAAAGTTTAATCTGTTTCTAAGTACAAATTTCAAACATGGTGACCATGTTTCTCATATAAAACCATAAGTTTATACAACACAACATGTATTTAAATCGTTGAATATTCTTTTAATATTCCCAATGATGAAATTTCTGTATTCACGCCCGGATGGAGTGCCCGGATGTGTTGAAGTCAAGTTACCTTGGTGAACAAGGGAGACTACTCTATGTTTCTCATACAAGGAAATGGCGGAGAGTGATCGCGCGTCGTTTGCGTTCGAAATTTCGATGTTTTGATAGATATATGCTGTTGTTTGACGTGGTATTATTGTATACTAGAAAATTGTTTCACCAATTCAAAATTTTATTTTATTTTTCTTCATCTGGCATTGAAATGCGGCCGTTGGTGAAAAAAAATGCGGCCGGCGGTGAAAAAAAACACAGATGTTCAAATTTTTATTTTTTTTCCAATCTCTCGAAAATTGGGTTTGAAAATCCGTAAACCAAGAGAAAAAAAAATGTCGCCCAATATCCAATTTTTGAATTAAGTCCAAATAAATTATCCAATATTCCTTTAATTCACATTAGTAAGTGTCTCCTTAATCCAAAACAGTAAGTGTCTCTTTAATCCAGTAAGTGTCTCTTTAATCCAAAACAGTAAGTGTCTCTTTAATCCAAAACAGTAAATGTCCTTTTAGTCTAAATTAATTTTCAGTATTTCCGGTCTAGTCCAAATATTTAATTTCACTGTTATTATAATGAATGAGCACAAGAATAAGTAAATCCTCTTACAAATATATTTTATAAAAGCATCCAAATCTAAATTAAATTTAATACAGAATACTGAAAGAGTTTGTTTATATACTGTCACTGAAGGCTTCCCCACTAAATCCGTCCAATAAGAATTTCAAACTTCATCATAAATGAATTTGCATAAAATAGTCCAATGAAAACAGTATACTTAATCATACATGAGTTTGCATAAATAATTTGCATACCAGATAGTCATGTTTACATCTATACTATTTTTAACTTTCTTCAAGGTCAAATCAATAATAAACATGCAACAATGCATGTACACCTTTTAGATATTGGTGACACAAGAAACATGCTGTAATGAAACAGGTTGGGCCATCCTTAAAAATGTGTTGGTTTGATTTGAACATACCCACTAAGGCAGCGACCCAACTTTTTTTCTGAACATTTTATGAATAGAGGCCTTTCTTTTTTTCTTTTTTTTTAGGATCACGCTGCAAATCGCACCAATATCAGGTACATATATTGTTAACTTTATTTTTTATTTAATTATTATAAATCAATTAAATCAATCTAAACTGAAAATATAACATTAGTGAGACACATTAAAACAGATTGTTTGTATAATACAGACAGGACACTATGTTTTGTAAAAAGACGTTCACCATTGTCAGAGAAAAAAAGGTCCTATCTACAGCAAACCAACAATTTTTTAAAGATGGCCTCGCTGATGTGGAAAAATGAGGTTTATAAACAATCCACCAGCTTTAAATGCCTGACACATTATTTATATCTTCCACCAGTATCTAACAGTTATCTCAGATGAGAAATATAATGGAAACTGGAAAGAATTGGCAAAAGTGCCATACAATACACTTGCATAGATATTAATGTCAGAGACCCACATTATCATTTATCCTATCATTTCTTCATTTCTCTTGATGATAATTCTTATCTTCGTAATTAATTACCCCTGTACCAGACTGCATGGTACAAATGCTAGTGTTTGAAGTCAACATTATATCTAATCTGTCGATGATGACTCCATCTGTCTTCTACAAACCACCATGACACTAATTCTCCCTCTGTCTCTATTGTTTACCCAAGCAATAAGTACTTGGTAGAATCATTATAGTCTACAGAGGTAAATTCATAATTTTCCATTGCCGAAATGTTGAGATTTTGCCTTATTTTCACTGGGTGATAAAATGTGTGTTACTCGGTTTTTATCCTTAGGTTCTATAGTAAAATAAAAATCTTTGGCAGACTAAAATTGTGATAGTTTTCAAGATTCAAATTTGAAAGATACATATATTGAATCAATTTGCATAAATGTGCATGACATATGCAGGGTTTTAAAATAATCACTCTGTAAATACCTTTATTTTAACAGTAAACTTGGTTGAACATCTAGGATAAAGACCGAGTTTATCACCTACCAGAATATAGAGCTGCGTCAAATATTTTGGTCACTGATTGGTCAGTTGAGTTTGATGATGCTTTATGAAAATTATGAATTGTTTGTTTGTTTGTTTGTTTGTTTGTTTGTTTGTTTGTTTGTTTGTTTGTTTGTTTGTTTGTTTGTTTGTTTGTTTGTTTGTTTGTTTGTTTGGTGTTTCACGTCATTTTCAACACATGTAAAGTTATATATGACGGTCGATTGTTAAACACATATTGAGAGACAATATGTATTAGGGAATTGGTAAAAATGGGAGAAACAAGATTTGGGAGACAGAACTATGCGAAAAGAAAAAACCTTTGCACAGGAAGAGGAGAACAAGAGGCCCAAGAGGGCCTGTGGACACTCTACTGGCTAAATATAAAGTTTATGTATAAGGGGCCATAACTCTTTCAAAAATCATTCAACCGGAACACGACGATAAAATATGCAACTAGCCCTTGGCCAGCCAGTAGAGCTAATAATGAAATATTTGAAAACAAACATAATTTTGAGAAATAGCAAAATTAGACCAGAGACTCACTACTTATTTGTCTCACCACATCCTGATCAGACCCATGTGACTCAGCATTCACTAATCGGACCCCTGTTTATCACCATTCACTAATCAGACCCGTGTGTCTCGATCACCATTCCATGATCAAACCCCTTTGTCTCACCATTCCATGTTCAGACTCTGGTGTCTTACCATTCACTAATCAGACCACTCTGTCTCATCATTCCATGACCAGACCCCCATGTCTCACCATTCACTGATCCAACACTGTGTGTCACCATAACATGATCAGACCCCTGTGTCTCACCATTCACTAATCAGACCCCTGTGTTTGACCATTCCATGGTCAGACTCCTGTGTTTCACCATTCCATGATCAGATCCCTGTGTCTCATGACTCACTGATCAGAACCCCAACTCACGGATGAGACCCCCATGCCTCGCAATTCACTGATCCGACCCTGTGTCTCACCATTCCATGATCAGATCCCTTTGTCTCACTACTTACTGATCAAACCCCTGTGTATCACCGGTCCAAGACCAGACCCCTGTGACTATCATTCACTAATCAGACCTCTGTGTCTCATCATTCCATGATTAGACACCTGTTTCTCACCATTCAATGATCAGACTCCTGTGTCTCACCACTCACTGATCAGACCCCTGTGTCTCACATTCCATGATCAGACCACTGTCTCACCATTCCATGACCAGACTCCTGTGTTTCACCACTCACTGATCAGACCCCAATTCTCACCATTCACTGATCAGACATGTGTCTCAACATTCCATTATCAGACCCCTGTGACTCACTACTCACTAATCAGACCAATGTGTCTCACCACTAACTAATCAGACCCCTGTGTCTCAAAACTCACTGATCATACGCTATGTCTCACCACTCACTGATCAGACCCCAATTCACACCATTCACTGATCAGACCCAGTGTCTCACCATACCATTATCAGACCCCTGTGACTCACTACTCACTAATCAGACCAATACATCTCACCACTCACTGATAAGACCAATGTGCCCCTCCACTCACTGAGCAGACCCCTGTGTCTCACCATTCCATGATCACACCACTGTCTCACCATTCCATGATTAGACCCCTGTGTCTCACCATTCCATGATCAGACTCCTGTGTCTCACCATTCCATGACCAGATCCCTGTGTCTCACCATTCACTAATCAGACCACTCCATCTCACCACTCACTGATCAGACCCCTGTGCCTCACCACTCACTGATCAAACCCCTGTCTCACCACTCACTGATCAGACCACTATGTCTCACCACTCACTGATTAGACCCAATGTCTCACCACTCACTGATCAGACCCATGTGTCTCACCACTCACTGATCAGACTCTCATAACTTTGAATGATGGTCAAATAATCATTCAGGAATGATTGACTAGCTGGAAACCTTTCCTAAGAATACAGATGTCTTCCCAGAGGGAATGGATCCAACAATGAGATATAAAAGACAAATATAAGATTAAAGAATAGCTTGCAGTGTTCAACTTTCTTAGACTAATAGTTGCATATTAAAATTCCGAATGATGTCATTCGAGGGATCTTAATACATTTTGGACATGAAATCTGACAATCAAAAGAAGCATGTTTCAATTATTGATTATTGTTGGGTGTGGGGGCAAACATATGGGGGACCAAACTTTTTCACAAAATATTTGACATGCAAGAAAAAAAAAGATAATCACCAAAACATTATCCATGCCCAATTACACCAAAACATACAACATTATATAGAGGGAAAATTCCCCTCCCCATCCCCCCCAACCCCCACTCCCACCCCACCCCCTCTCTGAACATTGGGTGGGAGGCTGTAAAGAAACTAACCAACCATATATTGGCAAAATTACACTACAAAACTGTTTATCAAAACTCTATCCGTGTGTTCAGGTCATATAATAATGTAGCTGTGCCAATTAAAAGAATAGGTTTATGCATGGGTTCTTAATACCCACGACTTAATATGCATGAAATTTCACTTAAAAAAATACTTTTTTCTAGGTGTTCAGGCCATACAATAATCAGTATGTGCTGATTAAAAGTATATGTCTATTCATGGGTTCTTAAATACCTGTGATTGAATTTGAGTAAAATGAATTAGTTGGTAACTCTTAATTCGACGCTACAGGTTTGGGCTTTGGCCTGGCTGGTTAAAGCAGTTTATATTGCATCTTTAGAGTTTAGATTTTCAAATTATGTAAGTAATATATATACCTTGTTGTTAGTAGGTTTAGAAACTATGTACAAATTATATGTATATTTATATAATTTGGCCTTTTACAGAATAAGGGCTTGAACCATGTCCTTGCCAGTGTGGAAGAGTGCATTTTATATTGGGCATTATATTCTATACTGGTGTAAAAGTTGAATATTGCCTGTCAATGTTTTACAAAATATAAAAAGATGATAAACAATGCCATACAATGAGCAATATAGTCGAACCATATATACACTTGAATTGTCTTGTTAAAGTCCCTATCCTGCAATCAACAGACAAACTGTAAAACAGATGTACTACTTTTTGAAACCTACTGATGATGAGGTTTATATATTATATTTATTGTATACGTTCATATTGTCCCGTTTAGTTTGCATTGAGCTAAGTGTGCAATATTCTACGATATTGCACAAATTGATATTGCACGGGAACTTTTGCTTGTGCTTGCTAAGAGCCGCGAAATAGAAATAAGGAACTTCTTTCAAATAAAAATAACGGAATCCTTCCTTTAGTGTCATCAAAAAAAAGGGTGTTTTTTTTTCAACCTTTTATGGCAAAAATTGATAAAATAATTGAAATGGTCACTCACCCACTGTTTTTAACGCTATCGAATGGTAAACAAACTTTAGAAAATCGCTTGTTGTTTTTAATGACGTCATCCGACGTTGACGTCGTTTTCGCGCAAAATAATCATCCACACAAAATGAAACTGAATGGCAAGATAGGAATTCCATCAAAAGCTATAAAAATAACACAAATACAATGAAAAGTAATAGTCATACAATTAACATTGATCGAAAACAATATGAAAGTATACAATAAAAAGGTTATTGCATTAGCCATACAAATTCAATAACCTATAATATATATACGAGGGGCGTTCAGTATATAATGCCACTATGGTCCTAAAATTTAATTATGGTCCATTGTTGTAGTTACTGATACGGATTATGTTAAAATGAACCTTTCCTCCATTAATCTGATCAAGTTTCAGATACTTCCATCCAATAAAAAATGTTTTTTGAGGGCATTTTTTTAGACATGTAAATGATACTGAACACGCCAAAAACGGAAAAAACTATTTTGACTAAAAATCAGATTTCGACGGCCAATATGGACTTTTCTTGCCTAAACCACAAACTTTTATATCTTACATCTGAAAATGTTAGCAGTTTTTATTTGTAATGTGTTTATTTTTGGGTTTATTGCTCCTTAAATGTTGTCAGTGCGACAAAATATAGCTTAAATTGTATGCTAAAAAAGCGAAGAGCAACTTCAGGCTTTAATATTTTTGGAGTGGTGTAACTAAAATTGTTGATTTTATATTAAATCTTTGGAGTATCCCTCCCTTCGTTACCCATGTATTTAAAACCATTTTCTGTCATATCTTCAAACTGAATTTGACTATTATTTTTATTGGAATTTGATATTTTCAGAACTTTTATATTTCCAAGTAACGGCATTTCTTGCCTTGGATTTTATCGTTGTTTTGTATTGAAAACATCGTTTACTAACTATTTACACATACTTCTAGTTACAACAAAAGTTTGAATAAATTACTTTGTTGCAAAATGCATTTTTTTTTTAATCCGACATTACGACCTATGCAAATCCATTACACTTTCCTGCCGCTTTTTAAGGCAGTGTATATGACTGGGTGTTTTCAACTGCATTTAATATTGACTTATAGTCATCAGACCAATAAGAATTTGGTATCATTGTATTCGTTATGCATTGAACCATGCAATCATTTAAACTGCACGAGTTTCACTATGATATTAACAAAGAAATAGATGGATGGACATTACATACTGAACGCCCCTCGTATATATATATATATATATATATATATTGAGAATCCAAATTCTATAGACCCAATATAAATAGGCGGAAACTGGAGTGTCGAATTAAGTTACCAACTGATAATTCATTTTACTCAAATTCAATCACAGGTATTTTAAGAACCCATGAAAAAACATATACTTTTAATCAGCACATACACATTATTATGTGGCCTGAAAACCTAGAAAAAGTTTTGGAGTGAAATTTTTCTGTCATTTGGCAGGATAGTTTCTTTAACTACTGTCTAATATTCTGACAGTAAAATGGTTCGGCAGTGAATCCCGGAAACTATCTAACCATAACAATCAGGTCAAGTTATTTCCATAATTGTAGGCTGTCGTCTGTCTGTGAGTCAACCAACATTCTGTAAAATCAAATCAAATCTTTTATTGGTCTAAAATCCAACAGTAGGAATATCACCAAAACACAGACATACACAGTGAAATACAAAGCATGTATAAAACAAGGTAACAATCAAGTCTGTTGAACAAAACTCTACAAAAGAATTTGCTTAAACAACTGGAAATTGCAATACCTCTATAATTTGAGGGGTTCAGTAGATCGTGCACCACCTTTAAAAATAGGTTTAATCATATTTTCTCCCAAGACTCTGGATAAACAGCTTTATTTAAAATTAAATTAAATATTTTAGTATACATATCAATCAAACAGGGCATAGATAGTCTGATCATTTCATTGGATACTTCGTCAACACCACAAGATTTATTATTGTTTAGGCTTTTGGATGCCTTAATGATCTCCTCAGGAGTAATGTCTCTATTTAGGATATCAAAATTACAATCAGAATATTTCTTAAAAAGGTTATCAGTCTCAGAGTCAAAATTATTTTCCTGAGAAGTATTCATTAATGTTTTAAAATATTCCGTCCATGACTCCATGGATATATCTGAAGAAGTGTCTTTCTTTAGGTTATCTTTCAGATTATTAACAGTAGTCCAAAACTCTTTTGGATTATTTGCTTCGCTTTCCAAAAGATTGCGAAGTAGTATATTTTTATGAAGCCTATGTTTTTTCCGGACACATTTATTGTATAATTTCTTTTCTAAATAGACCTTACTGCGTAGATCGGGGTCCCATGGCCTGGAACATAACTGTCGACTCCAGTACTTTACATTTTTTCTTTTATTTAACAATTCATCATTGAACCATGCTTTTTTCCTTTTTCTAAGTTTTTTACGTTTATGCCATTTTTGTGAGTTACCTAATGGGGCAGCGTTTTTAAGACATGATGAAAAATCAAATATGATTTTGTCAATTTTTTCTTTATCAGACAAACTATGTCATTTAGTATATTATTAGACCTATCAACAAGATCAGACTTATTAAAGGGACACTGTCCGTAAGTAAGCAGATATTGAGCATAACCAAATAACTGGCTGACTTTTATTCAGTGAAATGTATACATGAAAACATGAGGATAGACCCTAAGAAGTATGTAGGAATACATTCGTGAGTTTGAAAAAAAAAAGTTTTAATTATTATATGTAAATAAAGTGGGACCCACAATATTTACCTTTTCTGCGATCACGTGACTTTCATTAGCGCATTAGGTTTTCACCACAGTATGTATTGCGAAATATGTATAGCCCGCTTAGCTCAGTCGGTAGCGTTATCGACCACTTTACGCTCACACACACTATTATTATGGAGAGTGTAATTTTAGTTTGGGCTGCGAGTTCAAACGCACAAAGCGGATTTACTTTTTTTTGTACCGCGATTAAATTCCGTTAAACAATCTTGCTTTTAATTAGTAAATATTTAATAATGTTTAGTGTGTAATGTTTGCGAACATAATTATTGTGTGTTTTATAAGCTAAAAGTTACGGACAGTGTCCCTTTAACCATGTCTATATTATTAATAAATATATTTTTTAACGTTTCATCCCATATAAGTCAAATTTCTGTTTTTTTGCCTAGCATTTTCTTGCATTTGGTGATATACCAATGATTGGATATTAACATATATTTGACAGTGATCTGAAGAAACAGGATCATAGTTGTGAACTTTAATGATGAAATATCATTTAGTAAGTCAGAGCTACATATACAATACTCTACAAGTAGCATTGCCCTGCGAATGGCCGAGTGTTCTGCCATGCGAATGGCCAAGTGTTCTGCCATGCGAATGGCCAAGTGTTCTGCCATGCGAATGGCCAAGTGTTCTGCCATGCGAATGGCCAAGTGTTCTGCCATGCGAATGGCCAAGTGTTCTGCCATGCGAATGGCCAAGTGTTCTGCCATGCGAATGGCCAAGTGTTCTGCCATGCGAATGGCCAAGTGTTCTGCCATGCGAATGGCCAAGTGTTCTGCCATGCGAATGGCCAAGTGTTCTGCCATGCGAATGGCCAAGTGTTCTGCCATGCGAATGGCCAAGTGTTCTGCCATGCGAATGGCCAAGTGTTCTGCCATGCGAATGGCCAAGTGTTCTGCCATGCGAATGGCCAAGTGTTCTGCCATTTAATATCCTTAATTGTCATGAAATACACAGTTCTAGTAAAATTGACCATATTCATTGGTAGATTGTGGTAAATTGTACATTCTGTAAAGCAGACCAAAATATTATGAAGATAAATTGAACATCCATTCCAATAACACACCCAACTCATGTTATGTGTAAGATCATTACTAGATACACCAAAGTTAAAACTGGCTGTGACATGATTGTTGTGTATGTCAGCCAGTTAAATAAATGAGGAAGAAACAATAAATTTCCATTACATCACCCAACTATCACGTGACCTTGTCTGGTCAGACACAAACATCAATTTAATTTTCTCATAAAATCTTTTTTCATGGCCACTGGGCACATGTCTGCTATAAATTGTTGATTGCACCATCAATTGTTGATTAGAGCACTATAGTTCAGGAAAGTAAACAATACAACAGTAATATTTAGAAGGTAAATTAGAAGGTAAGTATGACAAAATTGATTATAACAAATTGAGTATTCATTGTACACTTAAGTGCCATACTCACCTTATACAATCTCATCAAAGGATAGGTATGGGGTTGCTAAACCGATGTTGTAAATGAGTTGAACCAGGTTTTACGGTGCACCAACACACAAAAGTTATATGGCACCAACAGGAATGAACATTCCGGGCTCACTTAGACAAAAGCAGCCAGACTGGTTACCACTCTTGCACACTGCCTTAAAGACCAGGTAAAAAATATTTTTGACTTGTTAATGCTTTTCTGCTTTCTTGTCTCAGACATAATTGTTTCTCTATTAAAAAAGAAAGAGTAAAAGACAGAAACAACAACCATCAACCTACCCTATAAAATTGGGGCAGACCAGATCGAAACACAGCTATGATTTTCTTGGCCTAACCAATGCAGAATGGCATATTCAATTGGAATGACAGGCATAATTTATTATGCATGATGTTTTCGGATAGTCAATTACATTTTATTTCTTAACATGCTTAGGAAACTACTTAAAATGTTCTCTGGCAGCTAATGCCGTAATTAATACCAACTAACACCCAGAAATATATTACAAAACAAAGTGCACTAAGTAATATTGCAGAATAAAACTGCTGAAGATCAAATTTTGACACAGCATCTGATAGCATAATTACGCACACTGAAGAACCTGCCAACAGAAACACTTTCAGCCCTAAAACATTCTGCTTTGAGAAAGTGGCTCTCCTGAGGCCTGTGTGAACATGGTGCAATATAGGGTTGATACAAAATCTTGAACCAGATGCCACAATGTATGTCAGCATGAAAATCTACACTTTGTTTGTTTTGTAAACCTACCCCACTTGGGACTGAGAATTTCAGTGAATATCTTCCCAGACAGTGTAGTTACAATAAAAGAGTATGTGAGTGGACCTTTGGAAACGGCCGAACACGATAAATATGAAATATTGCAGTCTTGGTTTCACTAAGACTGTTCATGAACGGTAGTGAAATATGCTTGCTACTGTTCACGCCCCCTAGCCCCGGGCTGAGCAGAACTCAATATTCATAAAATCAATAGTACAGAATGACTTCATACCGCTTTAATGAACATTATGGGACAAATAAATGTGAGGCATTGAAATATGTCTCTTAAACTGGGTTACTGAGCTACAGGGAGATGGGATTTTTAAAAATGTTTTCCTAATATTAATCAGAATTAGCTGACATAAGCTTTTCTGGACCAAATGTTTATCCTATAAACAGAACCTAACATAAAATAATTATGGTGAGATGGGATTACATTCTGTAGCTACAAAGCATTTAAGTACCAAGATAAGGGTAATTGATTCATTGATTGATTCATTTCCTTAATCAGAGATTTACTACATAACCAGGAAATAGGAACCTCCAAGAAAGAAAACATACATTACAGTTCACTGGGCATGTTAGTTCAGGTAGGTAACAGAGGTGATCACCTAAAATGGAGATGGTGATGATGTTGATTTGATGACGACACTTATAATGCTGATGATAACTCATGATGATGCTGATGATAACTGATGATGATGACTGATGGATTATTGATGATAATGATTGATTACTGATGGCGAAGATGGTGATGATGATGATGATGATGATGGTGATGTGATAATTGAGGACGATGACTGATTCATTATTGATGATGATGATGATGATGATGATGATGATGATGATGATGATGAAGACGATGATGACGACGATGATGATATTGACGATATTCATGGTGATATTCATGACCACTATAAGGATACACTGTAAACTGTTACATTCCTTAATAAATTGTACAAGACGATGATCTTCTGCTGCCATATATTATACTGATATATTGTTCAAACTTTCACTGAAACATCTAAGAATGTAATTATTTTTTAAAAAATATTGACAATATATTATATTGGTTTTAAAATGTATATCATTCAGATAATGAATGGTTCCCTCAAAGGCACAGGTCAATTGAAACACATATATATCCTTGTCACTTTTTATGCTCCCCAAAAAATTCAGCTGGAGTTATAATATTACAGTCACACTTCATTTAGGCAAAGCATCCACTTTGGGGAGCATCAACTCAACTTCATTCTACAGAGCCCCACCTGAACATGCTGAAAGCCAGGCTATATTATTTAAGCAGCACAAATAAAAATGTTTAGATGAAAAGAGTTTGTTCATTAACCTGTAGAGCATTTTAAGCGCATCCAAACAGGTCCATTAACATTTATCACTCTAAGCACTATATCAGAAATCACAACTGATTACTAAAACTCAACTTGCCATAATGCATTTTTAAATCTGCCTATACAATTACCAATGTGAAGTAGAAACCCTTCCAACAAGTCATCGGAAATGACCAAAAAACTAAGAACACAAACACCTAATCAACAAAAGAACACACACTGTAATGGAATCCAATTGCTGTCTGTATCTGAGAGAATCTGTAAAACCAGCACTAACATCCTCAAAGATGATGTAAGCAGATCTTAATTAAACCCCTGACATTTGAAGTGTTGATTGATTACCAACTCTTTGCAGAGATGTATGGCTTCACCAGACATTCTGACTGTTGATTATTGATTAACTAATTGTCTAATACTAATTAAAAGGCTTTTATAATTATTGATCCCATGAATATTACTTAAGGATTCTGACAGAACTTTTATAAAGTAATAAATCTCTGCTATTCAAAGTGATCTTAAGTCAACAGTGATGTAGTTGATTTTAATGCGATTTGCTCTCTTTAATTAATATTTTAGCAACTTTGAAGAATTAATGGCAGTGTGCATTTGCACATTATACGTCCCACCCCCCCATCCCCCACCCCCCACCACACACCACACACACACACACACACACACACTCTTTCACCAACACCGACCAAAGTAGATTTGAACCCTGAGCCATTTTTCAATCAGTTAATTGACTCAGATTTTCAAACACTTACATCAATTATTCTTGAAGATTTTACTCCCAGTGGTCTTCATGATTAAAAGCGTTACCTATATAGAGACAGTTGGTAAACACTAAGTCGGATAGAGGCTATGAAGTAAAATCTTCACCATTAAGAATCTGCGGTCGGTCGCAATGCTCCCTTCCTTCCCGTCTCTTAATGGTGAAGATTTCTCTTCATAGCCTTTATCCTATACTGGGAATATCCCATCTCATAAGTCATCAATCCCCACCTCAACACCATGACCCAGAGACTAACCTCCGTACACATATTGGAATATCCCATTCTCATAGGTCAGCAAGTGTATGCACTTCTTTGATCCCCACCCCAACACCCTGACCCTGAGACCAACCTCCTAACACATATTGTCATAGGTCAGCAAGTGTATGGACCCAACACCCTGACCCTGAGACCAACCGCCTTACATATACTGGAATATCCCATTCTCGTAGGTCAGCAAATGTATGGACCCAACACCCTGACCCTGAGACCAACCGCCTTACACATACTGGAATATCCCATTCTCATAGGTCAGCAAGTGTATGGACCCAACACCCTGACACTGAGACCAACCACCAACCTTACACATACTGAAATATCCCATTCTCAGAGGTCAGCAAGTGTATGGACCCAACACGCTGACCCTGAGACCAACCTCCCTACACATATTGGAATATACCATTCTCATAGGTCAGTAAGTCTTTGATCCCCACGCCAAAACCCTGACCCTGAGACCAACCGCCTTACACATATTGGAATATACCCATGCATTGGAATTGTAAAATATAATACCAATTAATCATTGTTTAGCCAGTCTGTACACATTCTGCATAAGTGTTATATATTCCATATGCTATTAAAGAATCGCCAGATAATCTACATCAAGTGGCGCCACACAGAATAATTCATGAAATAACATTAAGTATGGAAATTTGCAATATCGTCCCATGAATACAAGTAAAGTTACATTTGGTAGATCAAGAGACAAGTGATTTCTATTGACTACCCAGTGGAATAAAAAAACTGTCTATCAATTGTGCTTTAAATAGGAGCATATGTAATAACCACATAACTGATGTAATAACCACATAACCATAACTGATGTAATAACCACATAACTGATGTAATAACCACATAACTGAGTGTTATAAAGCCACGACAACTTATACCGGTTTTGTTGTCCTGCCAGGACCTGAACCCAATGCCGGATGTCTCGTAAGTAACAAACAAATCAGTATTCCACATATATATAATACTTTTTCCAAAAAAAACAACTAGCTCCAGTATAAATAACAACGGAAAAGCAAAAACGTTCAATAACAGGAAACTTGTGAATTTGAAAGTTGTAAAAGTTCTGATTATGCCACTGATACTATCTGCCATGATTTCCGTAAACAAATCACATAACACACGATCTGTTCAAAATTTGTTTGGAATAGATTATGCTGTGTTTGTTTACTTGTTTCAAAGATCCTTCAAGAAGGTTGGTATGATAAATGACTTGTCACTTCCATGTAGACGTGAGCTATGTACGCACCACCTGATTGCAGGCTGGAACAGCTGGTGCCAAGTTCATATCGGGAGAATTACTGACACAATTCTTTTTCGATTTCTGAACTGATTACTGCATGTATTATTCCCATGGGCAGGTACAGCTTATAGTCTAATTCTATTGTGCTAAGCAGCCAATAGGAATTATAAAACCTATTAATTATCATAAATTTGCTGCATGAGTGGAATTCTACAATGCAGCAGTCTTCACAACACTGACATCTGATCTTCTCAATCTAATGTCTTAGAGCTACAGTGGCGGAGGCATGCATCGTTCTTATCCTCCCCCTCCCTTAAAATCTGAAATGCATCATAAACAACTGTTTCACTCGAACCTAAAAGTGTCGATTCTTACGGATGGCAGGACGTGTACAGTACTGGTTCTACCCAGGAAAAAGAGAGTGGTCTGCGTCTTAACACGAAAAAATCGACCATAATATATAGCCTAAAATGTGCTGAAAATGACATAAAACACCATTTAACCAACCAACCATCTATCTTTTCTGAGTGTGACACAATAATGTTCTGATTTCTGGGAGTATCTGTTTTTGCCACTTCATAAATCTTTCATAGATTGTATTTTCTGAGGAGATAGTGGATTTGTGTTGTAAGTGGTAATTTAAGGTGTTAAGCACTGGCCCATCATCACTCTATGATTCATCCAGTTTTGTATTGGTATTATGACATTATTGTCTGAGATTTTCTCCACAAATCTTGTCCAAATAATATAACAACTCTTCATGTACCTAGTGTATTACCTACTTTTATATCCAAATATTTCCCAGTTTGATCATTCTTAACAGAAATTTTGAAATTAAAAATTTATATAATCAGAAGAATATCATCAAACAAGAGGTCAATGACCTTGAAGCTCTACTGATTGATTTTGATTTCAGGAAGTAGTCGCTACAGACTTCTTTTTTGAAATTTTTTAGCCGTGGCGACCACCTTGAATTTCCGGCCGACCTGAAATTTTGCTAGGATCAATTAGACATCAAGAGCAATCCGTAAAGTAGTTTCAGAGGAGTAGTCGCTACAAGTTTTCATTATATAACTTTATGTAAACAAAGATGGCCATTGGCAGCCATGTTTAACGTCGAATCAAAATAAAGTTTGACTCTTATAACCATCATGTCATGCTGATCATTTTACAAAAAGTCCCATATCAATATCACTTATAGTTTTCAAGACGTAGTCGCTACAAACTTCTTTTTCAAAAATTATTTTTAGCTGTGGCGGCCATCTTGAATTTCTGGCCGATCTGAAATTTTGCTAGGATCAATTAGACATTAAGAGCAACATTCCTGTAAAGTTTCATGAAAATCCGCCAAGTAGTTTCAAAGGAGTAGTCTCCACAAGTTTTTACTATATAACTCTATGTAAACAAAGATGGCCGCTGGCAGCAATGTTTAACGTTGAATCAAAACAATTTTTGACAAGGACCAACATCATGTCATGCTGATCATTTTAGAAAAAGTCCCATATCGATATCACTTATAGTTTTCAAGAAGAAGTCGATACAAACTTGTATTTTGAAAAATTATTTTTAGCCGTGGCGGCCTTTTGAATTTCCGGCCAACCTCAAATTTTGCTAGGATCAATTAGACATCAAAAGCAACATTCCTGTGAAGTTTCATGAAAATCCGTTAAGTAGTTTCAGAGGAGTAGTCGCTACAAGTTTTTATTATATAACTCTATGTAAACAAAGATTGCCACTGGCAGCCATATTTAACGTCGAATCAAAATAATGTTTGACTCTGATAACCATCATGTCATGCTGATCATTTTACAAAAAGTCCCATATCAATATCACTTATAGTTTTCAAGAACGTAGTCGCTACAAACTTCTTTTTTAAAAATCTATTTTTAGCTGTGGCGGCCATCTTGAATTTCTGGCAGATCTGAAATTTTGCTAGGATCAATAAGACATTAAGAGCAACATTCCTGTAAAGTTTCATGAAAATCCGCCAAGTAGTTTCAAAGGAGTAGTCGCTACAAGTTTTTACTATATAACTCTATGTAAACAAAGATGGCCGCTGGCAGCAATGTTTAACGTTGAATCAAAACAATTTTTGACAAGGACCAACATCATGTCATGGTGATCATTTTAGAAAAAGTCCCATATCGATATCACTTATAGTTTTCAAGAAGAAGTCGATACAAACTTGTATTTTGAAAAATTATTTTTAGCCGTGGCGGCCTTTTGAATTTCCGGCCAACCTCAAATTTTGCTAGGATCAATCAGACATCAAAAGCAACATTCCTGTAAAGTTTCATGAACTCTGATCAGTAGAGCTAAAATACTAACCCGCCAAATAACGGCAAAATAACATAGAAAACCATTTATCAAAACTCTATTCAGGTGTTCAGGTCATATAATAATGTATATGTGCCAATTAAAAGTATAGGTTTAAATCACAGGTTCTTAACAAATCAGTGATGAATATGCGTAAAATGAATTACGAGTTGGTAACGCTTAATTAGACGCTCCAGTTTTTGGGTTATGGCCTGGCTGGTTAGAACTGTTTACATTGTGTTTGGCGGGATAGCTGTAACTTTAACTATAAAGATTGGATACTTGATAATGAGTAACTGTATAAAGTTCAATGACCATAGGTCAATATTTTGCCAAGTCATGAGCTAGGCTAGTTATGTTGCACGTTAACATTTTATGAAAAGGGGCATAACTCTGTCAGATGAAGTCAGAGTTATTGGACATGGCATTGGCATTTAATTAAATTGAATTGAATTGCAGTTTTACGGCGTACCAAAACAAGAAAGGTTATATGGGGCCAAACAGGGATGAACATGCCAGGCACATCCTCCATTTACATCTAGATAACATATGGAGAATGGGCCTAGAACCTTCTAACCTGCAGAACTGCAGAGTTGCTGCAGATTCTATTGTAGACACTCCATATGGATAAAGAAGAACTGTATAAAGTCCCACAGGTCAATATTTTGCCAAGTTATGAGCCAAGTTAGGTGGCAGGTTAAAGTTTTATGAAATGGGGTATGAAGGTCAGCGTTATTTATTGTACATGTGTAGCAACATTCCTTGAGGTAAGATAAAGATGTGTGTGAAGTTTTATGAACATAGGTCAAATACCTTTCTAGTTATGGCCATTGTTCGGTTGCAGTTTAAAATGTGACGGACAAAGTGATCCCTAAGTGTCTGCCATGCTAAGCAGGTAACATAAAAGGTAAATCCAATGCCCAAGACCACCCAGTCACAGAGGCGTTCCTATCAATTCATGGCCCTAGACCAATCAATAACAGAGATGTTCTTATCAATGCAATGACCCTAGACCACTCAGTCACAGAGGCATTCCTATCAATTCATGGACCTAGAAAACTCAGTCACAGAGGCATTCCTATCAATTCATTACCCTAGACCACTCAGTCAGAGAGGCATTCCTATCAATGCATGGCCCTAGACCACTCAGTCTCAGAGGCTTTCTTCTTAATTCATGGCCCTACACCATTCAGTCACATTGACATGCCTTTCAATTCATGGTCATAGACCACTCAATCAGAGAGGCATTCCTATCAATTCATGGCCCTAGACCACTCCGTCAGAGAGGCATTCCTATCAATTCATGGCCCTAGACCACTCAGTCTCTGAGATGTTTCTATCAATTCATTGTCCCAGACTACTCAGTCTCTGAGATGTTTCTATCAATTCATGGCCCTAGACCACTCAGTCTCAGAGGTTTCCTCTTAATTCATGGCCCTACACCATTCAGTCACATTGACATGCCTATCAATTCATGGTCATAGACTACTCAGTCACATATGCATGCCTATTAATTCATGGCCCTAGACCACTAAGTCAGAGAGGCATTTCTATCAATTCATGGCCCTAGACCACTCCGTCACAGAGGCAGATCAATTCATGACCCTAGACCACTCAGTCTCTGAGATGTTTCTATTAATTCATGGTCCCAGACTACTCAGTCACAGAGGCATTCACTCGGTCAGAGAGGCATTTCTATCAATTCATGGCCCTAGACCACTCAGACACAGAGGCATTCCTATTAATTCATGCCCTAGACCACTCAGTCAGGGAGGCATTCCTATGAATGTATGGCCCTATACCACTCAGTCATGGAGGCATCCCTATCAATTCATGGCCCTAGACTACTCAGTCACAGCGATGTTTCTATCAATTCAGTCACAGCAAATTATGGACCTAGACCACTGAATTCATGACCCTAGACCACTCAGGCACGGAAGCATTTCTATCCTGGAATACTAAATAACCAAATTCTTCTAACTCAGACATTTATGCAGCTGTCTTCATTATAGGGCTAGTCAACATGGTTAAGCTTGTCTGGGATTTGAATATATAAATATGCATTTTACAGGAAAGCAGGATTATGACCAGATCCAGGGATTATCTAACAATGTCAAACAATCTGTAATTAAGAATGCAAAATTCCAGGAATATTAATGGATTCAGAGGAGCAAACTGGACTATATCTACATGCTGTCAACTGGTGGCGCCTCCATTTCAAAAGATGCTGCAATTACCATGATGCGTTTATGTTATCTACAGGTCATATTCCCATAATTTGCCTATCTTCCCACATACATCATAGAGAATGTTATAATCTATACAATCTTAATGCACTCTCTGGAAGATTAAATTCCAGTGTTTTTTATTTTCTGTAATCCTTCAGGTTTCTGTATAAACAATAGGCATGCTTTTTTTTGAACACTATCACTCACATAAAGAATACTGAATAATGCACTGTCAATTAATGGTTACAATATATTTTCTTTTTTAATATTTCCATAATATAAATGGATCCATACTAAATTTGAAAGGCTTGGAGAATTATAGATGAGCAGTTTAAATGGCAGCATGCATCCTTGCCAAACTAGGAACTACAGAATTAACACATCAACAATTCATTCCCGACCCTTAGAAGGTTGTTCTGTTTGTGATATTATATTTTAACCAAATTGTCATACATGGATGTTCATCAACTCTGTAATAAGTCGTGGTCTGGGAACAGACTGTTCAAAATCTGCATAAATTTCAAGGATGAAGATCAAGCTTTTTGTAGGGGTCTAGGGCCACGGTGTACATCAAGCTTTTTGTAGGGGTCTAGGGCCACGGTGTACATCAAGCTTTTTGTAGGGGTCTAGGGCCACGGTGTACATCAAGCTTTTTGTAGGGGTCTAGGGCCACGGTGTACATCAAGCTTTTTGTAGGGGTCTAGGGCCACGGTGTACATCAAGCTTTCTGTAGGGGTCTAGGGCCACGGTGTACATCAAGCTTTTTGTAGGGGTCTAGGGACACGGTGTACATCAAGCTTTTTGTAGGGATCTAGGGCCACGGTGTACATCAAGCTTTTTGTAGGGGTCTCAGGGCCACGGTGTACATCAAGCTTTCTGTAGGGGTCTAGGGCCACGGTGTACATCAAGCTTTTTGTAGGGGTCTAGGGCCACGGTGTACATCAAGCTTTTTGTAGGGGTCTAGGGCCACGGTGTACATCAAGCTTTTGGTAGGGGTCTAGGGCCACGGTGTACATCAAGCTTTTTGTAGTGGCCTAGGGACACCGTTGTACAACAAGCTTTTTTTGTAGGGGTCTAGGGGCACAGGTGTATATTAAGCTTTTTGTAGAGGTCTACAGGCACCAGTGTACATCAAGCTTTTTGTAGTGCTAGTGGTACCGGTGTACATCAAGCTTTTTGTAGGGGTCTAGGGGCACCGGTGTACATCAAGCTTTTTGGAGGGGTCTCGGGGCACCGGTGTATATCAAGCTTTTTTTGGGGGTCAAGGGGCACCGGTGTATATCAAGCTTTTTGTAGGGGCCTAGGGCCACCGGCGTATATCAAGCTTTTTGTAGGGGTCTAGGGGAACCGGTGTACATCAAGCTTTTTGTAGGGGTCTAGGGGCACTGGTGTACATCAAGCTTTTGGCACCAGTGTACATCAAGCTTTTTGTAGGGGTCTAGGGGCACTGGTGTACATCAAGCTTTTTGTAGGGTCTATGGGCACCGGTGTACATCAAGCTTTTTGTAGGGGTCTTGGGGCACTGGTGTACATCAAGCTTTTTGTAGGGGGTCTAGGGGCACCAACATAAACTACTTGACAAATAATGATATTTTCTATTCTAAATGCCCAAACCATATTAAATGAGCCTAAAACTGACCATTAACCTACAGGAGTTCATTCTCCATGGTTAGCCTAATATGTGCTGAAAAATGACTTTAAACACCAAACAAACAAACTGCACAGTTATAATGTGCTGTCATAGCTATGTTATGCACCAAGCCCAGGGTTAATTTAAGCATTTTACTCCTGATTTCAATTAAATTCCATGATGAATTCAAATGTGAGACTTGAGCAAAACAGTGCTCAGCAAAACAGTGCTCAATTACCATATTTTGATTGAGATGACACTGGAACATTTTTAAGATTTTAAGTTTTTTCTATGTTTTTTCTATTTCTGCATATTTTCTATGTTTTTGTCCACATACAAAACAGACATGCCAACAAATGTCCAAGATTCTGGTCGTGCCTGTGTAACTGAATCCCCTGTAAAGTGTAGTTTCAGACATTGCTGGCAGTTACAGAGAAAAAGATCTCAGACAGACTGGCAAAAAGTTTGTGAAGAGATGATTTTGCAAAGCAGCAAGAACAAAAAAGGCAATTTAAGAGGATTTTAAGATTACATCAACATATTTTCAAGTCTTTTTATTGATACTAGGTGGGAAAGATGAATATCGAGATGTAAAACCTGTTTTTGTACCTGTCAGAATTAAATTTTTGTTTAAAGGCTCATTAACACATTATCTTAGCTAGGTTATTTCAAGCCCCCCACCCACAGAGAGAGGGCAACACAGACATTACGTGGTCCCGCCTTAATTCCATTAAGCTATGGGAAAGCTTATATTAGCAGGATTAAATAACGGATATTTCGACAATAAAACCTGTTTAAAAACATTTTTTACTGAAAAATGTGATAATCTGTTTAAAATTACCTATTACATGTTTAATTTTACAATATACAAACTGTTTAAGCCGAAATTAAGGTTTTATTTCATACCCCAGCCAATCCCGTTTACGCTTCTTGGAGAAGGAGTTGGATGGGGTATGAAAGTTAATACTCGGACCACGTAATGGGAATACGGCAATCCTGTCTTAACTCTTACTAGCAAATGAAATACAATGTCATTACCTCAAAAAGGGTGTTCATTTCAACAAAAAAAAATCCTGACCCCCACTTCCAGCTGGTATGTACAGCAGCTGATTATCAGGTTTGTGTAGAAACATGATGCCACACTGACAGTATGTGCAACCTTGAAATACAATCTCATTACCTCAAAAAGACAGATTTGTAATATCAAAATAGGGGATGTAAATAGCTCCAGAGTGTAGGAAATTGCATCTCACGGGGGTGATTTCAAAAACATTTCCAGGTGGAGGACCCCCCACCCCCCACACCACTCCCCCACCCAACCCCCCAGTTTACATCCCATCCAATAGACAGAGCTAAAGAATATAATATAGTGTTTTGCCTGAGGACGCACCATAGAAACTATAATGAGAAGCCATGTGCCTATTAGAAGTCACAGAGATATATTTGATCATAATCACGAACCATGCATATTAAAATAGCATTACATAATCTTTTGATAGGATTTTATCACATTAATATTTCAAATGTGCCTATGATTTCATCAGGAATCTGCCAGAATTTAAAAAAATCTATTCCCAGTTTGTTCATTTGATAACAGAAGCATCGAAAATAGAAATTGCAGGCACAACATGGTTTGTCAGTGTCATAGAGGCAGTTTAATTTAATAAAAATAAATGTTTATTAGATAAATAGTGTTAGAGTTCAGGGCGCCATAATGAGATCAAGTGATTTTAAAGAGTTTAAATTATTATTTTTTTATTAGAAGCCATTTTTTTTGTGATTATTTGAGATTTGTGGCCATCTCTATAAAAGTGAAAACAGACAGGAAAATATATGTGTGAAAACAGAAGACCAAAATGTGGTGTAGTGGAAAATTTAACTCCACACAGAAAGCCCTGCCTGGACGGCTGAAGGGACGTGCAGTGCTCTTGATTCTTTGTAAAACTTAATGTTTACCCAATGTTTTTAACTGATCAGTTGGCTCAAATTTTCAAATCCTTGCACCATTTATTCATCAAAATTTTACTAGGAGCGGTCTTCGTTATTAATTGCGTGACATATATAGAGTCTATCGCTTAAAACCTGCGTTAAACACTAAGTCGGATAGAGGCTATTAACTCATTCACCATTAATAAACTGCTACCGGTCACAACACTCCCTCCCTGTTTCTTAATGATTTTTAAAATCATGCTTTTAATTATTTTTTTAATAGTTAATTTTTAAAAACAATGCATCATAAGTTTTGTAAAACCTATGGTAAAACAACAATGAACAAAATATAAATTCTATTATTTATTCTCCCAAATATTTCAATATTTAGATAAAGTTAAAATGTAAACATAATTAAATCATTTTATCACATAACTTATGGTGTGGGAGTGGAATAACACCATTCTATATTTTCAATATACCACTAGTTATATAAATATGCAAATAAGCCTAGTATGCACTGTCAACAAAATTGATAATGACTATGATCCAATTCCCTCGGTTTACGTCGGTTTTGCGTGTTAAAGCAACAGGCAAAATGCAATAAAAGTTGATATTTGAGTTATGTGATAAATAGAAACTAACATTCGTTCTCATTCATTACAGGCCTCTACATTAACTTTTGGATCCACTTGTCCGGACAAGTGACTTCAGAAATCCACTTGTCCTGACCTATAATGAACTTGTCCGAATATGAAATCTCAATTTTTTACTGTAAAGGCATTAAAACATGTAAAATAAAGCATTTCTATTCAGAGATTGCGATCCGATGAAGCGTGATACATGTACACAATCCGCAAAGCGGTCGTATGTGATTGTCGCAAAATGTTCAAGCGATTTTTATTTCGTAAAATTTATGAATAGCGTATAATTAAACAACTTGCTTTTGTTGTATTTTATTAACAATATTTTCACAACATAAGGAATGCTTTTTGTCATTCAAAATCGGGAGAATAAAACGTCAAATACAGGGATCCCAAGCAACGTGTTGCGACAAGCAACTATCTATATATACACTATCTATATATATCGGCAGGGAATATCCTGCCGCGCATGCGCAAAACTGTCTAGTTTACAATCACTTCCTATTAGACAACACTCGCTATGGTGAGGTTTGAATTTTGTCATTTGGCGTGGGTTTTCAGCGTATTTTGGCGTGGGTTTTCATTTTGATTTTGTTTTATAACTTTTTTTCTACTTGCCCAATCGGACAACCTGGATTCAGAATCAACTTGTCCGGACCCAAGTCTGGGTTGCCAAAACCTATCGGATAATGCCTTATGTCGAGCCCTGCATTATTGAATTTATTAAACTCGTTAGCAAAAATGATAATGCGAGGCTCTTCAATAATGAATGAGTACTCATGTAAGATCCTCTATGTATAGAACCTATGATAAAATGTTTCCCATTGAGCCAGAAGTCAACTTTATTGTTGTTTACCATGTTTGTTCTCTGAATGCCAACATTTCCTGTTTGACTTCTATATACCAGAAAATCATTTAAATAGTCACTTTAGCCAGCACAGTGTCAAAATGTTCCTAAAATTAATTAACAGACATTTTGGTATTGTTTCGTCCAGCCAAAACAAGCCTGGTCTATGTCAAGAAGCCTGAGTAACATAGACCAGATGTGCAACTGAAATGTTATTGCAGCTTTGACAGTATAAGAACACACTATACAACATATATTAATATATATAAATAAAGATGTAATGGAAGTCTATGAAGATTTCGTTTTTTGTTTTGAAAGGTGTTTTACGTCATTTTTTGCACATTTTAGGCCATATATGACAATTGATTTTTTGTGGTAGAGGCAGACCACCCCATTTCTTCTGGTAGAACCAGTACTGTATACCTCCCGCCATCCGTAAGAATGGACACTTCCTCACTTACAAGTTGAGCTCCCTGTGGGATTCGAACCCGCAGTGGTCAGAGGCGAGAAATACGAGAAGATACATTACACATTTATGTTGCATTGAAAATATCAATAGAAATTCATTCTATCCTAGCATGTGAAATAAGTATTAACCCTTGGCTAAGCATGACTATACTAGTCTTTGCGTCCATTGTAAACCCAGATCAGCCTGCCTGCGAGTAACTCTTGGAATGGTCTTAATTCAAAGAAAGAACAGTCCATGATATATATGTAGGGGGGTAAGTGTAAAGTATAAGACGAGAAATGAAATGGGGTTTTATGTCCCTTTAACAGATTATATTGGGTTATATTGGGACAGCAACCTCGGAGGGAGTTGTAGTCCCCAGGGAGCAGAGGTCTACAAGAAAAGAATTTTCATTTTTGAATTCCATTTACAAGTATTTATGACAGTTAATGATTATACTGCAAAATAAAACTGTTAATTTTGTGTTTTTTTAATAATAAGGTATGATTGATTTACAAATATGTTTACAAATTCTTCCCTGAATGTCTACAAAGGAATTGTGTTTGGATCTACCCACATTCATCATTGGCCATATGTTCTACTTACCACTATGATTTTTTTATTTGAATATTTCAACTGTGTTGAAAATTAGTCGAACGCCTGTTTTTTCAAGAATCAAAATTGTTGTACGTCTCTTTTAAAGCCAAACATGTTTTTAAAGTCAAGTTACTACCGTAAGTAATATGGCTTTCAAAGAGGCATTTCTAGCTTATTCATAATCCCTTAAAGGAACAGAGAGCAAGCAATCTTGCAGTCTATATATTTCACACATTTTCACTCAACCAAACAAACCAAACATTTACTAAATAAAGGCTTGTATTTCTAACCCCACTCACTAATCAAGAAGACGAAATTTTAACCCTGCTAATCAATAAATTGAAATTTGATTTAAACATATATTAATGGACAAACACAAAAAAATCAATTAAATTGGAAAATAATGGTTTCTCTTAAAATAAAACTACCTACAATCATCATTGCCTCTGAGGTATAATAATTTTTAACTGTTTTTAGTTTAAACATATTTATTTTACATCCATGGCAAAACAAGTTCCTGCAATTTATATTAATCACTCTGGATGACTTGCTCAAGGATAAATAACATGGCCACGGCGAGAATTGAACCCACGGCCCCTCACGGCCTCAGCTTAACTGTGATGATTTAAAACCATATGTGAAAACTTTGACTAATTTAGATTTAGGCAAGAGTTATTTCCAGAGAATCTGTTATTTTGAAGAAAAATACATTCACCTTACAGCATGGAAATAATACTTATTTTGCGTGAAGCAAGATTGTGTATATACCTTTAACATTTACATTTTTCTACTTTTACTATTGAATAATATTTGTTATTAAATTTCCATTGTTGAAAAATATCAGGATTCCTCAGTGAAAGAAAATTTGTAACTAATACTCCAAACACAAAAATAATTGAGAATTTGAATCTTGAAACATGATACAAAAACTGATCAAAATGGAATAACATAATAATTAACAGCTAGCTGGATTCAATTATAAAAAAAAACTTCACTGGATGGAAGGCATGTTTTGTTTTTCACTCACACGTTTATTGAAAGAACCACACACCTACCATCTCATGAAGGATTTTCCTATAATCAAACCCAGAAGTTAATTTGTTTGTTTGAATGGTGTTTTATGTCATTTTTAGCACCTGTTAGGCCATATATGATGGTCAACTTGATTGTGGTAGAGGCAGACCATCCATTTGTTTGTGGGTTACCGGTAGAACCAATACTGTATATTTTAAATAATCTCTTACTGTGTTAATGAAAGAAGTTGCCAGAAACAACAGTTCAATGAGAGGAAAGTCCTGGGGTTTTGAATGAAAAATCTCCATTGGCAACAGATTGTGAACTGTTTTATTTTAAACAAAGAGAGGAGATAGGTATGATGAACAGAGCAAAGGTTCACCTCCTCTTATATATCAAGAACATCTCTATAGATACCTATCGGTGTGAGAGAGTAACATAAATATTTATATCTACCTGGAGCACACCTGCTCTGACTAATGTGTTTGATCTTGTCCGAATGAAAGAAAAACAGTGAATATAGTCAATTGTTGATAATTCAGTCAAATTGAGGTAATCTAGACCACACAACAGTGGATATATTATGCCCCTGTAAAACTATCATTTCATTCAAACTGTTTTATACAGAACTGATGAATGTGCGATGACCCAAGATTAGATGAAAATTAAATGTAACCAGAAATGATCAAGAAACAAACTGAAAAACATTCTGAAGCTGAAAAAGATGTGAAGAATTGAGAATTTAAATAATCCAAACTGGCTTTGTAATCTCTGCATACAGCAGCTGTCTGATGGAATATTTAAATATTTCAGATTGCAGAAAAAGCATGCTTCTGTTATCAATCAGACAACATTTTCCATGAAATTATTGACAAAACAATTTGAAATAGTTATTTAGACACATTCAAGTTCTTCTGACAACTTGTTTCCATTAATTTTTTATTTTCTAAAACAAATGTAATGGTTTTCAGAAAGCCATGTCAGCCTTCTACAAATGAAACCCATTAAACATTCACATCTTTTTTTTTAAGAACAATAGAAAATTATAAGCTTCAATAATGTCAGAAGATATCCAAATGTGTTGCCATGGTGTCAGGTGAAGTATCGGTGCAGTGTTGCTAGGCAGTTAACAATCTGTTACCTTCAGAAGCTTTCTAAGTTCAAATTCAATCCAGAAATTGTGTAATATAACACACTCCATTAACCATGATCAAATATTCTGACAAGACCTGTGCAAATGATGAGAATTCATTTAAACACAGCTGCTGTTGCTTTTTCTGACTTTAATACCACAAATGTTTAGAGGTGTGATTACCATTATTGTTTGATTTATAAATTTCACATCACATAATGTGAACACAATGAAATGTCATGCACGAAAACCATATGTTACCGGGCAACAATTTCTGCTGACAACCCATTGTTGTTACCATACAAAAGCAGATTTTATGGATCATGGAGACAGTTTTAAGATTGATATTTTCAATGCTCACTGCAAATAATATGTGCAGAAAATACTAGACTTGAGTAGTTTGTCTACATAATTACATCATCAATATAAGACATAGACGATACCATGTTCCGCGTCTTTTCTGATCAAGTTTCTCCTGTCTCGGAGGCATAAATAATGAAGAATCATGGGGCTTTGCATTGACCTGCATTCAGCGGATTTGTAACCGGAGGCCACGGGTTCAATCCTCTGTGCTGCCACTGAGTTCCGTCGGTGTGTTCTTGGGCAAGACACTTTCCCTTAGCCTCGTCAGTCGGATGGGGACGTAAACCAGGCGGTCCCGTGTATCGGTCTATCCTCCGAGCATGTTAAAGAACCATAGGAATCTATTCGATAATAAGAGTAGGGCAGGTTCCCGGATTCCTATGTATCCTTCCCCTCTCTCTGGGGCGGCTCTAAATAACCTATACTGTGTTGATGAGCCGTTAAACAACATTCAATTAATTCAATTGACCTGCATTCATAGTTCACTTTATAAACATACAGTCATGCCAAACTTTATGGGCGTAATAAGTTTCTTAAGCAACTTCTATTATATATAAAAAAAAACATTCGCAGGAAAATCAAAATATGGATATACCTAACCATCTGTTACAAATTATTTCAGTAGTTTAGAAGAGGACTTGCATATTTAGTACAAAAGTTTGAAGTTGTTCACGACTGTCTACTACTTGCCTCTGAGGTCAAACAGTATTAAATTACCCAGCAGGCATGATGCAGTCTGCTGTAATAATTGCACACATATTTTACCTGTAAGCCATCCAAATCGTTTTTTTGGTAGTTGTATAATAACTGGGATTTTTTAACCAAATTTATTACCTCTGTCATTTGAGGTCAAGTACTACATATTATATTTTTAAGAAATATCACAAACTCCCATGGTGCACCAAGAGTAAACATCTGGAAAAATGTTAAAGTAATAGAAACACTCCATTGTAAATTAGAATGCCAGTGTGGTTTCTGACACATTACTTTTTTTGTTACATTTTCCTCCCAAGGTTTTTAAATATGATGGAAGAAACGTTTATTTTACAAAGTTACAAAAACAGAAAACCTTGTAATGTAAACAACAATACTGGTAGTAGAAAACTGACGATGTTTGTATGAAGCCATCTGGTCTGTCATGCCATTTCACAAAGTAAGACAATAAGGCCAAACATATAAGTATTCCCCTAAATGTTTTGGCTGATCAGACTTGCATTGCATATGAAGTTTAGAAACCGGTGTAACAAAATTAATAGACCATAGTTTTATGTTAATTTTCCATGATGATTATTGCAAGTGTAATTAAATAGTTAAATCACTACTTTTTCAGTCTTGTCTGCTTAAGTCTTATTTTGATTTTGATCAGAGGAAACCACACTCTGTGGATTATCATCAATTCTAAGCACTTGTCAGAAATCATGCAATCTGATTGGCTTTTGTTCAAACATTTGTGACTACTAAATATTGCAGAACCCGTCCAAAAATGTGACGTCATTAATTTTTTTTTATTTCAATGCGTTTGTGAGTAAATCTGTCATTTAAACAATGAAATGCGTAGAAACTGGTTAACCAGTATTGAAATTTTGACTTTTGCGATGTTTAATGGTCGAAAATCATGTTAAATGGCTCCGCTAATGCATCACCATTAAAAAGCTCTACTAACGCATCGCCATTAAAAAGCTCCGCTAATGCATCGCCATTAAAGAGCTCCGCTAATGCATCGCCATTAAAAAGCTCTGCTAACGCATCACCATTAAAAAATATCTGCAACCATTAAATGACTGATATATACCTAAAAATGTCAAACTTTTAACCCTATAACAGACTTGTATCTAACAGGCTTCATTATACCTAAGGGGGATAAAGTTTCTGAAAAATCTTAAGACCAGCACATTGGATTAGCAAGCTGGGGCTCATACTGTTAATTATCGTCTTTCCATCTCTGCAGTTAAGTATCAAAGTGAAAATAACTAAATATTCACTTAACAACAGCAATTAAAAATGGTATCATGTACCAATTATGAATCTACGAACTAACTACAAACCAACTGCAATATCCCAGTGCTCACCACCTGTCTCCAAGTTATTTTGACATAGGTTACATATTTTTTCATGTTTTATTTTTTTGTTATATAGTATTTAGATATGTATACAGGACCTGGTGTAGTACTAGTAGTAGGTTATTATTGTTATTATTATTATTATTATTATTATTATTATTATATTGTTGTTATTATTATTATTATATTGTTATTATTATTATTATAGTTATATTGTTTTTATTATTATTATTATAATTATTATTATATTGTTATTATATTGTTATTCTTCTTCTTATTATTATTATTATATTGTTGTTATTATTATTATTATATTGTTATTATTATTATTATAGTTATATTGTTTTTATTATTATTATTATTATATTGTTATTATTATTATTATTTATTATTATTATTATATTGTTGTTATTATTATTATTATTATTGTTATTATTATTATTATTACATCTCAGGTCAAAGTAACCACCTTTGCAGTATGTTGTATGTGACTATAAATTAAGCCCAACCCCGATCCTACCCATCAGCCACCCCATCCCCTATCCCCAAATGGCTCCAAATTTCATTAGATTATAACCTATTCAGACAAACTGTACACACAGCCGACAGTAACACCATTAAGATCAATCCCATTAATTTCATTGAGAATGATTACAACCATAACATTATATCAGGATTAATCTTGTTTTCAATTATTCAAGGTGTTTTTATCTTACCTATTCATCTACCAATCTGCCCAGCCATCTCTGATTATCAACATTACCGCCACAAGTTGCAAATTCCTACATATAACAGCAAACATCATCCCAGCAACACAGAAGCAGTTGAAGCTACTATAGATGTCTTTAAGCTATATTATAACAACATCAGCTGCTGCCAATAGACAGCAGAGTTGGACTTATTAATGCTATAAAAGCAGCATCCTCTATACTCTGTATTAGAAGTTAATGGAAAGTAGAAACCAACCAATTAAGCTAATTTCAGGTTGATGTTTCTCAAATCTCCTGGTCTTTGATGCTAAATCACACAAACCCCAATATTCCATTACCTAACAATTATAAAAGAGTTTCTGTAATGTTGATTTTTTTGGATAAATATTAAAAAGCTTAAAATCTTAGAAACATCAGAATAAAATTGTAGCAAAACATTAATAACATGTGATAAAAGTTTTGAGGTTTCCTAATTTTCTCACAGTATATTTAATAAATAAAATATTGCAACACATAAAACATTTTCAGTTAAAATTCAAAACCAAAAGATATTAAAACTTTTACAAACCCTATAAACGTTGAAAATCCTGAAATTTTTACAAAAACATCCAAATCTCTTAATGCAGAAAAAAAAGTAAAATTGAGAAAATAGCAATCATCTATTCCTCCAAAAACTTTAATAACAACCAAATTACAAAGCAGTTACCATAGAAGCCGGCAACAAAGATCTTCCATCCTGAGCTTAATCAAACATTGTTACAAAATAATTGGAGATTGGAGAAAATAAACCTCAGTACAGCAAAAATCTCAAAATTTAAAACAACAATCTGCACTGTATTTTAGCACATCCTTCCCAATCCTGCACATGAATTACAAACTAATAACTTGCAGCATTTTAAACTCGAATGGATTATTTTCTGTCCGGATATGCAATTTTCTGACAACCAATAGAGCATCCCCTGAGGAAATAGTATGTGGGAAATTGATAAAAAAAATATCACAGGAATTAACTAGGGCTCTGTTTGGAGTAATTCCTGTAGCAAATCAATTATTTATAACTGCACGCTTTTAAGTTTTTAGTAGAAACTTGAAATTAAACAAGTTGAAGTGGATTTTCTCTTTAATTTTGAAAGTTCTGTTCTTTTATCAATTTTAAAAAAATGGCTTCCTTAGATACATCTTTATTTAATAATAATTGTTCTTTAGAAGGGAAAACTGTTGTTTTAAATCTATAAAATACATAATATTTACTTTATTATATAATTCTATTTTATTATAAACAAAAATGTTGTTTTTTTGGTTTTTGTTGTTCTTGTTTACATTATCCTAAACAAAAACACTTTAATACCAAAGAAATGGTAACCATTAATTTTAATCATTGTAAGTATAAAATCCATCAAAAAAAAGATATATTGTCTAAGTTAGAAGCTGAAAGTGCATTAGGTAAATAATTACACTTTAATCGGAATAAATGTATTTATATATTTAAGCAAAATGTTGTGTGTTTGTTTTTTAAAAAAATAATTGAAGCCAAATCTTTTTGAAATTAGCAAAATATTGTTTATAAAGTATAGTGTGTATATGTTTAGTGTGGAAGCATAAATGTAACAAAGCTTACCATGTTTTCTTGTGAAAATCCTATTAAACACCTAACATCCAATACTTTCATATTATCCAAGTCTTTTGCAGAATGTTTCTGTCTGTAAGTATATAATGCCAGCCTTTTATGATTCTGGCTATAAATCACACAACTATATATCCCTACAATTTGCACACAAACTTTCCCAATGAAAGCGTCTACAAACCTATGTAATTCTGTTTCATTCCAGTCTCTTTGTGAAAAGTACAATATCCAATAATTTCAGAAAATAATTACCACAGCTATTCTAATTAAGATCCGTAAAACAACTATTTTTGTTTCTGTTTAAGTCAATATAATTTATTGAATTTTTCCCTTAAAAAATCCAGTAGCAGCAGACGCACACGACTGGACTGGTACACATGCTATCTGTGCTGCATCAGTAGTGAGACTGTGGGACCAATATTGGCCAATACTTGAGTATGTGAACCAGCCTACTCTCATTTCATGGATTAGTGAGGACATGGAGGGGAATCAGTCTGTGAAAAATATACTCTATACCCTGGTGAATCACTGCAAAACATACTAGCAAGCTCTTTATAATAACAAGGGCAGTATTGTCAAAAAGCCCTGCTGTAAATACTCAGTAGGCATAACACTGAGTTATAACATGTTGTTCTATAACACAGAGGTATTCAATATAACGTGCAGTGAATCGCTCACTTTGCATTTCCTATAATACACCAGGGGCATGGCCATGCCTAAATCAATCTGTAGGCAGGTCTAGATGGGTCCAAGGAAGGGGCAAGCTCCCGCCGGGATCTTTTTTTGTTTTTTATAGGAAGCCAACTCCTGCATTCTGACGGTATTTTAAGCAGCACTCGATATGTTTTTAATCTGCGATTTCACATAAAAAAAATCAAAACAGAACAAAATAAAATACCGGTAATTGTATTAACATGAAACATATTTTTTCAAAATATTTCAAAATTGTGCACAATCATGGCAAGTGAAATAGTTAAAACTAATGCGTAGATCAGAAAAGGTCCATGTTTCTACATTTGGTGGAGGCAAACACATTTATAACACACTCTAAATGTCCTTGTGAATATGAAGGAGCGCCGGAGAAGAGAGCCTGTCACTGAATGATCTTTTGCAAGACGCTGATGTTGGTGGCATGGTCAGAAGCACTGTAAATATGCTGTTTATACATGGGTACAAGTCCGCACAAGTTTGTTGTAACTTTTATTGTATCCTTTGTGGGGCTGCATTGGCTATATCCCATTTCACCTTCGATCTCGCGAACTCATTGCCAAACTGTTCATATGTTCCATTTATATCTCTCTCTTGCCATTACAGGCTGAAGATTGGCTATTTTAGCTGGCAGTAAATATTCGGCCGAATAACGCTCTTCGTTTTTTAGAATTCGAGTTTCTATCTCTAGCCAATAATCAGAGGCTGTTTCAAGATCGGGATTGGCTCTGTGTTGCTGTCTGCCTACCCTCCATAAAATGGTCCCAACTAATGTCCGGATACTATGGCCCAAGATTTAAGCCATGTGAAACAATCCCGTGAAAAACACTTTCATCATAATCTCGGACGCTTTTGAAATAAATCAAGTTCAAAACATAACTGAATTGGACGATATATCAATAGTAGAGAGTGTTCGGTTCCGGAAGACTGCGAGCGAAAACAGTTTGACGTGTTTCTTTAAAGACCACGAGTAAAATTGCTATCAGCTGACTATATCCCTCCACCCCCTACACCCCACTCAGTTTTTTTGCATTTTTTGCATTTTTATTTTGTTTGATTTCTGGGACAATGTGTAGGCACGTGCCTACAGTGCCTATAGGCAGCTACGCACACTAAACAGTGGGAATCACTCACACCGAATATTGTTATAACATTCTCTGTATAACATGGCAGTGTGAATATTGTTATAATATTCTCTGTATAACATGGCAGTGTGAATATTGTTATAACATTCTCTGTATAACATGGTGGTGTGAATATTGTTATAACATTCTCTGTATAACATGGCAGTGTGAATATTGTTATAACATTCTCTGTATAACATGGTGGTGTGAATATTGTTATAACATTCTCTGTATAACATGGCAGTGTGAATATTGTTATAATATTCTCTGTATAACATGGCAGTGTGAATGTTGTTATAATATTCTCTGTATAACATGGCAGTGTGAATATTGTTATAATATTCTCTGTATAACACGGCGGTGTGAATATTGTTATAATATTCTCTGTAAAACATGGCGGTGTGAATAGTGTTATAACATTTTCTGTATAACATGGCAGTATGAATTTTGTTATTACATTTTCTGTATAACATGGCAGTGTGAATATTGTTATAATATTCCCTGTATAACACAACATTCTCTGTATAACATGGTGGTATGAATATTGTTATAACATTCTGTGTTTAGCATGGCAGTGTGAATATTGTTATAACATTCTCTGTATAACATGGCAGTGTGAATGTTGTTATAACATTTTCTGTATAACATGGCAGTATGCATATTGTTATTACATTTTCTGTCTAACATGGCAGTGTGAATATTGTTATAATATTCCCTGTACAACACAACATTCTCCGTATAACATGGTGGTATGAATATTGTTATAATATTCTCTGTATAACATGGCAGTGTGAATATTGTTATAACATTCTCTGTATAACATGGTGGTGTGAATATTGTTATAACATTCTCTGTATAACATGGCAGTGTGAATATTGTTATAACATTCTCTGTATAACATGGTGGTGTGAATATTGTTATAACATTCTCTGTATAACATGGCAGTGTGAATATTGTTATAATATTCTCTGTATAACATGGCAGTGTGAATGTTGATATAATATTCTCTGTATAACATGGCAGTGTGAATATTGTTATAATATTCTCTGTATAACACGGCGGTGTGAATATTGTTATAATATTCTCTGTAAAACATGGCGGTGTGAATAGCGTTATAACATTTTCTGTATAACATGGCAGTATGAATTTTGTTATTACATTTTCTGTATAACATGGCAGTGTGAATATTGTTATAATATTCCCTGTATAACACAACATTCTCTGTATAACATGGTGGTATGAATATTGTTATAACATTCTGTGTTTAGCATGGCAGTGTGAATATTGTTATAACATTCTCTGTATAACATGGCAGTGTGAATGTTGTTATAACATTTTCTGTATAACATGGCAGTATGCATATTGTTATTACATTTTCTGTCTAACATGGCAGTGTGAATATTGTTATAATATTCCCTGTACAACACAACATTCTCTGTATAACATGGTGGTATGAATATTGTTATAACATTCTCTGTTTAACATGACAGTGTGAATATTGTTATGACATTCTCTGTTATAACATGGTGGGTATCACCTATTGTGGATATTGTTATAACATTCTCTGTATATACTAACCCTGGTAATACTGTTATAACACTCTCTGTAATAACACTGTGGATACTGTAATAACAGTCTATATAATTACCCTGGTAATACTGTTTTTCTGCCACTGCTCTTTTGATGCGAGCGAGATAGCACCTGAAACAATGCAGGGATCATGATGAAGACCTTTAATGAACATGAACAAAAAATGATAAAATGACATGAATTTGTGGGGATTCTACCCCTCTGCCTACCCCTCCAAAGGGATCTGCTGTGGCCCTGTTCTTTGCCCCGTGAACAAACGGGGGCCCCGGGAACCACACGGGGCTTGTGGCTATTGTAATAACAGTCAATATAATAACCCTGGGAATATTGTTATAACATTCTCTGTACTAACACTGTGGATACTGTAATAACATTCTCTGTACTAACACTGTGGATACTGTAATAACATTCTCTGTACTAACACTGTGGATACTGTTATAACATTCTCTGTACTAACACTGTGGATACTGTAATAACATTCTCTGTACTAACACTGTGGATACTGTAATAACAGTCTCTTTAATAACCCTGGGAATATTGTTATAAAGTTCTCAGTTGTAACATGGTGGAAATCACACTGTGGATATTTTCATAAGATTCTGTGCAATAATCAACAAGCCTATGTAAGATAATAGTTCTCTGTTTGATATAACTCAAATAATGGAACTATGTTTCCATGGCATTCTGCATGTCAACATTAAATCTTGAAGTATTACTATTGTATTAAATATTTTCAGTCTATGGATTGCAGCCTATTAAGAAGAGACACATTGAAGAAATCCTAAATATACAATTTCCAAAGTGTCTCGTTTTCTTCTTCCCAACACTCCATGGTCGAGGGGTTAATTAGACGCTGCATTATAAACCTTCTCGCCTCGCATGGCTGCGGGTTCGAATCATACTGTGAGCTCAACTTGTAAGAGAGAAAGTGTTGATTCTTACAGACGGTGGGAGGTATACAGTACTGGTTCTACCCAGGAAAAATGGTGTTGTCTGCCTCTACCACAAAAAAAATGACCATCATATATAGCCTAAAATGTGCTGAAAATGATGTAAAACACCTTTCAAATAACCAACCAAACAAAGTTATAAATAACTAGGAGAAACAGGCCATGAATACAGGCCATGAATTAAGATAATGTGTTTGTGTCCACTGAGGCACCTCTCTATCTAATGTAACTTTAATCAAGTTATTTCCTATTTAGAAAAAAAATATATGATTGTTGCATACCTGTACGAAGTCCTTATCAAATATTCAGACACCAAATTCTTTCATTTGTTGGTATTGTTCAGCAGAAAAACAGAATTATTTCACTGAACCTGGAAATATAAAGAAAATAACTCCAATTACAATCATATTAAATACAAGTACAAACATATTACATACAATATCATACATATTACATACAATTACATACATATTACATACAATTACATACATATTACATAGAATTACAAACATATTACTGCATACAATTGCAAACATATTACATACAATTACATACATATTATATACAATTACAAACAATTACAAACGTATTACATACAATTACATACATATTACATACGATTTCATACATATTACAAACAATTACAAACATATTACATACAATTACATACATATTATATACAATTACAAAACAATTACAAACGTATTACATACAATTACATACATATTACATACAATTTCATACATATTACAAACAATTACAAACATATTACATACAAGTACAAACATATTACATACAATTACATACATATTATATACAATTACAAACAATTACAAACGTATTACATACAATTACATACATATTACATACAATTTCATACATATTACAAACAATTACAAACATATTACATACAAGTACAAACATATTACATACAATTACAAACATATTACATAAAATTCTGATTACAGACCAATATTACTCCTCTTTAAACAAAGAATATGTTTTCAAATAGTATTAAAATTGCCATTTGCAAAACGTCCGATTTCAATGCTTAAGGAGTCAAAATTGTGAAAAACTGACATGTTCATTGCAGAAAAACATTTATTCTATATAGAATATAATATTAAAAATATGTTTCCATGGCATTCTGCCAAACTGACTGCATTAAATCTTGAAGGGCATTAAGATATTTCTTCTTTATAATTCTGAGAAAAACATTTGTGACAGGAAAACATATTCAAATGACTTGTCAAGCTGTGTTTTGTGTAATTTCTATACCCACGTTTTTGTAGTCATCTATGAAAGAGATACACAGCATGTCAAATGATTTATTATTTAAAACTTGGAGTGTACTTTTAGTGTGGGTTACGAGTTCAACCCCACGAAGCGGTACTTCTTTTTTTGCACCGCTATTGAATTCAGCCAAAAAATCTTGGTTTTATTTAGTAAATATTCAATAATGGTTGGTGTGTTATGTTTGTCAACATAATTAGTTTGTGTTTTATAGGTTAAAAGTTACCGATATTGTCCCTTTAAAGGGAATTGACCTGTGTGAAGAAAACGTGGGTATTTTATGATGGCGCGCCGTTGAATTCATTCAAGTTCTATTTAAGAAGATAATAAACATTTCCTTTAAAAAGAGCTATAAACATCAGGCGCGTAGCTAGACCATTTTTCGTCATACGCATGGTTGATCGCAATACTAACAAATCATTAAAATGGCTTTGAAATGCATTATGTTTCTTTTTTCTTTTCAAAATGTTTGTACGCAGGTGCCTATCTGTGTACAGGCAGCTATGTGCCTGAACATATTGAATCAAGTTTGAAATTGAAATGACTTTATTTTTCGCATTTTGTTTATTTTTCTATTTAAGAAGAGAAATAAACATTTCCTTTTCTTTAAAAGGGGCAATTAACCTATTGAAATGACTTTATTGTCTGTGTATTTTTCACTCATCATAACTTGAAAAATACTTGACTGATTTCAATTAACTTCTCTCATTTTCTAAGTTAAGTTATTTCAAATCCAATGATATAACTTTTTTTTTGAAAACAATTTATCCGGCAAAGTCGGAAATCTCAACTTAAAATGACAACAATTCTTTAAATACACCATATTTTTGTAAATCATTAACCATTTTCAAAAACTACTGTTCATTTTCTTAATTATACCATATTCCATGCTAATGATATAAATTTAACAGTTTTTTTTAATAAACAAGTTGTTTTTGAAATTTAAACAAGAGGTCAATGACCTTGAAGCACTACTGATTATGGCTCCTCTACACAAAGTGTGGTAGGGGAGCCATATTGATTTTGTGCTTTCTGTCTGTCTGTCTGCGTGTCTGTAGGTCTGTAGGTCTGTGTCACAAACATGTCCGATCAATAACTAGAGAATGGTTGGACCTAGGGTTCTCAAACTTGGAAGGATGGTTGGTCATGACAAGTAGATGACCCCTATTGATTTTGGGGTCACTAGGTCAAAGGTCAAGGTTGCAGTGACATTGACTATCAATACGATGTCCGATCAATAACTAGAGAATGGTCGGACCTAGGGTCCTCAAACTTGGAAGGATGGTTGGTCATGACAAGTAGATGACCCCTATTGATTTTGGGGTCACTAGGTCATAGGTCAAGGTTGCGGTGCATTGACTATCAAAACGATGTCCGATCAATAACTAGAGAATGGTTGGACCTAGGGTCCTCAAACTTGAAAGGATGGTTGGTCATGACCAGTAGATGACCCCTATTGATTTTTGTTTTTTTGTTTAATTTTTTTTAATTTTTTTTTTTTTATTTATTTTTTTTTTAAATTTTTGCACAATTTTTTTTCGGGTCGGACGGGTTACCTGAACCACACATATTTCTATGTGGCCTTACTGATACAGATAGTAGATACAGTCACAGGGATATTGAATATCAAAACGATCTCAGATCAATAGAGGACGGTTGGACCTAGAGTCGTCAATTATGCCTGTTCGGGCTAGTGGGGGAGCCATACGTTTTTGTCCCATGGACAAAAATAATTTCTAGTTGATTTTGATTTCAGGAAGTAGTCGCTACAAACCTGATTTTTGAAAATTTATTTTTAGCGATGGCGGCCATCTTGAATTTCTGGCCGACCTGAAATTTTGCTAGGATCAATGAGATATCAAGACCAACATTCCTGTGAAGTTTCATGAAAATCCGTCAAGTAGTTTCAGAGGAGTAGTCGCTACAAGTTTTCATTATATAACTCTATGTAAACAAAGATGGCCGCTGACAGCCATGTTTAACATCTAATCAAAACGATTTTTAACAAGGACCAACATCATGTCATGCTGATCATTTTAGAAAATGTCCCATATCAATATCACTTATAGTTTTCAAGCAGTAGTCGCTACAAACTTGTATTTTGAAAATCTATTTTTAGCCATGACGGCCATCTTAAATTTCCGGCTGACCTGAGATTTTGCTAGGATCAATAAGACATCAAGAGCAACATTCATGTGAAGTTTCATGAAAATCCGTCAAGTAGTTTCAGAGGAGTAATCGCTACAAGTTTTCATTATATAACTCTATGTAAACAAAGATGGCCACCGGCAGCCATGTTTAACGTCGAATCAAAATAATGTTCGACTCGGAAAACCATCATGTCATGCTGATCATTTTAGAAAAAGTCCCATATCAATATCACTTATAGTTTTCAAGTTTTCAAAAAAGTAGTCGCTACAAACCCATTTTTTAAAAATCTATTTTCAGCTGTGGCGGCCATCTTGAATTTCTGGCCGATCTGAATTTTTGCTAGGATCAATTAGACATTAAGAGCAACATTCCTGTAAAGTTTCATGAAAATCCGCCAAGTAGTTTCAGAGGAGTAGTCGCTACAAGTTTTTACTATATAACTCTATGTAAACAAAGATGGCCACTGGCAGTCATGTTTAGCGTCAAATCAAAACGATTTTTGATAAGGACTGACATCATGTCATGCTGATCATTTTAGAAAAAGTCCCATATCAATATCACTTATAGTTTTCAAGAAGAGAGTCGCTACAAACTTGTATTTTAAAAAAATATTTTTAGCCGTGGCGGCCATCTTGAATTTCCGGCCGACCTGAAATTTTGATAGGATCAATTAGACATCAAGAGCAACATTCCTGTGAAGATTCATGAAAATCGGTCATATACAACTCTATGTAAACAAAGATGGCCGCTGGCAGCCATGTTTAACGTCGAATCAAAACGATTTTCGACAAGGATCAACATCATGTCATGCTGATCATTTTAGAAAAAGTTCCATATCACTTAGAGTTTTCAAGAAGTAGTTGCTACAAACTTGTTTTTTAAAAACCTATTTTTAGATTTGGCAGCCATCTTGGATTTCACATCAACATGAATTTTTGCTAGGATCAACTAGACTTCATGGGCAACATTTCTGTAAAGTTTCATGAAAATCCATTCAGTAGTTTCAGAGGAGTAGTCGCTACAAAAAAAGTTTACGGACGGACAGACAGACGGACGACGGACACTGCACCATGGCATAAGCTCTGCTGATCTCTGATCAGTCCAGCTAAAAAGTAGTTCCAGCATTGAAAAATAAAATTCTATATTTCACACATTTGAAATACCATTTTATTTCAGTGCTAAAATCAACTATTTCTTTGGTAAGTATAAACTAAATATATATTGTATTACTTATAACTGTAAAGTGGAGGTCACTACAATGAGGTCAATGAGGTCAATACAATGAGGTCAATGAGGTCAATACAATGAGGTCGACACAATGAGGTCAATACAATGAGGTCGATGAGGTCAATACAATGAGGTCAATACAATGAGGTCGATACAACATATAACATGACAAGAATATAATCAGTGTCTTTGGAACTGAGTTGAATACAAACATTAACATGTTTAAACAGATGCAGCTATATTGCGTCTCGTATATTTCTAGCATTTTATCTAAAGCTGCCCTACATAACAAGATAATCATCAATAAAACGCTTCATATAAATGATCTACACTAGTTTGAATGGCCTTGTCAACTATGGCATTGATTTGAGAAGCATTTCTAACTGGAACCAGAATGCAGTCTACATCACAATAAAGAAGTCCAATATTTCAGGGACTAAATCCAGAAAACACTTATTGACATAATGTCTTGGGGAAACTGTGAAGCACTATGCATACTGTGAGTGATAGGCTTACTGTGTTCTCGGTGTCAGATGTCTATGGAGCGTCACAGAGATCTCTCACCAATGTTTTGTCAGCTGAGGTTACTTATCAAACTCCTCTCTCAAATTAAGAAAACATGCTTACTCTTACATAACTGTGTGTGCTTAAGGATTAGGGGATAAGTACCATGGTGAGCCGGCACCCACTGGATATATACAATTTTTATTTCCTCCTCTCCTCATTTCCTGACGTGCTCGTTGGCGGACGGACTATAAACCTTAGAATTACACACACACACACTCCTCTCCTCATTATTTTGCTACAGGTCAACATCATAAACGTACAAAACATGAGCAATATATGAATATATAAAGCCTCAAATAAGATTCATATAAAGCCTCAAATAAGATACATGTATCTTATCTTAAGGACATGGTGGTCCTATTGGCATTGCTTATCTAACATGTTTATTAAAATACCCAGTGCTGATTGGTTATTGAGGCGGAATTGAGAGGTAATATAATACCTCCTCAATAACCAATCAGCATGGAGTAGTTTAACAAACCATGTTAGATACCAACGTTCACACCCACAAGTACCAAAAGATGGCCATGTGTTCCTTAATAACCAGTGGCATGTTAAGTAAATAAGCACTTTGAGATGAATATTTTATGAAATAAGGCAACTAACTTTACATTAGAGAATATCCATTCTACCGCCTGGTGTCTAGATTAGAATGACATGTCTTCTGATGCAGTTATATATGTCAATGTTTACAGACATCTTAATGTACACATTGGCCACATGTTATCTCAGTCTGTAAAACATCTAAATGGAAGGAAGTGTAAGCGTCCCCGGTGTCCGAATCCAGACTAGCTCTGTGAAATTTGGCATCCAGTAGTATATAGAACCTTAACAAGACAATTAATTTTTCAAGTTTTTTCTTTTTTAAAACAATTTACTTTGATGATATCGGACTTGTGTCGCAGGTAATCAACTTACGACAGGTGAATATTATAATCATAGGCAAATATTATAATCACAGGCAAACTATCACAGGTGAATATAACTACCACAGGTGAATATTATTACCACAGGTAAATATTATTATCACAGGTGAATATAACTACCACAGGTGAATATTATTATAACAGGCGAATATTATAATCACAGGTGCATATTTTTATCACAGGTGAATATTGTTTTCACAGGTGAATATTATTATCCCAGGTGAATATTATAATCACAGGCAAATATTATTATCCCAGGTGAATATAACTACCACCGGTGAATATTATTATCACAGGCGAATATTATAATCACAAGTGCATATTTTTATCACAGGTGAATATTGTTATCACAGGTGACTATTGTTATCACGGGTGAATATTATAATCACAGGTGAATATTATTATCATAAGTACAGCATGCATGTGTGACAAATGTTACTTTACTAATTATACACTGACCATGCACGTGTCACAAATGTTACTTTACAGATTGTGTACTGATCATGCACGTGTCACATGTTACTGTTTCTATTGTCTTCTTTACTGTCATTTTATAAGTAACTTTCCCGCCAACAACATCCAAATTTTACAACATATGTACACCCTTTCTAAATCTACTGACGAAGAGGTTTATAATATATAACGTAGACATTTTGAGAATCAAAACTCTATTGACCCAATATAAATGGCTTTAACAAGCCAGGCCAAACCCCGAAACTGTAGCGTCGAATAAAGAGTTACCAACTCATAATTCATTTCAAGAAACTCATAATTCATTTCAAGCATCATATTCAATCACATATATTTTAAAAACTCGGTCCAAAAAAACAACACTTTTAATCGGCATTATTTTATGACCTGAACACCTCAATAGAGTTTTGATAAACATTTCTTTTAGAATAATTTTTGCGTTATCTGGCGGGTTAGTTTATTTAACAATTATTCATATACCGCAAGTTATATAATTACCAATTTAAAATGTTTTGACCTAAATAAAATTTTGGGTATTTTTTTTGAATTGAATGTTGTTTAACGGCTCATCAACACAGGTTATATAGAGCCACACCAGAGAGAGGGGAAGGATACATAGGAATCCGGGAACCGTGCCCTACTCTTATTATCGAATAGATTCCTTTGGTTCTTTAACGTGCTCGGAGGATATACCGATACACGGACCGCCCGGTTTACGTCACCATCCGACGAGGCTAAGGGAAAGTGTCTTGCCCAAGAACACACCGACGAAACTCAGTGGCACCACGGAGGACTGAACCCGGAGCTTCCGGTTACAACTCCGCCACGCTACAGACTGCGCCACACCAGCCCTCTATTTTGAATTTAATTATTATTATGATGAGTTATATAATTATCAAGTTTAAATGTTTTGACCTAAATGGAACTTTGGATGCTGGTAACTTCATCTATATAACAGGCACATATACATTATGTGTCCGAAGAATTGCTATTGTGTGAAACCGCTAGTGCGAGGACTGATAGCACGAGTTGTAAATAAGCTTGACCGAAATGTATCCACTGTACAAACAAATTATATGCATAGAGCTGTTTTGTTTTCTTTCTTTCTTTCTTTTTCTGATGATTTTCCCCTCTGTATTAGTTATGCTATATACTATTCGAAATTGTTTGCTTTAAAATACTAGGTGTAAGTGCTCTTTTGTAGCTTTACTCCATGATTGTATTATACATGCTCTTCTCAATGTAATGTAACCGCCACATTGTAATAGGCGATGAACATTGTATGATGTTTATGCTGAATAAAATAATTGAATTGAATTGAATTGAATTATAAACACAACACATGTTTGCCAATATTATGTTACGTTAATTAATTATTTGTATAATTTGTGCTTAATACTTTTTGTCACATGATCAATTGTTAACAATGATTACCAGTTTAAACAAATAAGCTATAAGCATGCTTCAATAACTGGTTTCGGCCTATAGCCGCAAGGTCAATAATTGCTGTAACCATGACCACCTGGGACTGGATGGACCCAATCATAATCCCAGGTCAGTGTGAGTCCAATAATTAGAAATATTATATAAATAATGCATCTCAGTGAAGTTTGCCCCAGGTAACATTATTGTCCTTTTTTTTTTAAAAGGCTGACAATATCCACTGTCAAATCTCAGTGTGATGCAGTATTTATGTTGGTATATCGAAACCATTTTTTGTTTTCATTAATCTAGCATTACTATAATCGCCTAAAGTGGTTTACTTAGAGCAACTTTATCGACGTACTGAAATAAGCACTGACCAACTTAACCTTTTAAATCTCCCAACTTTATGCATAGGCATATATAGCTCATTAATACATTATTTTATGTCATTTGCAGCCACCCCAGAGAGAGAAAAGATGCATAGGAATCCAGGAACCATCACCTACTGTTACTATCATATAGATTCCTTTCCTAAACGTTACTGACATGCTCCGAGGATCAACACTGCAACATGCGACAGCCTGGTTGTGACCTCCATGCTAAGGAATTAGTGTTTAGACCATTTTGCTTAATGCCTCTCACCACTTCGGGCTCGAATCCTACCAAGAGCTCGACCTGCAAATGAGGAAGTGTCGATTCTTACGGATGGAGGGAGGAGTACAGTACTAGTTCTACCGAGAAAAAGTGGGTGGTCTGCCTCCACCACAAAACATCGACAGTCATATATGACCTTACATGTTTTAAAAACACCATACAATCAAACAGTGGTGTTAGTGAGATCCGTGATTTATGCATTCAAAGTCACCACTATGCCAAACCAGCTCTGAAATCTCACACTTTTCTTTCACTGTAACAAGGAACACTAGTTGCTTACCTGTAATAATTCAGAATGATCAATGGAGATGGAAAATCATAAAGCCAGAGAAACATGGGCAAATTTAGGAGAGTGGTAATTAAACTAATTGGCAGAAAAAGATAAATGACTTGTCACTCTGGTAGCTAGCACTGTTTCAATAACACTGGTCAACATAAAACATGGAAACAGAAATAAAGTCCTGTGGGCCATTTTCATTATTGCAGATTGTTTCTATTTTGTCGTGCATTATTTCAGAATAAACTAAAACTGGCGGACAAATAACCTCCGCTGGCAACTTGTTGGGGTGGGTAAACATACAAGACTTTGTTCCTGGAAGATATTATAGACATATGAAAATGAAATGGCCATAACTCCTACAAACACTATCAAAGTTGATCTCAGTGGAAAATTATTGAACAGCCAATGTCATGACAGTATGCACATCTCCACTTGATATTGATACTTCCTAGCAAGTTTCAGTAATTTCTAACAAGGAGTTTTAGAGAAATAGCGCAGGCAAGAATTTTCTATTTGACTACCAAGTATGAAATGCATTAAAAATACAAAGGGCCAAATTATCAAACCAGAACGTCGTGATAGTCTGCGCATCTCCACTTGATATTGATACGTCCTAGCAAGTTTCAAAAAATCTAACAAGGAGTTTTAGAGAAATTGCGTGGACAAGAATTTTCTATTTGATTACCAAGAAAAATACAAAGGGCTGGAAAATTATTGAACCTGAACGTCAGGAAGGTATGCACATCTCCACTTGATATTGATACTTCCTAGCAAGTTCACGGTGGCAAGTTTCAATAAATTCTAACAAGGATAACCCGGACAAGAATTTTGTAATATATTTTGGAAATACAAAGGGCCATAACTCAGTGGAAAATTATCGAACCGGAACGTCATGACAGTATGCACATGTCCACTCGATATTGATACTTTCTAGGAAGTTTTGCGAAATTATAAGAATGAGCTATTGAGAAATAGCCCGGACAAGAACTGTGTCTATGGATGGACAAGCTGATTCCAGTATACCCGCATCCACTTTGCGGGGGTATAACTATGAATATAAGAGGCACTTTGATTGAAAAGTATTGAAGCCCAGCTCATTCCCATTGCACTTAAAAGAATAACTCCATAACTCCATAACTGACTAAAGGAATAATGAATGAATGAATGGTGTTTTATGGCACGTCGACACATAAATAGGTCATATTGTGCGCAAAAACCGATGAATCATGAAAGAATGAAGTAGTAAATAAAAATAATGTAAACGTATAAAGATAAAACTATCTACAAATAAGGGATGATATGGTAGCAATATAAACTACCGGTATGTATAATTAAAATTAAGCTGATTTCATCATAATTTGGTTTCAAACCTCGACAATTCCATTGAATGATCTTATTAGTTTTACCCATTATTTAGCGCTAAGGCGATTTTTAATTTTATTTTTTGCCTTAGATTTAGGAGAGGTCAGCCTCAGTTGGAAACTGTACATGTCTCCACCCGCAAGACTCTCTTAAAAGACCACACTGTATAATATTAGTGTCTTATTTTAGGTTATTTGCTTGGTAAAATTGCAAAGGTGTCAAGCAATAATATGCTTACAGGTAGGTAGAATACTACACTAGTTAACAATTCACTTGAAGAATAAAATGTAACGGGGTCTAACGATAACACATCATTGCCAGAGCCTTCCCGGACTCAAAAAGCTACCATGGGTGTTGGACTGTCATTTTACTGTTCCTAAAACAACAATACCGGGATGCAGTCAAACTGGTATAGAGGCATTATATCATGGGTCTTCTACTACTTGATCCGTTGGTGTGTTCTTGGGCAAGACACTTTACCTTAGCCTCGTCCGTCGGATGGGGACGTAAACCGGGCGGTACCGTGTATCGGTCTATCCTCCGAGCACGTTAAAGAACCATAGGAATCTATTCGATAATAAGAGTAGGGCAGGTTCCCGGATTCCTATGTATCCTTCCCCTCTCTCTGGGGCGGCTCTAAATAACTGATACTGTGTTGATGAGCCGTTAAACAACATTCAATTCAATTCTACTACTTGAATTACGTATCAATTTTAGGGATACAGTCTTCAAATTATGATCTGCACATGCGCTAACTGGTCATGGTTCTAACTGGTTTTTACTGCAAAAAATAGATGTAAAGTCTATAAATCTGTTCTCAGCATACGAATACAGCTGGTTCCAAATCGGTATTGTCACTGATTATTGATTGATAATTTTATTGAAGAGACAAACAGCAATCTTGATTTTTTAAAAGCGCGCGGGTGCCCCGTTAGTTTTTCTACATAACTTACATTTGTTCAATAATTAATATTAATTATAAGAATAATATAAAGGAAATTGTGTTTGAATATTACTAACTGTTAGTGTGTACAGCTACATATGTATCTCTTTTTGGTGCTGTCTAATTTTAAAATAAACAACACTCTTCAATCATTAAACAGTGTTGATGAAACTTTAACTGAAGCATCTTCTACAGTTTGAATAGGTCTGCTCCACTGCTACTTATTCTCATGAACTACTGATCAGATTTCAAAAACATCTAACATTAAACCCTTTCTTCTAATGTAAATTTACATTGCTAAAAACTTATACTACCTTCACAGACGCTAATCTTTCAATCCAATTTCATATTATATTATCATTAAGTTGTATTTTTGTGATAATTTACCAATTCTTCATATTCTAACCATGCTTTTTTCCAAATTTCCCACATTCTAATCATGAAACAGCATTATATTTAGTGCACATACTATTTCAGATGTCCATCATATTAATATTACCGGTACACATTATACAATACAGACTGATGCCAAAATTAAAAACGTGTTCATTTTGTTTCATGATGACTAGTTTATCTAGTGCTCAAATCTTTCAAGATAAATGTTTTTTGATTGTTGACAATCACAAATAAAACAAGTCTAGCATCTACACACTGTTCATTTAATTGTTATCATATTCATTCCCCTTACTGTTTTCTTATGTAACTGTTTTGACTGGCTTGTGATAGATATACTGTTTTGACTGGCTTGTGATAAATAGCTATACTGTTTTGACTGGCTTGTGATAGATAGATATACTGTTTTGAATGGCTTGTGATAGATAGATATACTGTTTTGACTGGCTTGTGATAGATAGATATACTGTTTTGACTGGCTTGTGATAGATAGATATACGTTGTATCATTGTTTTCTTGTAATAGGTTATATTGGGACAGCAACCTCAGAGGGAGATGAGTTAAAGAAAAATATCATAAAACTTATTTACACTGCTGTAATATAACCCTAATTAGCACACTACACTCAAAGAGAACACTAATTTAAACTGCCGTAATATAACACTTATTTGTGCAATTAAAACTTGCTGCCTTCTGTAATATATAAACATTGCATGTGGTGCAGCACTGCTGCTGCATACAGCTGGGAGTAAGTAAACAAGTCATTAGTGATGCACATCTGAACAATTACAAACAACCACACCTGATTATATAATTGATAATCCATTACAAACAATCACACCTGATTATATAATTGATAATCCAGGCTTTAGAAACCTGTGATCCACCACTGAGCTAATCAGGTTTCCTGGAGATGCGTCTATCAGGAGTTAATAATCTTCCCCTACATTATATGTAACGCCAGTTTTAACGAAATTGTTTAATAAGATTTTTGAAATAGGTATTTTTCCCGAAAGCTGGACAGAGGGTTACGTTATACCGTTGCACAAAAAAGGTAATATTAATAATGTTGAAAATTATCGAGGGATTACATTGTTGAGTGTAGTGGGTAAATTGTTTACAAGACTATTAAATAATAGACTAGGTAATTGGGCGTGAACTATAATGTATATATAGAAGCTCAAGGCGGTTTTAGGTCTAACATGGATACAGTAGATAACATATTTGTATTACATGGCTTAATTTCTCATTTTATAAATAATGGTAAAAAACTTTATTGTGCATTTGTTGATTTTACAAAAGCTTTTGATTACGTAGTTCGTGAAAACTTGTGGTATAAAATGATAAATCTAGGAATCCGAGGTAAAATCTTTAACATTATTCATTCAATGTATGAGTCTGTCAAATCTCGAGTTAAGTATTGCAACTCACTGAGTGATGAGTATAGTTGTATGTTGGGTGTCTGTCAGGGAGAGTGCTTATCTCCCTTTTTGTTTTCGATGTTTTTAAATGATATTGAAGAAACATTCATAAATAATGGTATTGAAGGAATTGACGTTACTATGTTTAAAATGTTTCTAATATTATATGCTGATGATATAGTTATCTTTGCAAATAGTAAGGAAGATTTACAAAATAGTTTAAATAGCATGGCAGACTACTGTAGAAGATGGAAACTTGTTGTTAACCCTTTAAAAACAAAGATAATGATATTTAAAAAAGGTGGTTCTCTGCCACGAGATATTCATTTTTATTACAATGATACTGTTCTAGATATTGTTAATAGATTCAGCTACCTGGGTAACGTTTTTACAACTGGAGGATCATTCGCATACTGCCACTGAGTTCCGTCGGTGTGTTCTTGAGCAAGACACTTTTCCTTAGCCTCGTCCGTCGGATGGGGACGTAAACCGGGCGGTCCCGTGTATCGGTCTATCCTCCGAGCACGTTAAAGAACCATAGGAATCTATTCGATAATAAGAGTAGGGCAGGTTCCCGGATTCCTATGTATCCTTCCCCTCTCTCTGGGGCGGCTCTAAATAACCTGTACTGTGTTGATGAGCCGTTAAACAACATTCAATTCAATTCATTCGCATATGCTCAATCAACACTTGCAGGTCAAGCGTTAAAGGCAATATTTAAAATGAATAAATGTCTTTATAAATTTACGGAATTACCGATTGAACATAGAATAGATTTATTTGATAAATTAATTACTCCTATTCTGAATTATGGGTCAGAAGTATGGGGCTTCAATCAGGCGAATGACATTGAAAGGGTTCATTTACAATTTTGTAAGCGAAATTTGGGAGTGAAAAAGACAACACAAAACGATTTTGTATACGGAGAATTAGGTAGAAAACCTCTGGTTATTATGTGACATTATAATATCATAAAGTATTGGTTAAAAATATTAAATAGAAATGAAAACAAATATGTTAAGAAAATATATGATCTGATGTTATATGATATACATGTGAAACCAAATATAAAGAATTGGGCTTCCTCGGTAAGAGAAATATTATACCGAATGGGGTTTAATGATATATGGTTAACGCAAGGTGTTGGTAACGTAAAACTGTTTTTATGCATATTTAAACAAAGATTAAATGACAACTTTGTACACAATTGGACTAGTAGATTAACTGATTCAAGTAGAACTTTATTTTATAATAATAATTTTTATATGTAGTTTTAGATTTCAGCCATACCTCACAGTATGTAACATATCTAAATTTAGAATTGCTTTGACTAAATTAAGAGTCTCATCTCATAGATTACAAATAGAAGCAGGACGATGGAATAAACCAAACAGAACACCGATAAATGAGAGAAAATGTTGTGTTTGTAATATTTTAGAAGATGAGTTTCATTTCATGTTAGAATGCCCGTTATACTCCAATCTGAGAAAACAATGTATCAAAAAATACTATTGGAATAGACTGAATATGCATAAAATGGTTTTGTTAATTAATTCAACATGTACAAAAGAAGTAAGAAACGCCGCCATTTTCATAAATAAAGCCTTTACTAAAAGGAACGAAACTATGTTTGCCAATAATTGAACTATATGTTGTAGAATGTATTACAAATTGGTGGAGTGTTGTTAATAGTATGTATGTTTACTTGCATATGTATACCTGGTTGCTAAGCATCTACTTAAAATTACTTACGTGTTCATACAATTAAAAGCTGTTTGAATTATATGCAATCACGTATGGCATGTAAGAATATACATGAATAAGTATCAACAGGTAGTATGTTATGCGGACATGCAAATATATAATTGTCCTTAGTTAAAAAACCTTCTCCTAACAATGAAGAAGTTCATTATACATGTATATTATAATTATTTGTTGTTTAATTTGAAGACTGAGTTTGACTGTCAGCCATATATACATGTATATATGTATATGTGTATGTTATAATCCTCAAGGGCAGTTAGCCTATTGGAAATTTGAAAATAAACTATCTTATCTTATGTATAAGTGTAACCTTACATGCATTGCATTTTATTGTGAAATAATATTTGTAATTTATTGATCTTACTTATACAACTGACCTTGAGAGGTCAGGTCAGTAACAAAGCAGCAGAAACATCCACAAACCATTGGGCCCAAGCCATTTGCAAAATGTTCATGCCCTAAAAGGTTAAAAACATTGTTAGAGAAAAGTTGGTGGGCAATGCTAGTACACCTTGCTGTGACACAGTGACATGGACTATGAACCTAGTTTTCATATGTTAATATAACTTAGATAAGTTGGTTAATTGTGTACATATATTTAAAATATTTAACAGTTGCATTTAAAATTCTGTAAATTTCAGACATGCTGGCATCTGTCTCCGGAATGTTAGCCTTAATGGATTCAGTTACTTAAACTCTGCATATTAATTACTGAATCACCCTCTGTTACTGTAATGTAATATGTATAAATGTTTATGTAATGCCAAGCATGACCACAAGGTATGCATGAGAAATGTACAGTAATCTGTAGTGAGGATCTCAGTTTCTCCCATTTCTAGTCCTGTGAGATAGGTGTTTCCCTCATGTGAGATTATAAGAATCTTTCATGGGTATTCGGTGTAGATAGGGAATTCCAACCCGAGATATAAGTGATTTTATCGGAACCAAGGCTCTGCCAAGGTTCCGCTTAAAACACTTATACCGACATTTGGAATTCCCTATCTAAAACGAATATCCATGATAGCTTCTTTTTCTTGCATATCAGAGACATGTTGTGTGTTGACGCTGCCAGCTACTAACATTTTGCACATTTTCCTGCATACCGGATGTTGGCGTGCGTGAATTTTATCTCGACCCTAGGGTGAGATGGAAATATCTAGCCCCGGTAAAATGACGGATATCCTTGTCCGGTATGCAAGAAAGAGAGTTTCTTTCTTGCATACCGGACAAGGATATCCGTCATTTTACCGGAGAGTTTTCCTTCTTGCATAATGGACAAGGATATCCGTCATTTTACCGGGGCTAGATATTTCCATCTCACCCTAGGGTCGAGATAAAATTCACGCGCGCCAACATCCGGTATAAGTGTTTTAATCGGAACATCGACAGAGCCTTGGTTCTGATAAAATCACTTGTGCCTCGGGTTGGAATTCGATCCCTCAGGGGCCTTAGGAATCTTTATGTGAGGAAGCTATCCAGCTGGCTTGCGGAATGTCGGTGGTTCTACCCAGGTGCCCGCCGGTGCACGAAAATTGCCCGGAGGGGCACCTGGGGTCTTCCTCTACCAATGGAAGCTGGAAAGTCGCCATATGACCTTAGCTGTTAGTGCGACTATAAAATTCAATTCAATCAAATCAATCAATCGGGTTGGCATTCCCTATCTTCACCGGATACCCATGAAAGATTCTTATAATCATACATGACATGTGACTATTACATGAAACGTCATAACGTCACGTTGGAGACGTCGCTCAAGCGTAAAATCAAATACAGTCATTGAAGTTCGCCTGTTCTAAGTGCATTATGAATAAAAATAACCATCATGTTTATCCATGTGATATAGGGAAATCTCACCCTCGGGGTCAGAATTGCAACCAGGAACTTGGCACAGTCTCGTCCCTGGTTACAATTCTGACCCTCAGGTGAGATTTCCCTATCTCACATGGATACTCATGATGGATTCTTATAATCCGGCATTAACGATGGTGATCTACTCAGTTACGTGTTCACTTCATATCTTCCTCCACAAATTAAACTTAGCCACCATACATAACCTAAAATGTGCTGATAAATGGCATTAAAGAGGCACTACCTATATCTACGCGATTTTTAATGTAAAATATTAAATACTCAATATTACTGCATTTATATGTATGCAAAGCTATTTTATGAGTATTCTAAGAAGCAACAAGGTTCGTATTCTAGTTCTGTAAATTATTAATTATGATCAAAACAATATCTTGAATAAAATGCCGGAGAACTACGACTTTTTACGATTTTATCGGACATGCGCAATGCCGTTCAGTTGAACGAAAACAAACTAAACGAATCGATCGGAACTCGTCGCCAATCCGACGAGGCAGTTCCGATTGTAAACGAATAAGATCGGAAAATCTCCGTAATCGGCTTGTCTAAAACAATTACGAATACAATTTCAAAAATCCGCTCTTTTCTATCCTGTTTTTCCCCAGCAAAACGCATATTACATGGGGTGAAATTGTTGCCGTTTACCTTTTTCATAGTCCTCTTTACAATTAAGTAAAGTTTATATCAATTGGTGGACAAAAAGATATAGATAGAGCAGCTTTAAACACCATGCAAAAAAATATTAAAAATAAAAATATCCTCCATTAGAAGGGTATACATAATTATGTGAATACAGAGAGTCTCAGTGTTGGCTGAAAAAAGTCATGTTTGTAATAAACACTTTACTCCATTGGCTTATGTCTCATATTTGGGACTAAAACACACGATTTACCATCTGAAAAGTATGTAACTTCACATAACGTTGTAACAAGCCATGTCAATGGATGGCATCAACAAAATGCTGTTATTGATGAATACAGGTTTCCATAGAAAAAACAAGTGGTGTATGTATGATTTTATTTTTCGGAATTTAAATGGGAAATCATTGGAATTAAGATAACCATGCTAAGATTTTTAATCCAGGACAGTATGTGGTTGGTTTTAAGTTTTATGGCTCCACTTCAGTGTTGCTGTTAAACAAAATTCTCAGACCATAAAACCACTGGTATACCTTCTCAAAATCTGAGCATGATTATCCCTGACAATTTCCATTGAAGCATTTTAGAACCAGATCTCTCTATCCACTTACCCCTGCCCCCTATAGAAATCTAAATTTGGTAGCTGTTAGCTCCAGAGACCTGATTAGCATTACTCACTTATCCCCAAAGATAGTTTTTTCCACCAAATGTTAGATCAATTAAAAAAATCTGTCAAGTAAACTATCATTAGTTTGACTGACCTGCCTAGGGGATAAATCAACCTATAATATTAGGTCAATCGGGATTCTGTGGCTGTCCATTTCTGGATGGGATTTTCCGTCATGTTAAAGTATCTTAATTATAATCCCGCCAACAACAGCCCAATTTTACAATATAAAATTATGTACACCATTTCTGCCGACAAGGTATATATATATAACTTACAATATTTTGAGAATCTCTATACACACAATATAAACAGCTTCAACCAGCCAGGCCAATTTAGCCCAAAACTGGAGCGTCGATTTTAGAGTTACCACCTCATAATTCATTTTACGCATATTCAATCACGGGTTTTAAAGAACCGATAAAACTATACAAGTTTTTAATCAGCACATATACATTATTATACAACCTGGACATCTGGATAGGATTTGGATAAACAAGTTTGCAGTGTATTTGGCGGGTTTGTGCCTTCAACATATCATTTATCATTGGGTGCCTAAAAGTGTTATTACACCAGATTCCAACCTACTCTGCCTCAGTCTTCCATCGTTTCCCACTTATTGGGTGCCTAAAAGTGTTATTACACCAGATTCCAACCTACTCTGCCTCAGTCTTCCATCCGACTATTAAGCAAAAATAGATCATATCAGCCCAGCACATGTACAAGATATGTAGGTAGATAGTGTATCTCTCCATTTTCTCCCCACCTGTAGGTCTGCTACATTCAGCATCTTGATAGAGTAATTAGACAGAACATCATACCCATCTAACTGGTCTGAAACGGATATTTGGGATAACCTTTTATCACCTTTTAACTGTCTGCAAAGGTAGGCAGCAGCTAGTAATGAATGATCTGGATTCACATAACTATTTAAACTTTCTTCTTCTTTATTTTAGAATTTAGATTATTTTGAATATTATAGAGCCATCAGTTTTTAGGGATCTCAGACACCTGGAACTTTCTAAGATTCAGACTGAGAGAAATAGAAAAATAAACACACGAAAAGTACAGAAACAAGTCGACTTAATAGTGGACTGGCTATATTTCATAAATAAAATGTTCTGTTCAGTGTTGGAAGCCAATAATTAAAAGGGCACTTATTAAATATAGAACACCTGGGTTAAACCTCCAGCAGCCAGTAACTGTTCCTGAAGGTGATAGCCAACCCATTTGTGTTTGTGATGTCCTGTTCCACTTTTATACCTACTGCTATGATATGATTATAGCATTATTTATTTTATTATTGTCGACTGTCGGCTTGTCTGCAAGCAGTCTAAATAAGGACATCAAAGGATCATGAAACCTGTGACACCTATCTAAAATTCAACATTTAAATAAGATTTGGATAATCGTCTTAAACAACAAAAATCTAAAGAGGCAAAGCAAAGAGTGCTATTCATTAAATATCAAAGCGCATCTAAGGACCATAATTGATATAAAAGGTTATCTACCTAACTATAGCAATGCCTTCCAGGACCAAACTTACAGGATTATGGAAACTTTCTACGAAAATATAAACCAACTATCAAAGGAAATCAGTTTCAATGGTGGGAAAATTATACATTTTATACGTTATCATTAACATGAAGTTGTATACACATCACAGGCTTTTACTTTAATAGACTTGTATCCGTCTATAAGTTAAGACAATAAATAATATAAAAGTAGACAAATTAAAAAATAAAATAATACTCTGCATAATTCTTTTTTAAATTTTATTTCAAGCTCTGTTTCTCTTCATGGCTGATAAGACCATCATAAGACCATCATAAGACCATAAAACCAGAAAAGACCATACATGTTATAAGTGGATATTTGCCTCTTTCAGTGCTAAGGAAATTCTATAATAATAGTTAAAAGGTTATAATATTAAGGACTGATCCCAGTCTAGCTTTTACTAGAAAAGGGGGCAGAAAATTAATGTGATAACGTACTTGTACATTCACATAAACGCAATATAATCTGCCACTTAGACTCAAAGACATAAGCCATCTTAGCTCTAAGCGTTATGTAATTATCATAGACATGAGTTTCATAGATCATAATAACCTTTCTGACGCTGCTTTTAAAACATGTAATCAAAAATATCAAATATCAAAAGGTACATTTTAAAAATCTACATGTAAATCCAAGATAATCTGGCAGCAGAAATAGCCTAGCTGTGTGATGTGGGTAAAGGTCACAGTAATTACCTCCTGTTGAAACATCCCAGACATCTTGTGGAAATATTTATCATAAGTAACATTAATATTAATGTAGTTTTGGTGATAAAAATGGGATCTGGTTGTGTTTTAATATTGTAAAGAGTGTATTTTTATATATACCATTTTGATAACGTTTTTTTTGAAATTGTATCAAAATAATGGCAAAGTTTGTTTTCATGTTTCGTGTGATATAAAGTAACATCCAATAAAACTGAAAAAAAAAAAATTAAAAAAAATTTCGAATGAGAGTAATACATTTGTACAAATCTTCACTAACAGTGTGCTTTTTCCAGTTCTCACCACTGCGCGTTCAAATCGCTCTGGGAGCTCAACTTGTAAATGAGAAAGTGTTCATTCTTATGGATGGCGGGAGGGATACAGTACTGATTCTACCCAGGAAAAAGTGTGTGGTCTGCCTCCACCATAAAAATATAGACCATCATACATTCATAGTCTAAAATGTGCTGTAGAAAATGGCGTATTAACACCATTTAACCAATCATTCACTTGCAATTGGTTAATGGAATATAAGAATCTTTCATAGGTATCTCAGGTGAAGATCGGGAATGCAAACACGAGCTATAATTGTTTTTATCGTGGAAGGACATGCTGCAGTGAGTCGGCTATTTATTTGGCCCTTGCCAACGGGGAACTGGTAAATTGGACAAATATCATATGTTCCCTAACAGTAGCACCAAGGCATTACGCAAAAAATGCAGAAAAATGATTTATTAGGTATAACATTTCTAAATAATGATGGGGGCTCTACTGTTAAGTGTGGCACTACTATTATGGGTAATACGGTATCATTAAATGTTAACCAAGGCGAAGGGCATTCTTTGATCTACATTAAATATATATGGTCATTATAAATTCATTTACAGGGTATATATAGTCAGGGACTCACTATGATCTGTGCTAGTCGAGCACTGGTCAGTGGTCTACCACTACAGCTTTACTCTAAAACTCTGGTCAGTGATCTACCACTACAGTTTTACTTTGAAACACTGGTCAGTGATCTACCACTACAGCTTTACTAGCTTTACTCTAAAACATTGGTCAGTGATCTACCACTACAGCTTTACTCTGAAACACTGGTCAGTGATCTACCACTACAGCTTTACTCTGAAACACTGGTCAGTGATCTACCACTACAGCTTTACTCTGAAACACTGGTCAGTGATCTACCACTACAGCTTTACTCTGAAACACTGGTCAGTGATCTACCACTACAGCTTTTCTCTAAAACACTGGTCAGTGATCTACCACTACAGCTTTACTCTAAATCACTGGTCAGTGATCTACCACTACAGCTTTACTCTGAAACACTGGTCAGTGATCTACCACTACTGCTTTACTCTGAAACACTGAAGCTTATTAACCTTTAACCTGCTAAGCTATAATAGCCTTTACGTTCACTGTATTCCCAGATCAGCCCGTGAGTACAATGTCCAGCTGATGATCAGTCATTTTCCCCAAAACACCCCTTTGTCACATAAATAGAATGGTCTTAATTCAAAGAAAGAACTGTCCATTATATATATATATATGTAGCGGTTTAAGTCCATACTATAGTACCATACACAGCTATTCTAACAAGTTGACGATGATGATAATTGATCATCAATTGAAGCTAATGATCACGACTCAGGAACCCCTATTATCAGCATACCAAAGGGATGTTTCTTTAAAACAAAACCATTTATCTTCATTAGGCTTCGTTAAAACCAAACAAAGAAAAATAAATATCCATCATTTCAACAGTTCTGTAATAATCCACACACAAAAAAGTATTAAAAAATCGTTAGAAAATTTCAAAAAGCTCTTCTCACCTTTCACCTCCCCTATACACATGTCCAAAGAGTGATCCCTATGAAAAATGGCCGCACTATGGAGGTCATTAGTGCCTAATTATGAGTGTTATTATTGGTACAGGACAACCCTCATTTGACCCCACAGTCCCATTATTGATGGACATGCTTAACCCTGCAGGGGGTCCAGTTATCTCTATTACTGAGATATTGCAAACTGTGAATCTGTAATGGGATAATGATTTAATATTCAGGCATTGTTGATAAGAGGGGGATGTGGTCATTTTCTCGTACCATATACCCCAGTTTAACAGCCCCGTCGTGTGTTGCATTTTACAAAAGGGGATGCATTTATACGAGGCCATAAAATAACGAGGACCTGTTTATTATACAGGACTATGAAATGAGACGAAATCTCATAAATTCATTGCCGTCGCGAGACTTCAGCGGCCATTTTTGATGGAAAATGACACAGGATTTTTTTCTTTTCTTTCAAAAAATATTTCCAACAGAGTGAATAGGCCATAGGCTGTTTTGAAATCACAGTATATGCTTGAAATAATTTAATATGAGACTCAGACAATTATAAACAATTAAAATATATTAAATTTTTCTTTTTATACATTTAAAGCAGCGTGTGCAATATCAAAGAAAATCAACTACTACATGCAAATATTTGGAAATGAAATTTTACAGTTGAAGTAGCACGAATGTATTTCAATTTGCGAATATCGCCATGCCCATGATCGGAGATCGGTGTCATTGCGTCTGCATAGAGCAGTGTCCATGTAATAGAGACCTGTGTCATCGAGCCTCTGGGGAGTCCAATACACCCTGTAACGTTAATATTGAACGGTTGGTGATTTATAACCCAGCGTCACCCCAATCACGACAAGTCAACTTGTGCCAGTGGCTATCAGTGTTCATCAGCGGTCTATAAATTACAAATCATTGAACTTGCCGAACAAAGACTTTTTCCTTTAAGGACTCTTTATCTCTTTATTTCAATTTTCCTGCACTCTGTTGATGAGTAATTGCCCCATAATGACATTTTTACACATCAAGTGTTGACTGTTTAGCCATTTCTGTATTGTTACTCACACCTTGTCATTTTTCTGCACTGATCATAGACTCTTGGTGGTAGAAGAAGCCCATTGGTAGTTGTTGGCCCTTTTGGAATGCAATGGATTGTGAGAAGATTTTCATTTTCGACAACACTTTTTCTAGTTTTAACAGATACCATGTTTTACCTTGTAAGTACACAGTTTTTTTTACTTCACGGTTTCCATAAGTGGGGTGCGTACAATACAAGGTAAACAATACAAAACCTTTTTTTCTTGCATTTCATATGCAAAAATCAATGTCAGAATGGAGAAAAAGACGCCGATAAAAACATCGCGGACAAACAGACAGACATTTGTTAATGCCGATAATACTTTATATATTTTTCGTGATTTACTCGCTTTATATATGTAATTTATTGACTTAATTTGACTTAGAAATTATTAAAGTTCATTATAAAGCTTGCTTTTTATATAAATGTTTGCATATTTGTTGTAATAAATGAGTGAACATTTCGGCCCTTGTTTTGCTATTTATATCAGATTTGATATCGTGATTTCCGGTTGATTAGTACACATAGTATTGTTACAGTTCAATTCTATTCTCACATTTAAATGCAGTGAGGACGATAATGATGACGCATTTTATTCGGACAAGTTTATGGAGGGAGAGTAGACGCACGAGCAGATGCAAGAGTATATAAATAAACACACAAACTCTCCAAATAGTTTATTTTACCAAATATTTTATTTCAACGAATGTAATAATTAACTATTAATACTACAAAACAGTCTGAATATGCGTTAGACAAATGAAAATCTTGCTTCTTTTCATGCTTCTTTGCCAATCTGACTTCACTTTTTTTTGATGTGCGCTATATACAGAAACAACTTGTTTTACCCAGGTTTGACCTCTAAGAATGGGGTGCGTATTATACACGGGTGCGCATTATACATGGTAAAATACGGTACATGGCAATCCCTTTGATTCTTAAATAATTTGTGCAGTTTTGCTAGTTTTTCTACTTTTGAATGTATGCACATCATGTCTAATAATTGTTCAAATGATTCAAAGCAATTTCTTTGGTATATCCTAATCAGTGTGCACTAATCTTATTACAATCAGACCCTCTATCTGGCTATGAAAGCATAATTATAGGATTTGATTTCCATGATATTGTTTGTGTACAAAAAATACAAATTCCTTAGTTTTTGTTTCCCAAATATTTAAATATTTACATGCAGTAAAGTAAAAAAAATGACACTATATAAATCAATTAAGCTAGTAATAATTCATAGGTAAATTGAATTAAACTGAATGTTGCTAAAGGCTCATCAACACTTATAGGTTATTTAAAGCTGCCCTAGAGAGGAAATCTGGGAACCTGCTTAAATACTTCCCAATAAATTCTTATGAGTCTTTTCTATACACACGCCTGCCTCAGTTTTGTATCCCTATCTGACGGACAATACTAAAGGAAAGTGTCTTATTCAAGAACACACCCACAAAACTCAGTCATAGGTCAAATTACTAGATAAAAATACTCCAACCAGGTTGTCTGTTATAAAACAATATGATGTTTGACACTTGTTATAATGGCTTAGCAAGTTTGTTGGTGGAGGGACTATAAACCTCAGAACTACACACACACACACACACACACACACCATTTGTTACATTTACCAAATTATAACCCGCAAATAAAACCGAAGATAATTGAAGTTCTCAAAATCATCCCTGAAAATCCATAATCATGTAACCTCTGTGGAAGACTGGAGCTATTTTGGACCAATTAATTAAGCACTATGCCACCATACAGAATCAACCCTACTGTATTTCTTCTATAATAAATCATTCAAGTATACACATGTACAACCAAATCTCTATAAAGCTTTTTTATTTGTAAGTTACAGAAATTAGACTGTAATTAGACAGTCAACCACTGTCAGAGAAAACATTCTCCAAAAAACATTTGCCATTTCATGTCATTCCAGTTTCATCTGAACATTATTTTGGCACGGTTGCCATCTGGTCATTGTCCATCAAACTGGATGGCTGATCTTTCTAATTGGATGGTTTTCTGTCCAAAGTTTATTCTGTAACATACCTGGTCAGCATATTTCAGATTGCATGTTCACTGGATGTGCAGCTGACCATTACAGAAATGACAGTTTAAAAATGGCACCAAACATTCAAACATTTCAAATGTTCAGTCAGAAAGTTTACCCCAAGTTAAGTATGGACATGGCTGCATGGTGAATGAACATATGTTTTACGCCCAACCTGAAATGATGGAGAAGGCAGAGTGTTTATTTGATAGAATTGTCAGCTGAATGGATTGTGGATCTGTCCTTGCTGTAGTCATTGAGTTAATTTAGTCAAGAATGTATAAATCTATATGGATAAAATCCTGCTACACTCACTGTGTCTCTTTGTGCTTTGTTTTTGCCATCGGATGGATTATTCTTTTTAAAGGAACATGATTGGTCTGTTTAAAATATACAAATTCATTATCGGTTTCCATATTTTCTTTGCAATATTTCCTGATTGTGTGAATCATTTTCAGACACTTTTCAGTTTAAAAATTTTAAAAATTAAAACCCACAACAAAAGTTGCATTCTTTAAAATGTATATATAGATACTTGAAATCAACTTGAATTATCACTGAAGGTGATGAATACCCCCGCTTAAATTCTAAGTCAAACAAAGGGCCATAATTCTGAAATAAATTAGGCAATCAACAATGGGTGATGTAGAGGAACATAAGATCATCAGTTGTTATGTGTACACGAAGTTTGGGAAAAACCCATTCAAAACTGTTTGAGGAATGCAAGTAATAAAAATGTGTTAAGGGATGCGACAGGACGGGAGGCGACGCTACATAAATGTGTTATACGACGCGATGTTTTGGACAAAGTGATTCCTATATAGCCCCCACTTCACTTTGTACTTTGTGAAACCAGGGGTATAATAATCACAGTCATAATGCTTCACGTGTTGGGGTATAATAATCACAGTCATAATGCTTTACGTGTTGGGGTATAATAATCACAGTCATAATGCTTCACGTGTTGGGGTATAATAATCACAGTCATAATGCTTCACGTGTTGGGGTATAATAATCACAGTCATAATGCTTCACGTGTTGGGGTATAATAATCAGTCATAATGCTTCACGTGTTGGGGTATAATAATCACAGTCATAATGCTTCACGTGTTGGGGTATAATAATCACAGTCATAATGCTTCACGTGTTGGGGTATAATAATCACAGTCATAATGCTTCACGTGTTGGGGTATAATAATCACAGTCATAATGCTTCACGTGTTGGGGTATAATAATCACAGTCATAATGCTTCACGTGTTGGGGTATAATAATCACAGTCATAATGCTTCACGTGTTGGGGTATAATAATCACAGTCATAATGCTTCACGTGTTGGGGTATAATAATCACAGTCATAATGCTTCACGTGTTGGGGTATAATAATCACAGTCATAATGCTTCACGTGTTGGGGTATAATAATCACAGTCATAATGCTTCACGTGTTGGGGTATAATAATCACAGTCATAATGCTTCACGTGTTGGGGTATAATAATCACAGTCATAATGATTCACGTGTTGGGGTATAATAATCACAGTCATAATGCTTCACGTGTTGGGGTATAATAATCACAGTCATAATGCTTCACATGTTGGGGTATAATAATCACAGTCATAATGCTTCACGTGTTTCTGTGTAAAAAGCAACTAAAATGATTTGGGAATGCTCAAAAGTTACTTAACGGTATCTTAGTTTATATAGTTTTAAATATAGTGAAGGCATCAACATCCGAAATTCATTCTATGTTAAGAAGTGTTAAATAAAAGACTACAAAACACTAAACACATTTCCAAATATCACGGACACTTATTAATTAATATTTTCACCAACGGTTAGATTTTCAGAGTTGAGATTGACAAATACTTTTAGCCCCTTCGTAGCTGATATTGACAAGCACTTTTAGCCCTTATACTGCCTAAGACCCTGCTGACCCTTTTCTCATTGCGGGGATTCATATGGAGATTGAACAATCAGAAAAAGCAAACATTGAAACATGTTCATCTGGGAATTCATCAAGATTGTACTTAATTAAACACCATTCTCATTTTCCAGCCAAGCCCCATCTGGACAATGTGTCTCCACATTCACATGTTTCCTCTGCTATACAATAATCTGGCCACCTTTCTATTAGATAAATGTCAACTTCTCTTGGAGTTTGTTTTTATTTCTTCTCATTTTCATCCAAATTTCTTGATATTTACCCAGGACTAATGCCATATCATAAAATAGAAACAAATAGTTCCACAATGGTACCCAGGGATAATGGCATATCTCAACATGTTCCACAGTGGTACTCAGGGATAATGAAACATCACAACATAGAAACAGTTCCACATTGGTACACAGACCTAATGACATATCATAACATAGAAACAAATAGTTCCACATTGGTACCCAGAGCTAATTATCAACATATCAAAATATAGAAACAAATAGTTCCACGATGGAACCAAGGACTAATGACATATCATAACATAGAAACAAATAGCGCCACAATGGTACACAGGGCTAATGACATATCTTAGCATAGAAACAAATAGCACCACAATGGTACACAGGGCTAATGACATATCATAGCATAGAAACAAATAACGCCACAATGGTACACAGGGCTAATGACATATCATAGCATAGAAACAAATAGCACCACAATGGTACACAGGGCTAATGAGATATCATAGCATAGAAACAAATAGCGCCACAATGGTACACAGGGCTAATGACATATCATAGCATAGAAACAAATGGCACCACAATGGTACCCAGGGATAATGAGATATCATAGTATAGAATCAAATGGTTCCACAATGGTACCCACGACTAATAACATATCATAAATTAGAAGGGGCGTCCGTGGCCGAGTGGTTATCGTCTCTGACTTGAAATCACTTGCCCCTCACCGCTGTAGGTTCGATCCCTCAGGGGCCTAGGAATCTTTATGTGAGGAAGCTATCCAGCTGGCTTGCGGAACGTCGGTGGTTCTACCCAGGTGCCCGTCCGTGCACGAAAATTGCCCGGAGGGGCACCTGGGGTCTTCCTCCACCAATGGAAGCTGGAAAGTCGCCATATGACCTTAGCTGTTGGTGCGACTATAAAATCCAATTCAATCAATCATAAATTAGAAACAAATAGTTCCATGATGGACCCCAGGGCTAATGACATCATAACATACAAACAAAGAGTTCCAATTGGTACCTAGCACTTAAATGACATATAATAATAAAGAAACAAATATTTCCACAATGATACCCAGGGCTAATGACATATCACACCATGTTCCACAGTGGTACTCAGGGGTAATGACATATCACACCATAGAAACAAAGAGTTCCACATTGGTACACAGGCCTAATGACATATCATAACATAGACACAAATTGTTCCACAATGGTACTCAGAGCTAATTATCAACATATCATAACATAGAAACAAAGAGTTCCACAACAGTACCCGGGGCTAATGATTTATCACAACATAGAAACAAATAGTTCCAGACTGGAACCCAGGGCTAATTACATCATAAAAGAAACAAAGAGTTCCACAATGGTAATAAGGAATAATGACATATCATAACATAGAAACAAATAGTTTTATAATGGTACACAGGGATAATGACAGTTCATAGTATAGAAATAAACTGTTCCATAATGGTATACCCAGGACTAATGACATATTATAACATAAACACAAAGAGTTCCACATTGGTACACAGGGTAATGACATATCATAACATAGAAACAAAGAGTTCCACAACGGTACCCAGGGATAATGACATATCACAACATGTTCCACAGTGGTACTCAGGGATAATGACATATCACAACATAGAAACAAAGAGTTCCACATTGGTACACAGGATAATCACATATCATAACATAGACACAAATTGTTCCACTGTGAATGGTACCCAGGGTAATGACATATCATAACAGAAACAAAGAGTTCCACATTGGTACGCAGGACTAATGACATGGAATGTAGGTATAAAACAGGAAATGTATCATGTGCAGAACACAGTCAACTAAAAACATGCATTTAAAACAAATAACGAGGAATCTACAAGGGTAAGTAGAAACAAAGTAGGGACACTTTTACTGACATATTTTTAATATTTGCTTCCATGCAACTACACTCTTATGTATTTGCTCCATGGCTGGACTTGCAACCACTATACCTCTATCTAAACACATTTTGCAAAAAAGTGGATATATAGAGAATATCATGTTAGTGCCTGATCTCATCCAGTTTATCAGTTAAAAATTATTTAATTGACTTTTTTTCCATTTTTTCTGTTCAAAAACACCCAGACGTCGCGATCATCAACTATACGATGACGTCATCAAAAGAAGTGCACCTGACGAGATAGGAACGTAACTGCCGAGATAAGGTTTTATCTCAAGCACCCTGTTTCTCGGCAGAATTATGCAGATCGACATGATAAATGTTATTACATTATTCTTCTAGTAATAAATAACCTTATTTATAATGTAGAATTCACAGAAGAGGTAGAATTATTTCTTATACAGTACAATTTCTTTTGTTGGTTATCCTATCGCAACATTGGACTCGATCTCTATCCGAGAAAGAAAATGTTCATAATATTCAACTTCTAAAGCTTCCAGAATCAGTGAAGATCAAACTGAACAAACAGTGGCAAATGTTCAAGTACCTCCACGGGTCATTTAAACATGGCTCCAGTGACTGGATTGTTGATAGATCATGCACACAAATTAATCATTACACTGATAAATCATGCGATCTGAGAAAGAGAGATCATTCTTTTCCTAATGAGTTTTTTAAAGTCTCTGATGGACTGGCTAGCCATGTGAACTATTTGGGAGAGATTGGAGCACACTGCATGGCTGGTTTGAATAATGACTGCATTGCACAGCTGTTTTCCTTTCACACAAATTGTCAACATTTCATTGCTTTGCTTTTGTACACCATATGTTAGGAACCAAGTGGTATGTATCTTTGAGAGAGTCACTGGGTTTTGGGGCTGTTTTTTCTTTATTTATTTTACTTGTTTACACATCATATAAATAGTTTAAAAAAATATTACCATATCATCCTTACAGTGCTTTGGGGTGTATAGAATCATTGGTAGTAAAGAATCATTTCTTGTTTAAATTCAATTTTCTCAGCTCATATATTTTAGATTATTTTAAAACTTTCCAGGCTTGAAGATATATCATATAAGAATACATTTATTCAACGGTGAAATTTTTTGGGACATTTTTCCATGCAAAATATATCACTACCTGCAACACCTCTCAGAAAAAATGATTCTATACTGCCTGAATGAAGTTTGTTTTTGAAACGAAAAATCATACTGTCACAATAAACTCAGAAATCAATATTTTCTGTTTTAACAAATGTTAGTGACAAAAGTCAAAATGCAATCATCAATTAAGGTAACTTGATGAAGTTTGTCACTTTTAATGATAAAATGAAATTATATAAATATTGGTGCAAAAATGCCTATTAAAAAATCACAGTTTCAGGACAATAATATTAGAAATTTTGCTATCATACAACTAAAAGGGTAAATCTAAATCAGAAATTAAATAAACATTTTCCTTTCATTTTAAAATTAGACATTTAACCCAAGTGATTCTATACCCCCCAATAATTGACTATTTCTGTTTGATTTTCAGTGGTTTTCCTGCTGCTTTAAAGTCAGTAGTGTGTCAATGTGCTGTAAAAACACTATTCAATCTTTTTTTTACATGACAAAAATTAAATGTCACAAAGTATTTTTTTTTTTAGATAAAGCAACAAAAGGAGCAGAGCAACAAGAACTATTTTTTTGATTCCATCTGCTGTCTGTCCATCCCAAACCTTTTGCTTAAATGACAACTTCTCCCCAAAAACTGTTTAAAGTGGTTTACTACAGTTTAAGCCACTTACGGCTTTCATCCGCAAGACATCATCATCATGCCGGCCACCATTATTAAAACAGTTTGAAAATCTACTACTCAAGAATTGTTAAACTATGAAGTTTGTTCAAATGAAGTCCCCCAGTGAGTCAAATAAAAAATGGTGTCTGCCCAGGGGTCCAAAGTTTGATCACATAGATTAGTAGAGAAAACTGTGAAAATGGTTAACCATAACCGTTAACCATAACCATTCACTACTTATATACTACATGCTTCCTATCTAATTACCATCACAAACACCTTGGCCAGCATTTAAAACTCAGTTTAATGAATCTTCCATATTTTATTGAGACACTCAAGATGCACTTAACTATATTCCAGCAGTTACTAATTAGCTAATAGTAACAGTAAGTTCCATGTTCAACATGCAGTCAGCACATTAATGTCTTGTATGCATGCTTTATTATTCTCATAAAAGTCAGAAATCCTTTGATATTTTCTTAAACGGTTGCTTGAAGCATAAACTAGAACAGGGTAGCATGAACTGTGGGGAATGCTACTGTACGCCTTGATTGAGATGTATAAACTAGAACAGGATAGCATGAACTGCGGGGAATGTTACTGTACGCCTTGATTGAGATGGATAAACTAGAACAGGATAGCATGAACTGCGGGGAATGTTACTGTACGCCTTGATTGAGATGCATAAACTAGAACAGGATAGCATGAACTGCGGGGAATGTTACTGTACGCCGTGATTGAGATGCATAAACTAGAACAGGGTAGCATGAACTGCGGGGAATGTTACTGTACGCCTTGATTGAGATGTATAAACTAGAACAGGATAGCATGAACTGCAGGGAATGTTACTGTACCGCCTTGATTGAGATGCATAAACTAAAACAGGATAGCATGAACTGCGGGGAATGTTACTGTACGCCTTGATTGAGATGTATAAACTAGAACAGGGTAGCATGAACTGCGGGGAATGTTACTGTACCGCCTTGATTGAGATGTATAAACTAGAACAGGATAGCATGAACTGCGGGGAATGTTACTGTCCCGCCTTGATTGAAATGTATAAACTAGAACAGGGTAGCATGAACTGCGGGGAATGTTACTGTACCGCCTTGATTGAGATGTATAAACTAGAACAGGGTAGCATGAACTGCAGGGAATGTTACTGTACCGCCTTGATTGAGATGTATAAACTAGAACAGGGTAGCATGAACTGCAGGGAATGTTACTGTACCGCCTTGATTGAGATGTATAAACTAGAACAGGGTAGCATGAACTGCAGGGAATGTTACTGTACCGCCTTGATTGAAATGTATAAACTAGAACAGGGTAGCATGAACTGCAGGGAATGTTACTGTACCGCCTTGATTGAAATGTACAGTTTTGAATGCCTTCTTCTGTTTTATCCCTCCAGGTTGCAAGGCAAGTCAGGGAATGTACGCCTTCATTGAGATGTAGTTTTGAATGCCTTCTTCTGTTTTATCTGTCTAAGTTTCAAGGCAAGTCAGGGAATGTACGCCGTGATTGAGATGTACAGTTTTGAATGCCTTCTTCTGTTTTATACTTCCAAGTTTCAAGACAAGTCATGGAATGTACGCCTCGATTAGATGTACAGTTTTGAATGCCTTCTTCTGTTTTATCCCTCCAAGTTTCAAGGCAAGTCATGGAATGTACACCTTCATTGAAATGTACAGTTTTGAATGCCTTCTTCTGTTTTATCTCTCCAAGTTTCAAGGCAAGTCAGGGAAAGAACGCCTTCATTGAGATGTACAGTTTTGAATGCCTTCTTCTGTTTTATCCCTCCAAATTGCAAGGCAAGTCAGGGAATGTACGCCTTCATTGAGATGTACAGTTTTGAATGCAGCCTTCTTCTGTTTTATCCCTCCAAGTTTCAAGGCAAGTCAGGGAATGTACGCCTTCATTGAGATGTAGTTTTGAATGCAGCCTTCTTCTGTTTTATCCCTCCAAATTGCAAGGCAAGTCAGGGAATGTACGCCTTCATTTAGATGTACAGTTTTGAATGCAGCCTTCTTCTGTTTTATCCCTCCAAGTTTCAACGCAAGTCAGGGAATGTACGCCTTCATTGAGATGTAGTTTTGAATGCCTTCTTCTGTTTTATCCCTCCAAGCTGCAAGGCAAGTCAGGGAATGTACACCTTCATTGAGATGTAGTTTTGAATGCCTTCTTCTGTTTTATCCCTCCAAGCTGCAAGGCAAGTCAGGGAATGTACGCCTTCATTGAGATGTAGTTTTGAATGCCTTCTTCTGTTTTATCCCTCCAAGCTGCAAGGCAAGTCAGGGAATGTACGCCTTCATTGAGATGTAGTTTTGAATGCCTTCTTCTGTTTTATCCCTCCAAGCTGCATGGCAAGTCAGGGAATGTACGCCTTCATTGAGATGTAGTTTTGAATGTCTTCTTCTGTTTTATCCCTCCAAGCTACAAGGCAAGTCAGGGAATGTACGCCTTCATTGAGATGTAGTTTTGAATGCCTTCTTCTGTTTTATCCCTCCAAGCTACAAGGCAAGTCAGGGAATGAACGCCTTCATTGAGATGTAGTTTTGAATGCCTTCTTCTGTTTTATCCCTCCAAGCTACAAGGCAAGTCATTTTAACTTTCACAGATGTGTTACTTCAAACATTGTTTTCTTTACCTTCTGGTTTATGATATTAATTTAGCATTTCTTTATTCATTGAGGGGTAACAGCCAATTTATGAGCTCTTAATCAGGAAAATATGATCCACTTTGATTAGCCAGCAGCTTATGTCAATAAATAACACAGAACCTGATGCAGTGTATTGGGATGGCCTATCAACAACATGTGGTCATCTAGAACTCATTAGACCTCCAGATATTTCTAATCAGTCTGCTACAGGAATGTTAAATGTTACCATAACTATCCAGGCTGGTGTTCATAACCTGCCAGAATGGTGTTCATAACCATTCAGACTGGTGTTCATAACCTTTCAGACTGGTGTTTATAACCATCCAGACTGGTGTTCATAACCATTCATAATGGTGTTCATATCTATCCAGGCTGGGGTTCATTACCATCCAGGCTGGTGTTCATAACCATCCAGGCTGGTGTTTATAACCATCCAGGCTGGTGTTCATAACCATCCAGGCTGGTGTTCATTACCATCCAGGCTGGTGTTCATTACCATTCAGGCTGGTGTTCATAACCATCCAGACTGATGTTCATAACCATTCATAATGGTGTTCATAACCATCCAGCCTGGTGTTCATTACCATAAAGGCTGGTGTTCATAACCATTCAGACTGGTTTTCATAACCATTTAGACTGGTGTTCATAACCATTCAGACTGGTGTTCATAACCATTCAGAGTGGTGTTCATAACCATTCAGACTGGTGTTCATAACCATTTAGACTGGTGTTCATAACCATTCAGACTGGTGTTCATAACCATCGCTTGGACATTATTGTTTTAATAACAAAACTCAGCTTGAAGCAAAACCTTGATTCCATTATATAAGCATCTTTAGGTATTTTACTTGAGCAAAAACAATTACCTAGGAGATATCTTCTTACACTGTGAAAATACCACTGAAATTAATAGGAAACATAAGCTGTCTAAGAACAGGATCATAAAGGGTCTTAAAACTGGGCGATAACTCAAATATGCTGTCGTTCCACGCACCTGCGAGAAATTGCGATAGTTCGCAAGAATACAATTTTGTCCGCCATTAAAAAAGCGACGTTACAAAGGACTACCTAAAAATCTACCAAGATCGGATAAATTAGCAAATGTAATTATTAGTAAATATGTGAATAAAGTATTATCCTTTATTTTTTCATTGATTTTGTTTTAATATAGTGCAGTAAGATACCCAAAATCGAAAAGATCAAAATCATGATTGATTCTGCCATTGTTTCTTTTTTTGAAACACCAGCACTCGCATGAAATGAATGGTGCTATATTTGTACAGTGACCAACTTCAATCTCACTAACCGACTTTATAGGATGTTAAAACAAAAATATTAATGACAAACAAATACAAACATGGATGCAGTTTACAACTTGCATGCCTTTAACGTTGAAAATCTCTCCGTTCTAGCATTTTTTTATGCTGGAAGTTCCACTTATTCCACGGAGGACAACCATTTTTGCATCCAAGGGTTAAAATGTACTTATGCATTTCCCTCTGTCTAACCATGAATATGTGTAAACGTATAAGTTTGAGTAGCGAGAAAGTTTTGAATTGTGCATCGTGTATATTTCTGTGTTGATTAACCAAGTGCAATAATGGGTAATTTTAAAAATAAAAGTATTTTTTGTGTATACATAAAATTTCGATAACAACCGTTTTAAACGTTAAAAAAATAAATTAAGAAATTTTACTCAAAATGTATATCAAACTAACAGAAATGCCCCAAATAAGATAATCTGAAATTTTTTGTCATAAAATGTTTAAAACAACAAAAGTAATTAATGTGTTTTTGTTTGTTTTTTCACCTATTCAGGCCGTGACCCTTTTGCCATTATCAAATCTCGCTGCCGTTTTTCACGGTATTTCGTGCTCAAGGGAGATCATAATTCCTGTGTTTAGTAAATTGTTTTAAGGCTTTGTTTATCTGTAGGACAGTAGTTTTATAATGTGACATCTAATACATAATTTCATATTAAATTGAAAAACAAAACATTAACCCTGTCATATATGACCTACTTATGCTCATGTACGGCCTACTTATCTAATAGTGGCTCATTTTCATTCCATCAACTCAAAGACATCAATACCATGGTATTGTTGTCTTTGATTCCATGTAATTCTAATTTCTAATGTGTTTAGTTTCACAAATGCATAACATAAATAAAATTGAAAATTAAAATATTTCACAATTATTGTATATTTATCTGATGTCAACACCCCACGGGTAGCCAGTGTTTGTGATTTATGGCCTCTGTGAGCCAATTAGCCACAGCGTACCGTATTCTTACATATTCTTACTGTATTATTACGTATTCTTACGATTGGAGGAACCCCTATTTCTTTTGATCGCAATAAACAATCTGCCATAAAACCTAATATTATAGCGACTGTAAATTGATTGTTTTTCCATGGCTATATATCTATGTAAGTCCTAGATGATTTATCAAACCTTATAGTAGACCTAAAGAATATATTGCTGAAAACTCTATTTCACTACTTGTGTAATCCCCTAACATCATTATCACTATCTCAACTCAAAAAGTCTTCCAATGATTATGTTACAAGCCAACCACTGATCTTCCATACTTGTTGGTGTTAAAAACAACACATATTTGTTATGAATTAAGTAATTAATTTACTTTAAAAGCTTAATATGAAAGGGTTTTCCGACGTAGATAATTAATTATACATTTAGCGAGAAACAAACACCGATAATCATATAAGTTTGTTTGATTGATAAAAAGAACAAGGGTGTTAAAACAAGAATAATTAATTAAGGCTACATGATTCATTTTGACAGAATCTGCATGTTTTTGCTTCTAAAAGTACCCAGCTGACCTCTCAATAAACTCTGATAAAGCGAGTACAGGTAAATAGTAAATGGCGGCGTATAAGCCACGACAGCATATTTGAGAATTATTGCAAAAGAGAACAAGCTTCGATAAGAGAACAAGCTTCGGGACCCTTTATTGAATGATCCATTTTAACATGTGTACAATTCAGAGTTACTGTATAGTGGGAAATGTCTGAGACCCATACATGACAATTAGAAATTCCTGCTATTATTAATGCTGCGTTTTTGAAAAACAAAAAACATACAATTTTTTTTCTTGGTTTTTGAAGTCTAATATTTATTTTGCCGTCGAAAAAGGAATGAAATTACGTTATTGCCTTGCTGCATGGTGATAATGCATTCTTGATTTTTTGTGTGTGATAATAAAATTGTTTTCATATTCCATTTCTCTTAATTTAACACACATGGGAAAACCACTGACGCAGAATATATATGATATGAAAGCCAGAACTTTTGTTATTATATTACATCTAATTCAAGCCAAATTGAAACAAACAAAAAAAAACACTACTTTTTTAAAAAAGCAACCGATATTAAAGTAACCTGAAACTGTTAAAAAAGCTTATCATCATTACGTGGTCCGAGTATTAACTTTCATACCCATCCAAACCCTTCTCTAAGAAGTGAAAATGGGTTGTCAGGGTATGAAATAAAACCTTAATAGCGTTAAAATATTTAATAGGTAATTTTAAACAGGTTATCGCATTTCTCAGTAAAAAATGTTTTTAAACGTGTTTTATTGTCGAAAATCATTTTCTAATGACATGTTCATTATTTATTGTTTTTCCCCCAATGAAACTTCATTATTCATTATTCATTTTCTCTTTATTCGTAACTCATTTTCCAATGAAACTTCATTATTCGTAACTCATTTTCCAATGAAACTTCATTATTCAGAACTCCAATGAAACTTCATTATTCATAACTCATTTTCCAATGAAACTTCATTATTCAGAACTCCAATGAAACTTCATTATTCATAACTCATTTTCCAATGGAACTTCATTATTCATAACTCATTTTCCATTGAAGCTTCATTCATTATATACTCATTTTCCAATGAAACTTACATTATTTTTTATTCATTTTCCAATGACAATTCATTATCAGTTACTCATTTTCCAATGACAAGTTCATTATTTATTTTCCTATAACAAGTTCATTATTCATTTTCCTATAACAAGTTCAATATTCATTTTCCAATTCATTATTCATTTTCCAACTCATTATTCATTTTTCTATAACAAATTCATTATTCATTTTCCAATTCATTATTCATTTTCCAATTCATTATTCATTTTTATATAACAAATTCATTATTTATTTTACAATTCATTATTCATCTTCCTATAACAAGTTCCATATTCATTTTCCAATTCATTATTCATTTTTCTATAACAAGTTCATTATTCATTTTGCAGATCATTATTCATCTTCCTATAACAAGTTCATATTCATTTTCCAATTCATTATTCATTTTTCTATAACAAGTTCATTATTCATTTTGCAGATCATTATTCATCTTCCTATAACAAGCCATATTCATTTTCCAATTCATTATTCATTTTTCTTTAACAAGTCCATATTCATTTTCCAATTCATTATTCATTTTTCTATAACAAGTTCATTATTCATTTTCCAATCCATTATTCATCTTCCTATAACAAGTTCCATATTCATTTTCCAGTACATTATTCATTTTTCTATAACAAGTTCATTATTCATTTTGCAGATCATTATTCGTCTTCCTATAACAAGTTCATTATTTTCCAATCCATTATTCATTTTCCAATTCATTATTCATTTTCCTATACCATGTTTATTCGCCTCTCACCGCTGCTCATTACGTGGCCCCACCTTAATTTCATTAAGCGATGGGAAAGCTTATATTAGCAGGAATTTCTAACGGATATTTCGACAATAAAACATATTTAAAAAAAAAAATTACTGAAAAAAAATGCAGTAACCTTTTTGAAGTTGCCTATTAAATATTTCAATTTTACAATATGGAAATGTTTTAAGCCAAAATTAAGGTTTTATTTTTTTTTTGGATGGGGTAATAGAAAGATAATACTCGGACCACATAATGGGGTTCGAATCCCACTCGGAGCTCGACTTGTAAGTGAGGAAGTGTTGACTGTTGATGGCGGGAGCTGTACAGTACTGGTTCTACCCAGGAAAAGTGCTTGGCCTTCCTCCACCACAAATCAAAGTACCGAAGGTACTGAGAGCATGGTGAACTATGATTTGTGCATCCATGTAATGGAAGGTTTCTTTCCAATCACGCATGACATGGATGGACTGAAAATGTGTCCACTCTTCTTAATAATAATACATCATTACATGTAATAATACATCAATGCATTGTAAAACAAGATAAGGTAAGGTATATACAGGAATAAAGAAGGGAACAAAAGGAATGATTGGTTATAATGAAAATTAATCTCCGAAACGCTTCATCATATCTGAACCATATCTTCACAGGTGTTAAAGTTTATCAAAAAAACATCACCAGTCATCACCTATCAAAGTTTGAGTCATTAGAAATGAATATAGCGTCAAAAAGGTCAAGACACCTAATTTTGCCAATTCAAGGGGAGGTAAGTCATAGACCTTTGACCAACATAGCTGAATTAAAATAGGAAACAACCTTGCATTGATATCGACCTACTATGCAAGTATGATTAAAATCAAATGAACACGAGTGTAGTCAGTAGTCAGAGTGTAGCTGAAAGACAGCCATATCCCCCGCTGCACAGAGATTTATAATATACAAATTTAAACATGGAATGTCATTGTAAAACGACAAATTCTCCCTGAAGCTTCCGTGTTCCAAAAAGTGTGACCTTCAACTGAAAGAACATATGTTTTAAATACAACTCGTAGTAGAGACATACAGACTACACATATACAAAACATAACTTATAAATCTTTGTGCTCATTTGATTTTAATCTCACAACTTGGAGTATCCATGGTCTCGGGATATTCTCACAACTCGGAAAACCACTGGTCTCGGGATACCGTTGAAGTTCATTCTCACAACTCGGAGTACCACTGTTCTCGGGATACCGTTGTGATTTAATCTCACAACTCGGAGTGGACATGATGTTCATACACAATTATTTCGTTGTTATATTGTTCAACCATATATGTGAACGCTACTGAGAATTTCACGATTCATATCACTAATTGTAATTTTTACGTGGATTTTTTTTTAAGTCGGCAAATCGTTTGTTGACAATAATCACCAAAGTCACGGTAAATTTCGTCTACCTTACGCCTACACAAAAAATATTTTGTTTCCTGTCACTCAACCGAATCGCCGTTTTTACCCTCGACACAACAACTTTTACCCCTTCATTTTTGTGTTGCTTTGTTGTGTTTTGGCCTTAACAGAATATAATTCAATCAGTTTTGCATATAATTTGAAAATTGTAATAAAAGGTAACATATTTGTGTTTAGATCTACTCTTGTTGTGTAATGTATATCTCTCAATGCTACAGTCATACGTTCGAGTCCCGCTTGTTACGCGTTTGCACATTGAATAATGTTTGGCAGCTACTCACTAACGCATGGCAGGACTGTGGTTCTATGAGTTTGTTTCAAAACAGATGAGGTCTAACTCTACCTCTACCAAATTGACGCATAGATAAAAGTCGAAAAAATCTTTAAAAAAATCCCCCCCCACACACAAAATCCCCCCGCCCCATACCCCCACCACCCCCACACCCCAAAACCCACCCACCCACCCACTAACTATAGCTTGGTGAACCAACCGTCATATAACCTTATGTGTTGAAAATGACGTAAAACAACAAACAAACAAAACCAAGTTTATTAGTCATTACTTCTTTTCGGAAAACAAGTTCATTGTTCATTTCTCAATAACATATTAACAACGTTATTCTTGTATTTCCTTTTGTTAAATATATAATGAAATAAATAAACTTTGATTTATATATTCAATTATAATTTGCTTGCAAACTATTTTCACACATAATACAATTTCATCTTAATAGAAAGGGGAAGTGACACACACAGGCTGCTTTTCTTTATAGCCAACATCCAGTAGGCAATGGCTGCAAATTGTTTCAATAAATTTGTAAATCCTCATTATGATCAAAATAATTAGCAGAACAACATTCCATGGCTTAAATTAAAACAATAAAACACTTCTGTGTTGCCTGGAACATGGTGTATCCAGCTGTGCCCTGATTGAAACTTAAATTCTACAGACATGTGCATGGCATAATCAAACAGGGAATATTTCAATAACCATGCACATGCAGTTTCTCCCGGACTCATTAATAATGGAACAAACAAAACATACTCCCAGTCCATGCAGAGCCATGCTATCTTAACTTATCAGAGGCATCGAGAAATGATTACCCTTGGTAAGGCCCTTCTTCTAAAGAAACTTTTTTTTTACATAATTAAATTGGGAACCTTAATTTCAAGCCCCAGTTAAAATTCATTCCAGATTCATAAAATTAATAAAGAACAAATACCAGTGTAACGCGATCCGTCATAGCCATAGGAAATCTCCCCACACTGGGTTCAATTTTACAAGTTTTCAGAGCGCCAATAAGGAATAAAATTTATGAATTGGTATGGCCATGGATCACCAGCATTGAGATTTGGTATGGCCATGGATCACCAGCATTGAGATTTGGTATGGCCATGGATCACCAGCATTGAGATTTGGTATGGCCATGGATCACCAGCATTGAGATTTGGTATGGCCATGGATCACCAGCATTGGTATGGCCATGGATCACCAGCATCGAGATTTGGTATGGCCATGGATCACCAGCATTGGTATGGCCATGGATCACCAGCATTGGTATGGCCATGGATCACCAGCATTGGTATGGCCATGGATCACCAGCATTGGTATGGCCATGGATCACCAGCATTGGTATGGCCATGGATCACCAGCATTGGTATGGCCATGGATCACCAGCATTGGTATGGCCATGGATCACCAGCATTGAGATTTCTACATTGTTCTTCTCAATTAGCATGTAATCAATAACTGCACAGCATATATGTGAAACATCTTAGAATATTTGTTGGTAATTTGAATGATTTCTTTTTTAAGGAACTAGGTGTTTCCTTAATGCGTTTTTAGGGCACACTTTCACATTTTGTTAATTGTTTTTACACAATTGACTGTATGATCATTTCTTTCATTTAAGATTTATTGCAATAACAATCCCTGCAGCAAGTGCCAAGTGAACTACCCATATTGAACACTGGCTACTGTAACATTATTACAACAGACTACCCATATTGAACACTCAGGCTACTTTAACATTATTACAACAGACTACCCATATTGAACACTGGCTACTGTAACATTATTACAACAGATCACTGTGTTCAGGTATTCAGTTATTTGAATCTACTTCGATAATGACTGCAACTGTGAGGGCTTAGTGGTTGGGTGCCGCTTCCTGACTGGGTCATACCGCTTCCTGACCGGGTCATACAGCTTCCTGACTGGGTCAAAATGCTTCCTGACTGGGTCATACCGCTTCCTGACCAGATCATACCGAAGTCTTCATAAAAATTGTACTATAGTAGTTCCCTTGCTTGACCATAGGCATACTTATTTTCGGTAGTTACAGCTAGGATTGGTCAGCCCAGTGCCAGTATAAGGTTGTTCCTGAGCTCAATGCTATACGTAGACACCGTCGTGATACAATTGAAAGAGCCACGTAGAACTACATACTTTCGAGGGCTGTTCAATACTGGACCTTTCCTATATCACACTCATTTATTGACATAAACTTATAACATTCATACATCTCGTACTCCAACTCATAAGAAATCAAATGGTTTAAACAAAAAATTGATACCATGTCTAGTTACATTGCATTGAATGATATAATAGGGTGAGAAACGCATTTATGGAGCAGTCCAAAATGTGACGTCTTTATTTAACAACTGCACTTAGTGAATGGCTAAATATGTAAATTAATAAAGTGCCAAAAGTAGGTCAAGGTAATTCATATTGACCCACTTTTCATTGGAACATATCGCTGTCGTGTAGTTATCAACATGTGTAAAGTCTGAAAGCTCCAAGGCATCTGGTGTTAGAGAAATGGACTTGAATGAAAAACTTTGATGTAAATAAACGAAGTGTAAAAGGTAGGGCAAGGTCATTTATATTGAATCGATTTGGGTAGGCACATATTGCTGCCATATAGATGTAAGTGTGTATGAAGTTTGAAAACTGTACGGCTTTTGATATCTGAGAAATTAACTTAATCAAAAACTTGAATGTAAAAACGGGATGTACAGTACGGACGGTCAATGTAATTCATACTGACCTATTTTCATTGAAACATTCCGCCATCATGTAGTTATAAATATGTGTACATTTTGAAAGCTGTAAGGCATTTGGTGTTGAAGAAATGGACTTAACAAAAAAATTGAATGTATCAAACTTGAATGTAAAACTTTAATGTAAATTAACAAAGTGTAAAAAGTAGGTCAAGATCAGTTATATTGATCTGATTTGGGTAGGAACATATTGTCCTCATACAGATGTGTGTATGAAGTTTGGAAACTGTATGGCTTTGGTATCTGAAAACTGAGTTGACAAAAAACTTGAATGTAAAACTTCAGTGTAAATTAACAAAGTGCCAAAGGTAAGTCAAGGTAATTCATATTGACCCACTTTTCATTGGAACATATCGCTGACATTTGTAAAGTTTGAAAGCTCTAAGGCATCTGGTGTTGGAGAAATGGACTTAACAAAAAACTTTGATGTAAAAATTTTGAATGAAAATCTTTGATTTAAATTAACAAAGTGTAAAAAGTAGGTCAAGGTCATTTATTTTGACCTGATTCGGGTAGGAACATATTGCTGCCATATAGATGTAAGTGTGTATGATGTTTGAAAACTGTTCGGCTTTTGGTATCTGAGAAATTGACTTAATCAAAAACTTGAATGTAAAAACGGGACGTACAGACGTACAGACATGACGTACATCCGGACGGACAAGGGTAACACTATATGCTCGCATCTCTTATGTGGCGGGGCATAATAATCAAGAGGTCAATGACCTTGAAGCTCTACTGATTGATTTTGATTTCAGAAGTAGTCGCTACAAACTTTATTTTTGAAAATTTATTTTTAACCGTGGCAGCCATCTTGAATTTCCGGCCGACCTGAAATTTTGCTAGGATCAATTAGACATCAAGAGCAACATTCCTGTGAAGTTTCAAGAAAATCCGTCAAGTAGTTTCAGAGGAGTAGTCGCTACAAGTTTTCATTATATAACTCTATGTAAACAAAGATGGCCACTGACAGTCATGTTTAACATCGAATCAAAACAATTTTTGACAAGGACCAACATCATGTCATGCTGATCATTTTAGAAAAAGTCCCATATCAATATCACTTAAAGTTTTCAAGAAGTAGTCGCTACCAACTTGTATTTTGAAAATCTATTTTTAGCCATGGCGGCCATCTTGAATTTCCGGCCGACCTGAAATTTTGCTTGGATCACACATCAAGAGCAACATTCCTGTGCAGTTTTATGAAAATCCGTCAAGTAGTTTCAGAGGAGTAGTCGCTACAAGTTTTCATTATATAACTCTATGTAAACAAAGATGGCCGCTGGCAGCCATGTTTAACGCCGAATTAAAACGATTTTCGACAAGGACCAACATCATGTCATGCTGATCATTTTAGAAAAAGTCCCATATCAATATCACTTAAAGTTTTCAAGAAGTAGTCGCTACAAACTTGTATTTTAAAAATCTATTTTTAGCTTTGGCGGCCATCTTTGATTTCACATCAACATGAATTTTTGCTAGGATCAACTAGACTTCATGGGCAACATTTCTGTAAAGTTTCATGAATATCCATCCAGTAGTTTCAGAGGAGTAGTCGCTACAAATAAAAGTTTACGGACGGACAAACAGACGGATGCCGCACCACGGCATAAGGTCTGGTGATCTCTGATCAGTCAAGCTAAAAACTTGAATGTAAAAATGGGACGTGGTCAAGGTAATTCATATTGACCTACTTTTCACTGATACATTCTGCCATCATGTAGTTATAAACATTTGTACATTTTGAAAGCTGTAAGGCATCTGGTGTTAAAGAAATGGACAACAAAAAAATCTGATGTAAAAAAACTTGAATGAAAAACTTTGATGTAAATTAACAGTGTAAAAAGTAGGTCAAGGTCATTTGTATTGACCGGATTTGGTTAGGAACATATTGCTGCCATATAGATGTAAGTGTGTATGAGGAAACTGTATGGCCTTTGGTAACTGAGAAACTGAGTTAATAAAAAACTTGAATGTAAAACTTCAATGTAAATTAACAAAGTGCCAAAGGTAGGTCAAGGTAATTCATATTGACCCACTTTTCATTGGAACATATCGCTGTCATGTAGTTATTAACATTTGAAAAATTTGAAAGCTCTAAGGCGTCTGGTGTTGGAGAAATGGACTTAACAAAAACCTTTGATGTAAAAAACTTGAATGAATTTGATATAAATTTTTGATATGTAAATTAACAAAGTGTAAAAAGTAGGCCAAGGTCATTTATATTGACCTGATTTAGGTAAGAACATATTGCTGCCATATAGATGTAAGTATGTATGAAGTTTGGAAACTGTACGGCTTTTGCTATCTGAGAAATTGACTAAATAAAAAACTTAAATCTAAAAACGGGACGTAGGGACCATTTTCGTGGCGGGGCATAAAAATGTCCACGTAATATTTGAACAGCCCTCGTACACACATTACCATGGTACAATTTACATCTTTTTCTTTTAGGAGTAAAATTCAGTTAAAAAAATAACAACATTTTCAGTGGAAAAACAAGGCAGGTCTCATTTGACGTGGGGAGTACTGACGGACAAAATACGAAAATTTACCTTAAGCATTGAAACCTACACTGTGTAGCCAAAAGTTGTCAACAAATTTGATTTAAGAACTATCGGTCAGCCATCTTTGATCCAAAAAATCCAAAATCGATGAGATATGGTCGAGTGATTTTTTCAACGTTGTACGCATTTTAGGCACGAGCAATGTCAACCATATAGTACATGACAGTAATTCAACACTTTTGATGTGAACATAATATTAGAAAGAATACTTATATGGCAGAAATTGTGCGCTTTATATTCGAAAAGTTTGGTGCAGTTTTACTCAAAGTTGTTTTGTTTTTTATGTGAAATAAACTGGTCCATAAAATAGTCCATTTATCCTGCGAGTGCAGACCAGACATCATTTCTGAATAAAATAAGCCATGTTATCACATCATCCAAAATTCGAAGTTCACCATTGTTAAAAAAAGAAGTTCACCATTGTTAAAAAAAGAAGATATTCTTTCAATGGCATGTACTTTCAAAATAATCACAATGCTGTAGTACATGTTGGCACTGACAGGTTTTAATTGTCAAACTATTATAAATGGCAACTATATTTTTGGATGTATTAAACACAACTGAGTGACTGTGGTGAATAGAAACATGGCAAAACAAGAGTAATTTATTATTATATTCGAATAAAAACAGCACAAACTAAATAATAACATACGAAAACGATCAAATGACCTGTTTATCCGAATGTTTCACCATACCGTATGGTTTCAATTTACAATTCACGTGCATGCTTTTCATGTGTATCATGTGTGTGTGTTGAAGGCACATGGCGTATAAAGAAAATCTTCATTTTTAACAATGGTGTACTTCGAATTTTGGATGATGTGATAACATGGCTTATTTAATTCAGAAATGATGTCTCGTCTGCACTCGCTGGATAAATGGACTATTTTATGGACCAGTTTATTTCACATAAAAACAAAACAACTTTGAGTAAAACTGCACCAAACTTTTCGAATATAAAGCGCACAATTTCTGCCATATAAGTATTCTTTCTAATATTATGTTCACAACAAAAGTGTTGAATTACTATCATGTACTATATGGTTGACATTGCTCGTGCCTAAAATGCATACATCGTTGAAAAAATCGCTTGACCATATCTCATCGATTTTGGATTTTTTGGATCAAAGATGGCTGACCGATAGTCCTTAACAGTGAGATATATCCAGCCCTCAAGGAGTAACAAAAACTGATTAATGAATAACTCAATGTCACCTTGCACATATAAAGCAAATTACCCTTAATCATGCAGTACGTAAAACTATGTACAAAGACAACAGATAATAAACCAATGCATTTTCAAGAGATTATGATTTGATGATAATGACTGACAAAATGAACAGCATCCCAGATATATCCTTGGGGAATTAAAACTAATTCCATGACAGGATGTGATTCATTTTATGTACAAAAAGAGGACAAACAAATCTGTTCAACAAAGTATCCAAGATTATTGAAAATATTACTGGTGATTGCTCTCCAGACTGATATTGAAGATTTTTAATCAATTAGTTCTGAAACAGTAGATGTTCACTTCATCTAGATAGAGGAGAATTATTATACCTGATCACTAGAACTAAGCTCCCACATGTGGCAAATACACCCTAGAGTGTATAAGAATCTTTCATGGGTATCAGGTGAATATTGGGAATTCCAACAGAGGTATAATTGTTTTTATCAGTACTGAGACCCTGATTAAGGCTGCCAGACACATAAAATAAAACAAATAAGTACAAACAGCACGTCTTTAGTAACATACTGCTGTCATGTAGATGTAAACATCTGTGAAATTGGAAAGTTACACGATTTCCATTTTAAAGGAAATGGAACTGATGAAATCCTTGAATGTTAAACTTGCTCATAATGTACATACGGCCATATGGTCAGAAGGACAGAGACTGATTGACAAGGTTAACTATATCATATTTTATAAGATAAAGTATAACATAATAGAAGTTGCTCTATTAAAATTTATATATTGCATTGAGAGAGTATACAGACACATCCATACAAAGCAGCTACACAGCACTACCCTTCTTGAGAAAGTATACTGACACAGCCTGACAAAGCAGCTACACAGCACTACCCTTGTTGAGAGAGTATACTGACACAGCCTGACAAAGCAGCTGCACACAGCACACTTATCATGTACTACCCTTGTTGAGAGAGTATACAGACACAGCCTGACAAAGCAGCTACACAGCACACTTATCATGTACTACCCTTGTTGAGAGAGTATACAGACACAGCCATACAAAGCAGCTACACAGCACACTTATCATGTACTACCCTTGTTGAGAGGGTACACTGACACAGCCATACAAAGCAGCTACACAGCACACTTATCATGTACTACCCTTGTTGAGAGAGTATACAGACACAGCCAGACAAAGCAGCTACACAGCACACTTATCATGTACTACCCTTGTTGAGAGAGTATACAGACACAGCAAGACAAAGCAGCTACACAGCACCCTTATCATGTACTACCCTTGTTGAGAGAGTATACAGACACAGCCAGACAAAGCAGCTACACAGCACACTTATCATGTACTACCCTTGTTGAGAGAGTATACAGACACAGCCTGACAAAGCAGCTACACAGCACACTTATCATGTACTACCCTTGTTGAGAGAGTATACAGACACAGCCAGACAAAGCAGCTACACAGCACACTTGTCATGTACTACCCTTGTTGAGAGAGTATACTGACATAGCCAGACAAAGCAGCTACACAGCACACTTATCCTGCACTACCCTTGTTGAGAGAGTATACAGACACAGCCATACAAAGCAGCTACACAGCACCCTTATCATGTACTACCCTTGTTGAGAGAGTATACAGACACAGCCAGACAAAGCAGCTACACAGCACACTTATCCTGCACTACCCTTGTTGAGAAAGTATACAGACACAGCCAGACAAACCAGCTACACAGCACACATATCATGTACTACCCTTGTTGAGAGAGTATACAGACACAGCCAGACAAAGCAGCTACACAGCACACTTATCCTGCACTACCCTTGTTGAGAGAGTATACAGACACAGCCAGACAAAGCAGCTACACAGCACACTTATCATGTACTACCCTTGTTGAGAGAGTATATAGACACAGCCATACAAAGCAGCTACACAGCACACTTATCATGTACTACCCTTGTTGAGAGAGTATACAGACACAGCAAGACAAAGCAGCTACACAGCACACTTATCATGTACTACCCTTGTTGAGAGAGTATATAGACACAGCCAGACAAAGCAGCTACACAGCACACTTATCATGTACTACCCTTGTTGAGAGAGTATACAGACACAGCCAGACAAAGCAGCTACACAGCACACTTATCATGTACTACCCTTGTTGAGAGAGTATACAGACACAGCCAGACAAAGCAGCTACACAGCACACTTATCATGTACTACCCTTGTTGAGAGAGTATACAGACACAGCCTGACAAAGCAGCTACACAGCACTGCCCTTGTTGAGAGAGTATACTGACACAGCCATACAATGCAGCTACACAGCACACTTATCATGTACTACCCTTGTTGAGAGAGTATACTGACACAGCCATACAGAGCAGCTACACAGCACACTTATCATGTACTACCCTTGTTGAGAGAGTATACAGACACAGCCTGACAAAGCAGCTACACAGCACACTTATCATGTACTACCCTTGTTCTTGTTTTTCCAGAGGCATCAATCATCCATGCACCTGTACATCAGCATGCAATGTAAACAGATCTAATTAAATTTCTTGGAAACAAATTGATACTTTTATCTTGGAATCTGTTTTCTACAACAAAAGCAAACACAAGTGACACAGGAGACCTTTGTATGCAATACCAGCCAATATTACCATGGCAGATCGAATGTACAAGTGTGGAAATTCTGTGAAAAACAGATGTTCTACTTCTACCATGAATTGAAGGTCAAGGTCATGGGTCATGAAAAATTGGTATTGTTGGATAGCTAATGGTAGACTGTTTGATTACTATGGAAGAGGTCAAACTGTGCAGGTTATGCTATTTTCTCAGTATACAAGAATTATATGTCCCGTTTTGTGGAATCGCATTGGAAGTGCATTAACAAAAGGAAAAGATTAGAACTCAAATAATCCTGAATATTTGTACATGTAGTTTGATATGTTTTCACTTTTATTTAGACTTTTTATTTAGACTGTGCTATACTTGAATAATAAATAATAACTTGATAAAAGTTTGTATTGATCCATACTTATATCTTATGTCATACTCAAGGGCATGTTGGTATTGACTAGTTCACATATTTATCAAGTATGTATTTATAATTCAATGGTAGCTAGTACTGCCTAAAAAAATGTGTAAACCTATTATACTGAATGTATCATGCAAACATATTGAAGATTATTAGAGTTCTAATTTTTATCTTTTTCAAATGCAATCTCAATGGGGTTACACGAAAGGGGATATAATTCTTAAGGTGTCTTTAAATCACAATTTTGTAGTTTTCATCATTCCTGAGGCATTAAAGTTGCTACCACACTTTTCTCGAGGACCATTAAAAACAACAAAGTCTCAAATGTAAAGCTGTATCTATCACAAGAAACACCAAAGAAATAGAACAATGAAGTAATGAAAATATACAAAAAGACATTCTTGTTTGCCAATATAAAAACAGTACCCTTTGTAAATTCTGTCACAACTTCTGGAAACAAGAAGGATGAAATGACCAATCAGATGCGTCAGTTTCAAGTTACAAAATGATGTAAAACTGAAAATAATGAAAATTCACATAATATTCTGCTTATCTTGGAAGAAAGTATAGCTTCATATCTCATTAATGCCCTAATTAATTCATTTGTCTGATCATTAGTCTGGCTGTAGATGCAAGAATGGTTGGGTAACCTGACCCCACCCTAGGGATCATCAACAATATGACCAGGCATAAACCAAGGTGTCTGCACTTGCATAATTCATCTAATCATCCCATAATTTGTCTGTAATAACCACCATGCTATATCATGGAGGTAATGAGGCTGAGTTGTGGCCTGTGACTACTCTGTCCAGCTATATAACTTCTACATAGACATAGGAACAGGATGGTTACATCTGAGACAGGTGGGGTTGCCAGAGTATGTTTTGGCCCACCAATATTTTACCAAATTACAGGTGACATTTGACACTCCCAAAAATATGCTTGTGTCCAGAAATGTTACTGTCACAGGGCATAAAACCAATAAACATAAAAAAGAAGCTATGTAAAGTAATTTTCAGATGGCCTACCCTGCATCCCAAGCTCCTACGCCACTGTTCTATTGTCCATTCAACCCTGCCGAGAGGCTAGACTGATATATCTCATCAATTTATCCATCATAGCCAACTCTAATTGGACATTCATATTGGTTGGCAACCTTGAGGGAAAATCACTCATTTTATAACCATCACAATGTAGTATATCAGCCAATCCGCCCATTTATTCATTCACTTTCAAAAAAGATTAATATTTGTATCTACTATATTTCTGTTCATAGCACCTATGCAAAATGGCAATGTGGTGCTCTTATAAAATGTAAAACAAGAGGCCCAAGAAGGCCTGTTGATGCTCCACTGGCTACAGATAAAGTTTATGTATAAGGGGCCATAACTCTTTCAAAATTCATTCACCCGGAACATGGCAATGACATACGCAACTAGGCTTGGTACTGAACATCCCTGTCAAGTTTCGTTGAAATCCAGCCAGAGGTTCAGGAGAACTAGTCTGAACAAAGTTAGTGTATTAAAACCTTTAAGGGGTCATAACTCTGCCAAAACTCATTCAACCAGAATGACAATGAATGGTGCAACTAGGCATGTGCAACTCGTTGACATCCGGCAAGGAGTTCAGAAGAGACTAATCTGGACAAAGTGTGTTTATTAAAACTTTCAAAGGGCCTTTGTTGCATGGTAGGTGAAATTTCCTTTGATGAATGCAGAGTATTAAATCGTTTAATTTAGAGTAACTAAAGGGGCAAGGCTATACCGTACTACAACTACAAGTTTAGTGGAATTTAGAGTACGGTCACTATGACGTCAAAGTGTTACTAAGTACACCATGCTACAAAAAAGATAGAGTCTGTCTCAGCTCGTTGGTTATTTAAACACGTCGGTGGGCTACGCCCATCTCGGTGTTTAAATAAGCAAACTGGCTGAGACCAGACTCTATTACTTAAACTCTGCCAATAATCATTCAACCGGAATATGGTGATGATATGCACAACTAGGCTTGATACTGATCACCCTTGTCAAGTTTCGTTGAAATCCAGCTAGGGGTTCAGGAGAACTAGCCTGGAAAATGTTTTGTATAAAAAACCTTTAAAGTCATAACTACGCCAAAAATGTATAAACTGGAGCGCGACGATGATGTGCATAACTAGGCTTGGTGCTGTTCATCCCTGCAATGTATCGTTGAAATCTGGCCAGGGGTTCAGGAGAACTAGTCCAGACAAAGTTTGCGTATTAAAACCTTTAAAGGGCCATAACTCCGCCAAAAATCATTCAACCGGAACACGGCGCTGATTTGCACAATAAGACCTGGAACTGATCATCCCTAAAAAGTTTTGTTTAAATCCGGCCAGGGGTTCCAGAGAACTAGTCAGGACAAAGTTTGTGTATTTAAAGGGCCATAATTCTGCCAAAATCATTCAACCAGAACACGGTGGTGATATGTACAACTAAGCTTGGTACTGATCATCCCTGCAAAGTTTTACTGAAATTCAGCCAAATGAAGGCCCTTTCATCTTAACGAGTCCAAAATAAAGCATATTTCAGGAAATCAACGGTCATAACTCCGGCGTAAATGTCCCAATCTGGCTGGTTTTCGAACTTGTTTGAGCTTTTAATGATATTAACAATCTGGTAAAGTTTGGTAAAGATTGGATGAAAAATGAAGGCCCTATCGTCTTAACGAGGCAAAATATAGCATTTTTAACTAAATCAGGGGCCATATCTCTATTGTGACTGGTCCGATCTGGCTGATTTTCGAACTTGTCTGAGCTTACATTAATATTAACAATCTGTTAAAGTTTGGTAAAGATCGGATGAAAAATTAAGGCCCTATTGTCTTAACGAGGTAAAAGTTAACAGATGACGGACAACTTGTGGGTGGGCGCTACTATTAGGCAGGAGCTCCTATTAGGGGAAATACGGTAGTAGTTCAATACCAGTGTATAACCAAAACTTTCACATTTCCCCATTAACAATACTTGGAAAATGGTATCAAATGAAACTTCTTTACCCGCCAAAATTACTGTTAATATCATTTTATTTCTTCTAAAATTTAGTTGGGGATGTCTCTAGCCGGATCACTTGCCCCTTCCCAATATGTGTTCGAGCCCTCAAGGGACCAGGAATTTTTATGTGAGGAAGATATCCAGCTGGCTTGTGGAACGTTGGTGGTTCTATCCCAGGTGTCCTCCCATGCACGAAAACACCTAGCGTCGTCCTCCACCCCTGGATGGTAAGTTGCCAAATGACCTTAGCTGTTGATGCGACTATAAAATCCAATTCAATTTAATTCTAAAATGAGTTGCTATATATTTCAGCTTTGCAGAAAAATGAATATGAAACTATTGTAACTTTTGTAACTAGCGGTATATATAAATAAAGAACAAGACACAACAGTTATGTGTTAAGCCCTCCATGTATTGATGATACAGATGTTATATTTAGTAAATTTAAATAGAATTCCAAAGCAGACTTCATAACCGCTGCTCCAAACTAAATTCCATTTTGTTTATTTCGCTCTTCAGGGCATAGAATTTTATTAGATACTGGGACCATACGCTGCTGGACATGGAATGATGACATTAAATATAGCATGTCCACCGCCATATGCATGCCATCTTTGGGATGGTTAAAATTCTGTACTATTAATTTTATGAATATTGAGTTCTGCTCCACCCGGGGCTAGTGGGTGTGAATGGTAGCAAGCATATTTCATTACCATTCGTGAACACTCTCAATCAAACCGAGACTGCAATATTTCGTATTTATTGTGTTCGGCCATTTTCAAACTGGTCCACTCCCATACTCTTTGATAACTTTAACTGCATTTATTAGCTCACATCACCTCATCGTTATTCATACTTTGATGAAGTAACCAATAATCACACCTTCCATATTCATACTTTGACAAAGTAACCAATAATCACACCAATAATCACACCTTTCATGTTCATACTTTGATGAAGTAACCAATAATCACACATTTCAGAGATTTTACTAGCACATATTACAGGTTCACTTCAGTGTTTCACTTCATTTTCCAGGTTTAGCAGTTTTTAAAATCCATTCATTTTGTGTTAATTAACATGTGCTCAGCGTTTATTTGGCATTCGATGTATAGATTGTGCATTGTTCATTCTACATGCATTCCACATTCATTTTCCGCTCTTTCTTCATTAATTCTGCGTTCATTCTGCAATCACCTGGGGTACTTGAATGGAACTAGGTGCATACGTTATGCCGAAAACAAAGGTGTCAAATACAAATACATTTGGTCAAATAATACAGTTTAATTAAATATGTTTTTTAAACCAAAGAGAAGTGAAATGTTTGAATTTATAAGAATTTATTTCATGTTTTCTCTAGTTTATTGAAGTGTTAACTTTTCCAAATCATTTAGTATAACAAGAGGTCAATGACCTTGAAGCTCTACTAATAGGTTTTTGATAGCCAGATCAGCATTCCTGTGAAGTTTCATGAAAATCAAGTAGTTTCAGAGAAGTAGTCGCTACAAGTTTTACTATATAACTCTATGTAAACAAAGATAGCCGCTGCAGCCATGTTTAATGTCGAATCAAAATAATTTTCAGCACAGACCAACATCATGTCATGCTGATTATTTAAGAAAGAGTCCCATATCAATATCACTTATAGTTTTCAAGAAGTAGTTGCTACAAACTTGTTTTTTAAAAATATATTTTTAGCCAAGGCGGCCATCTTGAATTTCCGGCCGACCTGAAATTTTGCTAGGATCAATTTGACATCAAGTGCAACATTCCTATGAAGTTTCATGATAATCCGTCACGCAGTTTCAGAGGAGTAGTTGCTACAAGTTTTTAGTATAAAATTCTATGTAAACAAAGCACAATCAAAACAAGGACCAACATCATGTCATGCTGATCATTTTAGAAAAAGTTCCATATCAATATCCCTTATAGTTTTCAAGAAGTAGTCGCTACAATTTTGTTTTTTAAAAATCTACTTTTAGCTTTGGCGGCCATCTTGGAATTCACATCAACATGAATTTTTGCTAGGATCAACTAGACATTATGGGCAACATTTCTGTAAAGATTCATGAAAATCCATCTAATAGTTTCAGAGGAGTAGTAGCTACAAAAGATGTATACGGACGGACAGACAGACAGACAGACGGACACCGCACCACGGCATAAGCCCTGCTGATCTTTGATCAGTAGAGCTAAAAATGTATTCAATTTGTTCATCATTTGGTAAAGTGTACACTCCAATAATTTAAACTACAGAAAACATGAATATAATCCGTAATCTGTTACTTTGCAATTTGCATTAATCAATCTTCAGCAGATATAGCTATTAAAAGTTCAGAGAAAAATAGCTGCATAACATTCAAGCCATGCTGGTTTTTGCAGCCCACAACAATAAATGGATGACGATTCATGCTGGTGTCAACAACCACAATAATAAGTTTATGTTCATAATCCATAACTAGTTCCAATCTTCAAAAGGAAAGTGAGTTGATAATGCAGAGTTCTTCCTTGCTGAACATTATGTCCCGCTGTGGAGACGATTGGTAATTATATGGCATAACATTATCACACTGCATCAGGCAATATACAGGAGAGGATTATGTATCGTTCGATCAGCCATAGCAGCTTTAATAATGGCTAGTACTGAATATTTTCACAACATAATCGAAAACATCCCCTAATGGATTACATTGAATGACTGTTTGGTTAGGCATTCTGTATAAATAATCATATCATATCAAATGACAATCAACACTATACTAACAATGCAAATGGGATAAAAAAATGTTGTTTTTTTTTCGATATGTATGCATGTTGCAATTTCTGCCGTTTTGCGACAATAACAGCTATACAGTTTGACTTGATAAATGGGTTAATCTATTGTGGTTGGTTTAAACTATTAAGAGAGAGACAAAGACAAATAGACAGACAGAGCACTGATATAATATACTGATAAAAATAAGTTTAGCAAGTAATTAACATATAAATCTTGTTGACCAGATTCTAGGATATGTATATTTTTTATAACTTGAGACCCATAACAGTTATTTTGCAAGGTTTAATCTTGCTCTTTATCTTAATTGTAATTTTAAATGTGAAACAGTATGTTTTAACTAAATGGGAGACATATACAAAAAATAAGCGAAAAAGAAGATCTAAAATACTTCACAATATAAAATAACATTACATTTATTTAAGCTAGATGTGCATAAGCTTGTAAGGGCTTGCTAAACATTTTTTATACAGTATATATAAAGCAACTGTGTACTCGCCATTCTTCGTTTTCTACGCCTCGCCTAATAAACTTGATAGTAAAGGCACCGACATAATATTCTATTTATCATGTAGATCATGCACATTTTCTGTATGAATTATTATTATTATTTTGCAGAATGTTACCCTTATTGAGGATGCCGCCATGTTGTTCATAAACGCTGAGGGATTCCGCATTGATTTGCTTTATTGGTCAGTGACTAATAAAGCAAAATTTATTAGGTCATCCCTTTATTAGGCAGAAAAGTGCATGATAAAATAAAAGCCTTTGTTTATCCTCAATGTATTACACCTCTGTTTAAAGTCTCATCAGAAGGACTGGTAAGGTAGGACATACTTTTTACTGACTGACTAGCTGGTACTGAAGGTTGGTACGTACTGAAGGTTGGTTTACAACAAAACTAGCTCTAACTTTGATAATATATCAAATTTCAATTTCTCTTTTTGTTCTGAGAAAAAAAAAAGTTTTAAGGGCAATGAACTATGTAATAATATATCACCTATGATATCTTTGGCAGTTTTAAGACATCTAAAAATGAATGTTTTATTACAACTATTCATAAACAGGATCAGATTAGACCGTTGTGAAACCAGAGACTGATAAGTGAGCGATTTTTCCACACTTTACAACCCATCATAATGACACAAGAGTAATATAAAAGTTTATATAAAAATAAAAAATAGGTGTGTTTCCACTAACGGCCTTAAAAAAAGAGATAGGTTGGTCGTTTTATCTTTTTTCTCTCTTTTTTTCCTTCTATTTTCCAGAATTTGATAGTTTATATCAACAAATTTCCCCCCCCCAGTAAAATGAAAGGTCCACGGTTTATAATAGGGGCGGGAGGAGAAGTCGAAACACACCTTTCTGCTTTTTTTTTATTGTCCAACTTATACATGACCCTGAAAGTCAACGCCCCCATTATTCAAACTGTTTCTCCATTTTACAGTAAAGCCATTTTTGTAATGGTCATTATGATAAAGAGAAGGATTATCAAAAAACAATCTACAGTTTTAAAGCAACAACTTTTATTCTATGTTCTGATTCAGCATCTGGTAAGGAACAAGAGGTCAATGACCTTGAAGCTCTACTAATTGATTTTGATTTCAGGAAGTAGTCGCTACAGACTTGTTTTTTGAAAATCTATTTTTAACCGTGGCGGCCATCTTGAATTTCCGGCCGACCTGAAATTTTGCTAGGATCAATAAGACATTAAGAGCAACATTCATGTGAATTTTCATGAAAATCCGTCGAGTAGTTTCAGAGAAGTAGTCACTACAAGTTTTCATAATATAACTCTATGTAAACAAAGATGGCCAGGCAGCCATGTTTAACGTCAAATCAAACGATTTTCGACAAGGACCAACATCATGTCATACTGATCATTTTAGAAAAAGTCCCATATCAATATCTCTTATAGTTTTGAAGAAGTACATGTAGTCGCTACAAACTTATTTATTTTAAATCTATTTTTAGCTGTGGCGGCCATTTTGAATTTCCGGCCGACCTGAAATTTTTCTAGGATCAACTAGACATCAAGAGCAACATTCCTGTGAAGTTTCATGAACATCCGTCGAGTAGTTTCAGAGAAGTAGTCGCTACAAGTTTTTACTATATAACTCTATGTAACCAAAGATGGCCACTGGCAGCCATGTTTAACGTCGAATCAAAAAAAAAATCCACAAGGATCAACATCATGTCATGCGGATCATTTTAGAAAAAGTCCCATATCAATATCACGTATAGTTTTCAAGAAGTAGTCGCTACAAACTTATTTTTTAAAAATCTATTTTTAGCTGTGACGGCCATCTTGAATTTCTGGCAGATCTGAAATTTTGCTAGGATCAATTAGACATCATGAGCAACATTCCTGTAAAGTTTCATGACAATCCGCCAAGTAGTTTTAGAGGAATAGTCGCTACAAGTTTTTACTATATAACTCTATGTAAACAAAGATGGCCGCTGGCAGCCATGTTTAACGTTGAATCAAAACGATTTTTGACAAGGAGAAACATCATGTCATGCTGATCATTTTAGAAAAAGTCCCATATCAATATCACTTATAGTTTTCAAGAAGTAGTCGCTACAAACTTATATTTTAAAACTCTATTTTTAGCTTTGGCGGCCATCTTGGATTTCACATCACCATGAATTTTTGCTAGGATCAACTAGACTTTATGGGCAACATTTCTGTAAAGTTTCATGAATATCCATCCAGTAGTTTCAGAGAAGTTGTCGCTACAAATAAAAGTTTACGGACAGACGGACAGATGGACAGACGGACAGACGGACGACGGACGCCGTACCACGGCATAAGCTCTGCTGATCTCTGATCAGTCGAGCTAAAAATCAATGTATGCAATGGGATGTCCTCTAAAAAGCAATAAAGAGGAACTATTTTTTGTGTCTACCTCCTTCATCTGTAGGCGCCCATCTGTAGGGCAAGAGTACTCAAGGGCAGATAATAGTATTGTGAATCCTGAACTAAAAATCAACATCAATATCTTGGAAATCAGCTGCAAGTCAAACTGTTATTAACAGCAAGCATAAACACATGTATAAAACGTCAGAAATGCAGAAACAGGAGCCCTCCGTTACAGTAACAAGATCTCCATCTCCAGACCAATCATTATTAAAGTGCAATTTAAGACAAACTAATATTAAGTTGTTACAGCATTTAAGGTTTTCCTGCATAAAATTGCAGTAACTCATGAAGTATCTGCAATTAATATGGCATATCGTGCGCTCCTGCTGTTAGCCGCTGTCTTATTGGTTGAGGGAATTGAATTAATATTGCTGCCTATGGTTAATATTGCTGCCTATGGTTAATATTGTTGCCTATGGTTAATATTGCTGCCTGTGGTTAATATTGTTGCCTATGGTTAATATTGCTGCCTATGGGATTATAAATCTTCGGAAAGAAAGTTTTATTTTTCCATTTACATGTATACTGTTTATATTATGACAATAACAAAAAAATTAATGGGACAGGAAAATGCTCACCCCAAAATGTATCCAAATGAAGATTGGTTGTAGATCTCTTCACTTTCTCTCATTGCCCTTTATCATTGTGTGCACTAATTAAAATCATATCCTAATTAAGCTTTGATACTCTCCACTATAGGATCTGACAACACTGCCTTGGAGGTCACGTCAGATCGACCTTTCATCTAATCAATATTTATGAGAAGATCCATTAAATTCAACAGATGCACTTCAGATGACGTTTGAGTGAACTGAACAAACCAAAATCCAAGAAGTTCACTATAAATGGCATGTTTTACATCAAAAATACAAAGAAAATCATAGGCGCTGTCATGTGTTTTGAAAATATATATTCCACCGAAATTATTACGACATTATATATTTTAAAAAGTGAGTCGTAGTACGTCTGGCCTGCTTAGCTCAGGTGATACGACGTCGACTATTGACCCACGAGTGTAATGTTAGAGTGGGTTCAGTCCCACAAATTGGTACATTGTTTTGTACCGCTATTAAATTCTGTCAAACATATTTTTTATTCAGTAAATATTCAATAATGGTTGGTGTGTTATGTTTGTCACAGAATTTTTTTTGTGTTTTATACACTAAACATTTCAATACTGAGCGTAGACTGCTCCACAGCGGTTTACTGAAACGCGACATGCGCAGTGAAGCAGTCTATACCGAACAATTTTGTAGGCTGAAATCTGATTGGCTAATCATAATGTCAATCTGACGTGACCTCCAATGCAGTGTTGTCAGATCCTTTGTAGCCTTTTAACGAGATTGCATTGTGTAAAGTTTCATTGCAGTCCCATTAGTAGTGTTTGAGTTTTACTCTGGACAAGAATTATAAGTATAAAATTCCAAATGGCAAGATTCTTGCACTCTCCACTTCCTCTCATTGCCCTCTATTATCGGGTGAAGTTTCATTGCAAATTCCAAAAGTGGTTCGGAAGTTAAGCGCTGGACAAACATTCTAAGTATAAAATTACAAAGGGCAATAACTCTTATTTGAATGAAGACAAAGTCACAGTTCTTACACTCTGCACTTCCTCTCATTGTCCTCTATCATTGTGTGAAGTTTCATTGTAGTCCAATAAGTAGTTTGAAGTTCTGCTTTGGACAAAAATTCTAAGTATAAAATTACAAAAGGCAATAACTCTTGTTTGAATGAAGACATGGTTACAGTTCTTGCCCTCTGCAATTGCTTTCATTTCCCTCATTGTGTGAAATTGTATTACAGTCCCATGAGTTACTAAGGTTGAAAGTTAAGCTCAAGACAAGAAGTATCAAATTACAATGGGTATGAACTATAATTTGAATGAAGACAGAGTTATGGTTCTTGCAATCTGCACTTCCTCTCATTGCCCTTTATCATTGTGCGAAGTTTCATTGCAATCCCATACATAGTTTTGAAGTTAGTTCCGGACAAAAATTCTAAGTATAAAAGTACAAAGGGCATGCAATAACTCTAATTTGAATGAAGACGGAATTACGGTTCTTGCACTCGGGACTTCCTCTCATTGTTCTCTATCATTGTGTGCAGTTTCATTGTCTTCCCATCATTACTTTTGAAGTTATACTCTGGACAAAAATTAGATTGATGGAAGGACGGAAGGAAGGACTAAGCGGCGACTATACGAGGAATGTTCGGAAAGTAATCCTTTGATTATTTATTTCAAAAGTAGAAACAGTTTTGATTACTTTAATTTGAGATGACCTTCAAAGTAATCTCCCTTAGCCAAAATACACCTTTTGAGCTGTTCTATCCAATTTTTGGAGAAAAAAAATCATAGTCTTGAAGTGGTATACCCCTGAGATACTGGAAAATGGCAGACCCAAGGGCGCATCTTGATTTATATCTTTTCCCAGATAAGTGGGATTTCAGTTTGAGGAAGAGAAGTCTGGCAAGTACAGTGGCTGAGGAAGAACAGTGACTTTTGCTTTTTGCAAAAAATCGGTTAATATATGTGCCTTGTGTACTGGTGCATTGTCATGCAGACAGCGAATGTACTTGAGACTTGTTCCTGGGTGGCAACATTTGTAGTACCGCTTCAAGTTTTTCATAAAGTTTTTGTAAAATTTTCCTGTCACAGTTCAGCCTTTTGGAACTGCCATTTGCATAACTGGGCCACTATGAGTGAAAACTATTGCGTACAATACCTTTTTAGCAGTTCTCGTCCATTTGACACAGGTAAAAAAAGAACTTCATGTTGTTTTTATGCAAAATAATGCTCTAAAGAGCTCTAAGGCTGTTCGAACAGCCCTCGTATGCTCCCCTGAAAATTTGGGGAGCATAAAAAAAACTGTCTAGCATGCAAAATGAACTCACACAGCGGGGTATACCAGTTTTTGTAATGTTGGTACAAACAAGTCTGCTCCATCTTTGAAACTTTCAATGAAAACATGTGTTGTGGACCACAGTGATTGGATTGAAAAGATGACCACGGAGGCACATAACAAAGGCATATCCAGGCTTTCATAAATTATATGCACGAAAGTAATAATTGAGCCGAAGGTGTGAATCGATCTAAGGGTGTTTGGGGACATGGTCTCTGCCCATTCCCCATCCCACCACAGAAAACTTTGACACAAATGGTTTAATATGGTGTTATCTAGCGATTTCTAGAACAATTTCTTTCATTTTTTTCCGCAAATATTTATTTTTTATTACTCTTGAAAAAATTATACGCACGCGTGCAATATGAACATGCAATATTCAAAACAATGTTTCTACCGACATCACATGACTGGGAAACCCCAATTGCGTGTATTCCGGATACAGACTATCACAAAGCTACTGTTTATTATCCACTGGATCGGCTGATTAGGTGTTTATTTGTCCGGCTATTCAAAAACAATATTGTTCAACCTCAAAGTTTAGCCAAACACTAACCTACAAAACAACTTTAAATTATAACATCATTTTATCCAACTTAATTATTTTATCTAACCACTGTTTCCCTCTGTATTCATAATGTTAATGGTTGATTAACCACTGTTTCCCTCTGTATTCATAATGTTAATGGTTATTTTATCTAACCACTGTTTCCCTCTGTATTCATAATGTTAATGGTTGATTCAAGTAATTTTCAGCTATTTCTGTTCAAATTGCCATAATTTGACCTTTGAGGCTGTAATTTTGTGTGATATTTATTATTTCAGTAGGACTTTGTGATGAATCCTGAGACTCCCTATTGATCTAGGTAATGATGGTTAATGGTGGTAGGTCCTTGATACCAGTAATATAAATAATGCATATGCCTATAATTAAATATCTTCTTGTATTACATTTTCTATGGGTGAAAGATCGGATGAAAGATCGGTATTTCTCAGTGAAAGAAAAGTCATAATATTAATTAATATTAATAACTAACTCGGAACAAAAATATTAACTGACTGTGCCATACAGTTGTGACAATAAAGTGTTGAGGATGTTGATGTCATTGGCCAAGAACATTTAAATTTCACTTGGAATCATACAAAACCTGTTTAACACTTGTGAATAATTTCATTATAACTGAACCCCAGCAGTTAAACTATATCTTTAAAATACATCATTTTTAATTCTCAAAAAAATTGTTGAAAAATACCTGAATATGACAGGTGACCTCATTCCTAAATGTCACTTAAATTAAAAGCAGCCAATAGAGTTTATAACTGTATCCAATAGCAATGTGAGACCATTCGGTAGAGTTTACAACTACATGTATATCATATAGCCTTGTGAGACCATTTGAAAGAGTTTACAACTGTATCCTATAGCGACATGAGACCATTTAAAAGAGTTTACAACTGCATCCAATAGTAACGTGAGGCCATTTGGAAGAGTTTACAACTATATCTTATAGTAATGTGAGACCATTTGGAAGAGTTTACCACTGTATCCTATAGTTACAGGCGAGAACATTTGAAAGAGTTTACAACTGTATTCTATGCAATGGGAGACCATCTGAAAGAGTTTACAACTGTATCCTATGCAATGGGAGACCATCTGAAAGAGTTTACAACTACATCCTATAGTGATGTGAGACCATTTGGAAGAGTTCACAACTTTAACTTATGTGAGACCATTCTGATTTGTCAGCACTTACGGTGTCAGACCAGTCAGGAACTACTTCCGGGTCGTAGGGTGCTGAAATAGTTCCTTGAAAGAATCCAAAGTTTCTATTTCATCGTTAAATCTAACCTGAGGTTAAAGTAGTATGTCTGTTGTCACGATTAGTAAGTATTTTACTGTGTTTGTCAGGATTATTTCTTTGGAGAGGATGAGCACAGAGGTTAGGTAGAGATGTGGTTTTGACAGATGTTTATTTCAAAATCCGCATGGTGTGAATGAATGACACGAAATGTTGAAAAACTGAATCGGTGTTTTATTCCAGATATGGGACCGTTTGCTAGCCAAAAGTGTTTAATACACAGAATAAAAGTGTATTTAAGCGAACGAATGTTGTGTAACTTGTGACTGATCTCCAAATATAGCCTATATTGCATTGTGTTCACTGGGCTGATTTTCACCGGTCTGACACCTTACGTTCATATAGTCTAAACATTACCCTATAGCACCACAGTGACTGAGACCATTTGGATTCTACAGTCATGTTAGGCCGTATGGATGAATATCCGACTGGTCAATAGTTCACGCTTATATATAGTCATCCCTGTATCTTACAATTACCTCTGTAAGATTGATGTAATGTCTGGTAATTAACGGCTAATTAGTGAGTCATATTAAGTTAGTACACAAAGGTCATTGAGGAGCACGGAGAGTCCTCCATTAACAGGAGTGTTCAATATAGAAGCGTAGGGACTCTCCGAATGTTAAACCAAATGTCAAGCACATCATCTAATAGGTTTTGATGGAAACTACAATACACAGCAAAATGGGTTCATCTATTCATAAAGCTACGTAAGTGGCACACAATCATATTTGGAAATATTGTATACCAGATCGCAGAGACCTTTTGTTAGATTGGTGCGGCTGCCATTCAGTATAACGGGGTTCATGGTTCATAACACACTAAAAGAGTTCAGGTTCAATCATATGTCACAAAATATAAATCTGGAATCGGTCTGAATAGTTGTTTCCATTTTCCATGTATTTACAAAGAAGATAGTTCAACTTAAACTATCTTTTCTATACTGAAAGGCCCATGAAACAGCTATACTGATATGGCCGATGTCGAGGGTTGAGGAGTTTTGATGTCAAGGGGTGAGGAGTTCCGCGTTGACCCCTTGATGTATCAATTTTATACTGTACTTTGTCAATAATTACTACGTGATGTATAATAACAGTTTGGCAAAGTCAAAAGAAAAAAAAGCCCAACTTGATTGCCTAATTTAAGCCATAGCAGGTATCTACAATACTACATCTCTGGCCACAGCTCAATCCAGAAACAACACACACTGAATACAATACTACATCTCTGGCCACAGCTATAATCCAGAAACAACACACACTGGAAACCTCTTCTCAGGACTGATGGTTATGCCTAAAACAATGCTGAGTCAATGGTCGGTATGACAAACACCCATATTGTCTGCATAAACTGAATGGTAACGTGCTTTAACAGAGGAACCTGCAATAGTTATACATCCATTATCCAGGAGTCTGATGCCACAACACACTAAATGAAGCTGAGATTGTCCAGCAATCGCCATGGTAATGCACCAGTGTGATAACCTATTGGCAAGCAATTACTCTGCCTATTATCTTCCTTACTGTTGCATGCCAACGTTCCATGGATTAGCCACTCCAGCCCTATACATACCAATGTTATGCCAGATATGCTAATATTTGTCATTCCTCTTCATTCTACAAATGGTCTATAAAAATAATGGCATTACAGGATTATCGCTTAGCATTCTGTTTCTCATTCCTGGTAACTTGGCCCCACTAAGTGCTCCTCAACAGTCCAACCAGCGTCTCAGTTGGGACAGTTTGGTTTTACCACATTTACCGTATTAATTGGGACAATTATGTATATAACAATTTGTACACCAATAATTTTCATGAAAATAGCTATTTTCTGTGTCACAAAGTGTTAATCATAGGGAAATATTCTCAAATCATTATGCAAACAATGGTTGTGATTGTGTATTTACTAATTAAGTCAACTGACCCAATTACTGATTAATTATTACCTTTCACAGCAGCATGACATGTATCATCTTGGATGCATCAATCAACATGCATTTCAATTTGGGTCAACATGTCATGCATGTCCCCTACAATACATTATGCATTAGGGCAGTCACTTCTACTATTTTAAATCTAAATTACTAGACATTTGTAAACAGCGTTTGATGAAGAAAACAAACATGTCCATGGAACACGAATGCCTCACTTTGGCGTTGTTGACGATAGAATCAAGCATCAATAAAGCGTGCAAGTATGACAATAAATGCTGAAAAGAGGATCCCTTGGAAGCAAAAATATGAACAACGGAGAAAAATAGTGACTTGGTTTTACTGAGTCTGTTCATGAGAGGTAATAAATGAGGGAGTAGATGGGAAAAAATAAATTAATGTACAATTACTATATACTATTACAACAACAAAATGGACACCAAAAGCTAAGTATAATATTTTGTGATTAATTGCCATATGCCCCAATAAAATATGATTTAGGAAAAAGCCTCCATATTGATTCATATGTGTATAGTTTTAAGGTTTATCATCCCTCTGCCATTGAGATCCCTCAAGGCATGGCACATTTGATTGTGGACTGATCAATTAATATTGCCCAGAACTTTATAATTAATTACAAAATTACCACAGTGGTTATATGGAACATAATTTATAGCCGACAACCATATGCAGATTATAGGATAACATAAAAGCCACAATAAAAGTCCAATTATAACCAACTTAAAATTATCTTGGGCAGAACACTATCTTAATTTGCATATTGCTGTTTGGTTAGGCAGATATCTCTGTCAAGTAATGTCCAGATAGCTTTTAATAATAAAGATAAAACTTAAAATACTACTGCACCTCTAGGTCATAAATGAATCCATGCAAATGACTTCAGTTTTTTAAACTAGGAATCCAGCTGGCTTGCGGAACGTCGGTGGTTCTACCCAGGTGCCCGCCCGTGCACGAAAATTGCCTGGAGGTGCACCTGGGGTCTTCCTCCACCAATGGAAGCTGGAAAGTCGCCATATGACCTTAGCTGTTGGTGCGACTATAAAATCCAATTCAATTAAACTAGGAAGAACAAAAGAGACCATAATGATTGTAAACTAATTTTGATGAATGAAAATGTGTAAAACAGACCTCAAAATTTCCCTCTATGCCAAAAAACGGTCACGCCTAAAACATTTTATTTGGTTCTTTGAACTGTTTGTTTGTTTGAATTTATGAAAGGCCTTCAAGGTAACATAAAACAAGAGGCCCAAGAGGGCCTGTGGATGCTCTACTGGCTAACATGGGTCTTATAACATCAATGAAGCGAGTGACTATAGTCTTAACGAGGCAAAATATAGCATTTTTAACTAAATCAAGAGCCATAACTCCTCTGTTACTGGTCCGATCTGGCTGGTTTTCGAACTTGGCCAGTAGAGCTAATAAAAAAAATAAAAAATAAGAAAAATAATAATTAAACAAATCTGGCAATGTTTGGTAAAGATCAGATGAAAAGTGAAGGCCCTATCGTATTAACGAGGCAACATATAGCATTTTTAACTAAATCAAGGGCCATAACTCTGCTGTTACTGGTCCGATCTAGCTGGTTATCAAACGTGTCTGAGATTTCATTGGTATTAACAATCTGGTAAAGTTTGGTAAAGATCTGATGAAACATGAAGGCCCTATAGTCTTAATGAGGCTCTTCATTTTTCATCAATTTTTGCGCACAATATGACCTATTTATGTGTCGACGTGCCGTAAAACACCATTCATTCATTCATTCTTAATGAGGCAAAATATAGCATTTTTAACTAAATCAAGGGCCATAACTCCACTGTTACTGCTCCGATCTGGCTGGTTTTCAAACTTATCTGAGCTTTAATTGATATTAACAATCTGGTAAAGATTGGTAAAGATCGGATGAAAAATGAAGGCCCTATCATCTTAACGAGGCAAAATATAGAATTTTTAATTAAATCAAGGGCCATAACTCCGCTGTTACTGGTCCGATCTGGCTGGTTTTCAAACTTGTCTGAGCATTCATTGATATTAACAGTCTGGTAAAGTTTGGTAAAGATAAAATGAAAAATGAAGGCCCTATCCACTTAACAAGGCAAAATATAGCATTTTAAACTAAATCAAGGGCCATAACTCCGCTGTTACTGGTCCAATCAGGCTGGTTTTCAAACTTTTCTGAGCATTCATTGATATTAACAGTCTGGTAAAGTTTGGCAAAGATGAAATGGAAAATGAAGGCCGTATCGTCTTAACAAGGCAAAATATAGCATTTTAAACTAAATCAAGGGCCATAACTCCGCTGTTACTGGTCCGATCTGGCTGGTTTTTAAACTTTTCTGAGCATTCATTGATATTAACAGTCTGGTAAAGTTTGGTAAAGATCAGATGAGAAATGAAGGCCCTATCGGACGGACGACGGACAACTCACCATCCCATAAGCTCTGCTGGCTCTTGACCAGTAGAGCTAAAAGACGATTTCCTTGTGCTTCTGTCTCTCAAAAGCAACTGTAATGCTTATGATACATACTGTCTTAATAAGTAATTTTCTTTGGGAAAATAATGTGCAAGTCTTTGAGTTCGGTAAAAAGCCAGCACAGGCATTGTTTTTATATTTATTTTGAGCCATTCCTGGCATTAAGAGAGGGTGAAAATACGAAGGATTAGATCCAAGAGGGCCTGTGGACGCTCTACCGACTAAATATAAAATTGTGTATGAGGGGCTATAACTCTGTCAAAAATTGTTGAACTGGAACATGATGATACTATGAGCAACTAGGCTTGGTACTGATCATTCCTGCCAGTTTGTGTATTAAAACCTTTAATGGGCCATAACTCTGCCAAAATTCATTCAACCGGCGATGACATGCGCAACTAGACTTGGTACTCATCACCCCGCCAAAATTCCTGGAAATCCAGCCAGGCGTTCAGAAGAGACTAGTCTGGACAAAATTTATGTATTAAAACTTTTAAAGGGCCATAACTGGGCCAAAATTTATTCAACTGTAACTACGGTGTTACTAATCCGAATTGGCTGGTATTCAAACTTGTCCGAGCTTTCATTGATATTAACAATCTGATAAAGTTTGTAAATGATCCGATGAAAAATGTAGGCCCTATCATGTTAACAAGCCCGAATGATAGCATATTTCAGAAAATCAAGGGCCACAACTCCAGTGTAAATGGTCCAATCTGGCTGGTTTTCGAACTCGTCTGAGCTTTCATTGATATCAACAATCTGGTAAAGTTTGGAAAAGATCCAATGAAAAAGAAGGCCCTATCGTGTTAACGATGCCAAATTATAGTATATTTCAGAAAACTCCAGTGTAAATGGTCCGATTGGGTTTTCGGACGACGACAGACATGACGATGGACATGACAACGGACAACTCACCATCCCATAAGCTCTGCTGACCTTCGGCCAGTAGCTGCTAAAGGTTCATCTGGCCTATTCATAGATATCGAGGATAAACTACAGTTTGTGATCGTTCAAAGTATAGACTTAGACTTGATTAAGACGCCACTGACTTCAGACTGGTTTAAGATTCCCACTGACTTCAGACTGGTTTAAAACTCCCCACTCTGAGTCTCACAATTATTACTGCAATATTCCACAGCCACATCTCAAACTAACAACCTTTCAGTAGAAAGGCAAGAATGCTTCTGCTAAACTGGATGAAAATATGGGCTTAGTAGCTCAGTGGGTTAGGCCTTGTGCTTTTGAGCTAAGAACCTCTGCCCGATATGGCTTCACTCCCTGGTGGAGACTATGGACCTCTGTCTGGTATGGCTTCACTCCCTGGTGGAGACTGCAGACCTCTTCCGGGCATGGCTTCACTCCCTGGAGGAGACTACGGACCTCTGCCCGGTACGGCTTCACTCCCTGAGGGAGACTACGGACCTCTGCCTAGTGTGGCTTCACTCCCTGGTGGAGAAAGGTCTGATGGGAAGCTTTATCCTTCATCTCATCCCCCTCTGCTGTCCAAATATAACCTAATATGATGTATTAACTGGGCATAAAACCATATTTCATTTCAAACCAGTAGGCAGCAGAAAATAACCTGCAATTAGAGACTTGTTCACTCTTGCATTTGAGTTACAGCAGATAATTAAAGTATGCAGTGAAATAGAAAATATAGCTATTTTTAATTAAATTCTATAACCAGACTGAATAATGAAACCCACACACAGTCCACTGAACCTGACGTAAGTATGGTGTTGCTTCCTTGAAAAATCAGCAGGAGCTTTCCTAGAAACACGTCATTTTCTCCGGCAGTGATGTCTCTTAAGATTTTAATATCCAATACATTCTCCCCATGAAAGCACAACACCGTGCATTGCCTGCCATGCCCACAATCCGGCTTCGATCATAATCCATCAATCCCCTTTACAAAAGCCGTGGGAACGATAGAATCACTGCTGCTGCAACATGACAATGTCTTCCTGGCTACAGCTGAGTCACCTAGCGATAGTGTGTCCCTTAATTCACGTTAATTATCACTGTGGTGACGTGATCAACGTCCCAAGGTCTTGGGTTTCAAGGTATGGCAGGTGTCCATGGCATTACCTGGCCGAAATTAGGTCCAAAACTGATTCACCTGTCACAAAATGAAAATTTACGACTTCAGAGCCATTATTTTGGAATCAAGTGATTCTCGAAAGCACAGTCAACTGGTGATTAAAGGAACATCAGTAATTTGGAATTCAATAGAAATATCCAACAAACACAGAAACACCAGCAATTTGGACTGTTATTTCTACTTCCTATTAAATTTCATCAATCGTAATTATATTTTGCTATTGAAGAACAAGATTTTTGTTGTTGATTTTTTCCTTCAAGGAGTTAAAATTTTCCTAAAATTTAAAACGTTATGGTTTGTGGATCAAAAAGATTCTGTAACAAACACGGTTGATACCTTCAGTAGCGTAGTTAACTATAAGGCCAAAAGACCCAGGGCTGCATCATTTTCACATGCATGGTTGAAAAATATAACAATGAAATAATAGTGTATGAATTTGTCGAATTGTGAAGTGTGTTTTTTCTTAAATTTATATCTAAACGTCCTACGTGTTCAAAATTTTATCGGGGAAACATGCCCGGACCCCATTAGAAATAGACGGACTGCACATCAAAACAGATCTAGCTACGCCCATGACTTTGGACCTGAATTTGAGTTGAGGTCCTTGATGATATTGACTATATATTTATTAGCCAGGGTAAGACTCGAGTGTTGTAAGAGCGTGAATTATGCACTGACACAAGAAAACGTAATAGTAAATCACTCCAAGATAAAGAGATTATTTAACTGCTGGCTTTGATTATATGGAATTGTAAGTGTGTGATTATTTACACTTTTAAATCATTTTTATTCAACGTTATTGGTGGATGACGTCGGCGACATGTAGCAACACTTTAGTGACATCATGATTCAATGTCACAGTTAGTTATTTTTGTGTTCGGAGTTAATTAATATAAGCGATTATGAATATTCTTTCACTGAGAAATCAGGATCTTTCACCCACAGAATAATAATAATGAGTCATAAACTGCATTCTTGCCAACTTTTCTTGTTGAATTTACACACAAGTTCATGATGATATTGGTCTATTTGCGAAAATCAAGGCCTATACCTGGTGACCAAATATATAAACCTTGTCATGTTATAAAGAATCTTCTAATTCACGAAGAGTAAAAGAAGTTTTTGCTATTTCAAGACATGTTAAATTTTTTATAGAGTAAGAAAATCCACAAGTTTCTTTAAATAGGTATTTTCTAAGTATTATTATTTAATTTCTACAAGTTGTACAGTCATAAAATGTCAGCAAATGACACTTCCATGTAATTAATTTCAGCTAAATGAGAAGAGATTTTCAAAGATAGACATAAAAAACTTTAACAAAACAATACTGACATTTTAAGAAAAAACGTGAACAAGGCCGGCATATTGAACATAAATAATAATAATCATTAGTCTTACCAATGGTGCAATAAAACAAAGAGATGACCCATTAAAATATCAATGGTGCAATAAAGCAAGGAGATGACCCATTAAAATTCCAATGGTGCAATAAAACAAGGAGATGACATTTAAAATTCCATATTAACTAATAGAAACTGGAGAACAACACACTACACTTTCATTTCAACATGATGGCCTGAGGTATATAGTACTAAGGCTACCCATGAATAAGTGGGTGGTTAATCGCCACCACTCAAAATTGACCGTAATACACGGCCTAAAATGTAAAATGAACTTCTAACTTATCACATACCGTATTTCTCCTATTAGTAACGCTATGCAAAGTGCAAAGGGGGCGCTCTTATTAGTTAAAATTTTCAATATCTTTCACCTCATTTCCTGACTGTTTCCTTAAAGAATTACTTTACAGCGATCTTTTACTATGACACCGGTATTGACTAAACCTAAACCCGACTGTATATGGGGTATTTCACTGTCATCACTATGTATCTGTATGATACACATTTCCGTTGAACTCGACGACGATTACAACACGGGTTGTTTGCATATGAATTAAATAATAATTAAAGATGAAAAGTCAATTGAAAGAAAGAAGATAAGTAAAAGCGGTAATTTGTAGTGATGATGATAGCGCTTTATGGTTTATGTCATAGACCATACCAGTGTCGTAGTAAAAAACTTCCGTAATCAAATGCATTAGTGGTAAAGATGATTTTTTTGATTTTATTTAGAAACTTTTGGATTTTTGAAGAAGGTAAGTTTTCTTAAAACAGGTAGGGGTGCTTCTATTAGGGGGAATACGGTAACTTGCGGTGTGGGAGTGTAATAAAGCCATTATATAGTTACCATATTACACTAGTTAAATAAATATGCAAATAAGGCAGGATCATCAGGTGGTATGTACTGTATACCTCCCACCATCCGTAAGAATCGACGCCCTCTCACTTCCAGGTTGAGCTCCCAGTGGGATTCAAACCGGCAGCGTTGAAAGGCGAGAAAATTTACAATGCAACGTTGTTAACCCCTCGACCACGGAGGCACTCTGTTTTCAAGAAAACATCGCCTAAACCTAGAATCTTAATGTCACGACTAAACCTAGAATCTTAATGTCATGACTAAACCTAGAATCTTAATGTCACAAAAATTAATGTATGTAATGAGAAACAGCTAGGGCCCTGTTTTATTAACCCATTTTATTCGGGATACCGATCCATCAGTACCTACCCTTTCTATTCGGGAAACCGATTCATCAGTGTGTACACATGTGCTCCATAGAAACGTGTGAAAACGTCATTCGAATATGTGCCCGAAAATAACAAATTCAATAACGCATGCGCACTGATTTCTGTTTACTTCCGCATTTTTCAAAGTAGAAAATTCTTTCAAAAAAGTGATTTTGAGTTTGTTTTTTGTGATTTAGTCGGGGAATTTTTCAAAATTGCGAACATTGACGATGTATCGAGTGAAGGTAGTGACATTGATGTCTGAAATACCTCCGATTTTAGTTCTGAAGACTTCGAAAATGAAAGTTTTGATGACAAGAACGTACTGAATGTACGGGGGAAGACCTGCTGTTGGTCGGCGACCGGGAGTCCGCGACTACAGGGTTTTTTAGTCCCGGATTCGAACTCGGACTCATATTTCGAAGGGTTTCATGCCAACTGGATTACGGACAACTTTACTCCAAGAAATCCTGACCCATTTACTGGGGTTGAGGGTGCTACAGTACAGCATCCACAGGAATACCAACCCCATATTTTTTTGATTTTATTTGGGGTGATGAACTGTGAAAACACATGGTTACAGAAACCAACCGGTATGCAGACCAGGAACGAACATGGAATCCGCTCCTCCCTTTGCCCCAAAATAGTTGTAACTTTTGAACTACTCAATGGATTTTGATGATTTTTGGTGTGTGATGAAGTGCTTAAAATTCTTTGCAATATATACAATGGATTATTAGAGAAAAAATGGATATTTACCACAGAAAACATACCTTGAAGTCCAGGTATGACTTTTTTATGTCCCGATTCGGCGCTTCCCCAAAGTTTATAATTTAAAAAAGAAACTTTTTTTACAAGATTTCTGCCTTTTTATTTATATCAATGTGTAGGTATTTCAAATATCTACACAATGATATATAGTTTTTTTTATGTTTATGTTAATACTTACTTGGTAAATTACTAAAATGTAACTATACCGATTTGAATTTGTTGCTGTAGCATACTTCTGAAAATGTTCAGATATTCAGGACTTATTTTCTGATAGGGTTCCAGAATGAAATGGGTTAAACATCTTATGATAAGTCTCACATTTAAAATCGTTCACTTTTTTCACCCTAGCTATCAATGTAGACAATTATGTGTGCACTTAGTGCAGAAATATCACATATATAAGAAAATGAAATGAAATCACGTTTATTTGAAAAGTATGACTTATAGTAAAGCATTTAAGAAATTGATTTACGATCAAAATGGTCGTAAGTTGTTTCATAAAACGGGCCCTTAAGAACACTTGATCCACTGATGGGGTTGGTACCAATGTAGATATGTTAAAGCATGTAACCCAACATTTAAACTGTCCCCAGACTTCAGCTTTGCAAATCTCTAAATATTTCCCGAGTCCTATGGGATAGGCGCCTTCGAAGAAGGAAAATATTTATTTTTCCAACAGTTCATAGATATAAACAACTGATTGATTGAGTCAGACGAGAAATCTGCATTCAGATCACACTTCAGAAAAAGTACAACACTGATATGCTATTTCGGAACAGTCTCGCCATCACCTAAATATTCTTTATAAATCTAATCGCATCGCACAATTCCCCAATCAATGGCAATCAATTGTTCCTGATTACACAATACACCAATTACAAGCCTGCATACGCTACCATACTGACAGCGTTCATGCTTTATTTCGTCTGAAAAACTGGTGAAAAAGAGGAGCAAATCCCAGGTTCACTAATTCCAATAGACTATACATATATATCTCTGCCATTTATAAATCGCAATTTGTGCCCAACCAATCTCAAAGGTTGCTACTGTGGTGAAATTGCATTTGTAACACGATTACTTCCCTTGTTTTAAATGACTCCATTTACTCAAATAGCAACAAAGTGCTTCAAAAATTGTTTTTACTGTTTTATCAACACAGGTCAGTAGTAGGTATGTTTGGTTGTTGAGTAGGACTCAAATTTGCTTGAAATACATTTTAATGATCATGACACTAATTTAGTTGTATATACAGTTAAAATATGTAAGTGATTTATGTAAAACTGATGTTTGCCAATTTCCGTTGAACATCGCCAAAGTTTGGTGAGCTGCTAGAGGTGGCTCTGAGTCATCTATTATAAAAGGGAAAAGCACTTCAGTTTTTGGGCACTTCTTGTCTGACTGTCCGGTATATGTTAAATAAATACTGCTCCTATTTTGAAGGATTGTGTATCCGGGTTCTCTCGAGAAGCCCCCGCTTCCTTGAGAGGGTATATGTTAGCATAGGGCTTACTGCATGGGTGCAGCTGTAGCTATCCTTGAGTTAGAGCCTTGTCATTGGAAGCCCCGCTTTTTTGATAGGGTTCTGTGTGACACAGAGAGGGTGTTACAACACTCGATTAATCCGGGGGTAGTTATGGCCTCGTACAATTGTAACCAATTGATTCGAGTTCTTTAATCATTGTTTAGAATCATTGTTTTGTACATATTTGTACTAATCAACGGCTAGGAAAGCCCCAAGAAAAATTATATATATTGTTGTATATTGGCAAAACGTTACACTACCATAGTGAAAGCATTTGTGTTTCCTTTCATCTGATGTAACAGAGTATCGAACCTGTGACCCCTGGTTTACGAATTCCAATGCCAATCGATTATATATGTCTTCCCTTTATTAAATGCAATTTGTGCCGGAAAAATCTGGAAAAATGTAATGGTCCTTAAAATCGACCAATCACCTTTAACTTCCTCAGTAATACAAATCCTTTTGTATGAAATTCTAGCCCAACAGGCAAAAACAAAGGAATCCCAGAATATTCTATGAATAAAAAAATATTATGATATCAAATTCTGATCATAATTAAAACATGAACCCTGCGAAATAACGCTGACAATTATCAAGCATTGAACACACCTGAAATTTGAGTCGAGGGTCATTAAGACGTGAATGTATCAACAAAGAACGCCATCGATTTCTACCAGGGGAGGATATTGAAGTCTGTCGCTCGGAGAGATTGCAATCACTTAAAACTGCCAGTTGTTTGTTCTGCAATACAACCATTTACAATAGTTTTCCAAAACACATTACAAAATTACCGCAGGGTGAATTTATAATAATTATAATCATTTGAAAGGTTAGTTTAACTTGCAATTAGTACCAGAAATTAACGCATTAACAGGCAGTGGTACAACCGGATTATCCTAGCAATTAAAGAATCATCATATTGGCACTCTTGCACCATCGCTGATTTACAGCAAAATTCATAGAAACAGGAAGTGTCTCCTGTGATCATGTTAGAAAATCAGAGCGACAAAGCTAATCAGGTTGAAGTCGGATAAACCAGTTCCTGTTTAAACTGCATTCTCAGGATTTCAAAGAACTCAAATATCACTGCACGGAATGGCTCGGAATGGCTCGTTTATTCTGTAATTGATCAGCATGATTCTGCCTTATCAAGTGCTAATATCTACTCTTATTCTGTATTGAATTGTAAATTTCATTCAAAAGAGCGAGATTTAATTAAAATAGAGCAAGATTGCAGTAAGCTGAAGAACTCAGTTAGTACCCATTTTTGTTTTATTAGTCCAATCAGTTGGTTCCATTTGTTTTTAAGCAGTTTTGTACTTCAGAAAGACAAGTTCCATTGTCAGTTTCTTAACTGTCAAGGCTTGATCTAAATGACAAAGAGATGCAATGGTCCATAGTTTTAAAATATTTATAAAAAATTCAAAGTGTCTTCAATAAAATGTGCACACTATGCTTATTTAATTGTGATTTAATTTGCCTGTAACTCGCAGGCTGATCAGGGTTTACAACGTCTCGCTGCTGATCAGTTATTTCCCCAAAACACCCCTTTGTCACATAAATGGAATGGTCTTAATTCAAAGAAAGAACAGACCATTATATATAAATGTATTGGGTTTAGGGTTAAACCAGTGTGACTGAAGAGACATGCATGTGTGTTTCATATGGAACTGGAATGCCCTTCTTTAGTGGCATCAGTCACATAAAATGAAACTTCCATGTCATTTACCAAAGTCCAAAAAGTATGTCAAGGTCATTCCTTTCTTTAATTTGGAAAATACTAATGTCACAATTGTTTTAATATAACATCTTCAATAAAATAAGGATAAACCAGTGGTACCCCCGATTAAAAACTACAATCGGCTTTGAACTTTCGATAAAGTCATCCAGTGTTATTACATATGTTTTAATATCACAGAATATGAAATGAAATAATGCAACAGCATACACGAGACATCACTTGATAAATATAGTTAAGTATTTATGATTTATTTAATGAGCAAAGTGTTTACCTACCTTTATATATAAACAATATCGTACATCTTGGAGTGTTGTCTCTCGGACTAATCCAAAGCAATTCCTCTGGTTTGAAAAGGCAAACTGACGATAACTATACCTATATGAAGTATAAAATGGTCACTTGCCGCTTCGAGTGTCCACACTTGCTGGTTCAAGTATCCATTTTATCGATAAAACTAATTTGTGACAACATTAAATCAGCATGCACAGTCAAGTGTCACACCTCGGCTAATGTCCTGAGTGGACAGAAACCAATTATCAAGGAAAACATCCAGGTAAATTAAAGATTTAATTTTTATTTTATCTTATTTCCATTCTCTCCTTGAGAACCTCAGGCCAAATAAAATTATACCTGTGTTTACTGTAACATTGCTGAAAAAAATTGGGTAGGTAGGTAGGCATTTTTTTTTTTTTTTTTTTATTTTTTTTTTTTTGGCGAAGTTAATTTAAGGTGGTGATGAGCTTTGATGAATGGGAAAATGTGGTAGTTTAAAAACTACAATAGATAACAATATGAAATTGTGTATGTGTTATTGTTTCCCAAAAGGCATGGCAACAACTGGCTCTTTTCCCAATCACTTGCAATTATTGCAAAGGGGTAAAACAGTTTAATTTATTTTTCGCAAGTCCGGAAGAGGGTCTGTTCCAAAACAGCAGGACAATGAGCACATGAGCCGGCCGTGATAGCGTGAACATAATTATTAAAAAAAAAAAAAGGAGTCGGGGGTATTTTCAGCGGGTCGGTCGGGTTATAGTAAACTCAGGTATAATTTTATTTGGCCTCATTACAATACGATACCATTTTTTAGTATAAAGGGATAGATTGATGTTTCGGAAGATGACCTTTATTTAACTGTGTTTGTCATTAAATATCAGTAGGGTTACTGAGATAGATAATCTGTTTTTGAAAATGACCCCTATTTAACCATATTTGTCATCAAATATAATTATACTGCAGTCTTGCAAGGGCACGATGCAAAACGGGATCTTTTGGAATTTAAAGGGGGTACATCAGACTTTGGGGCCTAGGTAATTTTTTAAAAACATAAAAAGTATGAAATGACCAATTTAAAATGTGAAATATAATTCATAGATATAGATGGAACATTTTAAAAGTTTCCTATAATCCTTGCAATAATAAAAGTTATATAATTTACAAGTCTTAAAAGTCCGTAGAGAACTCCCCAAGTTACAAATAGCTATCACGCAGAGCAAATCGGTGATATCTACACGACACTCGCTTTGCAATACAGTACAACGCCAAGTTTAAAATAGCTATCCCTGGTGCGTCACCATAGGTAATACCTTCTTCGGGTTGTTTATTTTATATATTCAGCGTAATTTCTTTTGGTGTTTTATGGCTAATGTAGTTTATTTTTATCAATTAAATACATAATGTATTTGAACAATCCTAAAAATAATACCAATCCTGATTGGTATTAATTCCTTTAAAAAAATGATGGTATTATCCTTTTGTTTCTTTGTAACATAATCCTTAGAATCCTTAGAAGAAACATTCGTGCCTTCCAAATATTTATTTTCTGATCAAACCACACAAATCTGCCAGAACAAAATGTGGACATGAATGATTTGTGTCTTGTCTGCATTCTAATCTTCGACAGCATGTCGAAAATTCTCATTCTACATTTAAATAAAGATCTGTCAAACACATTATTGGAAATTACACTTTCTGTTGACATCTGACAATATTTACGGACAAAAGAAACAAAGGGAATTAAACCAAAAACTATAATAATTAAAGGATTATAACAAGCCCTACCTGATATGGAAGCAATTTTAAAAGATTATTTTCTATCTCTGGGATGCACGAGTCCACCAATTTTCAATATTGCTTTTAATCCTTGCAAAATTCCACAGAATAATTGTAGCATGGCACCAGTAATTAACTTAATCCAGTAATTACCTCCCTTTAACATTAAATTTATTAAAAATGGAGACAACTCTTCACAAGATAGTAATTAAATTTTCGACCGCCTTATTTAAATTTCTCCCACTATCTCCAGAAATCAAAGACAGATTATAAAGCTAATTGAAGAGTGGGAAATTTCACAAGTTTTATGGCTGTTAATAACCTGTTATCAAAGTGTCACCCCACGATTTTATGTGACTGAATGATCAAGCTCCACTATTTATGGGTGATTTATCCTTGTATGGGGGACTACAATGCTGCATTCAGACTGACCACAGGGAATAAATTGTGAGATCCATTAGTGAAAGTTTGTGTTGGCTTAAGGGCCAATGGTCAAAACATCGCTTTCTTTAAATGGCCATTAAAGACCATAAAAATAAAGTTAATTGAGAATCAGAAAAAGGACTTAACTAGTTTAAAATTTTCTCTATCAGTTTAATATAAAGGAAAGCTCTAGGAAGTTGACAGTCATTTCTATTTATGACAAAAAATTTAAGTTACAGAATATGATTTTTTTTTCTTTTATAAATGACAAAGGTTTTCAGGTAGTGAAAAGTTTTATGACAAAGAAAGTTGCAGTAGGTGACAATTTGTTAGAAAATGTTAAAGTTTAAAGACACATTTCCCAGCTGATTGTAGTCGTTGAAAAGTCATGGATAGCATGCTTTTTAACTGCTTACTTCTCGCTGACTGATTACCACAGAGACATTATATTGAGGCCCCATCACAGTTTTTTTCTTTTCATTTACTATTACCTTAGTTTTTGATATAAGATATATTGTAACTAAAAAAAACACTAGATTGTTTATTATGGGGGAGCATATAGTCGCCGCTTTTTCCGTCCGTCCGTATGTGCGTCCGTGCGCTTTTTGTCCGGAGCATAACTCAAAAAGTATTCTTGATTAAAGTTCCTGTGAATGATAAGGATAATGAGACGGAGTGCAGTTCATAGGAACCATAACTCTAGCTTCACTACTTTTTTTAATTATCTCCCCTTTTTGAAAAATCTTATCCGGAGCATAATAGAGTTCCGTACGGATTCATTTTGAATAAGGAAAGGTTATGAATGAATGAATATAAATACACTAAAAGGAAGCAGAACAGGAAATGTTCAAATCTGACCACAGAGTCACGATTTGAACAAACTTGGTAGATGACCATAACCTTAAGGTAAATGCAAAGTATTAAACCTCTGGCTATTGTAGTTTCAGAGATGAATATTGTTGAAGTGTTTCCCTATATAAGTCTATGTTTAATATGTGACCACTGGTGCAGGTCCAAATTTGACCTCAGGGTCACCATTAGAACAAACTAGTTAGAGGACCATAAGACCATGTTACATGCAAAATATCATAGCTCTATATCTTGTATTTTTGCAGACGATTTTTTAAGATTTGTTAAATGAAACGGATAAGCCCCATTGCGGGGGGCATTTATGACCTCAGGTGCACCATTCGAACAAACATATAATGATGCTTCACATAAACTTGGGGTTGTCCGTGGTCGAGTGGTCTCAGACTTGAAATCACATGTCCCTCACCGCTGTGTGTTCGATTCCCCATGGGGCCAGGACTGTTAAGTATGAGTATCAAGCTATCCAGCTTGCTTGCGGAACGTCGGTGGTTCTACTCAGGTGCGCGCCCGTGCACGAAAAAATGCCCGGGTTTGCACCTGGGGTCTTCCTCCACCAATAAAAAGCTGAAATGTCGCTAAATGACCTTAGCTGTTGGTGCAACTATAAAATCCAGTTTAATGAATTCATATAAGATTTGATTGAATTCCGACAAACGGTTTCTGAGAAAAAGTCGTCAGAAGCAAAAGATAACGACGACAACGGACAGAGAACGGACGGACGACGGACGAAGAGTGATTCCAAAACATCACATTGAGCCTTCGGCTCAGGTGATCAAAAACACTGACAGATGACAACGATTTTTGAATTTTGAAGTCCCGATGAGTTTCTTGCAGTTGAGATTTACTAAAAACTGGCAGAGAAGTAATTGATAATAGAGTATATTGTGCTAAAAATACAAAAACTATTAATTGTTAACATGGGTGTTTTAAAAAAGTCCATCTATACATAGTTGTTTTAACATATATACAAGTGCACATAAAATGCAAAACGGTTATAATGTTTACTACATTATTACCGTATACACTCTTTATGGGACGGGCCTCATCCTTTGACAAAAAACTAATAATCTCAATTTTCTTGTGCAAATGTATTTCTAACAGCGATTTACAGTTACCTATAGAAATTCTCTCCCCCCCAAATACAACAGGCTCGAAATGTGTCTTTAAACTCAGTCAGCAGGGGCATCAAAATGTTACAGGACCATTCTGATAAATACACAGGGCCTAAATTAAAATACTGTTTGTTAGCCCTTGTAACCTACCCAGCAAAAAAACACTGGGTAGGTAGGTAGTAAATTATTTTATTTTATTTTATAAAACTATATTTTCTTGCATATTTATCGGAGTTTCGGACTCATTTTTCTGGCTGTTTTTATCAGGCATTTTCATGAGTCACTGCGCTACTAAAAAGATCATACAAACATTTCATCATACTATAGACACAGCGTGTGATTTTCTAAATGAACCCGAATAACATAGACTGTTAAGGTAATAAATAATTATTCAACCAAAAAGGATAATAAAAGACAAAAAATATAACTCAATTGTCGTCATCGAAGAAAATAAAAAAAATAATTTGGAAACGCAATAAAATATTTTGGGTCGGGGCTAAAAATCCGGGTCGGTAGGTAAAGGGCAAACAAACAACATTTTAATTTAGGCCCAGGCCTTTACTGATAAAAACTATACACACTTTTTGAGATCTGTGTTATAGACGGTTATACAAATCAATGGGGATTCATGGCACATAGATACATCTAGACTGGCATTAGTCCTTAATTAGTCCTTAATATTATAACATTTTAACTACAACCTATCATTATAGAATTTCCATAGCACTGAAAGAGGCAAATATCTCCACTTATAAATTCAGCCATCTTGAAATAAAATAATTATTTTATTTTTAATTTGTCTAAATTTATTATTTATAGTCTAATTTATAGACTGATACCAGTCTAAGATAGATCTATTCTTCTGAAATACAAAAAAAAAAGAAAAGTTATACATATTTTAAGAAGTTAATTTCCTGCCTCAGTATCCTGAAGAAATCATGCATATTAAAAGTTTGCATTCTAACAAAAGAATAATAGACTAGCAGGAATGTGAGACGTATATAACTTATGTCACGTGATGTCATCGACTTAAAGAAACCAACCCGCCAAATAACAACAACATTACACTACAAAACCGTTTATCAAAACTCTATCCAGGTGTTCAGATTATATAATAATGTATATGTGCTGAGTAAAAGTTTATGGTTTATTCACGGGTTCTTAAATACCTGTGATTGAATATGCTTAATATGAAATATCAACTCAATTCGACAATCCAGTTTTGGGATGTGGCCTGGCTCGTTAAAGCCGTTTATATTGTGTCTATAGAGTTTGAATTCTCAAAATATGTGTAAGTTATATAAAATTATTTCTTGCATACCGGACAAGGATATCCGTCATTTTACCGGGGCTAGATATTTCCATCTCACCCTAGGGTCGAGATAAAATTCACGCGCGCCAACATCCGGTATGCCGGAAAGCATGCAAAACGTTAGTAGCTGGCGGCGTCAACGCACAATAAGTCTCTGATATGCAAGAAAAAGAATCTATCATGGGTATTCGGTTCAGATAGGGAATTCCAACCCTCGGTATAAGTGTTTTAATCGGAACCTCGGCAGAGCCTCGGTTCCGATAAAAACACGTATACCTCGGGTTGGAATTCCCTATCTTCACCGGATACCCATGAAAGATTCTTATAATACATCATCGGCAGTAGATTTAGAAATGGTGTACATAAGTTGTAAAATGTGGCTGTTGTTGGTGGCATACTACTTTAAGTTAATCAATGTGTGTATTATGCCATTTATATCATGTCTTTTTTACACTCCCAGAAATGTTTGAATCAATGTGTTATCTGTCTTTTAATCCTTAATTACTATTAAATCTCAATTAAAACTTAAATTGATTAACTACAAGATTTCATTTTTATACAAAACATTACCATAAAACATCTAAACAAATAACCTCTTTAGACCAATCAATGTCAGTGATTGGGTTCTTTTAATGACCCTTAAACAGTGATGTTCTAGCTGGTTCTGTAAATGGTCTCATACCACTATTGATTTGGGGCTTCTGATTGGTAAAAAGGTATAGGGTCTATTAGGGCATATAGTCAGATTGTAAGGTTGATTCTGATTGGATTAAATAACCCAAATCATAACAAATTCCCATAAAACATCAACATATTATATTTCCATCATAAAACATGTTGATTTAGGACATCTGGACTGAAATTTGCATTTGTATGAATACAATTCATAATTTTGCATTTCAAAGATGTTGAGATTTGATTTTATTTTCAGTAGGTGATAAAATTTGTGTTACTCGGTTTTTATCCTTAGGTTCTATAGTAAAATAAAAATCTTCGGCAGAGTAAAAGGATGATAATTTTCAAGATTCTGATCTTAAGAGATACATATATTGAATCAATTTGCATGAATGTGCATGAAATAGACAGGGTTTTAAAAGAATCACACTGCAGATACCTTAATTTTAACAGTAAACTTGGTTGAACATCAAGGATAAAGACCGAGTTTATCACCTACCAGAATGTATTGGTTATGTCTTATTCCTGGTCACTGATTGGTCAGTTTTTTTGATGATGCTCTATCAAAATTATGAATTGTACTGAGAGTATATTTTCAAAAAGTAAAAGTTCTTTACTGCCATTCTGGGGGTACACACCTTCAGTGAAATATTAGAGGCTGAAAGCATTAATTTCCCCCAATTTGCTGGTCATTTTTGAGTGTCTCAAAGATAGTTCTTTAAAAAAATTAGGTTTAATCATCCGTTCGGATATAGGAATAGGGGTTGTAGGCCAAAAGACTATGATGGAGGCCTATGGGAAATGCAATCATGGTATATGACCAAATCCCAAAGAAGCAATACAAAACATGGAAGGCATCAGGCAATGCATTCATTTGATTACTTATTTTATTGAATAACAAAAGCTCCAAATTGAACAACAAAAGGCCCAAATGGAACAACAAAAGGCCCAAATTGAACAACAAAAGGCCCAAATGGATCTGATGTACTCGCAGTTTATAGTTACGGTACCAGCTGAATGCATCATATAATGTTTCCATTGTTAGTTGCCAGTATGTTTTATATTGCTCGAAACAAAAGGATCAAGAGCCTTATTAATGTATTTTGACCAAAAGCACTTTATTTGTATAAATTTAATGGTTCTTTATTTTAATTAGACATTTTGTGCCAAATATAAATGCTACTGGCTAAGCATTTAATGAGATTTTCAGAATATTTTCGCAATATCTTTACGTCTACAAACATGGGAACCCTAGGGCAACGTCGGTTTTACACAGGGGACTATGATAGGGTAAAATTGTCGGATCATTCTGGGAAGATACATACTTCTTTATTAAATTCTTTGACTGCAGGGTGCCTGTGCCTTTTTTTATGAAATAAAACATTAATTTCGGCTTTAAAAGTTTGCATATTGTAAAAATTGTATATTAAATTAGGTATGAAGTCTAAAGTAAGTTTTAACAATCTTTCAGTCATATCACAGGGCTGTCTCTAATTTTTGAAACAGGTGGCTACTTTGATTTGACAGGCGGTTACCATTAGTGATCGAGCAAAGCGAGAGAGGTTGTTAGGGGGTCCGCGGGCATTCTACCCGGCGGATAAGCATGAGGTCTAATTACATGCAGTCTCCTGTGTTTGGTGCTAATTAAGGTCAGGATTTTTAGTTATTTCATGATTCTTTCAGATGATGAAACAATTTCATAATATTTTATAGATTTAAAAAAAAAAAAAAAAAAAAAAATTGTTTACAGCCAGCTCCAAATTCAAAACAGACGGTGAATATAGCCGGCTGCTGGCTATTAGAGACAGTCATGTGTCATAATAGTGTATACTTGTAGCAGTGAGCTCTGCACTCAACACTTTATACAAGTCTTGCCCAGTGACATCACCTTTCATATGCAAATTGCCAACCAGATAGTCACTGGTCATGTTCACAATAGAAGACTTACACTGACCAATACAGGAGTTCACAATTGAGCATGGAATTTCATTCATACTGACACAATGTCATTGTTTGTTCAACTCCGCCCCATTCCTCGCTAAATGTAAACAAGAATGTGAATATATAATGAGTAGTTAGTCACTCTCGTCACCGATTCGTCGACCCATTGTTGCCGCAGTAGCAAGCGATCTTTACACACAAATGTGTGTAGTCTACATCATTGTTTTTTTAATGTGTATGAAAGGTCTCACGCAGCCTTGCAATGAAAATAGCGCAATATTTAGCGCAGTGAACGATGCTTGATGGTTCACGACAACTTAGCAAAATGATTTATATTTTGTGGCTGATCATCATTTTCACATCTCCCGAGTTAAATTGTCCGAACGGTTTTACACAACTCAGGCAAGCGAGAATGTCCGTTCACAAGACAATATATGGATATGCCCATTTTCATTTTTAGGTAGTGTTGGAAATTGTGTATAAGACAAACTTAAATATAACAAACCCTTTGATGTTGGCGGCATTTTTTCCAAGTTGACTCGGATCACCGTATAACAATAAGGCCTACGTGACAAGTAGTAGGTGTTGAATTTTCCCCATTTAGGAGAGTACAATTGAATGGTTTTATAAATTAGATGTTTTGATTATGTTCACCATCTTTGTGTTTTGTTTTACATTATGCTTTGTCAAGTTTTGTGCTTCTGACTGTGTACTCACTATTCAATACACAGTACACGCGCGGATAGCAACGCACCTAGCAACAGAGTGGAAATTTACCTCGCTTGATTGCGTATGTTTGTATTATTTTATTTGGATTATTATTGGTATAACGTATAACAATCGTGTCATAAAAAATATCAATTTACATTTATTTAACTGTTCTGGAGAAGATGTTTGGCCAACATTTAGAAGATCTAAAGAATATAATGACACTAAATTTTCATTAAAGTTTTAAAACTTGTCTGAATCATTATTGCCATACTCATTCTGATCAAGATATGAGAAAAGTGGTATGTCAGAAATAAATTAATGAGCTATAGCAACCACATTATAAGAGCCATCATAAACATGGACTGATCTGGGTGGTTTTGAATACAATCAAGCTTTTGTAGATTACCCACAATAATAGTTCTACACCACTGTATATTGTCTGATCTGTCTGGTTACATACCAGGGGGATGAACTTGTAGAGGTTTATGGCGTGGCTTAGGCAGCGCTATTGGTTGGAAGCGTACAAAATGGCGGAAAAACAAGGTGAAACATCGCTGAGGTGAATCAATATTTTCGTTTTTTGGCAATTTACTGTCTTGCTTTGAAACTACTAATATATGCATGATGTGATGCGAACTTTGCATGTTAAACCCCTGTCACACTAGGGCCGCGTTCTCACGGCGATCCCACGGCGTCCAAGAAAAATGCAGAACGCCGAGGTGCGCGCAGTAAGATCGCAAGCATCGCCGCAGCAACGCAGTGGCATCGCCAGTAGACGCATTGGGATCGCATAGAACGCCAAGCGACAGCGCGCACTTTGAGCATGCACAAAACAAACGCCGTCGCTCGGCGGTCTGATAAGGGCGCAGTGGGGTCGCCGTAAGGTCGCCATAGCAGCGCAGCAAGGTCTCCTACAACGCCACAGGAGCTCCGCGGGCGCGCACAGAGGTCGCAGTGCGAACGCTGTGGTTGTCGGTGGCGCTTGCACGGAGATTGTACGGTGTTCTCTGAGATGTCACTGCGTCTCTACCGCGCTTATACGGCGCGTCTACGGCGCTTATACGGAGTGTTATTTATTTTACTGCGCTCTTACAACGACTGTACGGAGCTGTCACGGCGATCATTGCGCTCCCAAGGCGCTTCTACCGCGTCCATCGGCGTTTGCATGACAAAAATGAACAAAATAGTATAAATGAATTATAGGTAGTGCAAACGAACGTCTTCAACACGCCGTCAGCGCAGTGTGAGCGCCGTGAAAGCGCAGTGCACGCAGTGGAAGCGCCCTGAGAGCGCAGACAATCGCCAACAAGAACTCCGTAGGAACGCGATAGAACGCCATGGGAGCTCCGTAGCAACGCCTTGGTCGCTGTGAGGACGCCGTGACATCTCCATCTTCACGAAAAACATCAGATTTTTCTTGCGATCTCACGGCGTTCTGGAAAATTAAACAACGCCATGCCAACGCAGTGGAAACGCGCTATAGTGTGACAGGGGCATTAATCGTTAATCTTGATAGCTAAGCTATCTGCAGTATTAAAAAAGTTATTGATGGGAAACCACAGCTAAAACATGTTCCAGGTTAATCTTGTCTTTCTGGCCGATTATCAGCGTGCATTTCAATAATGAAATAAACATAACTGCAATGCTTTTTAACCATTTAATTATGAATATAAAGAAACTACTATAGAAACTACTTCTCGGTTGCTACCATGATGATTATGTCAAAAATAAACACTGTATACCTGCAATTTGGAATATGGCGTGTGCTGTACGGCTCAAAAACGATTAATGGCGCTAAAGAGAATATAAACAGCAGCAACGTATGTGGATGAAGCAACATACGTTGCTGTATCAGCCGACAACTTTCATGCGATTTTATTGCGTATCAATTTGTGTCCAATGCAAAGGAGAGCACCCGCCGGTGACAACAACAAGAAAAATGTGATACAAAGTAGCACAGGCAAGCCATAACGTTTGAACAGGAGATCTTTTGATATAACAGCCTCAGATTTCCGCCAAAAACAAATTTGCATCAAAATCAAAGTTATCTTCAAAGTTTTGCAATTTCATTTAGACAATTGCTCCATCTATAGTTTATTTACACGAAAGCAATGATAAAACCTTCATTTTTATTGTAAATAACAAACAAGCAACGCAAATCATACATCAACACGTATGGCTAATGGCCATATTGTTTATATAGCACCAAAGCAACAGTGCACTATTTTCTGTGCCTTCCGGCTAACAAAATGTCAAGATTTTGAACATACCAAAGCGTCAATATACACACAAGGCATGATCCCAAAGAATGATAGGATTGGCCGAGTTTTCAAGAATACCAGCATCGCTCAGCCAGATCATTGAAGAGTATAGTTTGAACAGAAATAAGACTTTTACCACTGATTTCCCCAAGTGGTTGAACCAGTCAGCTTGCATGAGCTCAGGCTCCACAAGGTCCCAATCACCTTAATAGTCAGTATTTAAAATTCATCTACCAGTACAACAATAGTTTTAACAGAAACCAGATTTTTACCATTTGGGTGATCTGATTTCTGAAATGAGCAGCAAAGCCCAGAGCCAATTTACATTCATCTTGTATTGGAAGAACAAGGTTTTCTGATTGCAGATTCCAGCTTTATTTCCCAATGTCATGCCATAATAACCATCACATGTTCATAAAGAACGATTAATTACCTTTAAAGTTAATAATATATTGATTTTACAATATCAGTTTTCAAAAATGATGATTAACTGCATACAACAATAAGTGAGTAAATAAAATATTTAGGAGTTAATTTATCAATGACAAGATTACTATCAGTATGGCTCCACTGTTGTTTTCAGTTAATGACACTTTGACAAATTTTGTTTTAAGTTTATGACAGTTTGACAAATTATATCTAGGATAATCTCAGATTGGATTACATGTTTCACTAGTAAATGGTTGATATAGATATCAAAACAATGAATAATTGAGTTTTTCCCAAAGTACTGTAAACTAGCTATTATTTAGCATGTTTTGTTCTTTCAAATAGTAATATTTAATGAAGTAAGTCAATACTAGATTTTTTAAAAAAAAACTATTTAATTGTAGATGCACATCAATTATTAAGAGAATTTTTAAGTTGCCCCAAAGTATTACAGATGGCGATGCATTTGTTTGTAAACATATATTTTTTCCTAGCAAGGTAAGCATTAGAGAAGAAATGCTAGTGTACTGCAGTGGTAATGCATTTGCTGGCATCCATTGAATTCTTCCTTGGTAATGCAAGCATTGGAGAAACCCTAAGTTATTGCAGTCAGTTATGGATTTGCTGGTATCCACTGAATTCTTCCTTGGTAATGCGAGCATTGGAGAAACCCTAGGTTATTGCAGTCGGTTATGCATTTGCTGGCATCCAATGAATTCTTCCTTGGTAATGCAAGCATTGGAGAAACCCTAAGTTATTGCAGTCAGTTATGGAATTGCTGGCATCCATTGAATTCTTCCTTGGTAATGCAAGCATTGGAGAAACCCTAAGTTATTGCAGTCGGTTATGCATTTGCTGGCATCCATTGAATTCTTCCTTGGTAATGCAAGCATTGGAGAAACCCTAAGTTATTGCAGTCGGTTATGCATTTGCTGGCATCCATTGAATTCTTCCTTGGTAATGCAAGCATTGGAGAAACCCTAAGTTATTGCAGTCGGTTATGCATTTGCTGGCATCCATTGAATTCTTCCTTGGTAATGCAAGCATTGGAGAAACCCTAAGTTATTGCAGTCAGTTATGCATTTGCTGGCATCCATTGAATTCTTCCTTGGTAATGCAAGCATTGGAGAAACCCTAAGTTATTACAGTCAGTTATGCATTTGCTGGCATCCACTGAATTCTTCCTTGGTAATGCGAGCATTGGAGAAACCCTAAGTTATTGCAGTCAGTTATGGATTTGCTGGTATCCACTGAATTCTTCCTTGGTAATGCGAGCATTTGAGAAACCCTAAGTTATTGCAGTCGGTTATGCATTTGCTGGCATCCATTGAATTCTTCCTTGGTAATGCAAGCATTGGAGAAACCCTAAGTTATTGCAGTCGGTTATGCATTTGCTGGCATCCATTGAATTCTTCCTTGGTAATGCAAGCATTGGAGAAACCCTAAGTTATTACAGTCGGTTATGCATTTGCTGGCATCCATTGAATTCTTCCTTGGTAATGCGCGCATTGGAGCTAAGTTATTGTAGTTGGTTATGCATTTGCTGGCATCCATTGAATTCTTCCTTGGTAATGCGAGCATTGGAGCTAAGTTATTGTAGTTGGTTAAGCATTTGCTGGCATCCATTTATTACTTTCGGGCAGTACAAAACTGCTTCAGTAAATCCAAAGATATTGACAGTTAAAAGGATCCCTGGCAACCCAAGAGCGGGTAAACCCTAGGGTATTGGTGGCATCCATTTAATTATTCTGGTGAAATCACTGGCTTGGAAAGTATTGTCACCTAATTAAGCAGTCACATTACACCCTTTACCTTTCCTTCTGGTGATCATAAAACCTCAATTGACACATCTCAAGCGTCTGTGCAATTAACTCTATAGATTGTGCTTTTTTAAGCAGATTTCTAATTTAATTATCAATAAAGCAGAAGCAGACCAGAGATTCAAATTAAAACTCATATTTCCTTTACAGAATTCAAGCTAAAAATTAATAACACATTTTGGTATTGAATTTGTGCCAACAATTTTCACCTGATTTCACTCAAATTTAAACACGTTTAATCAAACTTGCAAATATAGCTTCAAATTGAATAGAATCTATGCAGCAAATAAAAGGAGTCTGAGTGATTACAATCTCTTACCTGTCAAGCTCCCCAATGAATCGGAAAGCATTTTCTAAAAGCTCCTAAAGTACAATGATCTTTTAAACACCATATGCTTTGACACAATTCTAACACAAAAGCAGGAGAAATTATTAATTCTCTCAAAAGCTTGCCATTCAACACCAGTTTCTGATCCATTTACTTGCACCAATGGACATCTTAATTTACATTAAGGCAAAGTGAACCTTACTTCCATACAGAATTCTATAAAACTCTCGAGGACAAGTACTTGTTTTCTAGCTCTAATCTCAGGGAGTATTGGGAGCGGAGATTTGGCACAAGTGAAATATCTACTTTTCATTGATTGATTTCTTCGGACTGCAGTCAGAGAGAGTGGGAAAACCTTACGGAGGAATCAATTTCCATAAAAGCCGAACCATTATGTGTGTTGTGTACGCAAATCCCACTTTTCATATTGGTATTTTGCGCTTATACAAACCGGCTTAGAACAGCAACGCAGTAGAAAATGATCAATTAATATGAATGTAATTCAGAAAGCAATTAAAGCTTGTAAACAAAAAATATATAGAGAAGTGAAAACTGTATATATAACAACAGTTACCATATACAACAGTAGGAGACAACATAAATAAAGGCATATCTGAATAAAGTCCTGCCGAAAATTTAAGGATCCCCACATCTTAAAGACTTCTCGAGGCATGTAAATTTTAAAGACCCAGAGGAATCTATTCTGTAGTTAGAGTAGGGTGATCCCAGACTCTGTACCCTCTTCCGCTCTATGGTAGTTATTCCCTGTATCCGCTAACTCTCTCTGGGAGTGGTTCCCTGTATCCTCTTCCTCTCTCTGGGAGCGTTCCCTGTATCTGCTTCCTCTCTCACTGGTAGTGATTCCCTGTACCCTCTTCCTCTCTCTGGTAGTGGTTCTCTGTATCTGCTTCCTCTCTATGAGCGTTCCCTGTATCTACTTCCTCTCTCTGGGAGTGGTTTCCTGTATATCTGCTTCCTCTCTTTGGGAGTGGTTCCTTGTAACCTCTCTCTCTCTCTCTCTCTCTCTCTCTCCTCTTAATTGGGCTGAATGCTACAGTAGAGTAGTAATAAAACATTTCTCTAATTTTATAATTAGCCATAAACAACCAGTATTAGACATAACTATAGGGCTATTAAGCCCATTACTGCAATACTGCAATCAATATCATGAGGAGTTCTTGAAAACTAAGTATTTGTAACAGGTTAACTGCATCATAAACATATTGTTACACAGAGAAAATATGATGGGAAAAGCTTCCTGCTAATATTTATGGCCAATATCAGCTTTGATCTGGCAGAGGTATTGACAGTCATTGCAGACATAATGGAATAGCCTATATACAACCATTGCACACAGATAATGGAATAGCCTATATACAATCATTGGCTACAGATAATATAATAGGCTATATACAAACATTGCAGACAGATAATGGAATAGCCTATATACACAACCATTGCAGGCAAATAATGGAATAGCCTATATACAATCATTGCAGACAAATAATGGAATAGCATAATTTTATACAATCATTATCATTGGCTACAGATAATATAATAGGCTATATACAAACATTGCAGACAGATAATGGAATAGCCTATATAAAACCATTGCAGACAGATAATGGAATAGCCTATATACACAACCATTGCAGACAGTTAATGGAATAGCCTATACACAACCATTGCAGACAGATAATGGAATAGCATATAAAAAACCATTGCATACAGATAATATAATAGACTATACACAATTATTGCATACAGATAATGGAATAGCTTACATACAATCATTGCAGACAGATAATAGAATAGCCTATATACAATCATTGCAGTCAGATAATGGAGTAGCTTACATACAATCATTGCAGACAGATAATGGAATAGTCTATACACAACCATTGCAGTCAGATAATGGAGTAGCTTACATACAATCATTGCAGACAGATAATGGAATAGCCTATATACAATCATTGCAGACAAATAATGGAAAAGCCTATATACACATCCATTGGATACAGATAATGGAATAGCCTATAAACACGACCATGGCATACAGATAATGGAATAGCCTATATTCAACCATTGCAGACAGACAATGGAATAGCCTATATACACAACCAGTGCATACATATAATGGAATAGCCTATATACAACCATTGCAGAGAGATTATGGAATAACCTATATACAACCATTGCAGAGAGATTATGGAATAACCTATATACACTCATTGTAGACAGATATAAATGGAATAGCATAAATAAAATCATTGCAGACAGATAATGGAATAGCCTATATACAAGCATTGCAGACAGATAATAGAAAAGCCTATATACAATCAATGCAGACAGATAATATAATAGCATATACACAACCATTGCATACAGATAATGGAACAGCCTATAAACAACCATTGCAGACAGATAATGGAATAGCCTATACACAACCATTGCAGACAGATAATGGAGTAGCTTACATACACTCATTGCAGACAGATAATGGAATAGCCTATATACAATCATTGCAGACAGATAATGGAATAGCCTATATACAACCATTGCAGACAGATAATGGAATAGCCTATATACAACCATTGCAGAGAGATTATGGAATAACCTGTATACAGTCATTGCAGACAGATAATGGAATAGCATATATACAAACATTGCAGAAAGATTATGGAATAACCTATATACAGTCATTGCAGACAGATATAAATGGAATAGCCTATATAAAACCATTGCAGACAGATAATGGAATAGCCTATATACACAACCATTGCATACAGATAATGGAATAGCCTATATACAACCATTGCAGAGAGATTATCGAATAACCTATATACAGTCATTGCAGACAGATATAAATGGAATAGCCTATATACAACCATTGCAGAGAGATTATGGAATAACCTATATACACTCATTGCAGACAGATATAAATGGAATAGCCAATATACAACCATTGCAGAGAGATTATGGAATAACATATATACACTCATTGCAGACAGATAATGGAACAGCCTATATACAAGCATTGCAGACAGATAATGGAAAAGCCTATATATTACAATCATTGCAGACAGATAATATAATAGCATATATACAATCATTGCAGACAGATAATGGAATAGCCTAAATACAACCATTGCAGACAGATAATGGAATAGCCTATATACAATCATTGCAGACAGATAATGGTATAGCCTATATATAACCATTGCAGACAGATAATGGTATAGCCTATATACACAACCATTGCATACAGATAATGGAATAGCCTATATACAACCATTGCAGAGAGATTATCGAATAACCTATATACAGTCATTGCAGACAGATAATGGAATAGCCTATATACAACCATTGCATACAGATTATGGAATAACCTATATACAGTCATTGCAGACAGATATAAATGGAATAGCCTATATACAACCATCGCAGACAGAATAATAATGGAATAGCATATACACAACCATTGCAGACAGATAATGGAATAGACTATATACAATCATTGCAGACAAATGGAATAGCCTATATACAACAATTGCAGACAGATTATGGAATAGCCTATATACAACCATTGCAGACAGATATTGGAATAGCCTATATACAATCATTGCACACAGATAATGGAATAGCTAGCCTATTTACAATCATTGCAGACAGATAACGGAATAGCCTATATACACGACCATTGCAGACTTATAATGCAATAGCCTATACACAACCATTGTGGACAGATAATGGAATAGCCTATAAACAACCATTGCAAACAGATAATGGAATAGCCTATATACAACCATTGTAGCAAGACAATGGAATAGCCTATATACAACCATAAAACCATTGCAGACATATTTTGGAATAGCCTATATACAACCATTGTGAACAGATAATGGAACAGTATATATACAACAATTAATAATGGAATAGCCTTTATACACAACCATTGCAGACAGATAATGGAATAGCCTATATATAACCATTGCAGACAGATAATGGAATAGACTATATACAACCATTGCAGACAAACAGAATAGCCTATATACACAACCATTGCAGACAGATAATGGAATAGCCTATATATAACCATTGCAGACAGATAATGGAATAGACTATAAACAATTATTGAGACAGATAATGGGAATAGCCTATATACACAACCACTGAATACAGTTAAAGATGAAATTTGTCCTAAATCAACAAATCCGTTGTTGATATGTTTTTAATTATTAAATATCATTATAAATACGATGTTTACTATGATATTGATGTATTTTTAGTGAAAATATGTTTTTAAAGATAAAAACCGAAAAGGCGAACAGGCATTGCCAAAAATTCGAAAAAAATCTAAGGGGGAAAACTCTTGCGCGAATTACCGGAAATGACGTCATTGGGAACAAACTATTTTTTGTTTACATTAGGACTGAACGCAAAACAGTATACTTTGTGTGAAAATGTGAGAATGAAGCGATGTCAGAGGAAATACCCGTGATAAAACGATTACACCATGTGCAACCTTACGATTTAGAGCCAGAATACGTGTCTGAGGACGAAAATACATCGGATTCATCAACTGATGATGAAGTCGTACGCGGTGCAGGTGCAAATGGAGAGCTTATAAAGACTATCGTGTGATGTCATTCGTTACGTTCAGTGGTTCATTACACTATTCACTAATCTAACAAAATAGCGTATTTATACACTTACAGCAACAACAAACAAAAAAACAACGTAAACATTGTTTTCATCGAAATCTGACAGTAAGTCACCCGCAACATTGCAATATCTTGGTACATACACAATAACCGCGAAATGTAGTATTTTCCGAATGAATGGACCTGGTCTATACCTATACATTAATACATGGATATATATGTATGTAACTCTATGGTAATACGAGCGTCAGATTTTTTTTGCCGATAAGTAGACATGGAACAAATATATTTATTAGATATTATCCATAATTGATAAAAAAAAAAATGAATAAAAACAATAATAAATGAAACGGCATATAATTTCGGCGCCATTATTTCTATAGTATTATATATTTGCCATAAGTCGCCATCAACACCAAACACTCTAGGAGCGGTGTTCGCAATATGACACGCTCTCTAGTCTCCACGTGCCCCCAAATATCAATACAGACTAATAAAATATTGCGGTGCACTATTGAAGTGCAGCCTAATTTGGGTACATACGTCGGTATATCACAAATGGGGAAACCTAGTTTTATGATATATTTCCTGTTTATTGTAATTACTTGAGCGGTGTAATACCGCCGAGGGCAGACGCGTATTGCAAAAGACGGATATATCACATGATATTTGTCGCGCACAAAGAGAGAAAAATACTATGATTTAAATAATATAGCCAAATGTATTATGAGGACGATATAGACAGTTAGTAAGTATACTTACTCATGTATACTTACTCCTGATATACAGATCGAAAACAGACCAAATATATCAAATTACCATAATATAAAGTATATTATTCTATTATACTTGTTTTACTTATTGCACGAGCTAAGAGGCGTTATTGTTGTTGCTTTGCCATAAAAAATTACTGAATTAATATAAAAGCTAGTAATATTATTAATTGTCTGCCTTGTAATAAATATCCATGAAACATTTTGTATTTTTTTTCAAATCCATAGCCCTATATATGTTGATAATATATATCTATAATACTATTGGCAGAAAAGGGTGTATAATTTAAAATTATTAAAATTAAAATTTGGAAACAAAGACACAGTGTTTATTTCACCGGATTCATTTAAATTTATATGCTGAACGTTCTTAGCAATTTTTTAAAAAAAGACGGCTACATAATATTAGCGCCGTCAACTCTTCATTGATTCACGTAAAGACGCATGCTTCTAATTCAACAGCTAAACATTCACGGTGTATATAAAGATCTAAGACTATACACCTTTCTTCAATTTATCATACGTATACCCGATGAGGTGCTAAGATAATTGAACATAAATTTCAATCTTACTTCATGTATGAATTTTCTCCTCAGCGCTGGTCGAAAAGGCGAATACAACTTGCTTGGAGACGGCGGTGTTATGCACTTCTCATTTTTATAGTCGAATATCGTTGGTACCGCTGTTGATTTTAATCTGCATGGCCTTTTGTTCTCCAAATTCAAAGATAATGAAACCAAAAGATGGACTTCCCACGAAGTCAACTCAAAATGTTTGCTACAAACTCGCGCGTCTTTCGTAGGTTCCCACTTTCTCGACGAGTCGGGCGATTTTCTTAGGTAACGCCTACCCACACTTCAAATCTTAATATATCATTATCTCGATTAGGGAAACGAAAGAAACTTAGGTTATTATCTTGTCCTTCTTTATGCAAACTTTTTCACCCAGCAACAACACACGGCATTTTTAACAAGTACCATAAAACGTAATCCTACATAGACAATACTATACAACTCAATGCGACACCGCGAATCGTTTGGTACCAATGACGTCACAGGATCACGTGTCACTTACCTGTCTTCAAAAAGGGCGAAACTCGAAGCGTGTGCGCTATGGGATAAAATTGGCTACTGTGAGAAAACGGGACAACCAATAAGTGTAAGATTTGAAAATATTATACAATTATGGACTTTTCAGCTGTTATACATGATGTGATATGCACCAAAAAAATCATTATTGACCGAGGCGATAGCCGAGGTCAATAATGATTTTTTGGTACATATCAACATCATGTATAACAGCTGAAAAGTCCATAACTGTTTTATTATATAACCCTCAATTTACAATTATATAAAACAGGTCAATATCAAAAAAACAATTATATAAAACAGGTCAATATCAAAAAAACAGGTCAATATCAAAAAAACAGGTCAATATCGCTAGATATTTTTTCTAAAAAATTACTTTTTAGCCAATAAAAACGCGTCTATTTATAGGTTATATAATAATGTATATTATATACGTATATTTCCGAATATATACTCAAAATACACGCTATATTTCACCTTTAATGGAGTAGCCTATATATACAATCACTGGAGACAGATAACAGAATAGCCTATATACAACCATTGCAGACAAACAGAATAGCCTATATACACAACCATTGCAGACAGATAATGGAATAGCCTATATATAACCATTGCAGACAGATAATGGAATAGACTATATACAACCATTGCAGACAAACAGAATAGCCTATATACACAACCATTGCAGACAGATAATGGAATAGCCTATATATAACCATTGCAAACAGATAATGGAATAGACTATAAACAATTATTGAGACAGATAATGGGAATAGCCTATATACACAACCACTGAATACAGTTAATGGAGTAGCCTATATACACAACCATTGCAGACAGATAATGGAATAGCCTATATATAACCACTGCAGACAGATAATGGAATAGGATATATAGAACCAGATAAATAATGGAAAAGCCTATACACAACCATTGCATACAGATATTGGATTAGCCTATATAAAACCAGTGCAGACAGCTAATATAATAGCCTATATACATCCATTGTAGACAGATAACGGAATAGCCTATATACAGCAATTGCAGACAGATAACGAAATAGCCTATATACAACAATTGCAGACAGTTAATGTAATAGCCTATATACACAATCATTAGACAGATTATGGAATAGCCTATATACAATCATTGCAGACAGATAATGGAATAGTCTATATACAATCACTGGAGACAGATAACAGAATAGCCTATATACAACCATTGCAGACAAACGGAATAGCCTATATACACAACCATTGCAGACAGATAATGGAATAGCCTATATATAACCATTGCAGACAGATAATGGAATCGACTATAAACAATTATTGAGACAGATAATGGGAATAGCCTATATACACAACCACTAAATACAGTTAATGGGTAAGCCTATATACACAACCATTGCAGACAGATAATGGAATAGCCTATATATAACCACTGCAGACAGATAATGGAATAGTCTATATAGAACCAGACAAATAATGGAAAAGCCTATACACAACCATTGCATACAGATATTGGAATAGCCTATATAAAACCAGTGCAGACAGTTTATATAATAGCCTATATACATCCATTGTAGACAGATAACGGAATAGCCTATATACAGCAATTGTAGACAGATAAAGAAATAGCCTATATACAACAATTGCAGACAGTTAATGTAATAGCCTATATACACAACCATTACAGACAGATAATGCAACAGCATATATACAACCATTGCAGACAGATAACGGAATAGCTATATACAACAATTGCAGACAGATAATGGAATAGCCTAAACACAACCATTGCAGACAAATAATGGAATAGCCTATACACAAAAATGTCAGAAATATAATGGAATAGCCTATATACAACCATTGCAGACAGATAATGGAATAGACTATACACAAAAATGTCAGAAATATAATGGAATAGCCTATATACAACCATTGCAGACAGATAATGGAATAGACTATACACAAAAATGTCAGAAATATAATGGAATAGCATATATACAACCATTGCAGACAAATAATGGAATAGCCTATACACAAAAATGTCAGAAATATAATGGATTAGCATATATACATAACCACTGCAGACAGATAACGGAATAGACTATATACACAACCATTGCAGACAGATAATGGAATAGCTTATGTACAATCAATGCAGACAGATAATGGAGTAGCCTATATACAATTATTACACACAGATAATGAAAAAGCCTAAAAAAACAACCATTGCAGACACATAATGGAATAGCCTATACAACCATTGCAGACAGATAATGGAATAGCCTACACACAACCATTACAGACAGATAATGGAATAGCCTATATACAACCATTACAGACAAATAATGGAATAGCCTATACACAACCATGGCAGACAGAATACAGCCTAATAACAAAGTATAATAAATTAACAAAAATTATGGCCAATGTCAGTGTTTTTTTTAACAACTATCATTACGTGGTCACACGTTAATTCCATTTAGCGATGGGCAAGCTTAAATTAGCAGGATTTTATAATGGTCATTTCGACAATAAAACATGTTTAAACACACTTTTTACTGAACTAATGCGATAACCTGTTTAAAACTACCTATTAAATGATTTAATTTTAAAATATGCAAACTTTTTAAAAATTAAAAAGTTTTATTTCATACCCCAGCCAACCCTGTTTTGCTTCATGGAGGTCTTGGATGGGGTATGAAAGTTAATACTCGGACCACGTAATGCAGACACAAGACAATAGCCAAAGTGACTCCAATGTATTGCTTTTTTGTTCAAAAAGGCAACAGAAAATGAATACATTATATATACATGAGTAAAATCATACAGCCCATGATGTACAGCATTATACATAGCTGTGATTAAAAGCAATCACAGACCACAATTATTTAAAGGGGTTGATGCACTATTTTAAAACACGTATTATTTAAAAGGGCTCTGGAAAAACCTGAAAAAGAGCCGAACAAATTATCAAAATGCCAGGAAAAATAAAGGAGATATGACCTATTGAAAATTTGCAAAGAACATAAAAGGAGGCGGCAACCATGACATCATCACGCATTTTTACCATATATGGCAAATTGACAAAATACATTTTAAAGCAAAGAAAATCACTGCAAACTGATTAAAAATAAATATACAGGTGTAAAATGTATACATTTTATGCGTTTTTCTTTGCTTTAAAAGACATTTTGTCAATATGCCATATATGGTAAAAGGCGTGATGATGTCATCGTTCCAAGATGGCCGCCTCCATTTATGTTTCTTTGCAAATTTTCAATAGGTCACATCTCCTTTATTTTTCATTGCATTTTGACAATTCTTTCAGTTTTTTCAGAGCTACTTAAAATAAACATTGTTTGAAAATAGTGCATCAACCCCTTTAAAACAAATGAAGTCCTTGACTGAAAGCCAAGTACATTGAGTCACCACAAGAGGTAAGAAATATCTAAGTGCAATCGTGGTAAAGCAGGGAATCTTATCTAATCCTATTCTTCTACCTTTGCTTTAGGATTATTCAATCTGTTCATATTCCACAAGGTTTTCACTCCAATAAATTACATAAACATGAATTTAATCTCATAATATTGCATCTATAATTGTAAACAAATCAATTCCTTCAATCAATTTTAATCTTAACTTATTCAATGTTTTTGTGCCTGATACTTAAGCAATTTGTGATATCTAATACTATAATGGTATAGATATTAATCGATGAAATTAATTTTCAGGTCGAGCTGCATGTAACCATAGAAAGTAGCAAAAGTACAAATGTCAAGCCCCAAAGGAGTGTGGTAGCTCGAACGTTAACTGAATTAAAACACAACACTGATGAAAGCAGCCACATGGATGTTACGACTCGCAGAGGAACTCTGACTGGTTCTGATTGTACAAGATGAATAGTGTGGGTTCCATGTTGTCTTGAAAGTAAACTCACATAGACAAACCTAAAATGTAAAAGAAATATTCAAAAGAAATAATTAGCGTTGTCTCTAGCATTGAGTTAGATCCCTTGCATGCAAGGTTGGACATGAGTACAGAGTTAGCTCCCTTGCATGCCAAAGTTGGATCAAGGTTGGACATTCACTAGTTCTGAGTTAGGTCCTTGCAATGCAAACGATGGCTGCCCTAGTGCTAAGTAAGGTCCCTTGCATGTCAAGGTTGTATACACCGAGTTCTAGGTCATTGCATGCAAAAGTAAGATGCCCTAGTTTTGAGTTTGGTCCGTGTATGCCAAGGTTAAACAAATTTTTAGTGCTGAGTTACTTCCCTTGTACTAAGTTATTAACCTCTACTGCCAAAGTTGGACACACTAGTGCTGAATTAGGTCCCTTGCATGCCAAGGTTGGACATTCACTAGTGCTGAGTTAAGTCCATTGCATGCCAATGCTGGGCATTCACTAGTGCTATGTTAGCTTTCTTGCATGCCAAGGCTGGACATTCACTAGTGGTAAGTTATGCCCATTGCATGCCAAGGTTGGACATTCACTAGTGCTGAGTTAAGTCCCTTTCATGCCAAAGTTGGACACACTAGTGGACAATGGTTTTGTGGCTGGGTTGGATTCCAAGGTTGGACATTCACTAGTACTAAGTTAATTCACTAGTGCTGAGTTAGGTCCGTTGCATGCCAAGGTTGGATAATCACTAGGGCTGAGTTAAGTCCATTTCATGCCAAAATTGGACACACTAGTGCTGAGTTATGTCCCTTGCATGCCAAGGTTGGACATTCACTAGTGCTGAGTTACATTAACTAGTGCTGAGTTAGGTCCACTGCATGCCAAGGTTGGGCATCACTAGTGCTGAGCTAAGTCCCTTGCATGCCAAGGTTGGAGATTCACTAGTGCTAAGTTAGATCCCTTGTGTGCCAAGGTTAGACATTCACTAGTCCTGAGTTAAGTTCCTTTCATGCCAAGGTTGGACATTCACTAGTGCTGAGTTAGGTCCTTGCAAACCAAAGAATGATGCCCTAGAGCCAAGTTAGGTCCCTTGCATTTCAAGGTTGTATACACTAGTTCTGCGTTAGGTCATTGCATGTCAAGGTTGTATACACCAGTTCTGAGTTAGGTCATTGCATGTCAAGGTTGTATACACTAGTTCTGAGTTAGATCCCTTGCATGTCAAGGTTGTATACACCAGTTCTGAGTTAGGTCATTGCATGTCAAGGTTGTATACATTAGTTCTGAGTTAGGTCCCTTGCATGCCAAGGTTGTATACACCAGTTCTGAGTTAGGTCATTGCATGCCAAGGTTGTATACACTAGTTCTGAGTTAGATCCCTTGCATGTCAAGATTGTATACACTAGTTCTGAGTTAGGCACGGTTGGACATTCACTAGTGCTGAGTTAGGTCCCTTGCATGTCAAGGTTGTATACACTAGTTCTGAGTTAGATCCCTTGCATGTCAAGGTTGTATACACTAGTTCTGAGTTAGGTCCCTTGCATGTCAAGGTTGTATACACTAGTACTGAGTTAGATCCCTTGCATGTCAAGGTTGTATACACCAGTTCTGAGTTAGGTCCCTTGCATGTCAAGGTTGTATACACTTGTTCTGAGTTAGATCCTTGCATGTCAAGGTTGTATACACCAGTTCTGAGTTAGGTCCCTTGCATGTCAAGGTTGTATACACCAGTTCTGAGTTAGGTCCCTTGCATGTCAAGGTTGTATACATTAGTTCTGAGTTAGGTCCCTTGCATGTCAAGGTTGTATACACTAGTTCTGAGTTAGGTCCTTGCATGCCAAAGTGCTAAGTTAGGTCCCTTGCATGTCAAGGTAGTATACACTAGTTCTGAGTTAGGTCCCTTGCATGTCAAGGTTGTATACACTAGTTCTGAGTTAGGTCCTTGCATGCAAATGTTGGATGCCCTAGTTTTGAGTTTGGTCTGTGTATACCAAGGTTGAACATTTATTAGTGTTGAGTTACTTCCCTTGCATGTCAAGGTTGGACAAATCAGTTGTTTGAATGATGTTTTACATAATTTTTAGCACCTAGTTCTTGCATGACCTAGTTCTAAGTTAAGCCCCTTGCATGCCAACGCTGCTAAGTTAGCTCCCTTGCCAACGTTGGATTACATTGTTCCGAGTTAGGTCATTGCATGCCAAGGTTGGACACACTAGTTCTGAGATAGGTAGGCCCTTGCATGCCACATGTGTATGCCCTAGTTCTTTGTTAGGCCTCTGCATGCCAAGTTTGGACACATTAGTTCTGAGATAGGTAGGCCCTTGCATGCCACATGTGTATGCCCTAGTTCTTTGTTAGGCCTCTGCATGCCAAGGTTGGACACACTTGTTCTGAGATAGGTAGGCCCTTGCATGCCACATGTGTATGCCCTAGTTCTTCGTTACGCCTCTGCATGCCAAGGTTGGACACACTAGTTCTGAGATAGGTAGGCCCGTGCATGCCACATGGGTATGCCCTAGTTCTTTGTTAGGCCTCTGCATGCCAAGGTTGGACACACTAGTTCTGAGATAGGTAGGCCCTTGCATGCCACATGTGTATGCCCTAGTTCTTTGTTAGGCCTCTGCATGCCAAGGTTGGACACACTAGTTCTGAGATAGGTAGGCCCTTGCATGCCACATGTGTATGCCCTAGTTCTTTGTTAGGCCTCTGCATGCCAAGGTTGGAAACACTAATTAGGATTTTTTAATGGAGTTTTACATAATGTCTAGCACAGCTAGTTCTGATTAGGTACTTGCATGACCTAGTGCTAAGTTATGAACCTTTCATGCCAAAGTTGGACACACTTAGTGCTGACTTAGGTCCCTTGCATGCCAAGACTGGATATTCACTAGTGCTGAGTTAAATACCTTGTATGCCAAGGCTGGGCATTCACTTAGGTGCTAAATTAGGTCCCTTGCATGCCAAGGTTGGTCATTCGCTAGTGGTAAGTTATGTCCATTGCATGCCAAGGTTGGACATTCACTAGTGCTGAGTTAGTCCCTTTCATGCCAAATTTGGACACAATAGTGCTGAGTTAGTCCCTCGCATGCCAAGGCTGGACATGCACTAGTGCTGAGTTAAGTCCTTTTCATGCCAAAGTTGGACACACTATTGCTGAGTTATGTCCTTTGCATGCCTGCCATGGTTGGACATTCACTAGTGCTAAGTTACATTCACTAGTGCTGAGTTAGGTCCATTGCATGCCAAGGTTGGACATTCACTAGTGCTGATCTAAGTCCCTTGCATGCCAAGGTTGGACATTCACTAATGCTGAGTTAAGTCCCTTGCATGCCAAGGCTGGACATTCACTAGTGCTGAGTTAAGTCCCTTGCATGCCAAGGCTGGACATTCACTAATGCTGAGTTAAGTCCCTTGCATGCCAAGGCTGGACATTCATTAGTGCTGAGTTAAGTCCCTTGCATGCCAAGGCTGGACATTCACTAATGCTGAGTTAAGTCCCTTGCATGCCAAGGTTGGACATTCACTAATGCTGAGTTAAGTCCCTTGCATGCAAAGGCTGGACATTCACTAATGCTGAGTTAAGTCCCTTGCATGCCAAGGCTGGACATTCACTAGTGCAGAACTAAGTCCCTTGCATGCCAAGGTTGGACATTCACTAGTGCTGAACTAAGTCCCTTGCATGCCAAGGTTGGACATTCACTAGTCCCAAGTTAGATGCCTTGTATGCCAAGGCTGGACATTCACTAGTCCTGAGTTAAGTACCTTGCATGCCAAGGTTGGACATTCATTAGTGCTAAGTTAGTTTCCCTGCATGCCAAAGTTGGACATGAATTGAGTTAGACCCTTGCATGCTGAGGTAGGACATTTCTATCGATACAGAAAGCAGTACTGTGAATTTTTTTTTTTATAAACATCCAACAAAAACTCCATGTTGTTTTACGAGTGGATTTTACAGATATTAAAATTTATTAAATTTATACAGAATATTCATGTAATTTGATATTACCTGAAGCGACAAGATTACGAAAGCAAATATCCAAGACTATAACAGATTTTGTTAGTCATTAGAAGGCAAAAAAATCCATCTTGATTACAGTAGCTCACTTTAGTAAAAGAAAAATTTCATAGACTGGACAACTTTTAACACCGAGAAAAGAGAGAATTTCAATCATAGACCTGTCTTAAGACCACATAAGGAAATTATGCCATGATCAATCTTGGGAAGGACATCTCTAGCAGGCCTTAAAATGAAACAACGATTTGTCAGAGACGAAAAAAAACCACGTAGCTAGGAATTGATTAATGACCACGACATAGAGAAGCTTCCGGAAAACAGCAAAAACACACACTGAAAGAGATGATTTTAAATTAGTTTCATTATACAAGATATTGTGCATATTTGTTATGGAAAATATTTTAATCTGATCCTGTCAGTCTTCAAGTACAAATTATTGAAAATCTGTCAAAAACGATTTGCCGCATATCCATGCCATAATCATTCCGTAATAACTCAAGAAGTTTTGGCCATCCATTTTGATTTTTTTGAACAATAATGCAGTGATCAATTATAGCACAATAATCTGCCATTGTCAATCTTCCTTGCCGAAACAGCATCACGGAGATCTCCAAACAAGTATTTTCTCTCTGTAAATTTTCCCTTAATTATGCAAAAGAAATCCTGATTTGTTTTTAATACCATCCAGCTACAGGTTTAAAATGTTCAGCACATTTTCACAAGATTTTTTGTAACATTAACTGAGTACACATAAGACATTTCTTGCATGCCATATGAAAATATCTTTGAATATATAACAAATGTACCAGCTGGAAAATCTTATGGCACCCACGGGTGCAGATAAAACAAGAATATCGGTAGAAGAATATCAGTAGAACCGATGGATGCTCCCCGAACTGGGTTCTTTGTATCAAAAAGGGCAATAGAATTTAAATAAAGCTAGAGCTATGGTTCTTATGCTCTCTTGCATTGCTCTTTATCATTGTGTGAATTTTCCTTACAGTCCCTTAAGTAGTTTTTAAGTCAAGAATTATAAGTACAAAATTACCAAGGGAATAACTTCAATGAAGATAGTGTAATATTTGTTTGTGTTCTGCACCTCCTCTCATATTCCTCTGTTCTGCACCTCCTCTCATATTCCTCTGTTCTGCACCTCCTCTCATATTCCTCTGTTCTGCACCTCCTCTCATATTCCTCTGTTCTGCACCTCCTCTCATATTCCTCTGTTCTGCACCTCCTCTCATATTCCTCTGTTCTGCACCTCCTCTCATATTCCTCTGTTCTGCACCTCCTCTCATATTCCTCTGTTCTGCACCTCCTCTCATATTCCTCTGTTCTGCACCTCCTCTCATATTCCTCTGTTCTGCACCTCCTCTCATATTCCTCTGTTCTGCACCTCCTCTCATATTCCTCTGTTCTGCACCTCCTCTCATATTCCTCTGTTCTGCACCTCCTCTCATATTCCTCTGTTCTGCACCTCCTCTCATATTCCTCTGTTCTGCACCTCCTCTCATATTCCTCTGTTCTGCACCTCCTCTCATATTCCTCTGTTCTGCACCTCCTCTCATATTCCTCTGTTCTGCACCTCCTCTCATATTCCTCTGTTCTGCACCTCCTCTCATATTCCTCTGTTCTGCACCTCCTCTCATATTCCTCTGTTCTGCACCTCCTCTCATATTCCTCTGATTAGTGTGTGAAGTGTCATTGCAGTCCCAACAGACAACAATTATAAGTATAACTTATCAAGGGAAATAACTCTAATTTAAATTAAGATAGAGTTATGGTTCCTATATTCTGCAATTACGAATTATAAGTATAAAATTACAAGGGCAATAACTCTAGTTTGAATGAAGACAGAGTTACAGTGCTTGTGCTCTGCATTTCCTCTTATTGGCCTTTATCATGGTGTGAAGTTTCAATGCAGTCTCATAAGTACTTTCGAAGACAAGAATTTGTTGACTACTATGTATATATGCATTAAAAATACAAAGGGCAATAACTCAATGGAAAATTATCAAACCGGAACTTCACGATAATATGCGCATCTTCACTTGATATTGATACTTCCTAGCAAGTTTCACGAATTCTAACAAGGGTTTATAGAGAAATAGCCCGGACAAGAATTTTCTATTTGACTACTATGTATATATGCATTAAAAATACAAGGACCATAACTTAGTGGAAAATTATCGAACTGGAACATCACGACAATATGTGCATCTCCAATTCATATTGATACATCCTAGCAAGTTTCGCGAAATTCTAAAAAGGGGTTATAGAGAAATAGCCCGGACAAGAATTTTCTATTTGACTAGTATGTATATATGCATTAAAAATACAAAGGGCAATAACTCAGTGGAAAATTACAGAACCGGAACATCACGAAAATCTGCGCATCTCCACTTAATATTGATACTTCCTAGCAAGTTTCGCGAAATTCAACAAGGAGTTATAGAACAAGAATGTTCTATTTGACTAAATACAAAGGGACATCACTTAGTTGAAAATTATCGAACCCGAACGTCACGACAAATCATATGCGCATCTCCGCTTGATATTGATACTTCCTAGCACGTTTCGTGAAATTCTAACAAGGGGTTATAGAGAAATAGCTCGGTCAAGAATTTTCTATTTGACTACTTTGTATATAACAGTCTATTAAATCATTTTAGAATTGTTTTATTTTTAGAATTTTGTGATACTTTATTTCAAGAAACTCATTACTCATTGGGTGATACGAGAGGTGTTCAACTTACAACGTAACACTTTTGTTGAAAATGTATCAGCGGAAATGGTTATAATAAAACATGCCTGATTTAATGTTGTGAAACATTTAGAACATGTGCATTTAAAAATAATCTAAAAGTTGTGTTGGGAATCGGCTGAAAATCCATGATCGATCATCAGTATATTTAACCGACCGATGATTGATCATTAATTGTTTAAACATGGCTGCTAAATATGACACAAGTGTAATCCTTTTTCAGACTATAATAAAGAAATGAAACACATTTGAAGTATGTTCTGGTAATAAAGCAGCTGAATGAAACTGACCAGCATTTATTTGAAGTATATGTTGTGATACACCCTAGAGATATCATACGTGATTACTGGTACTTGTTGCAAATTGTAACTTTTTAGTACAAGAGAATGAGATAATTTAAGCCAACATTTTTCAACATCTGAGTGAAGTCGATCATGAAAAATTGTAATCGATTGATCAATGTAATGGTTTAACTGATCGATGATCGATCAAATTATAGGACAGTTTGCTAGTATGTTACCGATGCTTTTATAAATTTACCAAATAACCATTTTATTCATATTTTATGATACAAAAAATGAAAAGTTATTGTTGCTGTATTATCACATACCATATAAAGATATATTTTGGTCAAAGTTTATATTTTTTCATCATTATTTGCAAATGTGTTTGTTTTTTTCATTTCTTTTCTTATAAGAAAGTAACGAAACTTACTTTTTATAGAGGAGGACATCATAACAATGCCTGCAGTTGATGTTTCGAACTAGAAGTTTTTATAGATTTAATAATTTTCGAAGTTTTTGTTCAGGTTAATTTTCGCTGAAATCGTTAAAAAAAAAAGACAAATAGCAAAAAAAATGCCTATTCCATTTTTTTTACGTTCACACATGGACAAACCAGACTACTATTACCTTAAACAACAAATTACAAGCATTTGTTTTTAAATCTGTTTTGCCGTTACTTCTTATAATTGAAGATTTTTGCTTCAAAATGTCATTCTTTACCATTTTACAAAAATACGGAAAACCAGCAAAATTAGGAATCACATAATAGTTCATGTCATAATGTTTTATACCGAAAGAAACATTAGACTTGACATTAAAATGAACATATTCGACGAGAATGTCAAGATGTTTGAATCAGGTACAAAATAAAAGTGTTACTTATAAGTGGAACACCTCTCGTACAAACAGTCTTAATCTGTTTCTCACAGCAATTAAAATTCTCATTCAGTTCTGAGAACACACTGAGTTGCATCATAATAGCATGATGTCATGTCATAACAGCATGACATGATGTCGTAATACCAGGGTGTGATATGTCATAATACCAGAAAGTGATGTCATGATAGAAGCAACCAAATAAAATTATGAATGAAGCATTCGGATTTGTTCAGTGATAAAAATTGGACGTATTAAAAGAAAAACTGTTGAAATCTGTCCAGTGGTTCTGGAGAAGAAGATTTTTTAAGGTTTCGACCATATATGGTAATGGCAGCCATCTTGGATGTAGCGCTGACCTAATTTTAACAAATCTAAAAAGCATTCATCCAAGGATCATCCACGCAAAGTTTGGTCATAATTAGCCAAGCGGTTTCTGAGGAGAATTCGTTTGAAGAAAAGTTAACGGACGACAGACGACGGACGACGGACGACGGACAACACACAATCCCATAAGCTCTGCTGGCCCTTGGCCAGTAGAGCTAAAAACCAAAATAAAACCTTTATTATAACTTTTCACCAAAGTTTGTTAAATCTCCTATCCAAAGGTGTTTTCATTTCGAAAACGCGATGTTTTTATGGCAAAAACGAGATGTACGCTTTTAGACATAACTGGTTTCCAGTATGAATGTAAGTCTACAAGGCCGAGACCCAGCGCTCTGTTCACGACTGGTATCCATATTGTGAATATGAGAAAGATGCTCGAAAGAGTTTATTGCATCACGCATGTTTCGTCCCCAAAAGTAGAAATAGATAGGTTTCTGACCAATCATGTTTCTGATGGAACTGGCAATACCTACGAAAACATTCGTTTTCGTCAATTTCCATTTTTGAAGAAATGTGGAAATTCATGGGGACTAATTCTCTCAGTCAAGAAAAAGATATCAAATGCAGAGAAAAAAGAAGACGGACGTTTGTAAGACAAAGCGAAAATGGTGTTTTCAATTAAATGGCTCATGTACAATGATGAAAAACATGAAATGACATGTAAGGACTAAGGTGTGTCTGCGATCATTTTAAGTTATTACGGGCTGTTTGGAATGACCAGGAAGATGTGGATTCTGATTTTATCAGACTTTAAAAGACATCCAGACCTTGCAGATTAAAGCCAACAGGCAGATGTAGGACTCATTGAATACATGGAATCCATCTTTGTGGAGTGTTTTTCATTTATGTCCGTTTCTTTTATTACTTATATTTTGTTCAGTTTAAACCCCTTTATTCTGAGGTTTATATTATGAGAATCAGCCAGACTACCAAAATCTGTGCAGGACTACTTGATTCTGAAAGTTGGTAGTCCTGCGGACTACTTAGGAAAAAAAGTTAGTGTCAAACCCTCTACTTCCTAGACAGGACAAGAATTGCACGCACGGACACACGCACGGACAAGGCGGCGACTATACGTTCCCCCAAATTTTTCGGGGAGCATAAAAACATGCATTGTGCATACGCTGGGTGTTAAGTCTGTTCCAACTCTAGATCGCTCATATATTCCCTGGATAAAACTAGTCTTGTAATCTCACAACTGTCACCCTGTATAGTAATCTTTTACATCAGGAATATGATGCCATCCTCATAAATAATCTTGTACATCAGGAATATGCACTCAACACCAACCATGTAACTGCAGCTATAATTACAGTGCAGCTATTATCCATATCAGGCACCATTAGTTACTGTGATACGTGCACCCCTTGGGAGAGTTTATACCTGAACAGCATAGGAAAGGTGCAACAGACGAATTAAAATATAACATGGCATGTTTCTGTTTTGTTTGAATGGTGTTTTACTTTATTTTTAGCACATTTAAGACCATATATGATGATCAATTATTTTTTTGCGGTAGAAACAGACCACTTCACTTTTAGGCATATGTTCTACCTAGGCCTATTGCTATCGTTGTCATTTTCAAAATGGCGACACCCCATTATAGTTGAGCACCATCTAGTGACAAGTTTGAGATAGCGTTGTGCAGAACTAATCTAGATCATCTGCGACGCTTGCTTGTTTACTTGTATTTACAATCAAGCGTCGTAGATGATCAAGACTAGCGCAGTACATACATGTCGCGGTTATTTCTATGCTGGTTTCCCACAATTCATAATCGTCATAAACCACCGTATTTTACAAGACAACCAATCAGCTGCTAGCGTTGACTGACTGAATATGAGATAATCACATACATTTGACATACAGAAATAACATTCCGCCGTGGTCCAGGGGTTAGTATAGAGCTGCCTAAGTGCACGTTTTGATTTCAATACACGATATCAAGGGTTTGATTCCCGGTGTATTTCCTTTTTTTTTAAAATAAATTAATAAATCAATAAATTTAAAGTAGGTCGGTTGGAATTTGTTTTAAACCAGTAAATAGGTTTCAATATAATAGAAAAATTGTTCCTTAGTGGTTTTGTTTGTATTAAAGAACTTTCATAAAATGAACAAATATATCATAAACAAAACTTTTTTTATTGCAATAAACAGGTGTGCATTCACGCATGCACGCATGTGCAGGCGTGCGGAGCTCACCATGTCGAACATCTTTTCTCTTTACGATAGCTGGCGTGGCTCAGTGAACAACGCTTTGGACTTGTAACTTCAACAGACATGTACGATATAATAAAATCAAATACTGTACAGCACATTTTCTTAGTTGTTCGTTAAGTGTTAAGAATAATCTCTCGATTTTTTAAAATTAAATAACTTCCTTTAAATTAAGGTTTATAGTTCCTCCACCAATTAAACCAATAGGATACCCTAATGGTATAGGAACAATACAATCTGCACTTTCTATGGCAGTATTAATGCCAAACATCTTGAACAAGTGTATAATAATGTCAGTCCTGCCAAATCTCCTGTTTCAGTCGCTCTCCAGATCTCCCGATTTAAGTGTACAATCACCAGATTTTCCAACAAAATAAAATGTTCATGATTTAACAGCTATACTTTTACAGTTTTTCGATTTAAAAAAATAGTGTGAAAATCAATTAATGCTGTCCAAATTTCCATTTAAAATGTTCTTCGCGCGTTTTAAATCTTAAATTTTAAAACTCTCAGGAGTTTTGGCAGGCCTGTAATGTGCAGTACCATAATTATTTGCTGCATTCTCCCTTTTCTCTGTGCTGTTTGGTTTATTCTTTTAGGCAGATGAGTTAAATTAACGACGATCGCAGTTAGACATTTGCTTCTTCACAGAAATGGCATAACTTTGTTTCAGTAAAATTATTCAGTAAACATATAACAAAACAAATGTAACGCATTCTGCTTCTTTCACACCCCTGCAACATGACAAAGGATCTAGACAGGAAATCCTCTTCGTCCAACCTACGCCGCTCAGTACTTTCAGTACTTTGATTAATGGGTAGAAGCAGTACTGTATACCTCCCGCCATCCGTAAGAATCAACATTTTCTCAATTACAAGTTAATTGTTCTGGTTACACAATATTGTAATGAATTTAACACAATTTGTGAACGTGGATTCGGAAAAAAGCTTTTAGCTGATATCAATCCGTTATGAAACGAAGATATTCAGAAGTCTATACAATCATGAACCAATAGAAATATTAAAATAGTTTGGCTTTTAGTTAAGGAATTTCAAATAATAATAAGAAAGGATGAAAAAAGAAACAAGTAGATAGAGTTGGAGAAGAGAGTTTGTTGTGTGTTTTTCTCGTTTTGGTCGCCCGAATAGGCATCATTTATTTGAGGTTAGTTTATTTTGAATCTTTTTATGCTGGTAATATATTTCTGTACAGCTTTAAAAATTGAACTATTTGTTTCATTAGCTGTGTGAGGGATGCCCTCTAAAAAAGTTGGGTAGTGTTTACATTAAGTATGCCCAATGTCTGTAGGGTATTATTTAAAATGCGTCGTTGTTCTGTAAATTGTCTACAGCACAGTAAGAAATGTTTCGTGTCTTCTGTTGACCCACAATAATATTATAACACAATGTATTTTCTATTATATTTTTGGTGTATAAGTGCTGATTTAGAGAGCTACAGGTCAGCCGAAGGTGTATGTGCCTTGCGCACCCCATAGAAGAAGTAGTGGGGTATTCGTATATTAGAGATATTAAGCCTTTTCATTATGTGGTCTGGCCCTGTTCGGTCACGGGGCAAAGAATACGGCCACTGCAGATCCCTTTGGAGGGGTAGGCAGAGGGGTAGAATCCCCCCAAATTCATGTTCATTTTATCATTTTTTGATCATGTTCATTAAAGGTCTTCATCATGATACCTGCAATGTTTCAGGTGCTATCTCGCTCGCATCAAAAGAGCAGTGGCAGAAAAACAATAACGTGGCTCCAGCGTTAGTGGAGTTTCTACGATAGAATTTGCAGCAACTCTGCAGTTCAGGGTGAGAAGGTTCTAGGCCCATTTTACATATTTTATCTCGATGTACATGGAAGATGAGTCTGACATGTTCATGCCTTTTAGGCGCCATATAATCTTTTCATGTGTTGGTGCGCCTTAAAACCCCAATTCAATTCATTATGTGGTCCCGCCTCATTAAACAGTGGGAAAGCTTTTATTAGCAGGATTTTATAACAGATATTTTGACAATAAAACACCTTTAAAAACTGAAAAAATGCAATAACCTTTTTAAAACTACCTATTAAATGTTTTAATTTTACACTACGCAAAGTTTTTAAGCTGAAATTAAGGTTTTATTTCATACCCCAGCCAACCCCATTTTTGCTTCTTGGAGAAGGGGTTGCATGGGGTATAAAAGTTAATACTCGGACCACATAATGAAAAGCATCGACAGTAGAGGCATTATGTTCTGGTAGTTCCTTCATTTTTTTATTGTGGATTGTAAGAAGGATTTAGCAAACAGTTGTGATTTACATATATGGTTCATATGTTATCGGCGTTTCGGAGTTCATATGGTGTGGATTCCGCTACATTGTCGGGTACTACTAGTTGATTTAAGTATGGGTGCGTGATTAAATTTAGTTTACCATTTTGAAGAATAATGTTAGTTTATGCTTGTTACGACATGATTGCAGACTTACCCAATCTGTTTTCCCACTTACAAGTTGAGCTCCTAGTGGGATTCGAACACCCAGTTGTGACATGCGAGAAGGTTTACAATGCAACGTTGTTAACCCCTTGACCATGGATGCGCCGTTGCATGTTTAAGTTTTTAAAAAGATTAAATCATTAGTGAATGTCTGGACTTGATATTCATTACAATGTTTGACCAACCGACAACATCAAGCGTGGAAACTAACTACAACGTGATCTTATAATTATTTTAGCTGCACATCGAAGAGAATGCTGCACTTAAAGTGCAACATTATTTTTAATGTGATGTTTGTACATCCTTTAAAAATATTCATTAAAACTTTGTTTTTTGTAGTTTATGATAAATCAATATATCAAATATTGTTGTTTCAGGGAATCCTTTTACACACCATTGCCTGTAAGGTTATGCAAATTTTGAAGCAGTTAGTGACGTTGGAGTTGTGTCTCTTAACAAACTGGCGAACTACTCATATGCTTATACACACACTCAATCTACTCTTAATTGACCAATCAGCAACCAATACCATTTTCAGAATAACCTCGTTTTGATGCCAAAGATTTTAAAGAAGCTTTACTCCAGACCATTGTATGGACGTCTTTGAGACAACACATCTGGAGGATCGAGATTAGCAGTAACTTTAGTGACTTGCTCACGATGCATGGTTCTGTGGTTTGGTACCAAACAATGGTTAGCAGGCAAGCACTATAGATAACCAAGCCTTCCCCCAACTCTTTTTGACTAAGTCATATGAAGCTAAACAGTCTCTACAGAAGGTTAAACTATTTATAGAAGGTTAAACAGAAGGTTAATCTATTTATAGAAGGTTAATCCATAGAAAGTTAATATATTTATAGAATGTTTATCTATTTATAGAAGGCTAATCTATATATAGAATGTTTTTTCACCCTTTTGGGAAGGTACCGGTACCCATTCAATCGGGAAAATTCATGCTGTTTTGCCTTAAATTGGGAATTTTCACTATCAAACAAAAGCAATATTGTATGGTTAAGTACTTTGCAAACACATACCATTTATATATTCCCCTGAAGCGTTTATTACCCTCCCTAATAGTATCTAGTTTTCTTCTTTTTCTGTTTTTAGTTCCCTTCTAAAAAAATAATTTTGAATTGGAATTGTTTTCACTCCAACTGGGAAATCAACATGCTTTTTGCCATTGGGAATGGTAAAGTACCACTTATATAACGAAAAACAACACTGCTATTTATAGAATGTTTCCCCTTAAGTTGCATATTTGAAACCATCATTATTAATAATTATTGGAATAGTTCCATCTTTTACATGTAACTAACTGATGCATACATGTAACTAACTGATGCATACATGTAACTAACTGATGCATACATGTAACTAACTGATGCATATATTGCATCAATAATGCATTAAAATCTGTGGCAGAATAACGAAGGAAAACTGAAAACTCATTATAGGCAAGCAGGTTCAAAGTCAAAATGATATCATGGGCGCTAATTACGTCAAGATTGTTGCGTCACTTTAGTTTTCTTTTATGAAAGTGAGCAGGAGGGCACTTTGACTGTGTGATATATCTGTTTTTGTTACTAACAGAAGTTGGAGGGTGTAAGGCTGGCTGAATAATACATGTCACCTAATGTAGTGCTTCACACGTCACCACATCCCTACCCTGAGTACTTGAGACAGAGAATGGACGCCTATGGTATTATGGAATATGGCATGGCAATGATACAGTAGTGATACAACCTCTTATAGAACTAATTGCCTGCTGTTGCTTGATCAATAAAGCCTGATAACAAAGTCTTGTTGCAGATTAAAGACACAGAAACACAATACCTGTAATACAAGGAAGCCATTAAACAAACATAAGCAAACTTAGAAATAATGAATAGAAGCAAATCACATTCACAGCAATGATACAGGTGCAGATCTAGGATTTGAGTTTAGAGGGGTGGGGAAAAAATGGGAAAGGGAAATTTTGAGCGGGTAAAGCCGCAAACAGTAAGGATGGTCATTTGGTGATTCCATTTTCAGAATAAAGTTGTTCAATTCAATGATGAACAAAGTGGCGCTGGAGTGCTATCCTTAAATCCTGGTTATAACTCCTGTACATACACACAGATACTACACCTATACATACACATAGACACTACTCCTGTACATACACACAGGCACTACACCTATACATACACATAGACACTACACCTATACATACACACAGGCACTACACCTATACATACACACAGGCACTACACTTATCAGCAGCTTACACACAGATACTACACCTATACATACACATAGACACTACACCTATACATACACACAGGCACTACACCTATACATACACACAGGCACTACACTTATCAGCAGCTTACACACAGATACTACACCTATACATACACATAGACACTACACCTATACATACACACAGGCACTACACCTATACATACACATAGACACTACACCTATACATACACATAGACACTACACTTATCAGCAGCTTACACACAGATACTACACCTATACATACACATAGACACTACACCTATACATACACACAGGCACTACACCTATACATACACATAGACACTACACCTATACATACACACAGGCACTACACCTATACATACACACAGGCACTACACCTATACATACACATAGACACTACACTTATCAGCAGCTTACACACAGATACTACACCTATACATACACATAGACACTACACCTATACATACACACAGGCACTACACCTATACATACACATAGACACTACACCTATACATACACACAGGCACTACACCTATACATACACATAGACACTACACTTATCAGCAGCTTACACACAGATACTACACCTATACATACACATAGACACTACACCTATACATACACACAGGCACTACACCTATACATACACATAGACACTACACCTATACATACACACAGGCACTACACCTATACATACACATAGACACTACACTTATCAGCAGCTTACACACAGATACTACACCTATACATACACATAGACACTACACCTATACATACACACAGGCACTACACCTATACATACACACAGGCACTACACCTATACATACACATAGACACTACACCTGTACATACACACAGATACTACACCTATACATACACATAGACACTACTCCTGTACATACACACAGATACTACACCTATACATACACATAGACACTACTCCTGTACATACACACAGACACTACACCTATACATACACATAGACACTACTCCTGTACATACACACAGGCACTACACCTATACATACACATAGACACTACTCCTGTACATACACACAGGCACTACACCTATACATACACACAGGCACTACACCTATACATACACATAGACACTACACCTGTACATACACACAGACACTACTCCTGTACATACACACAGACACTACACCTATACATACACATAGACACTACTCCTGTACATACACGTAGACACTACACTTATCAGCAGCTTACACACAGACACTACACCTATACATACACATAGACACTACACTTATCAGCAGCATACACACAGACACTACACCTATACATACACATAGACACTACACTTATCAGCAGCTTACACACAGACACTACACCTATACATACACATAGACACTACACTTATCAGCAGCTTACACACAGACACTACACCTATACATACACATAGACACTACACTTATCAGCAGCTTACACACAGACACTACACCTATACATACACATAGACACTACACCTATACATACACATAGACACTACATCTATCAGCAGCTTACACACAGACACTACACCTATACATACACACAGACACTACATCTAAAAGCAGCTTACACAGAGAAACTACACCTATACATGAACACAGACACTCGTCAACAAACAGACACTATCCCTACGCTTACACGCAGAAACTACTCCTTTACTTACACACAGACACTACCCCTATGCTTACACAAAGACACTACTCCTATACTTACATACAGACACCACTCATATACTTGCACAGACAATACTCCTATACTTATACACAGACACTACTCCTATGCTTACACACATCCACTATTCATATGCTTACACACATCCACTACTCCTATGCTTACACACAGACACTACTCCTATGCTTACACACAGAAACCACTCCTACGCTTACACACATCCACTATTCATATGCTTACATACAGACACTACTCATATTCTTACACACAGACACCACTCCTATGCTTACACACATCCACTATTCATATGCTTACACACAGACACTACTCATATGCTTACACACAGACACTACTCCTATGCTTACACACATCCACTATTCATATGCTTACATACAGACACTACTCATATTCTTACACACAAACACTACTCCTACGCTTACATACATCCACTACTAATATGCTTACACACAGACACTACTCCTATGCTTACACACAGACACTACTCCTATGCTTACACACATCCACTATTCATATGCTTACATACAGACACTACTCATATTCTTACACACAGACACCACTCCTACGCTTACATACATCCACTACTAATATGCTTACACACAGACACTACTCCTATGCTTACACACAGACACTACTCCTACACTTACACACATCCACTATTCATATGCTTACATACAGACACTACTCATATTCTTACACACAGACACCACTCCTACGCTTACACACATCCACTATTCATATGCTTACATACAGACACTACTCATATTCTTACACACAGACACCACTCCTACACTTACACACATCCACTATTCATATGCTTACATACAGACACTACTCATATTCTTACACACAGACACTACTCCTACACTTACACACATCCAACATTTATATGCTTACATACAGACACTACTCATATTCTTACACACAAACACTACTCCTACGCTTACACACATCCACTACTAATATGCTTACATACAGACACTACTCATATTCTTACACACAGACACTACTCCTATGCTTACAAAGAGACACTACTCCTATACTTACACACATACACTACTCCTATACATACACATACACTATGCCTATACTTACACACAGACACTACTCCTGTACTAACACACAGACACTACCCCTATACTTACACACACACGCTACTCCTATATTTACACACAGACACTACTCCTATACTTACACACATACACTACTCCTATCCTAACACACAGTCAATACTCCTTACACACAGACACTACCCCTATACTTACACACATACACTACACCTATACTTACACACATACACTACTCCTATATTTACACACAGACACTACTCCTATACTTACACACATATACTACACATATACTTACACACATACACTACTCCTATGCTTACACACATACACTACTCCTGAGCTTACACACATGCACTACGCCTATGCTTACACACATGCACTACTCTTATACTTACACACATACACTACTCCTATGCTTACACACATACACTACTGCTATGCTTACACACATACACTATGCCTATACTTACACACAAATACTCCTCCTATACTTACACACATACATTACTGCTATCCTTACATACAGACACTACTCCTATCCTTACACACAGACACTACTCCTATCCTTACATACAGACACTACTCCTATACTTACACACAAACACTACTCCTATACTTACACACAGACACTACTCCTATTCTTACACACAGACACTACTCCTATCCTTACACACAGACACTACTCCTATCCTTACATACAGACACTACTCCTATCCTTACACACAGACACTATTCCTATACTTAAACACATACACTACTCCTATACATACACATACACTACCCCTATGCTTACACACAGACACTACTCCTATACTTACACACATACACTACCTGTATACTTACACACAGACACTACTCCTATACCTACCCAAACATTACTCCTATGCTTACATACAAACATTACTCATATACTTACACACAGACACTACTCCTATACCTAAACAAACACTAGTCCTATCCTTACATACAGACACTACTCCTATACTTACACACAGACACTACTGCTATCCTTACACACAGACACTATTCCTATACTTAAACACATACACTACTCCTATACATACACATACACTACCCCTATGCTTACACACAGACACTACTCCTATACTTACACACATACACTACCTGTATACTTACACACAGACACTACTCCTATACCTACCCAAACATTACTCCTATGCTTACATACAAACACTACTCATATACTTACACACAGACACTACTCCTATACCTAAACAAACACTAGTCCTATCCTTACACATATACACTACTCCTATACTTACACAAAAACACTACTCCTATGTTAAAACACATACACTACTCCTATACTTACACACAGACACTACTCCTATACTTACACACTGTCACTACTCCTATACATACACACAGACACTACCCCTATGATTAAACACAGACACTACGCCTATACTTACACACATACACTATGCCTATACTTACACACATACACTACTCCTATACTTACACACAGACACTATGCCTATACTTACACACAGACACTATGCCTATACTTACACACAGACACTATGCCTAGACTTACACACAGACACTATTCCTATGATTAAACACAGACACTAGTCCTATACTCACACACTCACACACACACAATACTTACACACAGACACTATGCCTATACTTACAAACATACACTATGCCTATACTTACACACAGACACTATGCCTATACTTACACACAGACACTATGTCTAGACTTACACACAGACACTACGCACACGCACACGCACACACACACACACACGCACACACGCACACGCACACGCACACGCACACACTAAAGATAAACAAAGTGGCGCTGGAGTGCTATCCTTAAATCCTGGTTATAACTCCTGTACATACACACAGACACTACACCTATACATACACACTACTCCTGTACATACACACAGACACTACACCCACACCCACACCCCCACACCCCCACACCCCCACCAACCAACCCACCCACCCACTACCCCTATCCTAACACTTACCCCTATGCTTACATAAAGACACTACCCCTATTATTACAAACACACACTGTCCCTATACTAAAACACAGACAAACTACCCCTATAACTACACACAGACACTGCCCCTATGCTTATACACAGACAATACCCCTATAATTACACATAGACACTATCCCATATACACAGTGCTTAAAAATATGAGAACACATTTTGATTATTTATGCATATTGCACTCGGTTTCTTTTTTTTGATATAACTCAAATGACAATTTTTGCCGAGATCATACAAAATAATAAATAAAAAATAAACGCCATAAGCTTCATAGCAGGGCACAGAACAGTGACACTTGCAGGAAAACATGAACATATGCCAATGTTACGACACAAGTTCATTCAAAACTTATGTTTGGCATCAGAGTTTTGTCAGCAGCCAAGTGATACAAACGCCTGTTTTTTTGGCTGATTGAGACGTTTGTTTTAACCGATGTTCTTTTAATAGAGCAAACAGAGGCATGCTTGCAAGTGTATTGTCTGAAATATGAGCCAGCTAAATGTGCAAGAATTATTTAATATTAACTTATTATCACATAGTGTATTTTTTATTTGAATATTTTTCATTGTCTATTTAATTTTGAGTGGAAACAGTACCGTTTAAATGGATTGGAGGTGACCTTGAAGCATTATGGATGTCATCCGAATATGAATAAAACCATAACACGTGTTCCAGTTGCATATTCATTGTGAATAATAACTTTGTTCTAAACTAGGTCCCATGATCTGTCCGATTGTATTATTAATGAGTTTGGTCTGGGAAACTTGACAACAGGCTAGTTTTTGTTGTATAAATCATTAATATTAATTCATATAATGCTTTAAGGCTGTATGAATTGAACTGAATGTTGTTTAACGGCTCATCAACACAGTATAGGTTATTTAGAGCCACTCCAGAGAGAGGGGAAGGATACATAGGAATACGGGAACCATGCCCTACTCTTATTATCGAAAAGATTCCTATGGTTCTTTAACGTGCTCAGAGGATAGACCGATACACGGGACCGCCCGGTTTAGGTCCCCATCTGACGGACGAGGCTAAGGGAAAGGGTCTTGCCCAAGAACACAGTGACGAAACTTGGTGGCACCACGGAGGATTGAACCCGGGTCTCCAGTTACAAATCCGCCGCGCTACCAACTGCGCCACGCCAGCCCTCTTTAAGGCTGTAGTACATTCTGTTTTGTTTTGTGATCGAAGTACAGTTTTATTGAATTATATATACAACTGCTAGCAATATGAACCCCATATGGGCAGATTTTTTTTATTTACTCTCAATAAGGCCATTATAAAACAAGAGGCTCAAGAGGGCCTGTGGATGCTCTACTGGCTAAAACGGCTTTTATATCAAGGATTGTCGACATAAAATTCCCATCAGTACTTCTTTTAAAACATTGCAAAAACAACAGGGCTAGGATGGCCTTAGATCACTCCCCTGGTAATCATGGGCAATAAGTCCGCTGTGTCTTGTCTGGCATGGGTATTTTTTAATTTGTCCCACTTTCTTCTATGATTGAAATTTCATAAAAATGGGTGGGAGGGTTTATATTAACATTCTAAACAAAAATGGTAAAGATCAATTAAAAAATGAAGTAACTACAGTAGCATTTTTTAACAAATCAAGGGCCATAACTCTGTCGTTACTAACAAGATCTGGCTGGTTTTCGAAACTTGTCCAAGATTTCATTGTTATACCGCACTTTGCACAACTAGAAATCATACTGAGGCTTCCTGCCACATTTCGTAGAAATACAACAAGCCGTTTAGGAGGAGTAGAACCGACAAGAAATTTAAATTAAAATGTCAAAGGGCCATAAATCTGTCAAATTAGAACAAAAGCGCGATATGCACAACTGCATCTTACCAATTCTTCCTGCCAAGTTTCGTCGAAATCCAACACGGCGTTAACAAAAAAAAAAGTTATCAGCGAACTGGAACAAAAGTATATGTCAAACTAAACATCTTACTGATGATTCCTGCCAAGTTTCTTCGAAAACCAACACGACGTTAACAAAAAAAAAACATAATTAAAAAACAAATCAATGAAAGAATAAAAAATGTAAAAAAATTAAAAAAAAAAAAATTAAAAAAAAAAAAATGTAAAAAAAAGAAAACTATTAAAAAAAAAAAAAATATGAAAAAAAAAAATTAAATAAAATAATCAAAAAAACAAATCAACACAAGAGAAATGAAATATAACAATAAAAAAAATAAAAAAAAATAAAAAAAAAAAATAAAAAAAAAAAAAAAAAAAAAAAAAAAATTAAACAACAAAAATACAATAATAACGAGTTTTTTTTCTTCAAAATCTGGTTAAGATCAGATGAAAAATGAATGCCCTATCGTATTAACGAGGCAAAATATTGCATTTTTAACGAAATCAAGGGCCATAACTTCCAACTTGTCCGAGCTTTCATCGACACTAGCAATCTGGTAAAGTTTGGTACTGATCGCATGAAAAATGACGGCCCTATCGTCTTAACGAGACAAAAGTTAATGACAGACGGACGGACAACTCGCCATCACATAAGCTCTGCTGGCCCTTGGCCAGTAGAGCTAAAAATTGCTAGATACTCATCCAATTTTTTGTTAAAATAGGGGCAGGAGGTTAAGTTTTTATTTTTTTATTTTTTACTTTTATGCAACTATAGTAAATTCCCCCAAAAAGTCGACAATAGACGACGATTGATTTCATGTATGTAAGCACTGGACTCGAGACCCATATAATTCAGGATTGAGAATTTTCCAAAGCCTGATTTAATAATATGGAAGAGGTTATGTTTTAAAATTCTAATTAAAAAGATTTACCATATTAAATGTCGGTATTTAAGGGATATAACAGTAAACAGCTTTATTATTACTAAATACCTAGAAGAGATACAATATGGCTAATGTGTACGATTAGCATCAATTGTTGTTCAACCGACGAACACATTGACATTCATCGACATGTTATCCAATGGCAAAGGCGCTTCTTTATCCAGCGAGCAAGAAAAAAATTCATGGTATAGTTCTTTCAATGAGTTCATGTCAGGAAATTGACAGCCAAACCATTCCTTCACTACGGATCTGCCTCGCACAATCCTACTTATGACAAAAAACATATTTGTTTGTATTTCGATACAATGTTTTTTATGCCGGAAGTTACCCGGAAGTGTAATAGTTCAAAATACGGAACATCGCGGTCCAGGCAAATTGAATTTGCGGTGCTCGTAAAATTACGTGGAACAAAACTTTTATTATTATTTTTAGTAGCAATAAATATTTTGAGGCGACACTAAAAAATTGGGGCAGACGGGGATGAGAATCTAGCATATTTTTTAGAATGGCCTAATCAAGTTTTTCAGACCAAACATTTTTATAAACAACAATTATACCGAAGGTAACATGCAGCTCAATTAAATGCAAGTGCACATTTCAAATGAAACACAATATGATGTAATTGGATTGACTTTAATCTCTTCCAGATCACCTTTAGTCCCTTTAATACGATGTAATTGGACTGGCTTTAATCTCTCTTCCAGATCACCTTTAGTCCCTTTAATATGAGGTAATTGGATTGGCTTTAATCTCTCTTCCAGATCACCTTTAGTATGATGTAATTGGATTGACTTTAATCTCTCTTCCAAATCACCTTCAGTCCCTTTAATATGAGGTAACTGGATTGACTTTAATCTCTCTTCTAGATGACCTTTAGTCCCTTTAGTATGATGTAATTGGATTGACTTTAATCTCTCTTCCAGATCACCTTTAGTATGATGTAATTGGATTGACTTTAATCTCTCTTCCTAATCACCTTCAGTCCCTTTAATATGAGGTAGTTGGATTGACTTTAATCTCTCTTCTAGATCACCTTTAGTCCCTTTAATATGAGGTAATTGGATTGGCTTTAATCTCTCTTCCAGATCACCTTTAGTCCCTTTAATATGATGTAATTGGATTGGCTTTAATCTCTCTTCCAGATTCTAGTCTCTTTAATATGATGTTATTGGGTTGGCTTTAATCTCTCTTTCAGATCGACTCTAGTCTCTTTAAATAGGATGTAATTGGATTGGCTTTAATCTCTCTTCCAGATTCTAGTCTCTTTAATATGACGTTATTGAATTGGCTTTAATCTCTCTTTCAGATCGACTCTAGTCTCTTTAAATATGATGTAATTGGATTGGCTTTAATCTCTCTTCCAGATCACCTTTAGTCCCTTTAATATGAGGTAATTGGATTGGCTTTAATCTCTCTTCCAGATCACCTTTAGTCCCTTTAATATGAGGTAATTGGCTTGGCTTTAATCTCTCTTCCAGATTCTAGTCTCTTTAATATGATGTTATTGGATTGGCTTTAATCTCTCTTTCAGATCGACTCTAGTCTCTTTAAATATGAGGTAATTGGATTGACTTTAATCTCTCTTCCAGATCACCTTTAGTATGATGTAATTGAATTGACTTTAATCTCTCTTCCAGATCACCTTTAGTATGATGTAATTGGATTGACTTTAATCTCTCTTCCAAATCATCTTCAGTCCCTTTAATATGAGGTAATTGGATTGACTTTAATCTCTCTTCTAGATCACCTTTAGTCCCTTTAGTATGATGGTATTGGATTGACTTTAATCTCTCTTCAAGATCACCTTTAGTATGATGTAATTGGATTGACTTTAATCTCTCTTCTAGATCACCTTTAGTCCCTTTAGTATGATGTTATTGGATTGACTTTAATCTTTCTTTCAGATCACCTCTAGTCCATTTAATATGATGTTATTGGATTCACTTTAATCTCTCTTTCAGATCGACTCTAGTCTCTTTAAATACGATGTAAATGGATTGGCTTTAATCTCTCTTCCAGATCACCTTTAGTATGATGTAATTGGATTGACTTTAATCTCTCTTCCTAATCACCTTCAGTCCCTTTAATATGAGGTAGTTGGATTGACTTTAATCTCTCTTCTAGATCACCTTTAGTCCCTTTAGTATGATGTAATTGGATTGGCTTTAATCTCTCTTCCAGATCACCTCTAGTCTCTTTAATACGATGTAATTGGACTGGCTTTAATCTCTCTTCCAGATCACCTTTAGTCCCTTTAATATGAGGTAATTGGATTGGCTTTAATCTCTCTTCCAGATCACCTTTAGTCCCTTTAATATGATGTAATTGGATTGGCTTTAATCTCTCTTCCAGATTCTAGTCTCTTTAATATGATGTTATTGGGTTGGCTTTAATCTCTCTTTCAGATCGACTCTAGTCTCTTTAAATATGATGTAATTGGATTGGCTTTAATCTCTCTTCCAGATTCTAGTCTCTTTAATATGATGTTATTGAATTGGCTTTAATCTCTCTTTCAGATCGACTCTAGTCTCTTTAAATATGATGTAATTGGATTGGCTTTAATCTCTCTTCCAGATCACCTTTAGTCCCTTTAATATGAGGTAATTGGATTGGCTTTAATCTCTCTTCAAGATCACCTTTAGTCCTTTTAATATGAGGTAATTGGATTGGCTTTAATCTCTCTTCCAGATTCTAGTCTCTTTAATATGATTTTATTGGATTGGCTTTAATCTCTCTTTCAGATCGACTCTAGTCTCTTTAATATGAGGTAATTGGATTGACTTTAATCTCTCTTCCAGATCACCTTTAGTATGATGTAATTGGATTGACTTTAATCTCTCTTCCAAATCATCTTCAGTCCCTTTAATATGAGGTAATTGGATTGACTTTAATCTCTCTTCTAGATCACCTTTAGTCCCTTTAGTATGATGTAATTGGATTGACTTTAATCTCTCTTCCAGATCACCTTTAGTATGATGTAATTGGATTGACTTTAATCTCTCTTCCAAATCACCTTCAGACCCTTTAATATGAGGTAATTGGATTGACTTTAATCTCTCTTCTAGATCACCTTTAGTCCCTTTAGTATGATGTAATTGGATTGACTTTAATCTCTCTTCTAGATTACCTTTAGTCCCTTTAGTATGATGTTATTGGATTGACTTAAATCTTTCTTTCAGATCACCTCTAGTCCATTTAATATGATGTTATTGGATTCGCTTTAATCTCTCTTTCAGATCGACGCTAGTCCCTTTAACATGATGTTATTGGATTGGCTTTAATCTCTCTTCCAGATTCTATTCTCTTTAATATGATGTATTTGGATTGGCTTTAATCTCCCTTCTAGATCACCTCTAGTCCCTTTAACATGATGTTATTGGATTGGCTTTAATCTCTCTTCCAGATAACCTCTAGTCCCTTTAACATGATGTTATTGGATTGACTTTAATCTTTCTTCCAGATCACCTTTAGTCTCTTTAATATGATGTAATTGGACTGGCTTTAATCTCCCTTCCAGATCACCGCTAGTCCCTTTAACATGATGTTATTGGATTGGCTTTAATCTCTCTTCCAGATCACCTCTAGTCTCTTTAATACGGTGTAATTGGATTGGCTTTAATCTCTCTTCCAGATCACCTCTAGTCCCTTTAACATGATGTTATTGGATTGGCTTTAATCTCTCTTCCAGATCACCTCTAGTCTCTTTAATACGATGTATTTGGATTGGCTTTAATCTCCCTTCCAGATCACCTATAGTCCCTTTAACATGATGTTATTGGATTGGCTTTAATCTTTCTTCCAGATCACCTTTAGTCTCTTTAATACAATGTATTTGGATTGGCTTTAATCTCTCTTCCAGATCACCTCTAGTCCCTTTAACATGATATTGTTGGATTGGCTTTAATCTCTCTTCCAGATCACCTCTAGTCCCTTTAACATGATGTTATTGGATTGACTATAATCTTTCTTCCAGATCACCTTTAGTCTCTTTAATACAATGTAATTGAACTGGCTTTAATCTCCCTTCCAGATCACCGCTAGTCCCTTTAACATGATGTTATTGGATTGGCTTTAATCTCTCTTCCAGATCACCTCTAGTCTCTTTAATATGGTGTAATTGGATTGGCTTTAATCTCTCTTCCAGATCACCTCTAGTCCCTTTAACATGATGTTATTGGATTGGCTTTAATCTCTCTTCCAGATCACCTCTAGCCCCCTTAATATGATGTTATTGGATTGGCTTTAATCTCTCTTTCCGATCACCTCTAGTCCCTTTAACATGATGTTATTGGATTGGCTTTAATCTCTCTTCCAGATCACCTCTAGTCTCTTTAATACAGTGTAATGGGATTGGCTTTAATCTCCCTTCCAGATCAACTCTAGTCCCTTTAACATGATGTTATTGGATTGGCTTTAATCTCTGTTCCAGATCACCTCTAGTCCCTTTAACATGATGTTATTGGATTGGCTTTAATCTCTCTTCCAGATCACCTCTAGTCCCTTTAATATGATGTTATTGGATTGGCTTTAATCTCCCTTCCAGATCACCTCTAGTCCCTTTAACATGATGTTATTGGATTGGCTTTAATCTCTCTTCCAGATCACCTCTAGTCCCTTTAATATGATGTTATTGGACTGGCTTTAATCACCCTTCCAGATCGCCTCTAGTCCCTTTAATCAATTTTCTATTATAATAAAGGGAAACAGTAATCAGTTACACATTTTAACTTGAAAATTAGAATAATACACAACAGCAGATTTAATTAACGTTTCCAGTAAGATTTTTCTTATTATTGGACCAGAAATTGCAGAGTCGGAGCCAGAGAGAAGATAAAACAGTTAAAGTTAATATGCATAAAAATACAATGCACAGAAACATGACTATTGTTTGGGGCGCTTGTTTCAGCCAAAGGTTTTTTGGACTTTTAAGATAAAATTAATCTATCTCTTAAATAAGTCATATATCAGTGAAACAGACATTTTTAGTGGTAAATAAAAATACCTTACTTTTCAAAATCGGTTGAGAAATAAAAAATTCATGCGCTAAAGTTGTTTTTGATGGGGCATTTTTAATGCAAAATTCTGCTGCTTGAAAAATTTGGAAAATATTTTTTTAAGAATTTTTATCCAAAAATGGTTTTAAATTGTTGGATATTAGTAAATTAAGACACATTGGAAGTTTTATAGCAAAATATTAAGTATTACTGAAGTTATTTGACATTTCTTAATTTTCTGCTGTCCCTGGTACCCAACAAGGAATTTACATAGGAAAGGACCCATCAAAAAAATCATTTTGGCTGTAAAATATTTATTTCTCAACCGATTTTCAAAAGTAAAGTAGTTTTATTTACCACTAAAAATGTCAGTTCTAATGATATATAACTGATGTTCGTCTTATTTAAATTGCTCCAGTTACTGCAGAAAAACCTTTGGCTGAAACAAGCGCCCCAAACAATAGTGAAGAAGTGACTTGAATTGGACTGGATTTTATAGTCGCACCTACATATTAGGAGGTCCTAGTATTAACTTTCATACCCCATCCAACCCCTTCTCTAAGAAAGAGTTGGCTTGGGTATGAAATAAAACCTTAAGTTTCGGCTTAAACCGTTCCCATATTGTAAAATTAAAACATTTAATAGGTAATTTTAAACAGGATATCACTTTTTTTTCAGTAAAATATGTTTTTAAACATGTTTCATGTCAAAATATCCATTGTAAAGTCCTGCTAATATAAGCTTTCCTATTGCTTAATGGCATTAAAACGGAACCACATAATGAGCTAATGTCATATGGCGACTTTTACAGTTTCCATTGGTGGAGGAAGACCCCAGGTGCCCCATTGGACAATTTTCATGCACAGCATACATGGAACAGCATACGTAGAACCACTGAATAAAAAGGAGCCACACAAACACCTATACCTCAAACAGAGGTAAACAGCAATCTTAAAGTATATACCAAGCATTAAAATAACACCTCAATTTATTAATCCAGCATGATTTCGACATTCAACCTACTTGCATATATTTAAAGTATTACAAATTGAGAGTTTTCAAGTTCCTTCATTATTAATCATTATTTATAATTACCTGAATAGTTCAAAGGAAGTTATTTTTGCATTTTACTAATTACTGATTATATTGCACCAATAATATATTCTATTACTGATTATATTGCACCAATAATACTGATTATATTGCACCAATATCAATAATATATTATATTACTGATTATACTGCACCAATAATATATTCTATTACTGATTATATTGCACCAATAATATATATTCTATTACTGATTATACTGCACCAATAATATATTCTATTATTGATTATTACTGATTATACTGCACCAATAATATATTCTATTACTGATTATACTGCACTGCACCGACAATATATTCTATTACTGATTATACTGCACCAATAATATATTCTTTTACTGATTATACTGCACTGCACCAATAATATATTCTATTACTGATTATATTGCACCAATAATATATTCTGATTATATTGCACCAATAATATATTCTATTACTGATTATATTGCACCAATAATATATTCTATTACTGATTATACTGCACCAATAATATATTCTATTACTGATTATATTGCACCAATAATATATTCTATTACTGATTATACTGCACCAATAATATATTCTATTACTGATTATACTGAACTGCACCATAATATATTCTATTACTGATTATATTGCACCAATAATATATTCTATTACTGATTATACTGCACCAATAATATATTCTTTTACTGATTATACTGCACCAATTATATATTCTATTACTGATTATACTGCACTGCACCAATAATATATTCTTTTACTGATTATACTGCACTGCACCAATAATATATTCTATTACTGATTATATTGCACCAATAATATATTCTATTACTGATTATACTGCACCAATAATATATTCTATTACTGATTATATTGCACCTATAATATATTATAAAGCCTAGGTAGAATAACTAGGACAAGACTCCAAATATTATATATTATATAATTATATGCAAACACATAAACCAAGATTAATTTGGAAGAGACACACAGCAATCCTGAAGTTTTATCAAGTTGTGTCAATTTAGTTATCCAATACCTTTGTGACTTTCCTGTTTGCATATAATTAAATAAAATTCTGAGTTTTTCTTTTTTCGTCTTATTTTATCATACATTTAAATACATTTTTGGTGCAATATAATCAGAAGATTATATTATGCAAAAACAATTTCATTTATACTATTGTTATAATTATATATATATATATAACTATTAATGATTGCAAGCTTGGTTTTTAAAAACTCACGGCGCTGTGTGAGTTTTTAAAATATCAAGATTGCAGTGTTCTTTTATTGCTCAATAACTACTTCACAATTGCCATGTGTCCCTATAGTTTACAGTCAAACTTGGGGAAGAAAACAACAAGTGCTACAGAGACAGACACGTTTATAACTAATGTCAACTCATGTTTCAGGGAGAAGTGTGAAGTCCCTGTTCTGGATTAACCAGAAGTGGCAGAAGTGACAGGAATTATTGCTGAAACAACTCTCAATATTTGTGTTGAATTTTCCCTCTAGGTATTGTTGTCTCATCTAATTTGCTCTTGTTTACTTTGGTAGCACTTTGGTGGCATTTGACTTATTAGTCTTTTGTACATTTAGTAATTAGAGAGAAGCAGAAATGTGTCTATAGGACATGGATGCTCCCATTCATAAATCCGCGGCAAGTAAAATTTGAAGAAAAAAAGCCATAACTCCATTTATACAAAGTCAATTTTGATGTGGAATTGACATGCACATCTTGACATCGTACGTAAGCATCCCATTAAGTTTGGAAATAATCTAGAAAACTGTGGGGGGATAAAGACAGAGCAAACATACTTTACAAAGTATTTGTGTATGTTACTATGTAGAGTCGTGTGATTAATGTACATGTACCATTATTATTTCAAAAAACTTCCATTAATAAGAGTCAATATGACTTTTTTTAATTTGTTATAGAAGAACTTCTGCATATTGTATGCTGCTATCCCTATTTGCCGAGTTCAGCGATATTTTGTATGCCAGTGCGTCCATTTGAGAGGTTTTTAGTTGATAATGGTCATCATATGGCATTACCCATAATGCATTATGTTCCACTGAACAGCTGGGCTTGTTTGGTTCTGCTTATTTCTGTTTTTCTCTTTATTAAATTATAACACAACTTCTGGGTCCCAAGAGATTTGTCACCTGCACAACCAGTCACAAGCAGTCACAACCAGTCACAGAATGTTATCAATTCATCTGATGTAATTTGCAACATGAATTCTGAACATTTAACATGATGGTCCCTGTGGCCTTTGGTTTCCGGAAACACTCTAGCAAATGAATACTTCCATATTTAGTTATAGGACAGCTGCAGTTATGATCAAGTTGGGTTATGGTAAACACATTCAGACGATGCATGCTAATTAAATGAATTGCATCAATTAAATTCCATTTTCACACCTTTTAAGAAACAAATAGGCTGTTCAAGTTGAATTGTAGAAAAGAATGATGCAGATAGTGATGCCATGGTGACAATAATAATGATGTTGATGATGATTATGATGATGATGATGAGGAGAAGGATAATCATCATGATGATGATGACAATGATGATGAAGATGACGATGATAATGATGAAGATGACAATGATAATAATGATGTTGATGATGACGATGATGTTGATGATGATGATGATGATGAAGATCATGATGATGATGATGATTATTATGATGCTGATGATGAGGAGAAGGATGATAATCATTATGATGATGATGACGATGATGATGATGATGATAATAATGATGTTGATGATGATAATGACGATGATGATGATAATAATGATGTTGATGATAATGATGATGATGATGATGATAATAATGATGTTGATGATGACGATCATGCGATGATGATGATTATCATGATGATGATGATGAGGAGAAGGATGACAATCATTACGATGATGATGATATGATGACGATAATAATGATGATGATAATGATGATGATGAAGATTATGTGATGATGATGATTATCATGATGATGATGATGGTGAGGAGAAGGATGATAATCATGATGATGATGATGAAGATGATGATGATGATGATAATAATGATGTTGATGATGATGATGATGATGAAGATCATGTGATGATGATGATTATCATGATGATGATGGTGAGGAGAAGGATGATAATCATGATGATGATGATGATGATGATGATGATGATGATGCTAATAATGATGTTGATGATGATGATGATGAAGATCATGTGATGATGATAATTATCATGATGATGATGACGACGAGAAAGATGATAATAATTATGATGATGATGACGATGATGATGATAATAATGATGTTGATGATGATTATGACGATGATGAAGATCATGTGATGATGAATATGATGATGAGGAGAAGGATGATAATCATTATGATGATGATGATGATGATGACGATGATAATAATGATGTTGATGAATATGATGACGATGATCAGTGTGGTGATGGTGATCTTGAGGAAGAGGAAGCGAGATCAGGAGGAGAAAATGGAGATTTTGTACTTTTGTAATATCTAAACCTACAAATGTCTCATAGTGTAACAAAATGAAATGGGTATTTTCGTCCCGTTAACATGTCATATTATGTTACATTGAAACAGCAACCTCAGAGGGAGATGAGACTTACGATGACGTTTCCCTTCGATGATGCCAGAGAAAAGCCATGTAGGGCAGAGGTACCATGTAGGGCAGAGGTACCATATGAAGCTCTAAAGCCAAGGCCTTATTCGCTGCATGAGCAAAAAAGGCTCATGGAGGGAAAAAGCTGTTACTGTTAGTTCTTGGTTTCAAATCTTTTTACTTTAGTCAAAGCGATTTTTCAATGCAATGATTAGGCACAATATTACTTTACACCGGGTGTATGTATACACTTCAAATGTTTGATTCTAACACATAGTAGAGACATCTAGTGACCCACTATAAATTATTTTAAAAATTCCCTCCAGAGTACCCTTATAAGTTCACATACCGATATGGAACTCACATATCAGAAGGGCTTTAGAAACCGATGGAGAGTCTCCGTGGCCGAATGGTTAACGACTGTTGCGTTGAAAACCTTCACCTTTCACCGCTGTGGGTTCGAATCCCACTGGGAGCGCGACTTGTAAGTGAGGAAGTGTCGATTCATACGGATGGTGGGACGTGTACAGTACCAGGAAAAGTGAGTGCCTCCACCACCAAAAAAATTGATCGTCATATATAACCTTACATGTGTTGAAAATTACGTAAAACAACATACACAATATTAGTGTGATAGAAACCGATGGTTTGAAAAATTGGCACTCAGACTACAGTATAAACAGTAGGAATATGTATTGCATGTTCTTTCCTCCCAGATTACATTCATTTTGTTGATACAAAATAAACTGCATATCAATTGAGCAAATAATACATTGTGTCTGCCTCGAAATTAAGTTTGCTTCTAATGATCATCCATTAAGAATTACCATTTATTTAGGCATTACATTAAGTCTTAATAGGTTTCATCGCTGTGACCATATTGTCTCACTGTTTGTATTCTCCTCCAGATACCTGTTGTGCTATAACGTATCACCTGGCCATTATTCTGTCTTAACAAATCCCACTTCAAACAGGTTGAAAAAAGGCCCTAATACCAACCTTTACTTCTTATGGCAAAATGATTTAAAGAGTATGATGGTTATTGATTGCTTGAGAAATGTTTCCGACATCAATTTATCAATGCTGTCAAGTGGCTAAACCCCCTTAACAGGAAATTAGTCATTTAGAAGCCTGTTCTTCTATAACCATACCATATATGTTTATAATTAAGCACACGCTCGTGTTATTAAAGACATATTCCATTTAGGTTAACATTATACAAAACAACCTTTTCATTGGATACATGAAGTACTTTTATTTGCAAGTTGTGTTGTCGATATTTTATTGTTTTTTGACTGGTTTTGATTAGTAACAAACAATATAGATTCCATATAACGTATTTACCCTAATAAGAGCCCCATGCCCCCTCCCAACCCAACCTATATATAAAAAAATCAAAAAAAAAAATCTTCAAAATGAAATGCATATTCGATCTTTTGTATCAAAAAAACCCATCCCCTCCCAAATTCAATAATAAGAAAATTTAAAAACATGAGTGTCAAATTGTCACGATATACGCCCGTCCTACTTATGGAATTCATATTTATATGACTATCATTGGCATGTACAAATTTACCTGGACTATGCCCCAAGTTTCAAGATTTTATTATATATAAATGTTCCAGTTATTCAGCGGAAACTGCAAAAATCAGAAATTTTCAAAAATCAAAGGGCCATAACTCCGGTGTTTCTGGAGCAATAGTGTTGGTTATCAGACTTTACCAAGCTATTGTGACCATAAAGATTGTATCCAAGTTTCATCAAGATTCATGAAGTTTCATCAAGATTGGATTAAAATTACTCTGGTTATGGAGCAGACACCGTCTATTTTGTCAATTTTCAACAATCCAAGAGCCATTATAAACTCTTGACCTATTGTGCACGACATAACATGAGCTGCCGCCCGCCATCGTGATCACATAATATGTCCCATCAAGACGAGAGTATAATTATTATCTAAAAAAAAAAAATGTATATTTAAAATTAAACAAGAAATGTCACAGTAAGGTGACAAATGCCCCCAAAAGTGTCTTGTTCCAGAATGTGGTCTTCAAGTTGAAGGTGTGATTTGGACAAAGTGAACTGAGGGAAATGAAAGTGAAAGTTTCCTTAACTGACTGACAAAGGAGTTGAGTAGAGTGGAATAGTGTCAGGTTTAGTTTGAAAGGAACAAGAAGAAAGGACGCGTTTAGGTAGAAAGGAAAACCAAGATAGAAATTCAATGTATGAAGCTGGATGTTGTGTGTAACACCTATGAACTGCAAGTATAACCTTGACCTTGGAGGAACAGACCTGGGTTTTGCGCGCGAGACATTGTCTTGTTATGGTGATCAGTTGTGCCAAGTTATTTAACAAGAAATCAGTGACTGACATGTCCTAACGGGGGCGGGACGTAAAAATAAACAGGTCAATGATGCTTAAATAAAAGTATGTAAACATTTTAGTAACTAAAAACAATGGAGTTTGCAGAGTTTGCTGAGATGACAATTAAGTGCATTTGTTCAAAAACAAAATGCCATTCTATTAAAAAACTTTTTTCTGCAAAGGAGATGTCATAAAAATGGGTGGGTGGGGGGGTGGGGGGAGTGGGGGAGGGAGAGAGAGAGAGAGAGAGCGAGAGTATATGAATCAGGCAACTTGTTTAAGCTTTTGTTGATATTAACTTTCTAAACAAATTTTTGGTAAAGATTAGCCCAAGAGGGCCTGTGGAAGCTCTACTGGCTAATATGGCTCTTATAACATCAATGATGCGAGTGACTATCGTCTTAAAGAGGCAAAATATAGAATTTTTAACTAAATCAAGAGCCACAACTCTGCCATTACTGGTCCGATCTGGCTGGTTTTCGACTTGGCCAGTAGAGATAATAAAAATAAACAAGAGGCCCAAGAGGGCCTGTGGACGCTCTACTGGCTAACATGTCTCTTATAACATCAATCAAGCAAGTGACTTCCATTTACGTTTTTTTGGAAGTTTCGGGCAAAAAACAGCTTTAGAACTAAATCAAGGGCCATAACTAAAGAATGAAGGCCCTACCGTATTAACGAGGCAAAATATAGCATTTTTAACTAAATCAACAGCCATAACTCCTCTTTTACTGGTCCGACTGGTCCAACATAGAGCTAAAAAGAAATAAAATTAAAAATTAAAAAATTAAATTAAACAAGAGGTCAATGACCTTGAAGCTCTACTGATTGATTTTGATTTCAGGAAGTAGTCGCTACAGACTTGTTTTTTGAAGAAAAAAAATTTAAGCGTGGCGGCCATCTTGAATTTCCGGCCGACCTGAAATTTTGCTAAGATCAATTAGACATCAAGAGCAACATTCCTGTGAAGTTTCATTGAAAATCCGTCAAGTAGTTTCAGAGGAGTAGTCGCTACAAGTTTTTACCAAAGATGGCCACTGGCAGCCATGTTTAACGTCGAATCAAAATAATGTTTGACTCTCATAACAATCATGTCATGCTGATCATTTTACAAAAAGTCCCATATCAATATCACTTATAGTTTTCAAGACGTGGTCGCTACAAACTTCTTTTTTAAAAATCTATTTTTAGCTGTGGCGGTCATCTTGAATTTCTAGACGATCTGAAATTTTGCTAGGATCAATTAGACATTAAGAGCAACATTCCTGTAAAGTTTCATGAAAATCCGCCAAGTAGTTTCAAAGGAGTAGTCGCTACAAGTTTTTACTATATAACTCTATGTAAACAAAGATGGCCGCTGGCAGCCATGTTTAACGTTGAATCAAAACAATTTTAGACAAGGACCAACATCATGTCATGCTGATCATTTTAGGAAAGGTCCCATATCAATATTTCCTATAGCTTTCAAGAAGTAGTCGCTACAAACTTGTATTTTGAAAATTTATTTTTAGCCGTGGCGGCCATCTTGAATTTCCGGCCGACCTGAAATTTTGCTAGGATCAATTAGACATCAAGAGCAACATTCCTGTGAAGTTTCATGAAAATCCGTCAAGTAGTTTCAGAGGAGAAGTCGCTACAAGTTTTCATTATATAACTCTATGTAAACAAAGATGGCCTCTGGCAGCCATGTTTAACGTCGAATCAAAACGATTTTCGATGAGGACCAACATCATGTCATGCTGATCATTTTAGAAAAAGTCCCATATCAATATCACTTATAGTTTTCAAGAAGTAGTCGCTACAAACTTGTTTTTTAAAAACCTATTTTTAGATCTTGCGACCATCTTGGATTTCACATCAACATGAATTTTTGCTAGGATCAACTAGACTTCATGGGCAACATTTCTGTATAGTTTCATGAAAATCCATTCAGTAGTTTCAGAGGAGTAGTCGCTACAAAAAAAGTTAACGGACAGACAGACGGACGGACGGACGGACGGACGGAAGACGGACACCGCACCACGGCATAAGCTCTGCTGATCTCTGATCAGTAGAGCTAAAAACGACATTAAAGCCATTTATCTATTAACTGGCTCGTTAAAAAACTGCACAATTTTAATATGTTGTTGAGAATTTAATTTCCTATCGGAATATAAAATAAAAGTTGCTGGTCATCGGAATATTTGTTTCAGTATGCTTGGTTTAATAAACACAATAAACTTACGAAAAAAGATATCTCAGTCGTATCGTACATATAATGTATAACAACCGTCATTGACGCAAACAGTGGAAACAAACATTGATACATTTATGATTTTAATACGTAGTAAATACTGCTTCAACTTCTTTTTTCTTTATTCGTATTATTTTTTATTCTTTTCTGGAGTTAATATGAAAACTCTAAATTGTATTTGTTTTTTATGCATCATGTCTGATTCGCACGATATCGCTGGCATAGTATCGCATTAACTATGGTGCATGCATTTACTAGTAAGTAAAAGTGTAGTGTTAAACTCATTATATTCTACGGAACCGTATATCGGCCTTATGGTCGCCTAAAAGTGTTTCAGAAGACACCTTCATCTGATCGCAAATTGCATCTCTTTGACAAAATTACGATATCATAACGGCATTCCAAAAATAAATAATGTGAATATGTATTTAAAATAACGTTTATGTGCTTTTTAATTTACATTTAATTAACTTTGTTATGTTTTATATTTCTTAGTTAAGTCGATTAATTTTGGATATTAAAAAAAAAAAGATTGCATCTGTGCACGCCGAAATACCAGGGAGAAAAAACGGCTTTAGCAATTTAGGGCGCTGTTTGAACGGACTTTATTTGTTCAGTTAATTGGTTTTGTTTTGTATGAATGGTGTTTTACGTCAATTTTAACACAGATTAGGCCATATATGACGGTCGATTCTTTTGTGATAGAGGCAGACCGTATTGTTTACTAGGTAGAACCAGTACTGTTACCTCCCGCCATCTGAAGAAAAAAATCCAAAAGTTGTCGTATCGCAGTAATACAGCATGGTTTTCGTATCGAGTCTATCTGTCATTGGTCATATTCGTTTTCTAAACAATTACCAGTATGCTCGCAGGGCATCAAATTTGTTCCAAACGTACACGTTGTGAAATCTCAAAATGAGACAGAAGAACACAATACAATATCAAATAATTTAAGGATTTGGGAAAAGTGTGTGTGTTAGTAAATGAGACGACAGATGATTCTTGACTGAGGTATTTATTGAAGGGAATATATATCTTAGTTGTGTGTTTATTGTTGAACATATAGCGTAATACAGTAGCATGCAGGTGGGAAGATAGATGTAGGGGAGATTCCCAAATATTTCAGATGGTTTAACATTTCATAAGGTGTCCTATCATTGTATCAGATGATATCTGTCATGCAACTCTATATTATTAAGTTAAGATTTAATTGCATCATACTTGCAATCCGATGTTTGCAGTTATTATCTCCAAATATGTTCTGAATGTTTAAGGTTATTGCTGTCATCATTCTATCTTACGAGTGCACTTTTTTGTTCTTATAATGTCTTTATTACTGAAACAAAACACCACAACTTACGTTAAGATGATATCTGAAAGTTAATGGATAGAGCATCAAACGTATTTAATTCTTAAATTGTTTTTATCATGCATGTGTCCATATGTTAATATCATTTTTTTGTAAATGTTCAGCTGCTTATTCGTTGTTTAATATAATGTTTAAATTGGTAACATGTTTTAAGCAATAAAACTCAAACTCATTTGTGGACATTCTTCATGTTCTTCACCGACAATATATATATCTATATACAACTTACATATTTTTGAATCCCAACTCTAACACAATATAAATGGTTTTAACCAGCTATACTAAACCCACATTATTGTAAGAACCCGTGAATAAACCTTTACTTTAAAATGGTACATATACATTATTATATGATCAGAATACCTGAATAGAGTTTTGATAAACGGGTTTGTAGTGTAATTTTGCCATTATCTGGCGGTTAGTTTCTTTAACATACAAAATCGAAAATATGTCTTCACGAGGAACACTTAGCTTGGTTTACACCTCGCTGATCTCGACATTATCGACATTATTTTGGGTTTTGCAACACGATTTTGCTATGTTACCAAACTATTTATAATAATGTTGTAAAACATGAAATTGTTTGAAGATTATTATACGTGGGGCTTCTTTTCGAGAAGCTTATTACGATACTGTGTACTATAGCGTAGCTGTGCATAAATCAGTGTGTAGGCACAAGGTCTAGGGGTTCCGGGGGCATGCTCCCCTGAAATATATATTTTTAGAAGGAAGGCAAATCCTGCATTCTGACAGTATTTTAATCAGCAAACAATATGTTTTTAAGCCGCGATTTCAAGTTTTTCTAATCTGCGATTTCGCAACAAAAACATCGGAACAGAACAAAATAACATATATTAATATGAATGCTGTCTTGCTTTCTGAAAATCTTTCGAAATTGTGCACAATCATGGTGTGTTTGGTTTTGAAAGACCGCGAGCGAAGACAGTCCGACTTTTATTTTCTGAAAAGACCACAAGTAAAAATTGGTATGAGCTGATCATACCCCTCCATCCCATACCCCACTCAGGTTTTACTGCGTTTTTGGCATTTTTATTTTTTGATTTCTGGGTTCAATGTGTAGGCAGCTACGCCACTGTGTGCAGGGCTTCAGTTCATGCGAAGCTGACTGTAGGAACACCCTACCAACCCACCAACAATTTATGTTGAATAGCATGTACATTCCGTCTAGCAGATTACTATCACTATTACTATGGACAGCTGATTATTTAAAAATAATTATTGATATGTCATGCATGATATATATCACCAACATGTACAATATACCTTTAATATAATTTATACCGTCGACAAGTGACAAGTGTTTGTGGATATTTAACCTGTGTCATTATTTTGATGGTACAAATACAATCTCTTGCACCCAGATCTTTCACAATGGGGCTTTCAAAATGCACAAAAAGATATGCATTATTAACATCGCTCTGCTGATTTAAAGCCAGACATATCAAATTAAATATCTGGTTACGAATTGAATAGTTTTACGTTTTCAAATAATAGTCGGTAAATACAATGTAACGTTATGGACTACAGAGGGTATAGGACCAATGTGTTAGTGTTTGTTCGTGATTAATTAGTTTTCTTTTCATTAGTGAATACAACTCCCAGTTCTCTGTTATTAAATGTTATAATTGTTACAACAATTTATTTGAAACAATTGGTGTCTCTATTTGTATGTTACATTACCATTACTATTTAATTACATTTATAATAATAAGAGCATGTTTTTTTTTATATCCGCTTGATTTAACTTAAAAAAATAGAAATTTTTCTAATATATAATATTGCAATGTTGTCATCACATGCATGTTCCCATATGCATCTACATTTTGACCAACAGTGTAGCATGAACTAGCAAACTTTTATAAGGCACTTAAAGTGGTTTAATAAACGATTGCTTTTACCTTTACAAACGCAACTATACACTCCAGAACGTATAGGGACTTAGGCACTCAAATCAACAATATCAGTTACATTCGTTTCAAGGTAAAATGAAATCAAGACTTACGTGCACATTTTACGTGCACATTTTAAAAGGTCTAACTGCCAGATACAACTTTTTTATGAACATCTTCCTTTCCGAATAATTATAACATAAGGTCGTAAGTGCAATTGCTCGGATTACAAGGTCAAAATTATTTTTTTTGTAATAACAAATACTTTGTTTTATTAGAAAGCAAACTACAGCTTATGTCATATGAGATTGTTCAGAGAATTCACACAGTTGTTACTGTCAGTCTGTTTTTTCACTTTCCTGAAAACTATGATTTTTCACTACGACGTTATAATTCTAGACCATCGATATATAGAGATTATCTAAATGCTGGGATGGATTAAAGGGAAATCCTTTAAGAGTGGTATAGACGGGTGGTTCTTTTCACGAACGAGCGTATGAGAGTGAGTGAAAAAACAAAACACGCCTACCATCGAGTGAAGGATTACCAATAATCGATTCGGGCAGTTAAATAATCTTTTTTATTACATTTTAAGTCAGTTTACTGACGCTATCACTCAACGTCGCAATGTTAGTTATTACGTTGCAACGTTAGTATATTATTGTGTTCTGAGTTAGTTATTAATTTAATATTTAGCGATTATGAATATTCTTGCATCCATCCACCGTGTAATATGCGGATCCCGTGAAGGTTTGCCGGGGTAGAATACAACCACTGCAAAACACACCACATCACATGCAAAGCTATATGTACGCATCATTCAAAATAAAATTGTTTTAGCTTTACCTACTGACGTATGCATCATATTTTTTGGATTAAATAGCTATTTTACTTTAGAATTTCTTATACAAATATACTGCTGATATGTTGACTATTTGAATGAAGCAAACAAAAATTAAAGTGTATACTCGCAAATATGATTAACGAAAATATTCCTACTTTGTTCCATTTCCTAATTTGCGTACTGACGATAACGAACAATTATTATTACTTTGTCCCAATTCCAACTTTGCGCACGGACTATTCCGGAATTGAACCGCGCATTTTGAGAATTCCTGTAATGCCGCGCATTTTAAGAATTCTTACTTTGCGCAGAGCAATTTCGGAATTGTCCATATTCTTATTTTGCGCATAACATATATATATATATAAAAAAAAAAATTCAAACAAAAAAAAGAATTCTAAAAAATAAATTCTATAAAAAAATTGTGAACAAAAAACAAATATACTAATTATATAAAAAAAAAGGCCAAACGTTAAAGATCGGATGAAAAATGAAGGCCCTTGGCCAGTAGAGCTAAAAATCATCAGCTCCAAAAAGTAGGTCAAGGTTCTAGATGAAATCCATGCATCCAAAAAGATGCACTACCCAAGACACAACTATGTCAAAATAGAATATGTTTTCTTCCAAAGATTAAGCTATAAATTAGGTTTAAAACATCTAGTGCATAATTATAGTTCATAAGAAAGTGATGTAAATGTAACAATTAAAGTTATCTCCCTTTGCTTGGATGGTGAAGGTCACATCCACATTTGCTTTGTCACTTTGCAATGTACCACCCAAGATACAACTATAAGCAAAGTTTGAAAGGTCTTAGTGCATACAGTTTGTGAAAAAGTGACCTAAACACCAAAGTTGAAGGTAAAAATTATAAGGTTATCTGCCCTTTGCTTGGAGGTTGAAGGTCACTTCCACATTTGCTTTGTCACATTGCGATGTACCACTCAAGATACAACTATAAGCAAAGTTTTAAAGGTCTAGTGCATACAGTTTGTGAAAAAGTGACCTAAACGCAAAAGTTGAACCTAAAAATTATTAAGTTATCTGCCCTTTGCTTGGAAGGTCAAGGTCACTTCCACATTTGCTTTGTCATGTTGCGATGTACCACCAAGATACAACTATAAGCAAAGTCTGAAAGGTCTAGTGCATCCAGTTTGTGAAAAAGTGACCTAAACGCAAAAGTTGAACCTAAAAATTATAAAGTTATCTGCCCTTTGCTTGGAGGGTCAAGGTCACTTCCACATTTGCTTTGTCATGTTGCGAAGATATGCACAACTAGGCTTGATACTGATCATCCTTGTCAAGTTTCGTTGAAATCCAGCCGGGGGTTTAGGAGAATTAGCCCGGAAAATGTTTGTGAATCAAAAACCTTTAAAGGGCCATAACTAGGCCAAAAATCTATAAACTGGAACGCGGCGATGATATGAAAAACTAGGCTTGGTGCTGATCATCCCTGTAAAGTTTCGTTGAAATCTGGCAAGGGCTTCAGGAGAACTAATCTAGACAAAGTTTGTGTATTAAAACCTTTAAAGGGTCATAACTCTGCCAAAAATCATTTAATAGGAATATGGCGAAGATATGCAAAACTAGGCTTGATACTGATCAGCTTTGTCAAGTTTTGCTGAAATCCAGCAAGTGGTTCAGGAGAATTAGCCCGGAAATTTTTTGTGAATCGAAAATATTTAAAGGGCCATAACTCTGCCAAAAATCTGTCAAACAAAACGCGACGACAATATGCACAACTAGACTTGGTGCTGATCATCCCTGTAAAGTTTCGTTGAAATCTGGCAAGGGGTTCAGGAGAACTAGTCCAGACAAAGTTTGTGTATTTAAATTTAAAGGGCCATTACTCTGCCAAAAATCATTCAACCGGAACATGGTGATGATTTGCACGACTAGACCTGTAACAGATCATCCCTAAAGAGTTTTGTTTAAATTCGGCCAGGGGTTCAGGACAAAGTTTAAAACCCTTAAAGGGACATAACTCCGCCAATATCAATCAACCGGAACACGGTGACGATATGTACAACTAGGCTTTGTACTGATCATCCCTGAAAAGTTTCACTGAAATACGTCCAAATGAAGGCCCTTTTAAGTCTTAATGAGGCCAAAATATAGCATATTTCAAAAAATCAAGGGCCATAACTTCTGTGTAAATGGTCCAATCTTTCAAATTTATCGGAGGTTTCATTGATATTAACAATCTGGTAAAATTTGGTAAAGATCGGATGAAAAATGAAGCCCCTATCATCTTAACAAGGCAAAATATAGCATTTTTAAATAAATCAAGGGCCATAACTCCGCTGTTACTGGTCCGATCTGGCTTGTTTAAAAAAAAGTTACAATTATAAACAAAGTTTGCAAGGTGTAGAGCATACAGTTTGCGAGAAAGTGACCTAAACCCAAATGTTGAATGTTGAAATTATAATGTTATCTGCCCTTTGCTTGGAGGGTCAAGGTCATATCCACATTTGCTTCATCACGTTGCAATGTACCACCTAAGATACAACTATAAACAAAGTTTGAAAGGTGTAGTGCGTACAGTTTGTGAAAAAGTGACCTAAACGCAAAAGTTGAACCGAACCAACATTATTCAGTTATCTGCATTTGCTTGAAAAGGCCAAGGTCATTTCCATATTTGCTTTGTCACGTAGCGATGTACCACCTAAGATACAACTATAAGCAAAGTTTCAAAGGTCTAGTGCATACAGTTTGTGAGAAAATGACCTAAATGCAAAACTTGAATGTTGACGCCTTTGCCACCGCCGCTGCCACAGGAAAAGCAACACCTATGTTTCTTTTTTCTTTGAAAAGGCAAGACAAAAATCCCTGCATGGGTTGTGATATTACGGTCCGGACACGACATTGCATACCTGTTTTTGACCTATGAACTTCAAATGTGACCTTGACCGCAATATTGTGTCCGGACCGTAACATCACAACCCCTGCAGGGATTTTTAAATAACTTGGCACAAGTAATCACCATAACAAGACGATGTGCCGCGCGCAGTACCCAAGTCCGTACCTCAAAGGTCAATAACTCTGTTGATCTTGTTCTACTGTAAACAGTACGAAAGATACAATTATGAAATAAATGTTTGACTGTTTTGTTTCCCAATTTTAAGAAAATCACGCTAAAATTCCCAATTTTGAGGGTATGGGTTATGTTCCCAAAATGTAGAAAACAAGAGGTCAATGACCTTGAAGCTCTACTGATTGATTTTGATTTCAGGAAGTAGTCGCTACAAACTTGTTTTTTGAAAATTTATTTTTAGCCGTGGCGGCCATCTTGAATTTCCGGCCGACCTGAAATTTTGAGGTCATTTAGACATCAAGAGCAACATTCCTGTGAAGTTTCATGAAAATCCGTCAAGTAGTTTCAGAGGAGTAGTCGCTACAAGTTTTCATTATATAATTCTATGTAAACAAAGATGGCCGCTGACAGCCATGTTTAACATCTAATCAAAATGATTTTTGACAAGGACCAACATCATGTAATGCTGATCATCTTAGAAAAAGTCCCATATCAATATCACTTATAGTTTTCAAGAAGTAGTCGCTACAAACTTCCATTTTGAAAATCTATTTTTAGCCATGGCGGCCATCTTGAATTTCCAGCCGAACTGAAATTTTGCTAGGATCAATTAGACATCAAGAGCAACATTTCTGTGAAGTTTCATGAAAATCCGTCAAGTAGTTTCAGAGGAGTAGTCGCTACAAGTTTTCATTATATAACTCTATGTAAACAAAGATGGCCACTGGCAGCCATGTTTAATGTCGAATCAAAATAATGTTCGACTCGGATAACCATCATGTCATGCTGATCATTTTAGAAAAAGTCCCATATCAATATCACTTGTAGTTTTCAAGAAGTAGTCGCTACAAACTTGTATTTTGAAAATCTATTTTTAGCCATAGCGGCCATCTTGAATTTCCGGCCGACCTGAAATTTTGCTAGGATCAATTAGACATTAAGAGCAACATTCCTGTAAAGTTTCATGAAAATCCGCCAAGTAGTTTCAGAGGAGTAGTCGCTACAAGTTTTTACTATATAACTCTATGTAAACAAAGATGGCCGCTGGCAGCCACGTTTAACGTTGAATCAAAACGATTTTTGATAAGGACCAACATCATGTCATGCTGATCATTTTAGAAAAAGTCCCATATCAATATCACTTATGGTTTTCAAGAAGTAGTCGCTACAAACTTGTATTTTGAAAATTTATTTTTAGCCGTGGCGGCCATCTTGAATTTCCGGCCGACCTGAAATTTTGCTAAGATCATTTAGACATCAAGAGCAACATTCCTGTGAAGTTTCATGAAAATCCTTCAAGTAGTTTCAGAGGAGTAGTCGCTACAAGTTTTCATTATATAACTCTATGTAAACAAAGATGGCCGCTGGCAGCCATGTTAAACGTCAAATCAAAACGATTTTCGACAAGGACCAACATCATGTCATGCTGATCATTTTAGAAAAAGTCCCATATCAATATCACTTATAGTTTTCAAGAAGTAGTCGCTACAAACTTGAATTTAAAAAATCTATTTTTAGCTTTGGCGGCCATCTTGGATTTCACATCAACATGAATTTTTGCTAGGATCAACTAGACCTCATGGGCAACATTTCTGTAAAGTTTTATGAATATTCATCCAGTAGTTTCAGAGGAGTAGTCGCTACAAATAAAAGTTAACGGACGGACAGACGGACGGACGACGGACGCCGCACCACGGCATAAGCTCTGCTGATCTCTGATCAGTAGAGCTAAAAAGGGATTGAATCATAAGTTTTGTTCATTTTTGCTGTCCAAAAGTCATTATTTCTTCTTAAATATCCATAATCCGGGCCTTCTTTGCAATATAATCATAATATACCTTTTTAGAAGGCGGCACTAATAACGGGTTTACGACCTGGAATACTTTACATTTGTTTTTAATAATATCTGACCAAAGACACCATTGGTGTATTTATAATAAACAGCAGACTAGTAAAATGTAATTATTACAAATAAGGATGAATTAAAAGTGTAATTTTGATTTCTAGGAATACTAATTGAATGAAATGTTCAGTCATCACAAAGCTGGTAATAGGAACCGCTATATAACATAACATGGCACAGGAAAACATCCACGAATTTCCCACATCCGATTTTCTGAAAATTATTAGTGTTCATTGTCGCTTGCTTCCATTTCTTTCTGAATAATTATGCACATTTTACCTGTGCAGTTACGAGTTTGTCTACGCAAAGTATCGCGGCGTAAGTACGCCGTATTCTTTTCGCGTAGCCGATTCCCACGCCGAGTAGATTTATCATCAAAACTCCGCATTAGTATGCGATTTGTAAATTCCTCATTCGGTGTGAAAGAGTAAAGTGTGGGGTTCGCGTGAGCTGTACTGTACATCAAACTATAACTTCTAGTCAAGACTGGAACCACATGACATAAATACATCTGATCTGAAAGTCTTCCCAAATTATATTGTCTTATTTATAACAAAATTGCATACCATATGTCATTGAACTTTCCAGTAAATATCAAAGTTTACTGTCTGCTCATCAATGAGATGGATTTGATCAGTGAAATAAAAGATAGTCCAAAGTGTGGGATATATAATTTGATTTATTGACAGTAAAAGGATGCTTATATTTGTTTTAATAATAATGTAAAAAGATTTTAAAAAATTCAGAAAATAGCTGTTAAAAACTATATCATTAGCTTGGAAATGATAAAAGTGAGAAAATGTGTCGCAGTTTTCAAAATTGCTTTCAAGTATTTGATAAAGTGTAGACATTTAAAACTATCGGTTTGCAATTGTTTTTAAAGAGAACTTACAACTTTTTCAAAATTTTGTCACAAACTTGTATCATTGGTTACATTAACATTCTAAACAAATACGGTAAAGATCAGTTAAAAAATTAAGTAACTACAGACTTAACAAAGGAAAATACAATATAGCACTTTTCAACAAATCACGGGCCATAACGTGTCGTTACTAACAAGATCTAGTATAGAAGATCTAGGGTAGTGTCAGCGTAGAAGCGCTGAGGTCTAGTGGTAGAGTGTTGGACCCATGATCAATAAGTCGTGGGTTCTATCCCTGCCATTGCCAAGTTCATAGAGCTTTCGTTACAATCGATGTAAAATAAATAAGGTTAAATTACTAACAAGATCTAGCTGTTTTTCGAACTTGTCCAAGATTTCATTGATATACCACGCTTTGCACACTAGACATCATACTGAGGCTTCCTGCCAAGTTTCGTTGAAATCCAACAAAGTGTTAAGACGGAGTAGCGCCGACAAGAAATTTAAAAGTAAATAATGTCAAGGGGCAGTAACTCCATCAAAAATCAACGAACCGGAAAAAAATGCAATAGGCACAACTAGAAATCATAGCAATGCTTCCTGCTAATACGACGTTAACACCAAAACAAGAGGTCAATGACCTTGAAGCTCTACTGATAGATTTTGATAGCTAGATCAGCATTCCTGTGAAGTTTCATAAAAATCTGTCAAGTAGTTTCGGAGGAGTAGTCGCTACAAATTGAAGTTTTTACTATATAACTCTAGGTAAACAAAGATGGCCACTGGCAGCCATGTTTAATGTGGAATCAAAATAATTTTCGACAAGGATCAACATCTTGTCATGCTGATCATTTCAGAAAAAGTCCCATATCAATATCACTTACAGTTTTTAAGAAGAAGTCGCTACAAACTTGTTTTTAAAAATCTATGTTTAGCCGTGGTGGACATTTTGAACTTCCGGCCGACCTGAAATTTTTCTAGGATCAACTAGACATCAAGAGCAACATTCCTGTGAAGTTTCATGAACATCCGTCAAGTAGTTTCAGAGAAGTAGTCGCTACAAGTGTTTACTATATAACTCTATGTAAACAAAGATGGCCACTGGCAGCCATGTTTAACATCGAATCAAAATAATGTTTGACTAGGATCAACATCATGTTATGCCGATCATTTTAGAAAAAGTCCCATATCAATATCACTTATAGTTTTCAAGAAGTAGTCGCTACAAACTTATTTTTTAAAAATCTATTTTTAGCTGTGGTGGCCATCTTGAATTTCTGGCCGACCTGAAATTTTGCTAGGATCTATTAGACATCAAGAGCAACATTCCTGTAAAGTTTAATGAAAATCCGCCAAGTAGTTTCAGAGGAGTAGTCGCTACAAGTTTTTACTATATAACTATGTAAACAAAGATGGCCACTGGCAGCCATGTTTAACGTCGAATCAAAACAATTTTTGACAAGGATTAACATCATGTCATGCTGATCATTTTAGAAAACGTCCCATATCAATATCACTTACAGTTTTCAAGAAGTAGTCGTTACAAATTTATTTATTTTAAATCTTTTTTTAGCTGTGGCGGCCATCTTGAATTTCCGGCCAGACTGAACTTTTTCTAGGATCAACTAGACATCAAGAGCAACATTCCTGTGAAGTTTCATGAACATCCGTCAAGTAGTTCCAGAGAAGTAGTCGCTACAAGTGTTTACTATATAACTCTATGTAAACAAAGATGGCCACTGGCAGCCATGTTTAACATCGAATCAAAATAATGTTTGACTAGGATCAACACCATGTCATGCTGATCATTTTAGAAAAAGTCCCATATCAATATCACTTATAGTTTTCAAGAAGTAGTCGCTACAAACTTATTTTTTAAATATCTATTTTTAGCTGTGGTGGCCATCTTGAATTTCTGGCCGACCTGAAATTTTGCTAGTATCTATTAGACATCAAGAGCAACATTCCTGTATAGTTTCATGAAAATCCGCCAAGTAGTTTCAGAGGAGTAGTCGCTACAAGTTTTTACTATATAACTCTATGTAAACAAAGATGGCCACTGGCAGCCATGTTTAACGTCGAATCAAAACAATTTTTGACAAGGATTAACATCATGTCATGCTGATCATTATCAAGTCCCATATCAATATCACTTATAGTTTTCAAGAAGTAGTCGCTACAAACTTGTATTTTAAAAATCTATTTTTAGCTTTGGTGGCCATCTTGGATTTCACATCAACATGAATTTTTGCTAGGATCAACTAGACTTCATGGGCAACATTTCTGTAAAGTTTCATGAATATCCATCAAGTAGTTTCAGAGGAGTAGTCGCTACAAATAAAAGTTTATGGACAGACGGACGGACGGACGGACAGACGGACGGACGGACAGACGGACGGACAGACGGACGACGGACGCCGCACCACGGCATAAGCTCTGCTGATCTCTGATCAGTAGAGCTAAAAACTGTTACCTCGGGGCGCGTCCAAATTTGACACCAGGGTCACCATTTGAACAAACTTGGTAGAGGACCATAAGCTGATGCTACATGTAATATATGAGAGCTCTGTGCCATGTGGTTCCTGAGAAGAAGAATTTTTTCAGTTTTTGCTTATACAAGCCTCAGTAAAACTGTGACCCCCAGGGTGGGGCCAAATGTGACCAATGGGTCACCATTTGAACAAACTTGGTAGAAGACCATAAGCTTATAGCAAATGCAAAATATTAAACCTTTGGCTCTTGCAGTTTCAGAGAAGAAGATTTTTTAAGTTTTTCCCTATACATGTCTATGTAAAACATGTGACCCTTGGGGCATGGTTAAATGTGACCCGTGGGTCACCATTTGAACAAACTTGGTAAAGGACCATAAGCTTATAGCAAATGCAAAATATTAAACCTCTGGCTCTTGCAGTTCCAGAGAAGAAGATTTTTGCAGTTTTTCCCTATACAAGCATTTATGTAAAACTGTGACCCCCGGGGCGGGGCCAGATGTGACCCCAGGGTCACCATTTGAACAAAATTGGTAGAGGACCATAAGCTTATAGCAAATGCAAAATATTAAACCTCTGGCTCTTGCAGTTTCAGGGAAGAAGATTTTTTAAGTTTTTCCCTATACATGTCTATGTAAAACATGTGATCCTTGGGGTGGAGCCAAATGTGACCCCAGGGTCACCATTTGAACAAACTTGGTAAAGGACCATAAGCTTATAATATATGTAAAATATCAAACCTCTGGCTCTTGTAGTTTCCGAAAAGAAGATTTTTAAAAAAAAATCCTATATACATGTAAGTCTAAGTAAAACTGTGTCCCTCGGGGTGGGGACAAATTTGACACCAGGGTCACCATTTGAACAAACTTAGTAGAGGACCATAAGCTGATGATACATGTAATACATGAGAGCTCTGTGCCATGTGGTTCCAGAGAAGAAGATTTTTTTTCATTTTTTCCCTATACAAGCCTATGTAAAACTGTGACCCTCGGGGTGCGGAGAAATGTGACCCCTGGGTCACCATTTGAACAAACTTGGTAGAGGACCACAAGCTTATAGCAAATGCAAAATATTAAACCTCTGGCTCTTGCAGTTTCAGAGAAGAAGATTTTTTAAGTTTTTCCCTATACATGTCTATGTAAAACATGTGACACTTGGGGCGGGTCCAAATGTGACCCGAGGGTCACCATTTGAACAAACTTGGTAAAGGACCATAAGCTTATAGTAAATGCAAAATATCTAACCTCTGGCTCTTGTAGTTTCCGAGAAGAAGATTTTTAAAAAAAATCCTATATAAGTCTATGTAAAACTGTGACCCCCGGGGCGGGGACAAATTTGACCCCAGGGTCACCATTTGAACAAACTTAGTAGAGGACCATAAGCTGATGCTACATGTAATACATGAGAGCTCTGTGCCTTGTGGTTTCAGCGAAGAAGATTTTTTAAAGTTTTTTCCTATATGTCTATATGAAAAACATGCAAAACCTCAATATACAAACTTTGGACCCCCAGGGCACAGCCATTTTTGACCCTGGGGACTTTATTTAAACAAATCTGATAGTCTAGGCGTTGGTGATCATTTTAAAAGAAAAACTGTTGAAATCTATCCAGTGGTTCTGGAGAAGAAGATTTTTTAAGGTTTCGACTATATATGGTAATGGCAGCCATCTTGGATGTAGCGCTGACCTAATTTTAACAAATCTAAAAAGCATTCATCTAAGGATCATCCATGTGAAGTTTGATCAAAATTAGCCAAGCGGTTTCTGAGGAGAAGTCGTTTGAAGAAAAGTTAACGGACGACAGACGACAGACGACAGACGACGGACGACAGACAACACACCATCCCATAAGCCGTTGGCCAGTAGAGCTAATAATAAAAACTAAATCTAAAAAAAAAATATACATATTAAAAAAAAAAATTAAACAAAGAAAACATACTAATAATAAACAAAAAAAAAAAAACATCTGATAAAGTTTGGTAAAGATCAGATGAAAAATGAAAGCCCTATCGTATTAACGAGGCAAAATATAGCATTTTTAACTAAATCAAGGGCCATAACTCTGCTGTTACTGGTCCGATCTGGTTGTTTTTTTAACTTGTCCGAGCTTTCATTGATATTAACAATCTGTGGAAGTTTGGTAAAGATTGGATAAAAACTGAAGGCCCTTGGCCAGTAGAGCTAAACATCATCAGCTCCAAAAGGTAGGTCAAGGTCATAGATGAAATCCATGCATCCAAATAGATGCACTACCCAAGAAACAACTATGTCAAAATAGAATATGTTTTCTTCCAAAGATTAAGCTATAAATTAGGTTTAAAACATCTAGTGCATAATTACAGTTCATGAGAAAGTGATGTAAATGTAACAATTAAAGTTATCTGCCCTTTGCTTGGATTGTGAAGGTCACATCCACATTTGCTTTGTCACGTTGCAATGTACCACTCAAGATACAACTATAAGCAAAGTTTGAAAGGTCTAGTGCATACAGTTTGTGAAAAAGTGACGTAAACGCAAAACTTGAATGTTGACGTCGCCACTGTCGCCGCCGGAAAAGCAACACTTCTGTCTCTTTTTTTTTTTCCGAAAAGGCAAGACAAAAATGAGTGAAAGTTTATTGTAATCTGGCAAGTATTTAAAAGAAAAGTTATGGTCAGCTAAAAATGTCATCACTATTATACCAATTGCATGGCCAAAAATGTTTGTATTTGTTTGTTTGTTTGGTGTTTTACGTCATTTTCAACATATGGAAGGTTATATATGACGGTCAAACTTTTTGTGGTGGAGGCAGACCACCCACTTTTTCTGGGTAGAACCAGTACTGTACACCTCCCGCCATCCGTAAGAATCAACACTTCATCACTTACAAAAATGTTTGTAATGTTTTATATATAAGCCCTTGTGAAAACATTTAGTTTTCTCATATCTCAATGAAATAATAGATGTTATTTACTCCAAAACAACAAATATCCTCTGTCTATTCCTATAGCCAGATTCCATATCCCTTGGGTATTTACATAAAACGATGACTTTTCACTGAAAGCAAACGGTTCTTCTAGACGCCATTAATTCTCCATTAATTCCTTATTCTTATCTTACTTAAAACAGTGTAAAACAACATCTTTTCTTTTTGTCTCTCTAGAGTTTTATACCGCTAACAATAATTTAATGGGAAAGCGAATATAGCATCTCAGTTTAAGTAAAACAAAACAAGTTAACATCATAATCGTGTGGAATTTAAAGTTTATGAGGTACGTTTGTCCTTAAAACTTTATTAGCATTCAGCGATGTGGTCTTACTTGCACTTTATTCTAAACTCTTTAAGTCGGCAAACTCATTGGGGACCAGTCTGCAACTGTAATTGGGGACCAGTCTGCAACTGTAATTAAAGCAAAGTTTCTAGGATAATAGTTGGCATCTAAAACAACCAGCAAATGTGTAGGTGTCAGTATGGTTTGTACTATGCTTGCCTCTGCCCTCCTAAAACACACAATGTATTAAGAACTTGATAAGCATTCAGTAGCCTCAATGTTATTTAATTATGAATTCAGTAAATTCCTGGCATCCTTTGGGAACAGTATGTAACAATAAAACAAATCTTACTGTAATAATTAAGTTAATAGTTAAAACCAATTTCGTGCATTCCTATATATATGCCGAAACATAACATTTTTGGTCTTATAAACTTAAAAACAAGGCCACCGCCTTCGGCTGTCTTACCAACCAGATTCTTGTTCATTTCGAAAATAATTAACCAAAACATTAAAACAAGAGTAGTTATTTTGACTTTAAAGTCAATATAAAGTTCATGGTTTTCGAGATAAGTTTCGAAAAATAATTATAAAGTATAAAATTACAAAGGACAATAACTCTAATTTGAATGATGACAGAGTTATGGTTCTTACACTCTGCACTTGCACTCAGTGCCCTCTATCATGTGAGGTTTCATTCCAGTCCCATCAGTAGTTTTGAAGATATGCTCCAGACAAAAATTCTAAGAATAAAATTACAAAGGGCAATAACTCTAAATTGAATGAAGACCGAGTTATGGTTCTTGCACTCTGCACTTTCTCTCATTGCCATCTATCATTGTGTGAAGTTTCATTGCAGTCCCATCAGTAGTTTTGAAGATATGCTCTGCACAAGAAAGTGTGACGGACACACGAACACACTAACACATGGACGGACAGACAAAACGGCAACTATATGCCCGCCCTTCGGCGAGCATTAAAACATTAAAACATTAACTGTGTGTTGTCTTCAACGCTGCTGTCGGAAACTGATCACTTTGTCTCACCCGCCACTAAAGTGGGCTTGACAATAAACTGATTTACATGGCCTCAACATTTATTAAAACAAATGCAGGGGATTTGTTATATTAAATAATTAAATTGCATTTTTTATTCACTGCAGCTGTAATTCATTGCTGTTCAAATTCACTAAACTTCTCATTCATACTCCAATACATTTAGTTTAATTAAAATATAGCTCTAATTCCTTGTACCTCTTATTCATTTCTGTTTGAATTCACTGCAGCTCTTATTCATTGCAGTTTTAGTTTACTGCAGCTCTATTGAATTGTAATTCTATTAATTCAATCTGCAGTATAAACTCATAGCAGCTCTTATAAGGCCAAGAAAAAAATTAGTCATGTTTCAGGTTTCCTGCTCCAAAAAAATAGGGTTGGTAGGTCGATATATATTTTTTTTAATTTTTTTTTTTTGTTACTTAACACGAAGGTAGAAATTACAAGAAGAAAACATAATTCTAAACTCTGATTTTGAGGGCCTCAAGGATGTATCTATTAATATATATAATTTAAAATTACTCCAAAATGGACTTTGAACTCATCACACGAAAATGTTTTGCTAGGAAAATTGTAGCCTTTATATGAAGGATGAACCTCTCCGATAATATCGGCCACCAATTTGTCGGTAGCAATATCGTCATCATCGAGGCACAAGAGATTGCAATTTTTTCTTCATTTTTTGTTTTGTTTTTGAAACAGAGAAAAAAAAAGGTTAGGGTCAGGACAAAATATAGGGTCGGTCAGGAACCTGAAACGAGCCTTTTTTGTTTCTTGGCCTAATTGCAGCTTTATTCACAGCAGTTCTACTTCACACCAACTCTTCTTCATTGCAGCTCTAACTCATTGTATGTCTAATTCATCCAATTGTATTTTGAAATGGAACTATACTCTGTAAAAAAAGTTTTGGACCATGGCAGTGTTCGAACCCGTACAATGATCGCTGAACCATGACATTCGACCATAACCCTTATTATCTCAGTTGATAATTCACAATAGATCAACAATCAACAATAATTATCGTTTACAATGAAAGTTTGCGAAAAAAATAATAATCTTTTTATTGGTTACTCGAATATGTCCGTAACTGTTAATTTTAATGGACTTTGCAACATTTTTACAGACCCTTTGTGTGTTTGCGATATTTTTTAAAAATCAAATCTTGTTTGGAATTTAATGTTTCTGATACCAAATTAACCGGGTAGGGTAGACCTTGGTTACTAAAAAAAGATACTTAAATTCTGCCCACTAGTTTTATTTTTATATGACTTTATATACCCTGGTCCAAAACTTTTTTTACCGAGTATATATAGAGTTTCATTTTGACCATCACCTCTACAGCATGATTAATATTTGCAGACTCATATAGGAACCTTGCCAGATACCGGTAAATAATTTAGCTGGGACGAAAACGTGTCTTGCCTTTATTGTTTCTTAAATACATAAAATACTGTTGTTATACACTGCATTGACATAATGTTCTGTTTTTATATGTGTATGATGTGAATGTAAAATACCAGAAAGATGCATTAAATATTTGAATTGATAAAACTGTCTTCCTCTTTTAAAGAGATAGTGTATAAGAACCCATCATGAGTTTATCCATGTGTTAACCAAGAATTCCTGGTTGCACGTCTGATGTAGAGGATGAGATTACCCTTTCTTGCATACCGAACAAGTATATCCGTCATTTTACCGGGGCTAGATATTTCCATCTCACCCTAGGGTCGAGATATTCACGCGCGCACCAATATCCGGTATGAAGGAAAACTTCACCCTCGGTATAAGTGTTTTAATCAGAACCTCAGCAGAGCCTTGGTTCCGATAAAAACAATTATACAATGTCACTGGATAACCGTGAAAGATTCTTATAATCTCACATGGATAAACTCATGATGGATTATATTTCTCCCACTATGTGCTTAGTATAGTCATTAAGCAAGAAGTTACTTCAATGACCATCTTTGAATTAATGCTATCAACACCTTTTTCATATGACTGAAATTGGGAGAAAATGGATTCCATCTCCCACAGCAAATCACAATGAGAGATTATAAGAATCTTTCATGTGTATCCGGTAAAAATCGGTAATCTAACCTGAGGAATAATTGTTTTTGTCGGAACCAAGGCACTGCTGAGGTTCCGATTAAAACCATTATACCGAGTGTTGGAATTCTCTATCTGAACCGGATATATTATCCCCGATTATTTTGTGCGTTACTGACATCATTGTTGATGCACATGACTGTTATCTTCCCCCATGTGTATATTAAGATCAGGTTTTAAGTCACCCATGTAAAACGCGGATAACCTTATTTGCATACCGATGAGGCTATCCAAGTTTTACATGGGGGATGGAAAGTCTTATCTTTATGCGTAAAGATAAAAGTCACACGTGCACCAACATCCGGTATGCAGGAAAACATGCAAAATGCTGGAATTCTTCACCGGATACCCATGAAAAAGTCTTATAATATTCCGTCTGGTTAGACTAAGTGTATTGGGGTTAGTGTATATCTGTTATTTATGACATGTACACCATCAAGCCATCTCTTCAGTTGTTATTGATTTCATATTGGCCCAATAATCCCCATTTTTTGGTCCAAGGACTGTCATATGGGCCTAGCATGACACTTTTATTAATTCACTTCACTACAGTAGAATGATATTTTACTAAAATTTGTTTTGACAAGATTTGCATTTATTTATAGCGTTCATTTCATTTATAAGATGATAAATGAGCATGAATGACGTCACTTAATGTAAATGAATTCATTTAAAGCTTGAATTGGCGAGTTTTTCATATTTGCCTTGTTTTTTCATATAGGCCGCCTTCCGGTTTGTATTGGCTGAGTTTGCGTCGTATTACGGGTAGAGTTCCAGTAAAACACAGCTAATATAATTTAGTTAATTAATAGTAAACGTTATTTAATCCTTTTACGAAACTAATGTTATAATATAAACCCACAATAACCATAACAGGTAATTTACACGTCAGCACAATACACTATTTTAGCATCTGTTGCTCCACTTTTTGTACAAGTATTTCCTAATATGGTCTTTTGCCGGATGTTGAACTTACAAGCCACTCATGTCTGCATGTGATCAATTAATGCTGGAATAATTATCCGACGACAACAGGAAGTTGTTACTTGAGCTGCCACTTGTACCAGCCAGACAGCTCCCATACTTTGCTTCCAGAAGTCGGAAACGTTTTACAGATATGGAAAAACAAACTTCACACAGACCTGATGATCTCATACCTAAAAACTGAACTTAAAAGAAAATTGCAGGAGACTTTTTAATTCATGCTTTACGTTCAAGTTGCATGCAGTTAAATGGACACATGAACATGATGATGTATTTGTCAAATGTTACAATTTGTACCTTAATGTTGCTTTGACATGAAAGCTGTATGTAAATATTAAAAGACATGTTTGAATGGTGTTTTACATCATTTTTAGTACATTTTAGGCCATATAAGATGGTAATTTTTTTGTGGTAGAGGCAGACCACCCTATTTCTCTTGGGTAGAACCAGTACTGTATACCTTCCACCATCCTTAAGAATCGACATGTTCTAATTACAAGTTTAGCTCCGAGTGGGATTCGAACCCGCAGCGATGAGAGGCGAGAAGGTTTACAATGCCACATTGTTAACCCCTCGACCCAGAGCCACTAAAAGACATGTAACAGTGAAATAAAAACTGAGATATATATGTTTTTTTTCCTTTATTATTTTACCAAAGGTTTAATGACGGAATACACTCAAAAATATTATATATAGTTTAATTAACATGTTGCTGTGGTATGGAAAATAATTCCCTCGTGAGAAAGATTCTTTCTATTCCGCAAGAATCTTTCTCACAAGGGAATTATTTTCCATATCATGACAACAATGTTAATTAAACTATATATTATATATTCTGTGATGAATTTCTTTCCAATTGTCAATTTTTTACACCAGTTTGCCTTTTTACATCAGTTTCAGAGAAAACCAAGACGACGTTACGTCATACAAACAAAACAAGTGGAACTGGTACTCTTCGTTAATTTCCGTAATCGGTATTCGCTAGTGGCAGAATCTGACGATGATGTCCGTTAAACAATCGGAATGTCATTTGGCATTCCTGCCACTGACGGAAAAGGCCGAGCAATGTTCCATACTGCGAAATATCTCCCAGTGGGAGATATTTCGCAGTAGAGTACTGGGAGATATTTCGCAGTAGAGTAAACGAGTAGATATAGCTTTTATATTCCCAGTATCTCCTATACAAATCACAGACAAGTATGTAATATAAAGAAATAACCATGTTTTCTCTTTTCATTGCCTATACTGTACTGTAATAAACACCCCTGTCCACAAGAAGTGTGGTAAAAATGGGCTCTTTTTTAATCAAAAGTTGGAAGTTATTGAGCCTCTAATAAATACTTAGTCTGACCAAATATTGTAAAATTCAAACTAGGAATTTTGTGTAGAAAAACGGGACCTTTCATTCTTTAAGAAAACTATTCACACTAAAACAACTATTTTACTCTTATAATTGCCTCTTGAAATATCTTGATATATCTCTTGAAATATCCTCTTCAGAAAATGTCAAGATCCAAAGTTTAACACTCTCAAGAGTGTATTAAAACAGTATCAAATATTCAAACTGAAAGAAAAACTGATTTAAGAACCAAGATTACTGTGTGTCCCTTTAAAGGAAACATAAAATATCCAAGAAGAAACCGACTTGCAGCAACTTCTTCCATACACAGCCATACACGGTAATATACCAGTCCTAATGAGGCCGTAATTTGTGTGATTTCTGAAATAAAATCCAATTTGCTTTCCTTTTATGTCCTTAAATGTTGTAGAGCTGAGCTCTTGCCATGAATCATTGAGTAAAGCTGGGGTGTATATTCCTTGTTTATTTGCCTCGTGGGTAAATAACGACAATAACATTTCTTTTACAATAAAACACAGAGACACTCGATCTGGAAAAGAACAAGCAATACCAATCTTCCACTCTTTCCCTCTCTTCTTTCTATTCTCAAGAGGGCACTCTAGTTCCAACTGATGTTAAGTATTTTGCTAGGTTGTAACTTTATACCAGTAAATCTCATTAAGTACCATATATGGGTGGCCAAATTTAATTTGCAATACTAATGAAGTTGGTCATTATTTTATGATTTAATCAGCTTTTAACCGAGGCAAAAATAATTCATCTTATTCTTTATTTGTATATAGTTACAATAGTACATTATTTGGACAATCAAACCATAACAGTAAGTCTCAACACTGACCGGGCCATGGCAACAGTACTTTTATTTGAAATGGACAATCAAACCATAACGGTAAGTCTCAACACTGACCGGGCCATGGCAACAGTACTTTTATTTGAAATGGACAATCAAACCATAACGGTAAGTCTCAACACTGACCGGGCCATGGCAACAGTACTTTTATTTGAAATGGACAATCAAACCATAACAGTAAGTCTCAACACTGACCGGGCCATGGCAACAGTACTTTTATTTGAAATGGACACTCAAACCATAACGGTAAGTCTCAACACTGACCAGGCCATGGCAACAGTTCTTTTATTTGAAATGGACAATCAAACCATAACAGTAAGTCTCAACACTGACCGGGCCATGGCAACAGTTCTTTTATTTGAAATGGACAATCAAACCATAACAGTAAGTCTCAACACTGACCGGGCCATGGCAACAGTACTTTTATTTGAAATGGACACTCAAACCATAGTGGTAAGTCTCAACACTGACCAGGCCATGGCAACAGTACTTTTATTTGAAATGGACACTCAAACCATAACATTAAGTCTCAACACTGACCAGGCCATGGCAACAGTACTTTTATTTGAAATGGACAATGAAACCATAACGGTAAGTCTCAACACTGACCAGGCCATGGCAACAGTTCTTTTATTTGAAATGGACAATCAAACCATAACGGTATGTCTCAACATTGACCGGGCCGTGGCAACAGTACTTTTATGAAGTTTGTAGCATTTCTACCAAAATGGGATGGGGACAGTTAAACAAGTGAGAATTATGATAATTTATTTAATAACAACTTTACATAAGTACCTTGCAGCAATAATTGATTATTCTGCTTTGCATGCGAAAGGTCGTGAGTTTGATTTCGGGCCAGGTCACGCCAGACTTAAAACAAATATGGTACTAGTATAGTATCTATTAGCATTATTATGAAAGATAATGCTAGAACTGGTAGGCCAAGTGTTCGTATTATTGTGGCTGGTGGGGAATCATAGTATGTCATATCTATGGCATGATATTCAGGCTAACAGCACTATGAAGTTGAGCACTGCTGCAAGCAAACACTGTCATGGCTGAAAGATTGTTCAAAACGACATTAAACCCCATATATACATATAAGTACCCATATATACATATAAGTACCCTTATATACATATAAGTACCCCATATATACACATAAGTATTCCATATATACATATAAGTATCCCATATATACATTTAAGTAACCATATATACATATAAGTACCCCATATATACATATAGGTATCCCATATACATATAAGTATCCCATATATACATGTAAGTATCCCATATATACATGTAAGTATCCCATATACATATAAGTACCCCATATATACATATAAGTACCCCATATATACATATAAGTACCCCATATATACATATAAGTATCCCTTAAATACATATAAGTATCCCATATATACATATAAGTACCCCATATATACATATAAGTATCCCATATATACATGTAAGTATCCCATATATACATATAAGTACCCCATATCATATAAGTATTCCATATAAACATATAAGTATCCCATATATACATATAAGTACCGCATATATACATATAAGTATCCCATATATACATATAAGTATCCCATATATACATATAAGTATTCCATATATACATATAAGTATCCCTTATATACATATAAGTACCCCATATATACATATAAGTACCCCATATATACATATAAGTACCCCATATATACATATAAGTATCCCATATATACATATAAGTATTCCATATATACATATAAGTATCCCATATATACATATAAGTATCCCATATATACATATAAGTACCCCATATATACATATAAGTATTCCATATATACATGTAAGTACCCATATATACATATAAGTATCCCATATATACATATAAGTATCCCATATATACATGTAAGTACCCCATATATACATATAAGTATCCCATATATACATATAAGTATCCCATATATACATATAAGTACCCATATATACATATAAGTATCCCATATATACATATAAGTATCCCATATATACATATAAGTACCCCATATATACATAATTTCATTACATAAATCATTAAGAAATAAAACATTTTATACCAGTAAGGAAGTAACATCTTTATTTAAAGATGGTAAATTCAATCAGCTTTATATTCTAATCTTCCTTGAGGCCCACTAGTCATTTCTTCCATAATTTACTTTATATTATCCAGACAGGTCTCCAAGGGACAATAAACCGTCAACAAAAATGAACCACAGACAGTTTTATTACTGCTGATTATATACATCAAAGTTGCAAATTCTGTGCCATAATTTATGGTATAAAACGGCTTCCGGGGAATGTAATAAAGCCTTGTCGTAACTATCATAATAGTGTTTTTTTCGTAATAAACTTATACATAACATGCTTCACAAATCAGTACATATAAAACATACCTTTTTAACACTATATATCACTACCTATAAACCATGATATATAAGTGTATTACTGACATTCTTATTTTAGAGTCTGATGAAATAATTTAGTTTTTAAGGTTCAGAGATTTTTAAAAGGAGGAAAAAATAAAGATTGGTTTCAAGTAAAAACTATAAGAGCAGAAGGATGAAATCCAAAGAAGGGATATTATGTTTTCCAGCAGCAGGAGTAGGAGTTGGCATGCAGAGGTATTTAAAGGATAGAATAAATATGTATTGCTTTCCCTTTTTCATATATGTAGAGTGGTTGCTTATTTAATTTCTAGTTTGCTATATGCAAACCATTTTGTAAGTAAAAAAAAAAAGACATTACGTTCAGTGGTCATGAAAGTTTATCCAAAAAAAAAGACATTACGTTCAGTGGTCATGAAAGTTTATCCATTTTTTGTCATGACTTTCTGATTTATCTTTATTTAGGGCTATTGGTCGTTCTAGTACTTCAAGTTGCTTGTATAAGTAGTGTTTATATTTGTAAAACATTGGCACCATTGTTAAGCATTTGTTTGCGAAAATAAAATATTTTGCACTGATTATTATGAAATTCTTTACATTTACCATAATTATGTCCTGTTTCTTCGATTCCAAAAGTGACTGTTCTCAAGTCTAAATTTAGGTTCACATTTATACTATTTAGATATGTGGAAAGTTCTGACCAAAAATGTTGTGTATGCATGCATTCCCAAAAAAGGTGGTTTACGGACTCGATATTCATATTACAAAACTCTCACAAAGGAATAGGTATGATAAGGGACAAAATTGGCCCCCAATATTGAACGTTTTAATGCACAAGTTTTGAATATCTAGTTTAGCTACAAATGAACTGAATCAACATTAAAACTCATAACAAGTACGTCTGAAGGCTCTAAATGAGTTTAAGAGCCTCACAAACAAGGCGTTTTCTTTCAAAAAATGACATTTTTGTTCATTTTCAGCAGTTTTCGATCAGTTTTTGGTCTTGGAAATACAGAGCGCACCCTCGAGCACAGCTGATTTTTTGTTGAAACAGGAACTTGATAGGGATGCATCATCTGCCAAAAAACTGTGTGTGCTCGGGGGTGCACTCTAAATTTTTAGGATCAAAATCTTGCCCAGAAAGGTCCAAAATCTACAAAATATAACGAAATTACAAAAAATACCGTTTTTTATGACCCTATTAAATCTTCTAGATAATAAAATAAATAAAAATATATTTTGAAGATAGAATATGATCAATTTACTTCAATATGCATAATAGATTATATGTAAATATTATTTTTTTGCATTTTGAATATATTGGGGGCCAAAATACTCCCTTATCATACCTTGTCCTTTGAGTTAACCATTTTGACTTTAAGCAGGGATTTGTTAGTTGGGATTATTCTCATGATGTACTTATATTGAAAGTTTCTTAGTTTTGTATTAATTGTTGCTTTTATTGCTGTAGTATACACATTTTCTCATTCAATATTTTGAAACAGCTTTTCCCATTTTTGGTGTGGCTTAATATTTGATGTGTAATCTTGTTTTAATTGGTAGTCATATAAATATGTATTTGTTTGTTTTGAGCTTAGAAGTTTTTGAAGCAGCGTCTCATTTCTATTTGTATTAATACTTTCACTTTTAAGTTTTATTTTCCATTCTTTAGGAATTATATATGCTGCTATTATTGATGAATATTTTAAGAAGTCGGCTTCAGGAACCTGGTAGAGGGCTGGCGTGGCGCAGTCGGTAGCGCGGCGGCTTTGTAAGGCCCCAGGTTCAATCCTCCGTGGTGCCACTGAGTTTGTCGGTGTGTTCTTGGGCAAGACATTTTCCCTCAGCCTCGTCCGTCGGATGGGGACGTAATCCAGGCAGTCCTATCGGTCTATCCTCGGAGCACGTTGAAGAACCATAGGAATCTTTTTGATAATAAGAGTAGGGCACGGTTCCCGGATTCCTATGTATCCTTCTCGTCTCTCTGGGGCAGCTCTAAATAACCTATACTGTGTTGATGACCTGTTAAACAAAATTCAATTCAATTCACCAAAATCCTTGACAGTATAAAACTCTTTTTTTTCCATAATCAAAGATGTGCTCAATATCTTTTATTCCTCTGTTGTTCCATTGTTTATAAATACTATTTTGTCACCGACTTTTATATTTGAATTGTTCCAAATAATTTCTTGACTGATATTTGTACACGTATTACTTCCTTGTATATCCTTCCATGAAATAGGTGTATCCCTTAAGATATCATGCTCTGGGAACAATTTAAGAATATCGGCTTTATCTGTCTTACATTCGAATAATAGTTTTCCGCACACACAAGAGTTATAATGGTATCATGTCAAGACATGCTTTGATATGTTATATGACATTATATGTGATGAATAGATTAATTCATTATTGAATTCATGATTTTCCATTGCCAACATGTTGAGATTTTACCTTATTTCCACTAGGTATAAAATTTATTTGTGTTACCGTACTTTGTTTTTATCCTTAGCTTCTATAGAAAAATAAAAATCAGGCAGAGTGAAAAGATGACAGTTTTCAAGACTGATTTTTGAAAGATACATAATTTTTTATATTGAATCAATTTACATCAATGTGCATGAAATATGCAGGGTTATAAAATAATCACACAGTAAATACGTTAATTATAACAGTAAACTTGGTTAAACATCTAGGATACCGGAATTTAAAGGTTTGTCAAATTTTTGTTCACTGATTGGTCAAGTTTATCAAAATTATGAAATTATTCAACTTGTTGGCAAAAATAATATGATACTTGGCAAGCTGTCAAATAATATCATATTTGCCAATTTGTTTAATAAATTAATAATAAACAAGAAGCACAAATAGTGAATTACAAATATGACTGTACATTCAACATTTTAACTGAAAAATCTAATTCAAAAAGGGACATAATTCAGGAAAAATACATTACAGTTATGGTTCTTGTCATATATAACATCATGTAAAGATAACAAACATATGTGCCAAGTTTCAAGGCCTTCAAACAATTTGTGCGAGGAAATGCAAAAAAGCAAAAAACTTTAACCACAAACACGTAGACAGACAGACGGCGGAAGGAAAGTGTCCAACCATAAGCCTGGGTTTGCTTCGCAACTCGACTAATAACACTCATGTAAGATCTTGTATTTACATATAAATATATAAAGACTTTGTTGGCTGAAGTTGACTCAGGAATAATGTCTATTTGATGGACAATGAATGTAATCGCTTAGAGGTATAGTCATTCCACATGAAGACTGCCAGCCCATGAGCACCAAATTTTAGAAAATAAAAACAAAAACTAGGAACAGTCTGCTTAACGTTCAGTTCTTAAAGACTGTGTCCCAGGTTTATCTACAATTCCCTCTCTCTGATGGTGTCCAGCTGCAGACCAGTCTAAGCATGCTATCCCATAATCCCTCACTGTCATATCATAATGGAAATATTATTGTAATGGCCTCTGGGGCCAGAATGAGTGCACAATTGTTAATTAATAATCTAAACTTGCAAATTTCTCATGTATTGGAATTCCCCTTCACTGATTAAATAGCTCCACAGGCGCAAATATAGAATGACAATCGCATCTTCAGACACATTTCATCTAAATTAGGAAAGACAAAGTCTGGCTTAAATGTCATTATAAAGACTGCTTGGTCATATGAGGACAGGAACGGTCTCAGCTGCACGACAGGAACATAAATAGAGTATGTGTAGTACTTATTGGGTTTATATTATAATATTCCAGTTTTGATTTTTTTTATTGTTCCAGATCAATACCTTGAGAGCGGCATTGGAAGACCATCGATACCAAGGACCATAGGATGGTGGTTTTGGTGTTGTTGCTTTTAGATTATTAGGACATTAGATTGAACATAATGCAAACAACCTTAGTACCCTTCTGTTTGACAGCAGCAGACTACTGGTAATCCAGATTAATCCACCTTACACCTGCAGAACATTCTGTTTGACTGCAGTGTCCATCTGTTTGACTGCAGACTAATCCACCTTACACCTGCAGAACACTCTGTTTTACTGAAGTAACCTTCTGTTTGACTGCAATTGAATCCACCTTACACCTGCAGTAACCTTCTCCTTGACTCCAGACTAATCCACCTTAGACCTGATGTAACTTCTGTTTGACTGCAGTTTAATCCAGATTAATCCACCTTACACATGCAGTACCTTCTGTTTGACTGCAGTAACCTTCTGTCTGTTTGACTGCAGACTAATCCACCTTAGACCTACTACAGTACTTGTGTTTGACTGCAGACTTAACCACCTTAGACCTGCAGTAACCTTCTGTTTGACTGCAGACTAATCTAAGATGGACTGCAGACTAATCAACCTTGGACATGCTTTAACATTCCGTTTGACTGCAGACTAATCCATTTTAGACCTGCAGTAACATTCTCTTTGACTGCAAACTAATCTATCTTATACATTCAGTAACCGCTTGACTGCAGACTAATCCACTTTAGACATGCAGTAACCTTCTGTTTGACTGCAGACCAATCCATCTTAGACATGCAGTAACCTTCTGTTTGACTGCAGACCATAACACCTTAGACCTGCAGTAACCTTCTGTTTGACTGCAGACGTATCCACCTTAGACCTGCAGTAACCTTCTGTTTGACTCCAGTCTAATCCAGCTTGGACCTGCAGTAATGTTCTGTTTGACTGCAGACTAATCCACCTTAGACCTGCAGTAACCTTCTGTTTGATTGCAGACAAATCCACCTTACACCTGCAGTAACCATATGTTTGACTGCAGACTAATCCACCTTAGACCTGCAGTAAACTTTTGTTTGAATCCACCTTAGACCTGCAGTAACCTTCTGTGTGACTGTAGACTAATCCACCTTAGACCTGCAGTAACCATCTGTTTTTGACTGCAGACTAATCTAAGGTAGATTTGTCTGCAGTAAACATAATTTTAATGCAGGTCTAAGGTGGATTTGTCTGCAGTCAAACAGAAGGTTACTGCAGGTCTATGGTGGATAAGTCTGCAGTCAAACAGAAGGTTACTGCATGTTTAAGGTAGATTTGCAGTAACCTTCTGTTTGATTGCAATCTAATCCATCTTATACATGCAGTAACCTTCTGTTTGACTGCAAACTGATCCATCTTATACATGCAGTAACCCTCTGTTTGACTACAAACTGATCCAACTTAGACCTGCAGTAACATTCCATTTGACTGCAGACTAATCCACCTTAGACCTGCAGTAACCTTCTGTTTGATAGCAGACTTATCCACCTTACACCTGCAGTAACCATATCTTTGACTGCAGGCTAACCCACCTTAGACCTGCAGTTACCTTCTCTTTGAATCCACCTTAGACCTGCAGTAACCTTCTGTGTGACTGTAGACTAATCAAAGATAGATTTGTCTGCAGTCAAACAGAATTGTAATGCAGGTCTAAGGTGGATTTGTCTGTAGTCAAACAGACGGTTACTGAAGGTCTAAGGTGGATAAGTCTGCAGTCAAACAGAAGTTTCTGCATGTTTAAGGTAGATTTGCAGTAACCTTCTGTTTGATTGCAGACTAATCCATCTTATAATTGCAGTAACCTTCTGTTTGACTGCAAACTAATCCACCGTAGACCTGCAGTAACATTCCGTTTGACAGCAGACTAATCCACCTAAGACCTGCAGTAACATTCTGTATGACTGCAGACTAATCCATCTTAGACCTGCAGTAACCTTCTGTTTGACTGCAGACCAATCCACCTTAGACCTACAGTAACCTTCTGTTTGATGACTGCAGACTAATACACATTAGACCCCCACAGTAACATTCTGTTTGACTGCAGAATAATCTACCATATACATGCAGTAACCTTCTGTTTGACTGCAGACTAATCCATCTTAGACATGCAGTAATATTCTGTTTGACTGCAGACCAATCCACCTTAGACCTACAGTAACCTTCTGTTTGACTGCAGACTAATCCACCTTAGACCTGCACCTTCTGTTTGACTGCAGAATAATTGACCTTATACATGCAATACCTTTTGTTTGACTGCAGACCAATCCAATCCACCTTATACCTGCAGTAACCTTTTGTTTGACTGCAGCCTAATCCACCTTATACCTGCAGTAACCTTCTGTTTGACTGCAGACCAATCCCCCTTAGACCTGCAGTAAACTTCTGTCGTAAACGTCTAAGGTGAATTAGTCTGCAGTCGAATAGACGGTTACTGCATGTCTAAGGTGGATTCAAACAGAAGGTTACTGCAGTTCTAAGGTGGATTAGTCTGCAGTCGAATAGACGGTTACTGCATGTCTAAGGTGGATTCAAACAGAAGGTTACTGCAGTTCTAAGGTGGATTAGTCTGCAGTCGAATAGAAGGTTACTGCATGTCTAAGGTGTATTCAAACAGAAAGTTACTGCAGTTCTAAGGTGGATTAGTCTGCAGTCGAATAGAAGGTTACTGCATGGCTAAGGTGTATTCAAACAGAAGCTTACTGCAGTTCTAAGGTGAATTAGTCTGCAGTCGAATAGAAGGTTACTGCATGTCTAAGGTGGATTCAAACAGAAGGTTACTGCAGTTCTAAGGTGAATTAGTCTGCAGTCGAATAGAAGGTTATTGCATGTCTAAGGTGTATTCAAACAGAAGGTTACTGCAGTTCTAAGGTGGATTAATCTGCAGTCGAATAGAAGGTTACTGCATGTCTAAGGTGTATTCAAACAGAAGGTTACTGCAGTTCTAAGGTGGATTAGTCTGCAGTCGAATAGAAGGTTACTGCATGTCTAAGGTGTATTCAAACAGAAGGTTACTGCAGTTCTAAGGTGGATTAGTCTGCAGTCGAATAGAAGGTTACTGCATGTCTAAGGTGTATTTAAACAGAAGGTTTACTGCAGTTCTAAGGTGGATTAGTCTGCAGTCGAATAGAAGGTTACTGCATGTCTAAGGTGTATTTAAACAGAATGAATGAATGAATGGTGTTTTACGGCACGTCGACACATAAACAGGTCATATTGTGCGCAAATATTTATGAAAAATGAAGTATTAATTAAAAATTAATGTAAATATATAAAGATAAAACTATTAAAAAATAAGGGATGATCAGGTGTAATATAAACTATGTATGCAAACCAACAAATGCCCGTCAACGGGTATATAAACAAGTAAATATATATAAGAACACATTACAATGATTTATATAGACTGATCTCTTTCAGGAAATCTAAAACAAGACTAAAATCTACAGTATCAAATAACTCTTTCATAGTATTAACATTGTAGTACCTTTGACGCATAGGATCAAAGTCTACACATTCCAATAATATGTGTTTGACCGTTAACGGTGCAAAGCAGGGTATACATTCTGGTAATTGCTCACCTTGTAATAAATATGAATGAGAATAACGTGTATGCCCTATTCTGCACCGGGCTAGGACAACTTCCTCTCGACGAATGGGTCTACTAGAAGAACGCCATTCTCCGAGTAACGGTTTAATTGAATGGAATGGAGTTTATTGTTAACTGACAAATCCCAAGCGGCTTGCCAAGAGTTACGAATATATGTGTTAATACAATTTTTAAAATCAGTATAAGGTAATTTGGTATTAGATATATGTAAATCTGGGTTATCATGTTTCATATCACCCAGTGCTTGAAGAGATGAAAGGGAATCAGAAAAGATTACAAAATGGTCATCATCAGATTCCTGAATATAATTTAAGGCAAGTTCAATTGCCTTAAGTTCAGCTGAAAAGATAGAGGCCTTGTCAGGCAGGCGGCTCTTTATGCTGTGTTTGTGAATAACAGCTGCTGCAGCTACCTTATCTCCATCTTTAGAGCCATCTGTGTAGATATGTTGAAAGTCACAGTATTTCGATTTAATTTCATTAAATTTGCTTTGAAAGACAGTAGGGTCTGTACTGGATTTGTTATTATTACAAAGATCAAAAATAACTGTTGAGTTTCCAAAGTCCACGGTGGAATTTGTGGTACTTTGTACTTGGCAATCAAATTTAGGTCGATTTCAGTGTCTCTTAATTTTGGTTTAATAAGAAGACCAAATGGTCGAATGGCCTTCGGTTTTCGATCAAAAAGAGGTTCACAACTAGGATTAAAAACATTATCGAAAGTTGGGTTTGAAGGGTTAGACTTTAATTTAATGGCGTATTGAAGAGCTAATTTGTCTCGTCTATGAGACAGTGATGGTTCATTGGCTTCAACATATAGACTTTCGGCTGGTGATGTATGAAAGGCACCTAAGGCGAGTCGTAATCCTCGATTATGTATAGGGTCGAGCATCTGCAAGTACGACTTGCGAGTCGATCCATATACTATTGAGCCGTAGTCCAGCTTGGATCTGATAAGAGATCTGTAAAGTCGCAAGAGGACTTTTCGATCTGCTCCCCAATTAGTGTTTGCAACAACTTTAAGTAAGTTAAGAGCTTAAGGCATTTGGCCTTCAAGTATTTAAGGTGTGGTATAAACGTTAATTTACGGTCGAAAATAAGACCAAGGAACTTTGTCTCATCCACTACTGGTATTGGTGACCCATCCAGTGTTAGGTGAGGGTCTTCATGATGTTTACGAAGTTGACAAAAGTGCATACAATTAGTTTTAGATTTAGAAAATTTAAAACCATTTTCATCAGACCAGGTCTGAAGTTTATTGAGACATTGTTGTTCCTCGCAAAGAGATTGAAACGTAGTCCAATCAGCTTTGCGAAGTTTCCATCGTTGCATTTTTTCGAGAAGTGGAGGGCCGATATTTTCAAGAAATATGGGGAAGTGGTCACTTCCACAGAGGTTGTCTCCACGAAAAATCCATCAAAAGCGTTGGATCGCATATTGTTAAATCAATGGAAGAATGACAGTCTGTAGCAGGATGTAAATAAGTATGTGACTTGTTATTAAAAAGACATAAATTGTTTTTGGCTAAGAAATCCTCAATTTTTTTTCCTTTATCGTTTATTATAATCTTTACAACCCCAGATGTAGTTGTGTGCATTAAAATCGCCCAAGAGTATTAAAGGTGATGGCAATTGTGCAACTAGGTGATTGAGATCTTTAGGGTCTAGTGAAGAACTAGGTGGTAAATATAAGGAACATATTGTTATGACTCTGTGCATAGTAACACTGACCGCAATAGCTTGCAAATTTGTTTTCAACGCCGCAACAGGTCTGTGAGGTATGTTTCGATTAACGATTATCAAAACTCCACCAGTCGCCTTGTCCCCAGTATCACAAATATGATTTTATAGTGAGTATTGTTTAAACGATACCTTATCACTTGTCTTCAAGAATGTTTCTTGAAGACAAAAGGCAATAGGGTTGTGTTCATTTAAAATTAAGCTGATTTCAACATAATTTGGTTTCAAACCTCGACAATTCCATTGAATGATCTTATTAGTTTTACCCATTATTGAGCGTTAAGGCGACTTTTAATTTTATTTATTTTTGGCCTTAGATTTAGGAGAGGTCTTAGGAGACTCAAGCAGCGACATCTCCACTGATGAATCCTCCTCCCTGGAAGAAGTCAGCTGAAAGTGGCACCTCAACTAACTTTTCATGCGAGGATGGAAGTGGCATTGCAGCTGCTGGCTCTGAAAAGTCCATAAGCTGTTCGAATTAGTGTTATGCAGCTCAATAGGGCCATTAGACACCTTTGGCTGCTCCTTGTGCTCCCTAGTTGGAGAAGCACTAGGCTTTCCAACTTCCCTAGTATTTAAACAGAAGGTTTACTGCAGTTCTAAGGTGGATTAGTCTGCAGTCGAATAGAAGGTTACTGCATGTCTAAGGTGTATTTAAACAGAATGTTTACTGCAGTTCTAAGGTGGATTAGTCTGCAGTCGAATACGAGGGTTACTGCATGTCTAAGGTGTATTCAAACAGAAGGTTTACTGCAGTTCTAAGGTGAATTAGTCTGCAGTCGAATAGAAGGTTACTGCATGTCTAAGGTGTATTTAAACAGAAGGTTTACTGCAGTTCTAAGGTGGATTAGTCTGCAGTCGAATAGAAGGTTACTGCATGTCTAAGGTGTATTTAAACAGAAGGTTTACTGCAGTTCTAAGGTGGATTAGTCTGCAGTCGAATAGAAGGTTACTGCATGTCTAAGGTGTATTCAAACAGAAGGTTTACTGCAGTTCTAATGTGGATTAGTCTGCAGTCGAATAGAAGGTTACTGCATGTCTAAGGTGTATTCAAACAGAAGGTTTACTGCAGTTCTAAGGTGAATTAGTCTGCAGTCGAATAGAAGGTTACTGCATGTCTAAGGTGTATTCAAACAGAAGGTTTACTGCAGTTCTAAGGTGGATTAGTCTGCAGTCGAATAGAAGGTTACTGCATGTCTAAGGTGTATTTAAACAGAAGGTTTACTGCAGTTCTAAGGTGGATTAGTCTGCAGTCGAATAGAAGGTTACTGCATGTCTAAGGTGTATTCAAACAGAAGGTTTACTGCAGTGCTAAGGTGGATTAGTCTGCAGTCGAATAGAAGGTTACTGCATGTCTAAGGTGTATTCAAACAGAAGGTTTACTGCAGTTCTAAGGTGGATTAGTCTGCAGTCAAATAGAAGGTTACTGCATGTCTAAGGTGTATTTAAACAGAAGGTTTACTGCAGTTCTAAGGTGGATTAGTGTGCAGTCGAATAGAAGGTTACTGCATGTATAAGGTGTATTCAAAAAGAATGTTTACTGCAGTTCTAAGGTGGATTAGTCTGCAGTCGAATAGAGGGTTACTGCATGTCTAAGGTGTATTTAAACAGAAGGTTTACTGCAGTTCTAAGGTGAATTAGTCCGCAGTCGAATAGAAGGTTACTGCATGTCTAAGGTGTATTTAAACAGAAGGTTTACTGCAGTTCTAATGTGGATTAGTCTGCAGTCGAATAGAAGGTTACTGCATGTCTAAGGTGTATTCAAACAGAAGGTTTACTGCAGTTCTAAGGTGAATTAGTCTGCAGTCGAATAGAAGGTTACTGCATGTCTAAGGTGTATTTAAACAGAAGGTTTACTGCAGTTCTAAGGTGGATTAGTCTGCAGTCGAATAGAAGGTTACTGCATGTCTAAGGTGTATTTAAACAGAAGGTTTACTGCAGTTCTAAGGTGGATTAGTCTGCAGTCGAATAGAAGGTTACTGCATGTCTAAGGTGTATTCAAACAGAATGTTTACTGCAGTTCAAAGGTGGATTAGTCTGCAGTCCAATAGAAGGTTACTGCATGTCTAAGGTGTATTCAAACAGAAGGTTTACTGCAGTTCTAAGGGGGATTAGTCTGCAGTCCAATAGAAGGTTACTGCATGTCTAAGGTGGATTCAAACAGAAGGTTTACTGCAGTTCTAAGGGGGATTAGTCTGCAGTCGAATAGAAGGTTACTGCATGTCTAAGGTGTATTCAAACAACAGAATGTTTACTGCAGTTCTAAGGTGGATTAGTCTGCAGTCGAATAGAAGGTTACTGCATGTCTAAGTAGTATTCAAACAGAATGTTTACTGCAGTTCAAAGGTGGATTAGTCTGCAGTCCAATAGAAGGTTACTGCATGTCTAAGGTGTATTCAAACAGAATGTTTACTGCAGTTCAAAGGTGGATTAGTCTGCAGTCCAATAGAAGGTTACTGCATGTCTAAGGTGTATTCAAACAGAAGGTTTACTGCAGTTCTAAGGTGGATTAGTCTGAAGTCGAATAGAAGGTTACTGCATGTATAAGGTGTATTCAAACAGAATGTTTACTGCAGTTCTAAGGTGGATTAGTCTGCAGTCGAATAGAAGGTTACTGCATGTCTAAGGTGTATTTAAACAGAAGGTTTACTGCAGTTCTAAGGTGGATTAGTCTGCAGTCGAATAGAAGGTTACTGCATGTCTTAGGTGTATTCAAACAGAATGTTTACTGCAGTTTTAAGGTGGATTAGTCTGCAGTCGAATAGAAGGTTACTGCATGTCTTAGGTGTATTCAAACAGAAGGTTTACTGCAGTTCTAAGGTGGATTAGTCTGCAGTCGAATAGAAGGTTACTGCATGTATAAGGTGTATTCAAACAGAAGGTTTACTGCAGTTATAAGGTGGATAAGTCTGCAGTCGAATAGAAGGTTACTGCATGACTAAGGTGTATTCAAACAGAAGGTTTACTGCAGTTCTAAGGTGGATTAGTCTGCAGTCGAATAGAAGGTTACTGCATGTCTAAGGTGTATTCAAACAGAATGGTTACTGCAGTTCAAAGGTGGATTAGTCTGCAGTCGAATAGAAGGTTACTGCATGTCTAAGGTGTATTCAAACAGAATGTTTACTGCAGTTCTAAGGTGGATTAGTCTGCAGTCGAATAGAAGGTTACTGCATGTATAAGGTGTATTCAAACAACAGAATGTTTACTGCAGTTCTAAGGTGGATTAGTCTGCAGTCGAATAGAAGTTACTGCATGTCTAAGGTGTATTTAAACAGAAGGTTTACTGCAGTTCTAAGGTGGATTAGTCTGCAGTCGAAGGAAGGTTACTGCATGTCTAAGGTGTATTCAAACAGAATGTTTACTGCAGTTCTAAGGTGGATTAGTCTGCAGTCGAATAGAAGGTTACTGCATGTCTAAGGTGTATTCAAACACAAGGTTTACTGCAGTTCTAAGGTGGATTAGTCTGCAGTCGAATAGAAGGTTACTGCATGTCTAAGGTGTATTCAAACAGAATGTTTACTGCAGTTCTAAGGTGGATTAGTCTGCAGTCGAATAGAAGGTTACTGCATGTATAAGGTGTATTCAAACAACAGAATGTTTACTGCAGTTCTAAGGTGGATTAGTCTGCAGTCGAATAGAAGTTACTGCATGTCTAAGGTGTATTTAAACAGAAGGTTTACTGCAGTTCTAAGGTGGATTAGTCTGCAGTCGAAGGAAGGTTACTGCATGTCTAAGGTGTATTCAAACAGAATGTTTACTGCAGTTCTAAGGTGGATTAGTCTGCAGTCGAATAGAAGGTTACTGCATGTCTAAGGTGTATTCAAACACAAGGTTTACTGCAGTTCTAAGGTGGATTAGTCTGCAGTCGAATAGAAGGTTACTGCATGTCTAAGGTGTATTCAAACAGAATGTTTACTGCAGTTCTAAGGTGGATTAGTCTGCAGTCGAATAGAAGGTTACTGCATGTCTAAGGTGTATTCAAACAGAATGTTTACTGCAGTTCTAAGGTGGATTAGTCAACTATTTACACGATGACCATTGATACACTATCTCTAGGAAGTCATTATAGCTTACAGCAATGTAATTATAAGCTTGTAAAGACTGTGCTTTGGTTGCTGACGGTTAACCTACCTTCGGTTCTTCGAAAGAACGAAGTTAGCGTCTTCTGTCAATTCTGTGGCACTGAAATTTCTCTCTCTTTCATTCAGCCAATCGGAACAGGTAAGATGCTTGATAAATACACTTGGCATAACGAGTTGTAGCTCAAGCATCTGCTCGATTCAGTTGAATCTGGCACACATTCTGGCGTCTCCGTTACTCTCATTCTACCCTCCACACGCGTACCGCCTGTTTCGCGATCGTATTTCAGTTGGAAAATGATATATATCGGCATCACAGTATGGACGATGAAATGCTAAAAGTTGGCTTAAAATAGTTTGCTTCTAGAAATAAAAGTGACCGGCTGAATTTCAAAAGTAGGCGGCGATTTTCGCCGGTGGCCGGCTTGATTTGACTAATTCACCTTAGACCTGTATTAACCTTCTGTTTGACTGCAGTATACTCCACTTTAGACCTGCAGCAACCCTCTGATTCACTACCAACTAATCCACCTTAGACCTGCAGTACTTTTATTTGACTAAGCAAACATCCGATTCACTACAATCTAATCCACTTTAAACAGTCTATTAAATAATTTTAGAATTATTTTATTTTTAGAATTTTGTGATTCTTGGTTTCACTCATTACTCAACGAGTGATACAAACAGTCTTAATTTGTTTCTCACAGCAATTAAAGGCTCATTCAGTTTTAAGAACACAAGGAGTCGCATCATAATAGCATGACGTGATGTCTTAATAGCATAACGTGATGTCATAATACCACGATGTGATGTCATAATACAGAAAGTGATGTCATGATAGGATAGAAGCAACCAAATGAAAATATGAATGAAGCATTCTGATTGGTTCAGTGATAAAACTGGACCAATGGCACTAGTTAATTTAAAGCTCATTACATTCTCAGAACACACTTAGGTTTTACTGGACATTGAGTAATGCTCACAGAACACACTGAGGTTTTACTGAACATTGAGTAATGAGGTTCCTAAAACCCAGAAACACAAAATTCTAATAACAAAATAATTCTAAAACGATTTAATAACTGTTCTTTCTGTTTCACTGGAGACATTTCACTGGAGACATCATGTATTTTCTTGGAAATGAAATGAAGACTTTTTTTCCCTTTTTCTAATTAATTTGATGTGTCAACAATACTGTAGTGTCATATTCTGGTTGTAATAAACACATTTAATTTCGTCTATAGTGCTATAGGCTCTAAACATTTCCAATTCAGAGAACAGTTTTTCTCAAGAAAAGGCATTATTGCATGGATTGAATTTATACTGCAAATGTAGAATTGTTCCCGGAGGATATTCTGATATGTTTCAGGAGTCCTCGAGGACTGAAGGGGTGTAAAGTGGTCTGAGGTTAACTAATATTGTTGCCCTGAAGACAGTATCTATGGTGCATGATACAATTGTGAGTAATTTGGCGATCATATATTGTTTTAATAGAGCTGGAGAAGATTGCTTGTAGAGTAAGATTATTTGGTTTCAGACAATTCCAGAAACCAGCAAGTGATGCTATCTTCTTTATTCCAACAATATATCAGGTCTCTTGGAACATTACCATAAATTGATAATCTCGCAGCTGCACAACCCTGCTCTAATGAACCAATGTTTCCGCTGTAGTTTAACAACTGTTTTTTTCCTTTCCTCAAAACAACCTGAATCAGATTACAGAATTGAGTATTTTGAAACAGACAGGGATTCTTCTAGAATAAAAAATACTGTGAAAACAATTCCATTCCCACCTAATTAACATAAATGTCACCATAAGCACTAATCATATAACATAAATGTCACCATTAGCACTAATCATATAAACACTAATCATATAAACACTAATCATTGTTCATGGAAGCTATTTATATGATTTGCAATTTGGCATGAGGCAGTTCTGAAGAGAACTGGATATACAAAAGAGGGCAATGTCTTTAAAATACAATCCTTTTTGAGAGAAAACTTAGCATCTTACTGAAGTCTTAATGTATGTATAGTCAATACCTCTAGCTTTAAAAGACACTCTCCGAGAGAAAAACAGAGGACAGTGTCTTTGACAGACAATCCTTTCTGAGAGAAAAACCTAGAGGACATCATGTATTTTCTGACAGACACTCCTGAAGATATCTAATTTTCCACATAGAAAATCATTATAAACATCTAGTAACAATCTATTATCCGCCGCAATATTACAACCAAACCAATCTTTCATAATTGTAATACTGTTTACCACTTTAATGATAACAAACACCATTTTTTCTCCATTTAATTTGCCAATTTTGCATCATTTTGAGAGGAAATTTTGTACCTCAACACCGGTTATTATGTTTCCAGGTTTCAGTGGACAGGTCTAAAACGCGTCTCTCGAAATAGTGGTAAAATGCTGAAAGCTGTTTGGAAAATCGGCGTCAAAGCGCCTTTTTTTTTTTAAAATAAAAATTGCCGGGGCGGCATAAAAAAACGGGGGCGAGTGGGGATGTTAATCTAGCAATTAATTTATTATGGCCTTACCTTGGCATAGTGGTATAGTTCTTAGTACTTGTCTATCAGTACAGAATCACCCTGTAATGTTCTGTTCTGTGGAATTGGGATGTGTGCATGGTCAGCAAGGTCAAGGTCTTCGTTGGTTGAAGTTTGATCAAATAAGATATGTACGTTTCAATGTTCTGGCATCTTCTGCCGAAACAAAACAACAGAACAGTCAATTTTTATTAATTTACAAAATTCTTTGGCTTATCATTTGATTTGTTAGGAAACGAAACAGACATTATTGGCAGTAGGAGTAACATGATTTACACGTATTATTTTCTTTTCATAGCCGTCTTACCATGAATGAATCGTGAAAATAAACAAGACTGACAGTCTGTATTCATGCACTTGACTAGGATGTTGCCATATGTCATAGCAAACGTCTAAATCTCGACTAGTATCACCTTATTGTTACTATCGCAAAACATCTACAACTCTCCATGAATCCCAGATTTTCAAGGAAGTTTTGCAACACATTCCATTGTCATCCTTGCTTCATTGTGAATGTGAGATAACATGATGTTTATAGCATATAAAGAAGGCTTCTAGAACTTTACCAGCACACAATAATTATGACAGAATCAATGAAAAATAATTTTCAAGATAATAATATTTACCTATCCCTTGTCTGACTTTATAATTATCAGGAAGATCAGAGATCTTTAATTGGGCCTTCAAATGTTTCACTACTACCTTTTAATTTATGTTGTACTTTAGTTTTTATAAAACCTGACAAATCATTTTTTAATTAGTAGGGTAAATCGTTATCCCATTATACAAAGATGATTCTCAAGAATTTGTGATGAAGTGTGCGCTCACAGATTACTTTGCATAGTAATGGTACCATTGGCAAAGTGAGTGAATTAATGCAAGGATTACCACCTCAGGAAAATTATTTATCTTGAAGGATCATTCCCTACTACTTTGTTATAACAGCTCAGTGGAAATGTACCTGTCATAATTTGTGACATCTCAGCTCAAGGTAAATGTGGCTGCAACAACTTGTGATATCTCAGAGCAAATGAAGCTGTCACAACTTGTGATATCTCACCCAAGGTAAATGCGGCTGACACAATTTGTGATATCTCAGACAAGGTAAATGTGGCTGTCACAACTTGTGATATCTCACCCAAGGTAAATGTAGCTGCCACAACTTGTGATATCTCACCCAAGGTAAATGTGGCTGACACAATTTGTGATATCTCACCCAAGGTAAATGTAGCTGCCACAACTTGTGATATCTCACCCAAGGTAAATGTGGCTGACACAATTTGTGATATCTCACCCAAGGTAAATATGGCTGCCACAACTTGTAATATCTAAGATCAGAGTAAATGTGGCAATCACAACTTGTGATATCTCACCCAAGGTAAATATGGCTGTCACAACTTGTGATATCTGAGATCAGAATAAATATAGCTCTCACAACTTGTGATATCTGAGATCAGAGTAAATGTGGCTGCCTCAACTTGTGATATCTCACCCAAGGTAAATGTAGCTGCCACAACTTGTGATATCTCACCCAAGGTAAATGTGGCTGCCACAACTTGTGATATCTCACCCAAAGTAAATGTGGCTGTCACAACTTGTGATATCTCACTCAATGTAAATATGGCTGTCACAACTTGTGATATCTCAGATCAGAATAAATATGGCTGTCACAGCTTGAGATATCTCACCCAAGGTAAATATGGCTGTGACAACTTGTAATATCTGACCCAAGGTAAATGTGGCTGTCACAACTTGTAATATCTCACCCAAGGTAAATGTGGCTGTCTGTCACAAATTGTATTATCTCAGCTCAAGGTAATTTGGCTGTCATAACTTGTAATATCTCAGCACAAGGTAAATGTAGCTGCCACAACTTGTGATATCTCACCCAAGGTAAATGTGGCTGTCACAACTTGTGATATCTCACTCAATGTAAATATGGCTGTCACAATTTGTGATATCTCACCCAAGGTAATATGGCTGTCACAACTTGTGATATCTCACCCAAGGTAAATATGGCTGTCACAACTTGTGATATCTCACCCAAGGTAATTGTGGCTGTCACAATTTGTGATATCTCACCCAAGGTAATATGGCTGTCACAACTTGTGATATCTCACCCAAGGTAAATATGTCTGTCACAACTTGTGATATCTCACCCAAGGTAAATATGGCTGTCACAACTTGTGATATCTCACCCAAGGTAAATGTGGCTGTCACAACTTGTGATATCTCACCCAAGGTAAATATGGCTGTCACAACTTGTGATATCTCACCAAAGGAAAATATGGCTGTCACAACTTGTGATATCTCACCCAAGGTAAATGTGTCTGTCACAACTTGTGATATCTCACCCAAGGTAAATGTGGCTGTCACAACATGTGATATCTCACCCAAGGTAATATGGCTGTCACAACTTGTGATATCTCACCCAAGGTAAATATGTCTGTCACAACTTGTGATATCTCACCCAAGGTAAATATGGCTGTCACAACCTGTGATATCTCACCCAAGGTAAATGTGGCTGTCACAACTTGTGATATCTCACCCAAGGTAAATATGGCTGTCACAACTTGTGATATCTCACCCAAGGAAAATATGGCTGTCACAACTTGTGATATCTCACCCAAGGTAAATGTGGCTGTCACAACTTGTCATATCTCACCCAAGGTAAATGTGGCTGCCACAACTTGTAATATCTCAGCTCAAGTTGAATGTGGCTGTTACAACTTGTAATATCTCAGCTCAAGGTAAATGTGGCTGTCACAACTTGTAATATCTCAGCACAAGGTAAATGTAGGTGCCACAACTTGTGATATCTGAGATCAGAGTAAATGTGGCTGGTCAACTTGTGATATCTCACCCAAGGTAAATGTGGCTGTCACAACTTGTGATATCTGAGATTAGAGTAAATGTGGCTGGTAAACTTGTGATATCTCACCCAAGGTAAAAGTGGCTGTCACAACTTGTGATATCTGAGATCAGAGTAAATGTGGCTGGTCAACATGTGATATCTCAGCTCAAGGTAAATGTGGCTGTCACAACTTGTGATATCTCACCAAAGGTAAATATGGCTGTCACAACTTGTGATATCTCACCCAAGGTAATTGTGGCTGCCACAACTTGTAATATCTCACCCAAGGTAAATGTGGCTGTCACAACTTGTGATATCTGAGATCAGAGTAAATGTGGCTGGTCAACATGTGATATCTCACCCAAGGTAAATGTGGCTGTCACAACTTGTGATATCTGATATCAGAGTAAATGTGGCTGGTCAACATGGGATATCTCAGCTCAAGGTAAATGTGGCTGCCACAACTTGTAATATCTCAGCTCAAGGTGAATGTGGCTGTCACAACTTGTAATATCTCAGCTCAAGGTAAATGTGGCTGTCATAACTTGTAATATCTCAGCTCAAGGTAAATGTAGCTGCCACAACTTGTGATATCTGAGATCAGAGTAAATGTGGCTGCCTCAACATGTGATATCTCAGCTTAGGTAAATGTGGCTGTTACAACTTGTGATATCTCACCCAAGGTAAATATGGCTGTCACAACTTGTGATATCTCACCCAAGGTAAATGTGGCTGTCACAACTTGTGATATCTGAGATCAGAGTAAATGTGGCTGCCTCAACATGTGATATCTCACCCAAGGTAAATGTGGCTGGTCAACTTGTGATATCTCAGCTCAAGGTAAATGTGGCTGTCACAACTTGTGATATCTCACCCAAGGTAAATGTGGCTGTGACAACTTGTAATATATCACCCAAGGTAAATGTAGCTGCCACAACTTGTGATATCTCAGCTCAAGGTATATGTGGCTGTCACAACTTGTGATATCTCACCCAAGGTAAATGTGGCTGTGACAACTTGTGATGTTTATCAACTTAGAGAAAATGTGGCTGTAGGATCAGGCCACAGCTTGTGATATCAACCCTGGGAAAATATGATTGCAGGATTCGGCCACGTGTGATATCAGCTTAGAAGAAATGTGGCTGCAGAATTATTCCACCACTTATAGTACTGGCTTACAGGTATGTTGCTGCCACAAGTGCAAGTTGTTTATTGTTCAAAGTCAACCTACATAATATTGCTGACTGAACTCTTGCATAATATAAAATAATGAATCTGCTCTTTGAACAATTAATTGCTTTTATAAAAAAAAGAAAAGAAGAAATATACCTATACTCATAATATCAGCTTAGGGGACACAAACGGCAGCTGGATCATTCCCCCTCTTGTAATATAAGCACAGAGGAAATGTGAAAAATAATCATGGTTTTAACAAGCACAAGTTGCCTGGTGCAGACAAACTATGTATTACATACTCATTCAAATCTTTGTATTATAAGAAGAATAAAGAGATGAGAAGGATGAAATGTTGATTTACTATACTCAAATAATAAATATGCTTGTTAGCTCTACTGGTCAAAGATGTTAGAGTGAGTGTGTCTGTCTGTCTCTTAACTTGTTTCTGGAAAACAAATCAAAGATTGTCACCATAGATAACAAGAGGGATAAGTAACTATGAATCGCTCATCTGATGACCTTGGAAGAGAGGAGGAGAAATCGAACTAGCTCATAAATTAATGAGCCCATTAACTTTATAACTATATTCTCAATGTCAGTTTATGCAAAGAAGTGAAATCCTCCTGGTTTTTAGGCTATATATGGTGGTCGATTTTTTCGTGGTGGAGGCAAACCACTCACTTTTGCTGGATGGAACAAGTACCGTATATCTCCATATTTACATAAAATTTTAGACCGAAATTGATATGCACTTCTTGGAATCTTAGTGAAACTTCCGGTAAAATTTCATAAAAGTCCATGGAGGATGAGTTAAGACTCACACAGTTTTTAAGGAAAGACGAATAGGCGGGTGGACAAGCCTAACGCTATATGATCCCTCACCATTCGGTGGTGGGGTGCGTAAAACAGATTATAAGAATCTGTTACGAATATCCATATGAGACAGGGAAATCTCACCCAAGGAATTAGAATTGCAATCAGGGATGACTCGAGCACACTACTCCTACCTAAAATAACTATAGTGCTACTAGTATGATGGCCGCAAGAGATACTAATTTACTAAATGTTTTTTACATCATTTTCAACACATGCAAGGTTATATATGATGGCCGATTTATTTTTTTGTGGTGAAGGCAGACCACCCACTTTTCCTGGGTAGAACCAGTACTGCACACCTCCCTCCATCCGTAAGAATCGGCACTTCCTCACACGTCGAGCTCTCAGTGGGATTCAAAGCCGCAGCGACGAGAGGCAAAAGTTTACAATGCAACGTCATTAACCATTCGGCCACGAAGATGCTCAGTTTACTAATTTACTAAATGGGTTATTTTTCGCCTCTCACCTGTGGGTTTGAATCCCACTGCGAGCTCAACTTGTCAAGTGAAAAAAGTGTTGATTCTTACAGATGGCTGGATGTATACAGTAATGGTTCTACCCAGGAAAATGTGGTGGTCTGCCTCGACCACAAAAAAATCAACCGTAATATATGGCCTAACATGTGCTAAAAATGATGTAAAACACAAACAAAACTAAATGGAATGGCCTTAAGAAAATTTTCAATTATTATTAGTTTGTTACAATAACTTTATTTATACCTTTAACAAATACAATTTCTTTCTTCTGCCAACATAGCAGTTGTTTCAAATAAAAAGCTTGCTTAAATCATTAAATTTAAAAATGAACAGCTGCTATGTGAGCTTGTGTTCCACGTAAATATTCTGACTGACGAGAATACCAGGCCTCCCGGCATCATTTTACAACAAACTGGAGCTAACTTTTTTAAGATTTGCCTGCAAGAAACAAACAAAAAAGGAATTTGTGAAGATAAATAACATGGGGTATGCATTTACACAAGATATGCATGTAACTAATTAAAAACTCATCAGTTTTCATCAAAAATAGTCTAAGCAATCTAACGACGCAGCATCTTCAGAAATCTAATGTGTTTCTTATTAACATGCCGTAAATATGTTTTAGAGATTATAAAACAGGAGTCCCGGAAGTTTACTGTTGTTACAAATTACCCGCCCATTTGATCAGGTTTAGACTCACGGTTCTTTACCATCTATTAGGCAGGATTTTGTTTCACAACATCTGATGTTTTCAAAGACTTATGTTTTGGAAGTTATAATCTGTAATCCTCCCACTCTGCTTCAATGCATTCTGGGAGAGAAATGTGTGGTGGATGGTTCAAATGGCAAGACAAAGGAAACCGTTCAAAAGAATAAAGTATGTCACTTTCCTTTACTTTTGACGTCTCTGCTGTTACTATAAGAAAGGTTTGGATCATAATGATTTTTACAGTTATATTGTACCAAGATAATTAGCATATCTGTATTTGAACTTATTTCATGGGATAAAACCTAACATGTGGCATCGTTTTCAAACAAGAAAATTGGTAGAAAGGATGCTCCCCGAAATGTATCCTCAACTTATTGTATGGCAGTGTATCACCCAGCAGTATTCAATTTGCAGTTATGGTTCTGCACTTCTTCACATTTTCATTGCAGTATCATTAGTAGTTTCTGAGTAATGATCCGGACAATAATTATAAGTATATAATTACATAGGGCAACCACTCTACTAAAGTTATGGTTCTTGTTCTCTGCACTTCCTCTCATTGCCCTCTATCACTGTATTAAGTTTCATTGCTGTCCCATTAGTAGCTCTTTAGTAATGCTCTGGACAACAATAATTATTATAAGTATATAATTACAAAGGGCAATAACTCTAATTTGAACGAAAATAAATATTGTTCTTGTTTTCTGCGCTTCCTCTTATTGCCCTCTACAGTTGTGTAAAGTTTCATTGCAGTCCCATTAGTAGCTCTTGAGTAATGCTCCGGACAACAATTATAAAATTACCAAGGGTAATAACTCTTAATTTGAATTAAGGAAGAGTTATTTTTCTTGCCGGATAGACATAATGTTTATTATCTTACAATTTTGCAATGTGTTTTTAATCAAAAGATTGGGATTACAAAGAATAAATCTGTTTTTATGGAATTTATGTATGTATAAACTTTGCCGAATACTGCACAAATTTAAAGAAACTAACCCGCCACATAACGACAAAACCGTTTATCAATACACGACCTAGGTGTTCAGGTGTTATAATAATGTGCATGTGCCAATTGAAAGTATAGGTTTATTCACAGGTTATTAAAATACCCATGATTGAATATGTGTTGGTAACTCTTATTTTGACGCTCCAGTTTTGGGGTTAAAGCCTTTTATACTGTGTCTATAGAGTTTGGATTCTCAAAATGTGTAAGTTATATACATATACTTCGTCGTCAGTAGGGTTAGAAATTGGTGTACATATGTTGTACAATTTGGCTATTGTTGGCGAAACAGCGACTTTAACATAAAGTCCCCTATACTTCATTCAATTTGTGCACGATTTGGCAAAGTTTATACATGCATGAACTAAATGGGGTGGGTAGGGTGAGAGTGGATGGATCCTTCTCAAGGTCATTTGAATGGTTTATTGACACTTGGTCCTGATGTGCTATGTAGGCATTAAAATGTCTGTAAATCAGTCAGCATATAGTTGGTTGGTTGAGTGGTGTTTTACGTCATTTTCAGCACATTTTAGACTATATATGACGGCCGATGTCATAGTGGTGGAGGCAGACCACCCATTTCCAGGGTAGAACAAGTACCGTATACCTCTCGCCATCCTGAAACTAAGACTTTCTCACTTACAAGTCAAGCTCCATGTCAGACTCAAACCTGCATCGGTGAGAGGCTAGAAGGTTTTAAACACAGCGTCTTTACCATCCTGGCCACAAAACGGAAATTCAAAAATGGTAGTCAACAAACAAAACAAAATTTCAACTGGCAGCAGCTGAAAAAATCATCAATATGGCTCAGTTTTTCTCACATGATGCTATTGAAAGAATTCCCAACACTCTGTTGTATAAAAGATGAGTTCAAATTGTTGAATTTTAAGATAATTTATTAAAACTATTTTAAAAGTAATGCTGTCTGAGTAATGTTCGATCAATCGAAAGTTTTAGTACCTTATATACAAGCATTTTATCTAAAATTTAAGTAACTTAAAATACAGCAACATCCTATCCAAGATTGTTATGCAAGAAGATCAACTTGTTCTATTTGATATTATTATACCTCACTCAAAATTCTCTATGTAATTTCCCCATTCCCGATCAGTCAACAATTGGTAATGTTTCATGGTAATGTTTCATGGCATGAAACATTATCTCGTGCATACCGATCATTATCTCGTGCATTACCGATCAGTCAACAATTGGTAATGTTTCATGGTAATGTTTCATGGCATGAAACATTAAATCTTGAAAATTTGTTTCAAGTTCTTTATTGTTGTTAATAAAAAATAATTGCTGATTAAATGAATTTTGATGTTTGGTATAATAAAATAAATATCCCATCCCATGGAGGGTGATAGAACATATTGTCAACCCTCGATGTGGTAATGTCCACCTCGGCTAAAGCCTCGGTGGACATTACCAATCTCGGGTTGACAATATGTTCTATCACCCTCCATGGGATGTGATATTTATATAATGGCTGTTGCAGATACTACTAGCTGATAATTGAATATCTAGCCAAGATTGCGTTATCACTCGGTTGCCAAAACTGTCAAGGAATGTGTTTTCATCTTGATAAGTTTTGCACATCATTACCACGATTTTCATGCTCAGTTGGGCATGACGTTCACGCCATGTGACCAGCGAAACAGGAAATCCAAAATTTGATCTGTAGCGATAATGCATAACATAGCTTTTCCATTAAACTGACAATCATTTTTTTTGTTTCTGTAAATGTTTTTATTTAACACTGAAGACGCTACTGATGTTTTCTTTCATGCCAACTTAATTCACTTTTTTTTTTAAATCAATAGCATATGCAACATAAGTTTATTTAAAGAAACTAACCCGCCAAACGACAAAATTACACTACAAAACCATTTATCAAAACTCTATCCAGGTGTTCAGGTCATATAATAATGTATGTGTGCCGATTAAAAGTAAAGGTTTATTCACACGCTCTCAAAATACCCATGATTGAATATGTGTAAAATGAATTACGAGTTGGTAACTCGTAATTGTTGGTAACTCGTAATTCGACGCTCAAGTTTTGAGCTTGAATTTGGCGGGTTAGGGACTTTAAAGCAAAGTAAACTTAAGTTCAGATTCTCATGTTCCTCTAAAATAGTTCAGTCCTGGGCAAAATATTGAAGAAAAATGTGAAAGTCATATTTTTTCACTTTTACAGATCTTATCATTCTTACCAGAAATATTTCATCAAGTCAGAATAGTTATTTTCAAGCGCGCAGAACTATTAATTTTTAATATCCCAATGAGACTGTTACAAATCACGCAGTTATTTTGGCCTAAAATATTTGATTATGTTCTTTCTTTTTTTACAGTCTCTGAGATATTCATTTTGGCACACTATAAGTGTCCAAGAATTGATCTTCGGAGCTAAAGCTGGGGATTTTGTTTAAACTAGAACATGTGTCCACCCTAATCTGTATTAAAGTCTAGGTCCCCAGCAGGGGTTTGAGTATTGTTACCTATATCTCAATGTTTACATGTTGCAATTGTTTATTATTGATTTGACCTTGAAGAACAGTTAAAATTAGTATAGAGGTAAACATGTTTATCATTTATGCAAATCATTTATGATGAAATTTGGACTGTTCTCATTGGACTGTTTTAGTGGGGAAGCTTTTGGAATAATCTTTGGCAGTATATAAACAGACTCTGGGAGCAGCTCAGCAGTTCAGTTCAGAAGATCAGTATTCAGTAAAAAGTTAGTTTTGAATTGGATGCTTTTAAAAATATAAAATATATTTGTGAGAGGATTTACTTATTATTGTGCTCATTCATAATAACAGTGAAATTGGATATTTGGACTAAATCGAAAATATTGGAAATTAATTTGGACTGAAAGGACAATTAAAATTTGGATTAAAGAGACACTTACTGTTTTTGATTAAAGAGACACTTGCTAATGTGAATTAAAGGAACACTGGATGATTTTATTTGAGACTTAATTCAACAAGAGGCCCAAGAGGGCCTGTGGACGCTCTACTGGCTAACATGGCTCTTATAACATCAATGAAGCGAGAAACTGCCATTTATTTTTTTGAAAGTTTTGGACAAAATACAGCTTATCAACTAAATCAATGGCCATAACTAAAGAATCTAGTAAAGTTTGGTAAAGATCAGATGAAAAATGAAGGCCCTACCATATTAACGAGGCAAAATATAGCATTTTTAACTAAATCAAGAGCCATAACTCCTCTGTTACTGGTCCGACTGGTCCAACAAAGAGCTAAAAAAATAAAAAATAAAAAAAAATAACCAAAAAAAAAAATTAAAAAAATAAATAAATAATAATAATAATAATAATAAAAACAGAAAATTAAACAAAAAAAATCAAAAAAAAAAAATTAAAATAAAACAAAATAAAATAAAAAATAAATAAATTATAACACACAAAAAAAGAAAGTCATAAAATCTGATAAAAGTTTGGCAAAGATCAGATGCAAAATGAAGGCCCTATCGTAAGACGAGGCAAATTATAGCATTTTTAACAAAATCAAGGGCCATAATTCCGCTGTTACTGGTCCAATCTGTCCGGTTTTCAAACTTGACCGCGCTTTTATTGACATTAACAATCTTTAACTAAATCAAGGGCAATAACTCCGCTGTTAATAGTCAAATCTAGCTGGTTTTCGAACTTGTCTGAGCTTTCATTGATATTAACAATCTATGCAAGTTTGGTAAAGATCAAATAATAAATGAAGATGCTAGAGTGTTCACAAGGCTTAATATGGCATTTTTCAGCAAAACAAGGGCCATAACTCCATTGAAATTATTTCGATCTTGCCGGTTTTCGAACTTGTTTGAGCTTTCATTGATATAAAGACACTGGCAAAGTTAAGTAAAGATCCGATTAATATTGAAGGCCCTAGAGTGTTCACAAGGCAGAAAATAGCATTTTCCAGAAAAAACAAGGGCTGTAACTCCGATGTTACGGATCCGATTTAGCTGGTTTTCGAACTTGTTCGAGCGTTCATTGATATTAACAATCTGTGCAAGTTTGGTAAAGATCAAATAATAAATGAAGGTGCTAGAGTGTTCACAAGGCAGAAAATGGCATTTTTCAGAAAAAACAAGGGCCATAACTCTAGTGTTACTGACTCATTTCAGCTGATTTTCAAACTTGTTCAAGCTATAATTAGTATTAACAATCTGTGCAAGTTTGGTAACGATCAAATAATAAATGAAGGTGTTAGAGCGTTCACAAGGCAGAAAATAGCAATTTTAAGAAAAAAACAAGGGCCATAACTCCGGTGTTACTAATCCGATTTGGCTGGTTTTCATACTTGTCCGAGCTTTCATTGATATTAACAATCTGTGCAAGTTTGGTAAAGATCAAATAATAAATGAAGGTGCTAGAGTGTTCACAAGGCTTAATATGGCATTTTTCAGCAAAACAAGGGCCATAACTCCGGTGAAATTATTCCGATCTGGCTGGTTTTCGAACTTTTCCGAGCTTTCATTGATATTAACGACCTGTTAAAGTTTGGTAAATATCCGATAAAATGGCAGCCCTAGAGTGGTAAGGCCCTAGAGTGGTAACAAGACAAAAGTCAATGACGGACGACAAAATTGGATATTAATGAAAAACAGGATTTTTACATTTAAAACTCGTAACAGTATATGGAAGATAGATTAACAAGCGTATTATGTAATTGAGAGTATAGGGCAATAGGGATAAATCTGGGCTAAATCTCAATGACATCATATATTGTGTAAACGTCTCAACATTATGTCGACATAATATATCTATACTTAATTTTGTATATATACCCGTAACCATGTAAGTAATGTGTTTGTCCGAAATCATTGACCGTTTCAGGTTATTTTTAGAATATACTATTTTAAATTGAGATTGAGCCCTATTCGCTAGAAAGAAAGTTTACCAGAATCAATGGTGTAAGAAATAGGTCAAGGTTGGTCTTAATGACTATATGCCCCCTGACTAGCATGGTGCAGGGCATACAATATATAACTTTTAACGAAACACACCACTCAACAATAGTTCAAACTCTACAAAAGGGAAATGAGTGGTGAAATTGTGAAATTGAGCGTACAGCATGTTGAGTGATAAAATTATCTTTATCAACGTTTTATATACTACCCCCATGAACATACTGAGAGAGCTTATAAAGCATAGCTGAATAAGATTCGGACAACTCAATCATCTGTCTTACCTTGTAACCAAAAGATCTCAAGTTTGAACTGTAAAATGGGGTCAGGGTTAGCATTCTCCGCTACTACTCGGTCTTCGGTCATGGTAGGTCTGCCAAACTTTGTCCATGCCTGCACCCTGTAGAGGCACATCTTCCCTGCATTGACAACAATTATGGGAATTTCAGACATTTGTTTTACCTGAACCTGCATACAATATCATTTATTGTGTTTGACAATCAATTGACAGTTCTCACATTCAGTTTCTAGCTATTATATGCCCTCTATTGTTCATGGGTCAAGTTCCCACAAACATAGGCCACGAGCCCTACTGTATTTTCCAGGGTCTGTATTCATAAAGCTTCTTAGCAATATCAAAGTCAAATTTTATCAATTTTTTAAACACCTTTTTCTACCGATTTAAGACGTTTTTTTAATAATGCTAATAAGGTTACGGATAAATAAAATCCACAGCTAAATATTTATCTTAAAATAGATGGTTTGTGGTGTTCCTGAGAGGTTAATAAGGAGATTTAAAAAATATGTAAAAATCTTAAATTTTGACTAAAGTAATATTTTCTACTTAAGTTGCTTTATGAATACGGGCCCAGTTGTTTCCAAACAACACATGCTTTTGTTACTGTTGATTTGACTGGATATAAGCTTGATTTACAGATTGGAACTATGTATGAATCAAAGACAGTTTTCAGTAAGATGCTTTGCTTAAAGCTACACACTCCAGATTTAAATCATATCTCTTTGTGGGCATAGTGGAATTGATTTTTCATGTTTATATTTATATAAAGTTTGTTTGTTTGGTGTTTATCATCCTTTTTAACACTTTTTATGCTATGCATGAAAGTGGTGGAGGCAGACCACCCACTTATTCTTGGGTAGTAGCAGTACTAACCTCCCACCATCCATTGGTCATTATGCTGTCCACTTAATACTGGACGTAATTTTTGTACAGACTAATCAGACTTTGCACATACCACCTATACCACCAACAGATAGCAATACTAGTTACCCGGATTAATTGTTATATTATTTAACTTCTTTAATTATTCTTTCTTGTCTTTATGACGGTTTGATCCTCTCTGGCTCAGAATACTGTATTTTATTATATATACTTCAAAAAGTCAGTGCAGTTAAATTTACAGTGAGTAGTCAATTGTTTCATCTTTAAAAATGAAAGGGCCAAGATTGCCCTGAATCGATCACCTGAGATCTTTGCAATGATGAAAAGTCTCCTCTCGCAAATGCTGACTGAAGACGTTTTAAGACTTCCTTATGTAAGACCATGTAAAAACATGCAAAATCTCTACATACAAACTTTGGATCCAGGGACTGCAGCCATCTTTGACCCCAGGGACTTCAAATGAGCAAACTTGATAGACCTGGGGTTAGCAATCATTAATAATAATAAAGAACAAGAGAAACAAGAGGGCCTGTGGATGATCTACAGGCTAAAATGGCTCTTATATCATGGGGTTTCATCATTAAATTCCTTTCAATACCTTTTTACAAGAGCAAAACACAACAATACCCTCAATCAAAATTTAAACCCACAACTTCATGCTAACAATTTAAAAGAAGATTTTTTAAGTTTTCCCTACATAAGTCTATGTAAAACATGCAAAATCTTTATAAACAAACTTTAGAAAAATAACAAAAGAAAAAAAGCATCCAAACAGACAACAATAATAAAAAGAATTAAAAAAAAAATATAAAAATGTTTACCTCCAGTGGGATTTGAACCCACAGCCATAGCTTCCCAGTGTACAAGAAGTAATTCAAAGATTTTTCTATGGTGGCCATCTTGGATGTCACGTTTAACTTATTTTAACAAATTTGAAAAACATTCATCTAATGCTCATCCATGTGAAGCTGTTTCTGAGAAGACGATTTTTTGAAGATTATCCCTATATAAGTCTATGTAAAACATTTGATCCCAGGGGTGGGGCCAAATGTGACCCTGAACAAACTTGGTAGAGGACCATAAGCCTAAAGTAAGCGCAAATCATTAAACCTCTAGCTCTTGTAATTTCAGAGAAGAACATTTTTTAAGTTTTCCCTATATTAGTCTATGTAAAACATGCAAAATCTCTATATACAAACTTTAGAAAAATTAAACAAAAGAAAAAAAATGCATCCAAACAGGAACAATAATAAAAATGAATAATAACAGGAGGCCCAAGAGGGCTTGTAGATGCTCTACTGGCTAAAACGGCCCTTATATCAAGGGTTGTCGTCATAAAATGCCCATCAGTACTTCTTTTTTTCAAACTTGTCCAATATATCATTTATATACCGCGATTTGCACAACTAGACATCATACCGAGATTTCCTGCCAAATTTCGTAGAAATCAAACAAGCCGTTTAGGAGGAGTAGTGCCGACAAGAAATTTAAAGTAAAAATGTCAAGGGTCATAACTCATCAATCAACAAACCTGAAAAAATTGCAATAGGCTAAATAATCAAACCAATGCTTCCTCCTAACGTTCGTCAAATCCTGACACGTTAAAAAAAGAAAATAACAAATAAAAATATATATATATATATTAATTTTATTTTTAAAAAAATGAAAAAAAAAATAATAAAAAATGGCAAAATATAAAAAAAATAAAAAAAAAAGTTTAAAAAATAATTGGTAAGGATCAAACAAAAAATGAAGGTGCTAGAGTGTTCAAACGGCAGAAAATGACATATTTTAGCAAAGGCAAGTGCCATAACTCCAGCAAAAATGGTCCGATCTTGCTTTTTTCGAACTCGTCCAAGATTTCATGCAGCTATTAACAATCTATGCAAGGATTGTAAAGACCAAATAATAAATTTAGGTGCTGGAGTGTTCACAAGACAGAAAATGGCATTTTTCAGAAAAAAACAAGGGCCATAACTCTTGTGTTACTGATCCAATCTAGCTGATTTGTTATCTTGTCTGAGCTTTCATTGATATTAATAATCTGTGCAGTTTGGTAAAGATCAAATTAAATGAAGGTGCTTGAGTGTTCACAAGGCAGAAAATGGCATTTTTCAGAATAATCAAGGGCCATAACTCTACCGACCCAATTTACCTGGTTTTCCAACTTTTCCAAGCTTTCATTGGTATTAACAATCTGTGCATGTTTGGTAAAGATCAAATAATAAATGAAGGTACTAGAGTGTTCACAAGGCAGAGGATGACATTTTCCAGAAAAAAACAAGGGCCATAACTCTAGTGTTACTGATCCAATTTAGCTGGTTTTCAAACTTATCCGAGCTTTCATTGATATTAACGATCTGTGCAAGTTTGGTAAAGATCAAATAATAAATGAGTGTTCACAAGGCTTAATATGGCATTTTTCAGCAAAACAAGGGCCATAACTACGGTGTTACTGATCCAATTTAGCTGGTTTTCGAAATTTTTCAAGCTTTCATTAGTCTTAACAATCTGTGCAAGTTTGGTAATGATCAAGTAATGAATGAAGGTGCTAGAGTGTTCACAAGGCTTTATATGTTACTTTTCAGCAAAACAAGGGCCATAACTCCGGTGAAATTAATCCGATCTGGCTGGTTTTCAAACTTGTCCGAGCTTTCATTGATATAAAACACTGACAAAGTTTCATAAAGATCCGATTAATAATGAAGGCCCTAGAGTGTTCACAAGGCAAAAGTTAACGGAAGGCGGACGGACAACAGACAACTCGCAATCCCAATAATAAAAAAATACCTCCAAGTGGGATTTGAACCCACAGCCTTAGCTTCCCAGTGTATAAGAAGTAATTTAAAGGTTTTTCTATGGTGGCCATCTTGGATGTCAGATTTACCTAATTTTAATTTTTTTTAAAAACATTCACCTAAGGATCATCCATGTGTAAGTGAAATGTGACCCCAAGATCAGCATTTAAACAGGCTTGGTAGAGGACCATAAACTTACAGTAAATGTAAAATATTAAATCTCTGGCTCTTGTAGTTTAAAAACTGGAGAAGAAGTTGTTTTTTTATGTTTTTCCCATTACAAGTCTATGTAAAACATGTGACCCCTGGGGTGGGGCCAAATGTGACCCCAGGATCACCATTTGAACAAACTTAGTAGAGGACCAAATGCTGATAGTACACGTAATATATGAGAGCTCTGTGCCTTGTGGTTTCAGAGAACATTTTTTATATTGCTTTCCTATATAAGTCTATGTAAAACATGCAAAACCTCAATATACAAACTTTGGACCTCTGTGGCACGGGCATTTTAAATCCCGGGGTCTTCATTTGAACAAACTTGATAGTCTAGGCATTGGCGATCATTTTAAAAGTGTCGAAGTCTGTCCAGCGGTTTTTGAGAAGAAGATTTTTTAAGGTTTCGACCATATATGGTAATGGCAGCCATTTTAGATGTCGCTCTGACCTAATTTTAACAAAAAGCATTCATCTAAGGATCATCCATGTGAAGTTTGGTCAAAAGTGGCCAAGCGGTTTCTGAGGAGAAGTCGTATGTTTGAAGCAAAATTTAACGAAGACGACGGATGGACAACGGTCGAAGTGTGATCCCAATAGATCACTTTGAGCCTTTGGCTCAAGCAATCTAAAATGTCTCCTAGAGAATTTTAACAAATTTTGAAATTATCAAGGAAGCTATAGAAACTGAAATGAAACTGCTTAAAATTCTTATTAAAATTAATACAACAATTAATTTTCTCATTCTATTTTTTTCCCCAGACCTATGACAATTTTAAAATGATGCTTTTACCATTAGGACTCGCGTGCTTACTCTAAAAACAGTTGCAGATATTAACCCCAACTCTGCATCATTATAGGTTACTGAAAAAAAGCATTGAATCTTGATGGAATTCTTTGTAAATGTTCAACAACAATGTGATGATGTTTATTGCTATATAATGAAGTAACCAAGTTCCTGTTCAAGGATAATTTAGTTCTGAACAATCAAATAATGATCTAAACAGGATTTCTGAGTTGATAAATATTTCTATTGTTTTAACACCTGCCTAATAATGCTGAATGATAAAGATGTGTAAAAATATTGATGTACCATATTTCTTCTAATAAGAGTCAGTCCCCTAATAGTAGCCTCCCTCCACCACCACCCACCACCCCGCCACCCACCTTTAAAAAAATAACAAATCAAATAAAAGTCTTCAAATTCAATACATGTTCGTTCTTTTGTATCCAAAAATCAAAACAAGAGGGCTTGTGGACGCTCTACTGGCTAAAGCTAAAGTTTCTGTAAAAGGGGCCATAACTCTGTCAAAAATCATTCAACTGGAACATGACGATGACATTTCATTGACAGTAACAATCTGGTAAAGATTGGTAAAGAAAAATGAAAGTCCAATCATATTAACGAGGCAAAACATCATTTTTAACAAAATCAAGGGCCATAACTCTAGTGTTACTGGTCAGATCTGGCTGATTTTTTAACTCCCCTGAGGTTTCATTGATATCAACAATCACGTAAAGTTTGAAAAAGATCGGATGAAAAATGAAGGCCATATCGCGTTAACGAAGCAAAATATAGCATTTTTAACTAAATCAAGGGCCATAACTCCGCTGTTACTGGTCCGATAGTAGAGCTAAAACCAAGGTTTATTATTATTTATTTTTTATATATGCCTCTAGTGAGATCTGAACCCACGACCCCTGGGGTTTCCAGTGTACATTACCAAATATTGAAAAAGGGCCGTAACTCCGGTGTTACTGGTTCGATCTGGCTGGTTTTCAAACTTGTCCGAGCTGTCTTGATATCAACAATCTGGCCAAGTTTGGGAAAGATCGAATACAAAATGAAGGCGCTAGAGTGTTCACAAGGCTGAAAATGGCATTTTTGAATAATTCAAGGGCATATAACTCTGGGGTTATTTGTCCAATCCCGCTGGTTTTCAAACTTGTTCGAGATTTTATTGATATTAACAATCTGGTAAAGTTTAGTAAAGATCTGATGAAAAATGAAGGCTTTATCCTCTTAACAAGGCAAAATATAGACATTTTAACTAAATCAAGGCCCATAACTCGGGTATTACTGGTCCAATTTTGCTGGTATTCAAAACTGTCCAAGCTTTCATTGATATTAACCCTTAACCTTCTAAGCACGACTATTATAGCCTTTGCATCCATTGTAAACCCAGATCAGCCTGCGAGTAAGCCTGCGAGTAACTCGCAGGCTGATCAGGGTTTACAATGTCTGGCTGCTGATCAGTCATTTCCCCCAAAACACCCCTTTGTCACATAAATGAAATGGTCTTAATTTAAAGAAAGAACAGTCCATTAAATATATTAGGCAGGTTAAGGAACAATCGGGTAAAATTTGGTAAAGATCGGATGGAAAATGAAGACCCTATCTTCTTAACGTGGCAAAAGTTAACAACGAATGATGGACAACTCGCCATCTCATTGGAATATTAATACACTAAAAATTACTCTATACAGATATATCAAAACATTTATATAATGAGTTCATTTTTTATACTTTCTAGAACAATACTATATATAATTTCTGTCAAATTTTGAATTTTGGTACATCTTTTAATAGGATCAGTGATTAGTCAGAATGCACAAAAATCCTTATCTTGAAGCAGAAGAAATACTAACTAACTGCAGTGTATGTCTAATATGTGTAGAGTCTGAGCATACATGTACCAACCACCCCCACCATTAAAATATGGTGATATGAAAGGGGCTGGCCCCTAATTTTTATTACTATATTATTACTATAATTGTTTATACATACTCAAGATTAAGTAAGTCCAATTAATTAAAATTTATTAAATTAATTAAAGATTAATTAATCAAGATCAAGGTAAGTCCGTTGATTAATATAGAGATCTAATGGTCCACTTTGTACATCCCCTTTTACTGCTGTTATAAATATAAACTTGGTTTGAATTAATTTGTACCGGTGTGGTTCCAAACAGGGCCACTGCTTATCCAGGCAGCCGGGTAAAATTCTTGTTCATTTTGTCATTTTTGTCAAGTTTATTAAAGGCCATTAAAGGTCTTCATCATCATCCCTGTATTGTTTCAGGTGGCAGAAAACAGTCCAGAAAAAAAAAGAAGTTTATTATAGCATAAATTACAGAGAACTTACAGCAACTCTGCAGTTCTGCAGCTGAGAAGGGTTCTATTTGCCCATTCTGCATATTTATCTCATGTAAATGGAGGGTCGGTTTGAAATGTGTATTTCTGTTCACACCATATAACCTGTTTGTGTTGGTGCGCCATAAAAACCCAATTCAATTCAATTGAAGTGCTTTGTAAGTGGAGTAGATAATTGCTGTATTTATTATCAAACAATGCGCTATAATAGGATAATTTGAATATAATATATCAGTTAACTGCAAACAGTGAAATAACTTATCAACAGTTGAAGAGCATAATGGCTCATAAAACCATCAACCTTGAAGGCAAAGCAATTTTACAGACAAGAGGATGAAAATGTACTAAAATCAAGCTATTTTTAATAACTGTTTTTACAAACAGCAAAGTGCTTTCGATAAAATGGTAAATCTAAACAAATTTGAAGAGTATCTGCCTGCCATTGCTTGAAGCATTTAGTCATAGATCAACAAGCATTTTTTGTTTTCGACTAGCGCTGTTTGTTTTTCAAACAATGTTTCCTCAGTTCCTTGATTAAGACATCATAATTATTGGATCAAAAAAACGGAATTTCACTATGCTTGATAATCCATAATAATCTAGTACATTTTCACTCACTGACTCTTGACTGCTTCATTTGCTGGATGTAGTTCCATAAGCACCCCCATTTAATTGGGCGGTGTCAAGTACTGTAATGGGCGGTGTCAAGTACTGTAATGGGCGGTGTCAAGTACTGTAATGGGCGGTGTCAAGTACTGTAATGGAGTATTACCTTTGGGCATGTTATTATTTTTTTTTATCTAGTTATCTACAGCGAACATCGGGTACTCCAACACAAGGTAAAATCATAGAGCCTCGGTTTCGATTAAAGCAATTAAACCGAGGCTTGGAATTTCCTTATCTGAACCGGATACCCAGGACTAATTCTTTTCTTGCATATCATTTACATTTTGAGCATTGACGTCGCCAACTACTAACGTTTTGCATGTTTATTTACACAATGATGGCATGCAACTGTCATTGTTATATCAGGGACTTTTATCTTCCCCCATGTGTAAGTTCAGGTTTTCGGCCCATCACCTATGTAAAATGTGGATAACCTTATCTGGTATACAAGAAAAGGGTGATCCCCAGGGTTCAAATTTAACACGTACTTGCTAAATGCAAGTAGATTTTTGCAAATTGCAAGTAAAAATATTAGCATTTTCTAAATATTTCAAGTAACCCACATTTATTCACCGAACATATTTATCCAACTTAGTTAAATAGGTGGATATAAGCAAGTATATTTATACATTATTACATTCCCGCATCAAGCTGAGTGTGAAAAGGTTATTATTTTCATGTTTGGCAATCCTTCTAAAATGAATCGAGGTTTAAATTATTTATGCAAGTAGAAAATCTTTGCAACTGCTTTTTTTAGCAAGTGGCTATTAAATTTGATCCCTGATCCCAGATGTATCCTTCCCCTCTCTCTGAGGCAGCTCTAATGTGTTTTGTTTGTTTGCTTGTACGGTGTTTTATGTCATTTTCAACACATGTAAGGTTATATATGACATTCGATTTTTTTGTGGTGGAGGCAGACCACCCACTTTTCCTGGGTAGACCCAGAACTGTACACCTCCCACCATCCATAAGAATCGACATTTCCTCACAAGTCGAGCTCCCAGTGGGAATTGAACCCACTGCGATGAGAGGCGTTGCTTTTAACGCAACATTGTTAACCATACGGCCACGGAGATGCTTAATGTGTTGACAGATAAACAAAAAGCTAGATACGTGTATGCTATCAGCTGAAATAAGGCCATACCTCATCGCAAGTCAAACAAGCTAGAAACATGTGTGCTATCAGCTGAAGTAAGGCCATAACTCCATCGCAAGTCAAACAAGCTAGAAACATGTATGCTATCAGCTAAAGTAAGGCCATACCTTCATCGCAAGTCACAACCAGCTAGAAACATGTATGCTATCAGCTAAAGTAAGGCCATACCTCCATCGCAAGTCAAACAAGCTTAGGCCATACCTCCATCGCAAGTCAAACAAGCTAGAAACATGTATGCTATCAGCTGAAGTAAGGCCATACCTCCATCGCAAGTCAAACAAGCTAGAAACGTGTATGCTATCAGCTGAAATAAGGCCATACCTCCATCGCAGGTCAAACAAGCTAGACACATGTATGCCATCAGCTGAAATAAGGCCATACCTCCATCGCAAGTCAAACAAGCTAGAAACATGTATGCTATCAGCTGAAGTAAGGCCATACCTCCAACGCAAGTCAAACGAGATAGACACGTGCATGCTATCAGCTGAAGTAAGGCCATACCTCCATCGCAAGTCAAACAAGCTAGAAACATGTATGCCATCAGCTGAAGTAAGGCCATACCTCCATCGCAAGTCAAACAAGCTAGAAATGTGTATGCTATCAGCTGAAGTAAGGCCATACCTCCATCGCAAGTTAAACAAGCTAGAAAAGTGTATGCTATCAGCTGAAGTAAGGCCATACCTCCATCGCAAGTCAAACAAGCTAGAAACTGTATGCCATCAGCTGAAATAAGGCCATACCTCCATCGCAAGTCAAACAAGCTAGAAACGTGTATGCTATCAGCTGAAGTAAGGCCATACCTCCATCGCAAGTCAAATAAGCTAGAAACGTGTATGCTATCAGCTGAAGTAAGGCCATACCTCCATCGCAAGTCAAAAAGCTAGAAACGTGTATGCTATCAGCTGAAGTAAGGCCATACCTCCATCGCAAGTCAAAGAAGCTAGAAACTTGTAAGCTATCAGCTGAAGTAAGGCCATACCTCCATCGCAAATCAAAGAAGCTAGAAACTTGTAAGCTATCAGCTGAAGTTGTCAAAGAAGCTAGAAACTTGTAAGCTATCAGCTGAAATAAGGCCATACCTCCATCGCAAGTCAAACAAGCTAGAAATGTGTATGCTATCAGCTGAAGTAAGGCCATACCTCCATCGCAAGTCAATGGACGAGAACAGCGCGATGATGATGTCCAATAGACTTCATACTGATACTTCTACCAAGTATCGGCAAAATTTGTTTGGAAGCCGAGGCGGAATAGTCCAATGAAGAAAGGATGATGTACAATAAACAACAATGCGGCTGTCTGGAAAAAAACAACAGGTACATAAATAAGACAAACTTAATATGTTTTACCCAAAATAGTTGGCTCTGAAACTTTAAATTGGTTAATATTTCATAGCATTTCCGTGATCAATCTGTTTAGCAATGTTCTTATTGCCTTAAACAGACAGACTTGTCAATCATTTTGATGTTATCTGGAAAGATGCAAATTTAGAACATGCAGCCATAATATCATCTTTTTTGTCAGTATCCCCAAGTCTGGATGTCAAACCTTATTTCCGAGGTGATGGATTCAAGTGCATTAATTTCTCATTTGTCTAAGAACAAAGCACCCTGAAATTTCATAAAAGTCACAATACATATCAATATTATTCTCAATAACATAAACACAACATGACAACTCCGCCAAAAAAGAATGTAATAATGTGCAACCCAGACCTGTGGGAGCAAGGCGAAAACATTATCAGACATTTTCCAGGCACGAGTCCTATTACCCATGATGCATTAACAATTTGTGTTACAAAACAGTGGCATTTTGGTACGCATCAAGTTTCCCCCAGAATTCCCCTTTCGCATAGCATTCATTGCAGCCATGGTCACGCATAAATTCCCCGAAGAAAAGTTGATGATAGTATTGCAACACAACCCCTCCCAGTGGGAAGCATGAAATGGGAAGCACACAACAGATTCCGAAGGGAAATATATCAATAACAGTTTAATGGAAGAAACCACTAACTGAGCAGTTTTACTACTCTGTAAAACATATATAAAAGGACAACAGAGATGTTATATCCGTGTATTACTGTAACAAAAGAAAATGAATGTTTAAAATATGAGAAATAATGGGTAATTTGTGTTTTTTATGTCCAATTAAATGTTCATCTGGCACTGTCAGAGACTTATCGTTAAGTAACATAACTCCTTATAATTTCTCTTCGGTGAATAATTGCAACTTAACCATTCTTAACGATATTAACTACACCACACAAAGTTTTTATAAATCTCAAATGTAGATGAAATATGTTTTATGGTGGTGTTTAATATATCCTGTTCATTTAGGTCAACAAGCAAATTTGCCTGAATTAAAATCCATTGCTGAATGACTAGATCAGAAAAAAACAATTGCACTCCCATCATCTGTGACCGTGACCTTGAACAACTAGATCAAACACAAACAATTGCACATGTGACCTTGACCTTGAACAACTAGATCAAACACAAACAAGTGCACCCACATTATCAGTGACCTTGACTTTGAACAGCAACGTCAGAAACGAACTATTGCACACCTGTCATCGGTGACCTTGATCTTGAACATACGACCCTAAACCTGGTGTGCAACACACTCTCTACACAAAATACATATACACATGAAGTGTTATTAATTAGTGAACTGATGAATCAATGGGAGAACGGACCTTCTCACAAATGTATGTATTTATGTGGCTATGTATTTTGTAGCGACGCACACATTACATTTTGTTTACCCATCTAACAGGAGCAACATATTTTGTTTGCGTGTTTTAAACCTTTCGCCGCCAAATTTCAAATGTTGTTTGCTAAAATTTGAATTCAAATATTTCTGTAATATTTTATATATACGGTAAAGAAATGCAAATCTGGAATTTCCACTATATATTGTATGTACAATATGCTGCTGTTAGCTGAATGGTATATGGCTACGTAAGACCTTTCCTTTCAGAAACAAGAGGTCAATGACCTTGAAGCTCTACCGATTTAGGTTTTGATAGCTAGATCAGCATTCCTGTGAAGTTTCATGAAAATCTGTCAAGCAGTTTCAGAGGGGTAGTCCCTGCAAGTTTTTACTATATAACTCTATGCAAACAAAGATTGCCACTTGCAGCCATGTTTAATGTCGAAACAAAATAATTTTCGACAAGGATTAACATCATGTCATGCTGATTATTTTAGAAAAAGTCCTATATCAGTATCAACAAGAGCAACATTCCTGTGAAGTTTCGTGAACATCCGTCAAGTAGTTTCAGAGGAGTAAGTCGCTATAAAAAAAGTTTACGGACAGACTGATGGACGGACAACGGACGCCGCACCATGGCATAAAGCTCTGCTGATCTTTGATCAGTAGAGCTAAAAAAGACTAAAACAACACATAACACAGCAAATAGTATTCCTTCAAAGTTTCATTATTGACAAATTATGCATGTGAGCAAACATTATCTGAGGATGCAAAATTTTGCAAACTCTTTATGTTAAACACAAAATGCCTATAAATATATACTAAAATGGCTCAACTTTTCAAATTTCAAAGAGGAACTTCAATTTACAAAGTGTACTGTGATTAAAATGTCAACAACATCCCAGTTGTGTCCTTCCTCTAACTAATTTTTTTTTTACAAAACATCTTGGGATTTCATGGATATTATGTGGAATTAAGTGTGCAATATATACAATATATAGTGGAAATTCCCGAGTTGCGTTTCTTTTTCGCTTCAGTATATAAACTGTTATATAAAAAGTTCTTACCAAGTTGCAAACATTGTGTAACCCCAGATCAGCCTGCGCATGGTGTGCATGTTAATCTGAACCTACACTGGTAATAAAAATCTATGTTTTCGACTACGACAGTGACACTGCCCAGGCGAAATGAAGACCATGGTCTACCATGGTCACCACGGTTTTTGATTGCCGACAATGAACTATCATGATCGACCATCAAATACCATCAAATACCATGGTTAGAGACCATGGTCGAACATGGTCAAATTCGAAGAGGATGGTTGATCATGGTCAGCCATGGTCTCTAACCATGGTATTTGATGGTATTTGATGGTCGATCATGATAGTTCATGGTCGGCAATCAAAAACCGTGGTGACCATGGTCGGCCATGGTCAAGATTTGAAGATCATGGTAGACCATGGTAGACCATGGCAGACCATGGTAAAAATTTAATGTATATCTCATAAAATTGTAGTTCTTATGCACATTCAGACGCATATCCTTTTGAGAATTCTTGTGAATTCAAAATGCAAGGTTAAATTTAGGAGATGAATTTCAGCTGTATCATCAACAAAAGACATTCAAACTTTGGTTGGACCATTTTATTAGTGGTAAATATATGTTTTCTTGTAGTTTATGTATATGGGAATGAACAAAATATCAAAATAATGTAAAAAAATGTCAAAATACTTCTGTGATTATTACCCCACCCACTTTTCTTAGAAAGAAACTCTGAAAACTAGGTTATATTTAAGGAAATTTCAAACAACATCTCATCCAAAACCACTTATTCCATTCTAGTGAAATATCATATACACATAGCATGATATACATGTTCATTGGGTTGGGCTCTATCAAATTTGTGTTTTTCGTTGTCAAATAATCAAAATGGCCACCAGATTTGAAGATGATGGTAGACCATGGTAGGCAATGGTCAAGATTTAATGTATATCTCATAAAATTGTATTTCTCATGCACATTCAGATGCATATCCTTTTGAGAATTCTTGTGAATTCAAAATGCAAGGTTAAATTTAGGAGATGAATTTCATCTGTACCATCAACAAAAGACATTTAAACTTTGGTTTGACCATTTTACAAGTGGTAAATATATATTTTCTTGTAGTTTATATATATGGGATTGTACAAAATATCAAAATAATGTAAAAAAATGTCAAAACAATCCTGTGATTATAACCCCACCCACTTTTCTTAGAAAGAAACTCTGAAATGGGGTACTACAAACTAGATTAAATTTAAGGAAATTACATCTCATCCAAAACCACTTATTCCATTCTAGTGAAATATCATATACATGTTCCTTGGGTTGGGCTCTATCAAGTTTGTGTTTTTAGTTATTATCAAATAATCAAAATGGCCACCACGACGACACAAAGTTTACATACAGTTATATAGGGAAAGACTAAGAACGACATCTTCTCTGAAACCGCTTGAAGGACTTTGATGAAACTTAATCACAATGATTTTTGGGATAGCCCACCTCAAATTTGCATTTTTCACAGCCGCCAGTCATTCAAGATGGCTGCCATGGCAAAAAGTTAGGTCAAATTTAAAGTAATTTCAAACGACATCTCCTCCGAACCAGTGAAATAATATATATATATTCCTTGGGTTAGCTACCATGAACTTAGCTACCATGGTAGTTCATGGTTTACTATGGTAGTTCATGGTCAGCCATGGTAGTTCATGGTTTACTATGGTAGTTCATGGTCAGCCATGGTAGTTCATGGTTTACCATGGTAGTTCATGGTCAACCATGGTAGTTCATGGTCTACCATGGTAGTTCATGGTTTTAAACTGTTCATTTTGCCTGGGAGGGTTAATGTGCCCAAACAACGTACACCTACAATGGATAGCTACATAAACCTCAAAACATGGTTTTGATTAATTGAAAAATCTTTCCACAAAAAAATGGCTTATTAAATCATACGCATTACATTGTTTTTCATTTGTTGTTTCGTGGTGGTAATCATGATGGAGTGGTTAGAGTCTCTGACTTGCAATCACTTGCCCTTCACCGTTGTGAGTTCGAGCCCTTATGGGACCGGGAATTTTTATGTGTGGAAGCTATCCAGCTGGCTTGCGGAATGTCTCTGGTTCTACCCAGGTGTCCTGTGCACACAAATTGTCCAGGAAGGCACCTGGGGTCTTCCTCCACCAATGCAAGCTGGAAAGTTGCCATATGACCTTAGCCGTTTATGCGACTATAAAATCCAATTCAATTCAATTCAATTATTATGTTGTGATCAATGATTGAGTTGCTGATCGTTAACACAAGTTATGCCAAGTTTGGATGTAATCAGAGCCCTTCCGTTGGGCAGATTAAAACTGATCTATTTTTTCCAGGGTCATACGTCTTCACCTAATCTTAACATCTCTGTCATTTTCTATAACAACCAATTTAGGTGAAAATTATGGTACAGAATTTTTTCCATTTATCACTGGGTAGGGTGATAGATTTCCTATTATCTGTGGTTCTGTTATTACTCCTAATCCATGTTGTCCCATTTATTGCTTTTTGTCACAGTAAGAATAAATCTACCAAATGCAGGATGTTAAGTAAATTATGCTTTTTGCATCTCTAACATAAAAATGCGCTCAAATGAACTTTCATGCCACATCAGTCTGCACATATTTCTGGCATCTGCTGCATCTCGAATGTTTTTCAATAAGATATGTCTAAGATCATACAAGAAATATCAAACTTGCTCTGATTTTTATTGGGGAGAACGGAATAGAAAACAGACTTGATCCTTATTTGCCTATACTATAAATGAGAAAATTGCGAGTGATAGACTATTAAGTTTGCTTGCCAAAACACTTCAAAATTCAATACATTTTCGATATTTTGTATCCAAAATTTGAAACTCAGTAACAACATTTTTTTTAATTATATTTTTTTTAAATTTTATAAGAACGCCCGATTGACATTTTGCATAGAGCCTTGCTACTACTAGGGGAATCGGGTAAAACGTAGAGCCTTGCTTCTACTAGGGGGAATACGGTAAAACCTAGAACCTTGCTACTACTAGGGGAAATACGGTAAAACATAGAGCCTTGCTACTACTAGGGGAAATACGGTAAAACATAGAGCCTTGCTACTACTAGGGGAAATACGGTAAAACATAAAGCCTTGCTACTACTTGGGGAAATACGGTAAAACAAAGAGCCTTGCTACTACTAGGGGAAATACGGTAAAACCTAGAACCTTGCTACTACTAGGGTAAATACGGTAAAACATAGAGCCTTGCTACTCCTAGGGGAAATACGGTAAAACATAGAGCCTTGCTACTACTAGGGGAAATACGGTAAAACCTAGAACCTTGCTACTACTAGGGGAAATACAGTAAAACGTAGAGCCTTGCTACTACTAGGGTAAATACGGTAAAACGTAGAGCCTTGCTACTACTAGGGGATATACGGTAAAACGTAGAGCCTTGCTTCTACTAGGGTAAATACAGTAAAACATACAGCCTTGCTATACTACTAGGGTAAATACAGTAAAACATAGAGCCTTGCTACTACTAGGGGAAATACGGTAAAACCTAGAACCTTGCTACTACTAGGGGAAATACGGTAAAACATAAAGCCTTGCTACTACTAGGGGAGATACGGTAAAACATAGAGCCTTTCTACTACTTGAGGAAATACGGTAAAACATAGAGCCTTGCTACTACTAGGGTAAATACGGTAAAACATAAAGCCTTGTTACTACTAGGGTAAATACGGTAAAACATAAAGCCTTGCTACTACTAGGGTAAATACGGTAAAACATAAAGCCTTGCTACTACTAGGGGAAATACAGTAAAACACAGAGCCTTGCTACTACTAGGGGAAATACGGTAAAACGTAGAGCCTTGCTACTACTTGGGGAAATACGGTAAAACGTAGAGCCTTGCTACTCCTAGGGTAAATACGGTAAAACGTAGAGCCTTGCTACTAATAGGGTAAATACGGTAAAACGTAGAGCCATGCTACTACTAGGGTAAATACGGTAAAACGTAGAGCCTTGCTACTACTAGGGTAAATACGATAAAACGTAGAGCCTTGCTACTACTAGGGGAAATACGGTAAAAGCTAGAACCTTGCTACTACTAGGGGAAATACGGTAAAACATAAAGCCTTGCTACTACTAGGGGAGATACGGTAAAACATAGAGCCTTTCTACTACTTGAGGAAATACGGTAAAACATAGAGCCTTGCTACTACTAGGGTAAATACGGTAAAACATAAAGCCTTGCTACTACTAGGATAAATATGGTAAAACATAAAGCCTTGCTACTACTAGGGGAAATACGGTAAAACAGAAAGCCTTGCTACTACTAGGGGAAATACAGTAAAACATAGAGCCTTGCTACTACTAGGGTAAATACGGTAAAACGTAGAGCCTTGCTACTACTTGGGGAAATACGGTAAAACATAAAGCCTTGCTACTACTAGGGGAAATATGTTAAAACATAGAGCCTTGCTACTACTAGGGTAAATAAGGTAAAACTTAGAGCCTTGCTACTACTAGGGTAAATACGGTAAAACGTAGAGCCTTGCTACTACTAGGGGAAATACGATAAAACGTAGAGCCTTGCTTCTACTAGGGTAAATACGGTAAAACATAGAGCCTTGCTACTACTAGGGGAAATACGGTAAAACATAGAGCCTTGCTTCTACTAGGGTAAATACGGTAAAACATAGAGCCTTGCTATACTACTAGGGTAAATACGGTAAAACATAGAGCCTTGCTACTACCAGGGTAAATACGGTAAAACATACAGCCTTGCTATACTACTAGGGTAAATACGGTAAAACGTAGAGCCTTGCTACTACTTGGGGAAATATGGTAAAACATAGAGCCTTGCTAATACTAGGGTAAATAGGGTAAAACATAGAGCCTTGCTACTACTAGGGTAAATACTTTAAAACATACAGCCTTGCTATACTACTAGGGTAAATACGGTAAAACATAGAGCCTTGCTACTACTAGGGTAAATACGGTAAAACATACAGCCTTGCTTTACTACTAGGGTAAATACGGTAAAACATAGAGCCTTCCTACTAGTAGGGGAAATACGGTAAAACATAGAGCCTTGCTAATACTAGGAGAAATATGGTAAAACATACAGCCTTGCTTTACTCCTAGGGTAAATACGGTAAAACATAGAGCCTTCCTACTAGTAGGGGAATACGGTAAAACATAGAGCCTTGCTACTACTAGGAGAAATATGGTAAAACATAGAGCCTTGCTACTACTAGGGGAAATACGGTAAAACATAGAACCTTGCTACTACTAGGGTAAATACGGTAAAACGTAGAGCCATGCTACTACTAGGGGAAATATGGTAAAACATTATACTATCAGAAAGAAACAAAACCTGCATTAACGTTAGCGATGTATCAAATATCAACTTTAATATTGACTTAAACCAATATATGCAGTTTAATTTTGAAACAAAATGAGAAACTGAAATATATAGTGAAGTGATTTTCCAGGGAAAAAAACAGCAGACTAATCTGTAAATCATCCAATATCTACCATTTACTGTAACATCCAATATCTACCATTTACTGTAACATGTTTCATTCCATTCCATTTCATCTGCGGGATTTTGATTAACACGGGCGTCCGGGTATAAGCGGCCTGGAAATGAACAATTATCCGATTTTTCCCTGACTGGTTCCTTGATTTACACATCATTATCTCTCAAAATACAATCAATGAATATTAGACACAGTCGTAAATCAAAGCAGGGAATGGTTTACTGCCTTTTTTGTTAAGAAAACAGCAAGTCTAAGGGGATTTGTTCTTTAAAATTTGAGGTTGTAAATTGTTTTAAATCATGTCTTTTCGGCTTTGTTGATTTGATTGTAGATCAGATCATATCATAAAATGTGTGCATCTGATTGTAGAAGAAGTTTTGTTTCCCTTGTCATAGGTGTATACAAGGTCATCCTTAAAAGTTAATTTGTTTGCTGTTTTCCAGACAAACGATTTCATAAGTCGGCAGGTAGGTGATTTTTTTTTGCTGAAGATAGTAATTTAAAAACTTTAAGGAAATAAAGAAAAATAAACTTAAAACAGCAAAAACAAAAAAAAGAATGTTAAAGAATTGCTATAAAAAGTTCTGGGTAGGGCCATTTTTTTGTTGGTAGGTAGGGAATAGCAAATGTTACAATTTGTTATGGTCGACCTATTAAGCACATACTTCTGGTTTGTAACAGTTACAATGATAAAGATTATAATAGATATCATTCTGTTATGGAACATGTCTGTATGAGTTATGGAACATGTCTGTATGAGTTATGGAACTTATGGAACATGTCTGTATGAGTTATGGAACATGTCTGTATGAGTTATGGAACATGTCTGTATGAGTTATGGAACATGTCTGTATGAGCTGCTCTTGTGAAAGTGAATACATGTGTAAAGTTTCACTGCTTTCCTTTTTTAGTTGTTTTTGAGATGAATGTAAAAGGTTAACCAATGCCCTCCACAATGCCGGGATGAGTAGAATAGCTTTCATATTCTTCGAAAAGTCAAACTAAAATATAAAGGTAATTGAATAGATCAGATATTAACATAACTGTACTTTTATTAACTATAACCAGAAGTCTGCTGTGGCAAGTTTGATTAAACACCATTTACTCAAGTCTTTGTTAAAAACACCAAATTTCACCGATTCTTAAATAACCAAGTGACATAATTCTATAACATATATGCAGATTACTTATTTAGCATCCTTAATATACAAACTAAAGTTTTTGTGTAAACATTCTCTTTTCAGTGTTGCTTTAAACAAGGGCAATAACTCCATTACCCATGCATCAATTTTGCTCTATTGGAACTCATTCAAGATCTTGTGACTCATTCAAGATCTTGTGACTTATTCAAGATCTTGTGACTCATTCAAGATCCAAGATCTTGTGACTTATTCAAGATCTTGTGACAAAGTGTTGATTCTTAAGGATGGCAGGAGGTATACAGAACTGCTTCTACCCAGCAATAAGTGGGTGGTCATCCTCCACCACTCAAAATTGACCATTACATATATATATAGCCTAAAATGTGCTGCAAAATGATGTTAACCCTTAACCCACTAAGCATGACTACAATAGCCTTTGCATCCATTGTAAACCCAAATCAGCCTGCAAGTAACTAAATGGAATGGTCTTAATTCAAAGAAAGAACAGTCCATTGTATATATGTAGCAGGGTTAAGGGTTAAACCCAAACAAAACAAATCAAGATCTTATTGAATCTAAACCTTCGATCCATATACAGTATTAAAAAGTCTGAAATGATTTTGCATTCACAAGATGAATTTACTCATTTTTCAAACACCAAGGACAATAACTTTATAATGCATCTGTTGATTTGCACATTGTCAAACTCGACCAAGATCTCCTTGATAAACTAAAACTTTTAACACTTTCACTGCACTGCTGGAGTCGAAAACCTTGATCTACGACCAGTGTAGGCCCAGATCTACATGCAGCTATATATAGTCTGAACCGGGTTTACACTGTTCGCCACCAATATAAATGTTGTCCATAAAACTTTATAATAATGTAACATATTGCCAGAAAGTCTGAATTCAAACTTTAGCAGACGGCAATTGAAATTTAGTAGTGAACGGGTTAACTAAAGTTATGAGCTAACAGGGGACACAAGGGATAACATTTCCCCACAAATTGCATAAGTTTTATTGCCTACGGCCAAAGAACTGAAATGGCATTTTAAAAATAAAAGCAAGTATTCATTTTAAACATCAATAAAAGCTCCCAAGACCGCCATTCAGGAAATACCATAATTTTTCATTTGGACTTTAATTCCAACAGATTTTTATATTATTATTGGAAAATCCTGATACTTCATTCCTATATCACATACATACTACAACTTTCTAACAATTAATCCATTTATTTTCACTGAAGATTAAAAGTGGGTTTTTTTGCCGACATCATGCAACATTTCATGATTAAATCTGTATTAATGAGAACCTTGCCTGACCCTACATATTCAAAGCTCCTAAAAGATACAGATTAATATGAAGATGCAGAATATGTTTCTTTACAACGCAAGCTGATTGAACTCAGATATCAAAATCAATCAACTACAATATTAAAGACAGTTCAATATGTTCTGTACAACTGATTCATTTGATAGATCACCATTCCCAGAACCAAACAATTTGCACCAATATCTCACAAAGCCCCTTCTAGGACACCAAACACATTCCCCTTCTGACAGCAAGTATCTTTTCTGACAGCAAGGTCTTTCACCAACAGCAAGCCCTTTCTTCGACAGCAAGCCCATTTGACGACAGGAAGCCCATTCGCCAAAAGCAAGTCCCTTTTCTGACCGCCAGCCCTTTTCCCGACAGAAAGCCCATGCTCTGACAGCAAGTCCCTTTTCTGACAGCAAGCCCATTCTCCAACAGCAAGCCCACTGGCCGACAGCAAGCCCATTTGGCAACAGCAAGCCCCTATTCTGACAGTAAGCCTCTTTTCCGACAGCAAGCCCTTTCTCCAACAGCAAGCCCACTGGCCGATAGCAAGCCCATTTGGCAACAGCAAGCCCCTTTTCTGACAGTAAGCCTCTTTTCAAACAGCAAGCTCTTTCTCCGACAGCAAGCCCACTGGCTGACAGCAAGCCTGTTTTCTGACAGCAAGCCCATTTTCGGACAGCAAGCCCCTTTTCCGACAGCAAGTCCATTTTCCAACAGCAAGCCCCATTTTCGACAGCAAACCCTTTCTCTGACAGCAAGCCCTTTCTCCAACAGCAAGTCCCCTTTTCTGACAAGTCCTTTCTCCAACAGCAAGCCACTTTTCTGACAAGTCCTTTCTCCAACAGCAAGCCACTTTTCTGACAAGTCCTTTCTCCAACAGCAAACCACTTTTTTTAAACAGCAAGCCCTTTCTCCAACAGCAAGCCCCTTTTCTGACAGCAAGCTCTTTCTCCAACAGTAAGTCCCCTTTCTGACAGCTAACACTTTCTCCAACAGCAAGCCCCTTTTCCGAAAGCTTGCCCTTTCTCCAACAGCAAGTCTATGCACCATCAACAGCAAGCTCTTTTTCTGACAGCATGCCCTTTCTCCAACAGCAAACCCTTTCTCGGACAGCAAGCCCGTCCTGCAATAGCAAGCCCCTCCTTGGACAGAACTACCAGCATTCACTCCTTGCTCCCAAAAGTGACTTCCTAATGCATAAGTATGGAGCCTCAGAGCACTAGCAATACCAACAGAGAAACTAACAGTCACCAAAACATCCAAGGGAACCAAGCACCAAAGGATGCATAGAGCAACCAACTATCAACATTAATTAGGACTTAAGGGGCATAGCCAGACTAAAATTCATTCAAGGTATTTCACAGAAAAGGGATTGGTTTCCATAACGGTTGGTTGTAGGGTCTCCCCCAGATAATATTGAAGACAAAGAATAAAGATGAAGCTCTCCGAAAAGACATTTTCTTACCCCCTCTCTGATCTCACCCTCCAGTTTTTAATACAAAATCAAGGCAATGTGAATGCCTTGGTTATATACCACACATTCTGTTTATGCTATCATCCCTCCACCCAAAACCCGCCCTCTTTCACCCTTTCGGAGAATTAGGATTGTAAATTAAAACAAGAGGTCAATGACCTTGAAGCTCTACTGATTGATTTTGATTTCAGGAAGTAGTCGCTACAAACTTGTTTTTTGAAAATATAATTTAAGCAGTGGCGGCCATCTTGAATTTCCGGCCAACCTGAAATTTTGCTAGGATCAATTAGACATCAAGAGCAACATTCCTGTGAAGGTTCATGAAAATCTGTCACGTAGTTTCAGAGGAGTAGTCGCTACAAGTTTTCATTATATAACTCTATGTTAACAAAGATGGCCGCTGACAGCCATGTTTAACATCGAATCAAAATGATTTTTGACAAGGACCAACATAATGTCATGCTGATCATTTTAGAAAACGTCCCATATCAATATCACTTATAGTTTTCAAGAAGTAGTCGCTACAAACTTGTATTTTGAAAATCTATTTTTAGAAATGGCGGCCATCTTGAATTTCCGGCCGACCTGAAATTTTGCTAGGATCAATAAGACATCAAGAGCAACATTTGTGTGAAGTTTCATGAAAATCCGTCAAGTAGTTTCAGAGGAGTAGTCGCTACAAGTTTTTACTATATAACTCTATGTTAACAAGGATGGCCACTGGCAGCCATGTTTAACGTCGAATCAAAACGATTTTTGACAAGGAGCAACATCATGTCATGCTGATCATTTTAGAAGAAGTCCCATATCAATATCACTTAGAGTTTTCAAGAAGTAGTCGCTACAAACTTGTTTTTTAAAAACCTATTTTTAGATTTGGCAGCCATCTTGGATTTCACATCAACATGAATTTTTGCTAGGATCAACTAAACTTCATGGGCAACATTTCTGTAAAGTTTCATGAAAATCCATTCAGTAGTTTCAGAGGAGTAGTCGCTACAAAAAAAAGTTTACGGACAGACGGACAGACAGACGGACGGACAGACGGACAATGGTCACCGCACCACGGCATAAGCTCTGCTGATCTCTGATCAGTCGAGCTAACAATTAAATTAAATTCCTCTCCTACATGGATATGAAATGTATGTTCATCGTCAAGCTACTCTTGGATACAAAATGTGTGTTCACTGCAGCTGCCAAATTCATCATTACATTATGTTTTCTCTGATAACCTTTTATTTTTAAGATGCTAACTTTTAAATGAATATTTAATTTAATAAGACTCTGGAGGGTACCCTATACAGCCAGAGTACACTGGTAAGAACAGTATAGTAAAGTTAGAATATGTTTTTATTCTAGAATCTCCAAACTCCATGCGTTTGAATTTGTTTATATCTGACCCCCAAAGATATCTAACATAAGTTAGACATACATGCATATCTTACCCAATTTAGTGTAAAACATACACGCATATATCCAACTCAAAGACCTTGATTTGGGTTTGATATGCATTGATGGGTTAAATATGTGTGCATGCCTATAACCCATAAATGGATTAGATGCCTAATCCGTCAGTGATAAGTATGGGGGTAAGCTGGTCAGAAAAGTATAAATGATCATGTAAAGGGATTCTAGAATAAAAACATATTCTATCTTTACATAATATACTATTTAAGGTACTCTACAAATCAGCGCAACTGACCAAGATCCGTACATACATGTGATACCTCATGGCGTGAGATGAAATCTCACGGAATTCTAACCCTCCTCCTGGCCCCACGGAATTGTGTGAAAAATTCCCCTAAAATTGTTACATCGGTTTTTTGAAAATCATTGGTCTATTTCCTTCGTGTGGTATATGTTTGCGTAAAAGCCAACTTGATGTTGTATTCGTGAGACCGTCATACCTGGATTTGACCTGGATCAATAGCCTAGGGGGAAAGTGGGTGAAACTGTTATTTGCAAACAGTTTATTGGCTTAATTGATCTTATCAAAGGATTAGCAGCACACTTATGAAGTCTTTAATGATGTCTGTAATTAAACAGGTTCGATACGACTTGAAACAAATTGCCGGTGTCATTTATTAAGAAGTGGAAAATGAATGTTTGTTAAAGGTGACGCAGTAATTATCAGATAGAGAAAACGAAAGTAGACTTTGTCGGCGTGAATTTGGTGAATATGTATGATTTAATTAAAACAATAAATGAATTTTATTGTTCAAAGATTTATTATTCAAAAGGTCCAGTTCCATGATTGACGTACGTTGCTTTAATTTGATGTTTGTTTGTTTGATTTCAGATTTTACTTTCAGATTTTACTTTAAGTGTACGGGTGTGTCAACCCTTGTCAAAAAAAGCTACCTTATACGTACGTTTTGCGTAGCTAAACTTATTTCAAAAGCTACGTAAAACGTACGTAAAAGCTACGTAAAAGCTAGCGGTATTGGCACCTGCGTATTTCTTCGTATACGCAGCTTTTGTGCAGATTTTACAAAAATGATGCAAAACAAAGCATTAACAAACAAGCTGAGCAAAAGCTGCGTAAAACGCAGCTTTTACGAAGGTGCCAATACCGCTAGCTTTTACGTAGCTATTACGCAGGTCTGCATAAACGAAGCTTTTACGCAGATCTCTGTAAAAGCTGCGTAAAACGCAGCTTTTACGCAGGTGCCAATACCGCTAGCTTTTACGCAGCTATTACGCAGGTCTGCATAAACGCAATTTTTACGCAGATCTCTGTAAAAGCTGCGTAAAACGCAGCTTTTACGCAGGTGCCAATACCGCTAGCTTTTACGTAGCTATTACGCAGGTCTGCGTAAACGCAGCTTTTACGCAGATCTCTGTAAAAGTTGCGTAAAACGCAGCTTTTACGCAGGTGCCAATACCGCTAGCTTTTACGCAGGTCTGCATTAACGAAGCTTTGATGCAGATCTTTGTTAAAGCTGCGTAAAAGCTTCGCAATAGCTGCGTAAAAACTGGCGGTATTGGCGTAAAACTCAGTTTTTACACAGCTATTACGAAGCTTCTGTGCAGATCTTTGTGAAAGCTGCATAAATGAAGGATTTAAAAAGCTTCGTCTTTCTTTTTCAATAAAGGGTCCTCCGAGGACTAGTGAAAATTTGAGCAGATATAAATGGAAACGTAAATGTAGTCAATATGATGCGCCACGATAAGCACTACAGGTCAAAGATAAGCACTACAGGTCTTTGACCGCTACAGCATGGAATACATAAGGATGTGATCAATAAGAAACAATCAGTAATAAAGGCAATAAAGTTTATATGTACTTAATCTAGGTCCCCCTGTACAGGATTCAAATTTAACAGAATAATTAACATCACTTTATCTCAGCAGCAAATGTTGAACAGTACATGGAAATAACATGTTACATAATTTTAATCTTAAAAAGTGATATTGGTGAAACGGCAGAAATGAAATTTAAAGCTATTTGACACTGGAAAAGTGTTACCTAAGCATTTTTATATTGAAATATTTAAACTATAAAACAAACAACTGATATGCAAAATGCAATGTGAAAAAATAAACTATAAACGAAACATCTATTAAATTTCACTTTAACATGAAAAAGTTTGGTAGAAACACTTACAGACTGAATATAATATTGAGCACTTATTTACATTGAATATACACTGAAGGGACACACAGCAACCTTGTAGTTAATAAAACAGTTAAATTAGCACCCAAATTTACTAACCCCACATCATTTTATGTCTTTTCCCTCTTTATTCTACTATATGTTGAAAAATGTTAGGGATGCAATATAATCGACTCAGGTGTTTGCAAAATCAATTTGCTTTCAAGGATTCAAATAATGATTTGTGCATAATAAATATGAAAACTAATATTATTGTCCTTCAAAACTAAACTATAGACTTCATGTGAAACACATTTGAAAACACTGTCTGATTCTAAAATAACAGGTAAACATATCTTTGATTTGTTTGTTTTCTCAGAGACCTATATTAATAATGTTTTTTTAAATAAAGACCATAATTATTAAAAAAAATATACACTGCACCCCTGGATAACAATTAGCTCCATTTATCTACACATCTAAGCCCCGGTAAGCGGCCTCAAACCCTCTCAAAATTGTCCTCATTGTTCGTTCAACATCATCTTCTGGAACCTCAAACCGACTTAATTATTGCTGTCCTGTAGATGCAAACATGTATGAAGTTTAAAAGCTTTACGGCTCGAGGTGTCCTGAGTAAAACTTAAATTTAAAACAGACGTATGGGACAGTCGGAAAATGGTAATTAACTCTATATGACTGATCCACTTCCGTGTTAAGGCAAATATATACACCATTGAAAAACATAGCACATCTAAACCTCTGTAGGATGACTCGAACCCTCTTAAAACTGTTCTCATTTTCATTTGACTTCATCTGTTGGCACCTAATCCGTTCCCGAAGAACATAGATCTGAAAAGATAGTATATTTATAAATAAATTAATGTCTCCAAAAAAGACAAAATAAATTTATAAATGTATAAAAAAAAATCCATTTTAAATATAATAGTTTTTAATACTTCTGAAAATTTAAAACCTATATTATATTAAAAGGGCCTCATTGCAATCTTAGTCGTGTGGGTTCAATCCCTGGCTGGATTATATCAAACACTTCATGGTACTAGTAGTCCCAAGCATATAAAGTCGTAATACTAGGACTGGTCAGTCCGGTGTCTGTATCATGTTATTTGCCTACAGCACGGTATTCCAGTATGGCACCACTATAAAATTGAGCATAGAGCTCATTTCGAAAAAATAAAACGGTGTGATAAAACATAAAGATTGTTAAATCGTTGGGTGTGGGATGGGGTGGTGGAGGTGACATGTGCACCAAATAACAGCACGTGGGGGGGATGGGGTGTAAAAGCTCTTTAGGAGGAGTAGCGGCGACAATATTATATTTAAAGTAAAAAATTCAAAGGGCAATAAAAAATCAGTGAACCGGAACGAAAGCACGACATCATACCGATACTTCTGTAAAGTTTTGTCATTATCCAACAAGCCATTTAGGAGTAGTGGCGACAACAAATTTAAAGTAAAAAACTCAAAGGGACATAACTCCGTCAAAAATCAGCGAACCAGACCGAAAGCGTGACATCATACTTCCTGCAAAGTTTCGGCAAAATGCATCAAGCCGTTTAGGAGGAATAGCGGTGCCAACAAATTTAAAGTAAACAATGCAAAGGGCCATAACTCTGTCAAAAATCAGCAAACCGGAACGACAGCGCGATATGCACAACTAGACATCATACCGATGCTTCTGCAAAGTTTTGTAAATATCCAACAAGGCGTTTAGGAGTAGCGGCGACAACAAATTTAACTTTAAAAAATGCAAAGGGATATAACTCCGTCAAAAATCAGTGAATCAAACTGAAAGCAAGACATGCACAACAAGACATCATACCGATGCTTCCTTCAAAGTTTTGTCAAAATCCATCAAGCCGTTTAGGAGTGTGTGTGTGTGGGTGTGTGGACCATTTCAGACCATTAAACGACTTGCATGCTGTCACACACTTCAAATGCTTGATACAGTTAACCCTATAGATATTCTTCCCATTTATAGATGTTTTTATATAGCTGTAAATGGAGAGTGGCTCTGGAGTGTTCATTTCATGTTGATGCAATATAACCTTTTTATGTGGTGCGCCATAAACCTCAATTTTAACTTCCAGTGTGAAACTTCTGCGAGAAAAATACCTTTGATCTGAAGGCATACCTGTCATAGGATCTAAGGTTGAGGATGTATTCTGTTGAATCTGTTGGACACCTTCATCATCGACTTCCAAGCGACCCGACCATTGACAACTTGCGCTCATGTCAACATCTCCTGAAAATTCCAAGCATAACAATTGCTGAAATATTATACCACTTCAATTTCTAAATAAAGAATTGAATTGTACATGTGCTGTTATACGCCACATAACAGAACATGTGGCTTTTAAAGGACTTATTAATAAATATACAGACATAAATATACTGATTGGTTGTCGATGAAAAATGTTTGACTCCTTAAAAGTATACCCATTACAACCTGTCGCAATGCAGTCACCTGACATCAAACTGACAAAAATGTTCTGTCAATCGTCATATTTTGTGTATGTAAAACTTTTTAAAACTAGAGGTTGTTTTTGAGAAAAACTGATGTCTCATACCACTGCAAAGTTTCGTCAAAATGCATCAAGCCATTTAGGAGGAGTAGCGGCGACAACAAATTTAAAAGTAAAAAAGATGGGTCATAAATCTGTCAAAAATCAGCTATCCGGAATGAAAGTGCAATACGCACAACTAGACATAATACTAATGCTTCCTGCAAAGTTTCTCCACAAGTCCCAACAAGCTATTTAGGAGGAGTAGCGTCGACAATATTATATTTAAAGTAAAAAATTCAAAGGGCCGTAACTCCATCAAAAATCAGCGAACCGGAACGAAAGCACGACATCATACCGATACTTCTGCAAAGTTTTGTCAATATCCAACAAGGCGTTTAGGAGTAGCGGCGACAACAAATTTAACTTAAAAAAATTCAAACCGAAAGCACGACGTGCACAACAAGACATCACACCGATGCTTCGGTCCTGCAAAGTTTTGTCAAAATCCATCAAGCCGTTTAGGAGTGGGTGTGGGTGTGTGTGGGGGATGGACCATTTAAGACCATTAAACGACTCACATGCTGTCGCACACTTCAAATGCTTGAAACAGTTAACCCTATAGATATTCTTCCCATTTATAGATGTTTTTATATAGCTGTAAATGGAGAGTGGCTCTGGAGTGTTCATTTCATGTTGATGCAATATAACCTTTTTATGTGGTGCGCCATAAACCTCAATTTTAACTTCCAGTGTGAAACTTCTGCGAGAAAACTACCTTTGATCTGAAGGCATACCTGGCATAGGATCTAAGGTTGAGGATGTATTCTGTTGAATGGTGAACACCATCATCGCCTTCCGAGCGACCTGACCATTGACAACTTGCGCTCATGTCCATCATCTCCTGAAAACTCCAAGCATAACAATTGCTGAAATATTAATTTATACCACTTCAATTTCTAAATAAAGAACTGAATTGTTGTTTTAAAAGACTCCTTAACCTGTAAACATAGATTCAACCGGCATGTGCTTAAATCCACTGCAGTCCCCTTTAACAAATTGAATATGGAGGAAGAAAATGCATTTTTAAAATACTCCTTGACAGCGTCGCCTGTGTTTTTCTGAATTGATAGACCTCAATTTGCACCATGACAGGCATAATCAATAACCTGCAAGCTTCATTCAGGTAATGCAAGTACAATGTTTATCTTCAAAACAGTAAGTTGTGCACAAGTAACATATTAATACCTTCACCAATCTCGTTTGCAAAACTGTCAATGTTACAACGAAAAAAACACACTCTTTTATTATTTGCAGTTTAATTTAGATGTTTTAAAAAATATCATGCTTCTTTGCTTATAGTTTTGATTACACTTATACACTTCAAATTAATTGGTCCACATTATTATGAAGAAGCTCTACCATGGACGTATTTAAATAGGGCCTACCTCTGATTAAAAAACCCACACAACATGCGTAATTCTTGGTACTGCCAGGACCCTGGTACGGCTCTCACACTTTCCTGGGTGAGCCATCTGTGTAATCGTTTGATGGCTTCCAAGGCTCTAAAATGGTTCTTGCAGTGTCACGAAAAAAAATGTGCTAATCACAGTACTGTTTGTAAATATTAAAGATGAAAGGTACTGTTTGTAAATATTAAAGATGAAAGATCAAAATTCAAACATTTCAGGAAACGGCGGGCATAATTTGCAGCGCATGCGCAGATCTGTGATTCACTTCCATAATCTCGCAATTCTTACGTAAATATTTCAAAATGATCAACATATGTCAATAAAAATGCTTTCTTCCTTTTTTGTTATCAGAACGTATACGTTAATAACTGAAATGATTATCGAAACAAAATGTATTTTCTCTCAAATTAAACATTTATTCAATTTCCCATCAAGCAACACTGGAGCGATGACTTCCGGAAGTAAACTCGTCAAAATCAATTTTGTCAACAAGGAAAAAACGAAAACATTTACCTGTAAAATAATAAATAATTACTGTGTAATTCAATAACTTTACTACCGTTTATTTACAGTCACATATGTAAAATACACTAAAAATTGTTTCCAAACACAAGGTTTTGCTTTTTCAAGCGTTTATTGAGCAAACAGATTAAATAAAACAACCAGGAAATGATTGTTGTCTGAAAGTCGGCCATTTGCATTCGTCTGTCATCAGATTCACGCTATCGTGAAACTTGCAATTTTTTTTATTAATTTATTTTATATTAACTTTTTTTTTGTCAGAAACATCCAAATTTACTCTGATGCATTATAATTTCGCATCTGATTTGCCTGGGATAAAAAAAAAAAAAAAAAAAAAAAAAATTCCCCCCAATAGTTGTTATACGAGTTTGGGAGTTAGCCAAGGCAATGTCTTAATACCATATTATTTTTCGTTTAAACATTTTTGAATATGTTTTTTTTTAATATACCCCTAAAACAAATCTCATAAAACTTTATGGGTGCACTGCCTGTGATGAGAGGATGATCCCTGATTGATTTTGAGGTCAGTAGGTCAAAGGTCACCGTGACCTGATAATGAAAAATATTGCCTGCTCCATAACTCCTCATCCCCTTAAGCAAATCTCATGAAACTACATAGGTGAACTGCCTGTGGTGACAGAATGACCCCTATTGATATTGAGGTCAGTAGGTCAAGGTCACTGGGAGCCAATAATGAAAACCTTGTCTGCATTATAACTCCTCTCCCCCTGAGGCAAATCTCATGAAATTTCATAGTTGAACTGCTTGTGGTGAGAGGATGACACCTATTGATTTTGAGGTCAGTAGGTCAAATTCACCAGGAACCGATAATGAAAAACCCTGTCAGCACCTTAAAGGGGTTGATGCACTATTTTCAAACACAGTTTATTTTAAAGGGCTCTGAAAAACATGAAAAAAGCTGAAAGAATTATCAAAATGCCATGAAAAGTAAAGGAGATATGACCTATTGAAAATGTGCAAAGAAACATAAATGGAGGCGGCCATCTTTGAACGATGACGTCATCATGCCTCTTTGCCATATATGGCATATTGATAAAATGTCTTTTAAAGCAAAGAAAATCACTGCAAATGAAAAATAATTTTACATCTGTATATTTATTTCTAATCAATTTGCAGTGGTTTTCTTTGCTTTAAAATACATTTTGTCAATATGCCATATATGTTAAAATGGCACGATGACGTCATCGTTCAAAGATGGCCACCTCCATTTATGTTCTTTGCAAATTTTCAATAGGTCACATCTCATTTATTTTTCATGACATTTTGAAAATTCTTCCAGCTTTTCCCAAGTTTCTCAAAGTCCTTTTAAATAAATCCTGTTCGGAAATAGTGCATCAACCCCTTTAACTCCTCTCCCCTTGAGGCAAATCTCATGAAACTTTATAGGTGCACTGCCTGTGATGAGAGGATGACCCCTACTGGCATCTGCCCTAGGGTTTATCCCAACCCGTGGGGTCACATGTTCCTGTGCCATAACTTGGAAACTTTTGAGATCCCCACCCTAAACCCATCTATACACTTACTGGGCCAGAACACTTTAATGTGAGTGTGGGAATTTGTTGATCTTACTCTTATATGAAATTATAAGCTTGTTTGACTTTTTTTTTATAATCTTTTCGAAGATTATATTAGGCGAGTGATTCAGAGGCATTAATTTAGCCCTCTTGTTTACATAAAATTTAAGAAGTTGATTGCCTAACATCTGCATTGATACTGATCAAAGAAATGCTCATTTTGTTAAAACATAACTTGCTCGCTTGAGTGACCTTGCTATAATGAGATTATCATTTTACAATGAATTCTGAGTCCATCATCTAATGGTTTGAGGTAGGTAATTTTGTACCAGCAATTTATACACAGAATTAAATTGACATTGGAATGCATACAGTTTGATTATAAGCTAATAAATTATGGTCCAAATTCACCACCTTTTAAAACACCTACAGGATCAATAAACATTTTTTATCAAGGTTGTATTTATGTGTAGCACTGTGACAGTCTATGTCAAAGATAAAAGAGGACTCCCCAATTACCCCTTCATCTTTTAGAAATGTTTTAAATTTTCAATATCACTTTAAAAAGACAAACTGACAAAAGTTTAAAAAAATAAACTAAAAGATGCAGCTTTCCTAAAGCTGCGTAAAACCTACGTATTTTTGTTTTTACATCTTATTATCATTAACAATTAAAGATACAGCTTTTCCGAAGCATTTACAAAAAACCGCAGCTCTTGTAATTATCCTTTTTTTGCAAGTAAAATAAAAGACGCAGCTATCAAACGCCTTTCTTAAAAAATACGCAGCCTTAAATATAAATACGCAGCTTTTGTACACCTTTCTTACAAAATATTCAGCTTTGGACATAATTACGCAGCTAAAGTGTAAAATACGCAGCTTTGCGCAGCCTGCTTCTAAAATAACGCAGTTAATCACAAAAAACGCAGCTTTAGGATGGATTGCTGCGTAATAGCTACGTTTTAGCTACGTATTTTTCAAAGCTGCGTAAACAATTGACAAGGGGAGGACAGTTACTGGAAGTTCAGTGTTAAAGTTAGGGCTGTGAGTGTGTTCAAGAGATGACACTTATACTTATATTTATAGTGTTAGATGACCTTACATGTTTATCATTGGTTATGCTGTTTTTATTCATTCTTGTTATTTCCCCTGACTTGTTTAAAAGTGTATTTTTATTTTTTGTTTATGGGATTTGGGTAAAAAATACCGCTCACACGCTAAAAATAGCGAAAAAAACTCCCAGATTTTTGCATGAATCTCCCTTAAAAAAATCACTAAACTCCCAGATTGAGGTCCTGAAAGTATCACATGTATAAAGATCAATACACAAACATGTAATAAGTATATAGACATCACTGTGACGTATGTCCAATGTCTAATAGCAGGACTATTGGACTATTGATAACTTACGACAACATTACAATTGCAATAACTCAACTTGCCTTGATCCACAAATGGAAAAAACTTCCCCAAATCCCCTTCTGCCCTCATGAACCACGATTTCTGAATTTTATCTGAAACTATCTGAATCATGTCTGACTCAGCACTGTCTAAATCTGTCTGAACACAAAATTACCATCTGAATTTTGGCTAAACATAAAATCACTGTTCTGATAATTGACTGAACATTATTGCTGATCATAGCAGAACAGCATCTGAACAGTTCAGAAAAATATTCAGAACGCTTCAGATGTGATTTTGACAATTTCAGATTATACATCTTCTGAATATAAACTGAACACTTCCTGAAAAGTTCAGAAAAAGATTCTGAACTCTTCAGATGTCATTGAGACAATTTCGGATTATACATCTTCTGAATATGAACTGAACACTTTCTGAACAGTTCAGAAAAAGATTCAGAACTCTTCACAAGTGATTCAGACAATTTCAGATTATACATCTTCTAAATATAAACTGTACACTTTCTGAACTCTTCAGACTTAGATATTTTATTATATAAAGTAAAGTCTGAATCTGTCTGTGTTAAGGTAAAGAAACATATTAAGGTCTAAACTGTTCAGACAAATTAAAACGATCCATACAAAATTATTAGAAACCTTTTTTTACTTTCTTCAAATGCTTACTTTGGCTGAAAAATAAATCAGAACTGTCAAAACTGGCCAGACTTTGAATGAATGAGTCACCTAAAGTCTGAAATGTTCAGACTTCATCTTTATTAATTAAACAAATCTATACTTAAGTACTGACAAACAAATAATATATGATTATCATTATTGCATGACAATGTTACTATAATAACATTATCTGGAGTTTAAAAACCCAATTGTCTTCATTTATGTTTGCAAAGAAAGTAGGTAAAGAAAATATTATTTTTTTCCATTGCCTGTAGTTTACTTGTAATTATGTCTGTTTGTTTGAAAATTGCCAAATATACATGTATAGATGAAAGAAGTTTATATGTACCAAAATACACCACATGACCACTACCTTGATATGTGTATCAAGTTTTATGAAGATATCTTTTTTTAGTTTAGTAGTTTGGAAAGGAAAATGGATTATTTTACTCATGATGACAACTGAGCGTGATTCTGACAAAGATTGCAAATAAAATGCATACACCATCTTTTGAGTTTTTGGCGGGAAAATGGGCACAACTGAAGATTGTGCTTGCACCATTTAATGATTAAATGTAAGTGTTTTGTGATAATACTTTTATTACTTATTGTGTCAAAACATATTGTGCATTTAATACTTGTACTTGAAAGATGAAATTTCTAAATGTAGTCTTTAGAAACAGTATTTTAAAATGAAACCCCTATTGTCATGTGCAGACTGACTTTCTTTTTTTGTTTCTGACAGAAAAATGGTATTCAGCACTGCAGATATTATTTCATTTCAGTATCGTATGTAACATTTCACCAAGTATGACCTGAGGCCTTCTGAAGGTTCAATTATTGAATTGTTCTTTAACTGTTATGTAGGTTAAATTAGTGAATTGTTCTAGTGGAGCTATTTATGAACTGAAATGATGAATTATTCATGAACAACATGTCAAATGGCTGCCTTCAAAATTGCATCAAGTTCTTGAACTTTTCTGGAACAGTTATGTTCATGAACAGTTCAAAAACAACTGGAATAATTCTTGAACAATTCAAGGAAATATCATGTAGGGTTTAAACAAAAATTCAGTATCTTTCTTAAAATCAGGCACTTTTCAGTCTGAATATAGTCTGAATATAGTCTGAATAAATTCTGAAGATTCACACGATTCAGACTTCAGACACTTTTCAGTCTGAATATAGTCTGAATAAACTCTGAAGATTCAAATGATTTTCAGTCTGAATTTTGTCTGGATATGTTCCAATTTAAGTAATTATATTCAGACAAAGCCAAATAACGTCTGTTCAGCCAAGAATCAGACAATGTTCAGCCAAGAATCAGACAATGTTCAGCCAAGAATCAGACAATGTTCAGCCAAGAATCAGACAATGTTCAGCCAAGAATCAGACAATGTTCAGCCAAGAATCAGCCAAGAATCAGACAATGTTCAGCCAAGAATCAGACAATGTTCAGCCAAGAATCAGACAATGTTCAGCCAAGAATCAGACAATGTTCAGTTAAATTTCAGACAGTGTTTTAAGCCACTTATCAGAGTAAAAGTCTGAATATTGTCTGCACCATTTTCTGAATCTTTCTTAACCTTCTGAGAGATTCAGACTTCAGACACTTTTCAGTCTGAATTTAGTCTGAATAAACCCTGAAGATTTAGACGATTTTCAGTCTGAATTTTGTCTGGATATATATATGTTGCAATTTAAGTAATTATTCAGACAAGGCCAAATAACGCCAAATAATGTCTGTTCAGCCAAGAATCAGACAATGTTCAGTTAAATTTCAGACAGTGGTTCAGCAATATTCAGACACTATATTTTCATGAGGGGGCCGGGACACCCGGAACCAAGAGAGACGCTCAAAAATATTTGTTCTTTTTCCTTGTTTCGATGTTTTTTATTGTTTTATTACTTTAACTTTACTTCCCATGTGTCATTTTCTTACGGGTTTATAAGCGTAGTTGGTGTTTTTACACCAGCTTTTCTTTCGCGGTAATTAAGACCGCAATTCGTACTCCACCCACGCGGTCTGCTTTCGCATTATTGGAAAATTCCGACTTGGAATTATAATTTTTAAGTTTTATTAACCATTATGGTAAGGCCTACCCTTGGAAGATGTAGTTTCTTCTGACGGAATGGACCCCATTTAAAGCGAATAAGTATCGGAATTTGACTTTGACACTGGAACGTAGGCACCATTAGGGTCCTTCCAACTCATGTCACCAATTCAATTCTTTATTAAGAAAATACTGTTTATATATGATAAGAGTACAGTTGTGATCCTAGAAAAGAAGAATACATATAAACAATAATGATTATGAGTAATTATATATTGCAGTATAGTTTGACTTATATACATTGTCTCTATGCATTATCAAAATAGCGTTATGTTCTTCCATGTATTAAACAGAGACTAGTGTTGTTGTTTTTTGTTGTTTTTGTTTTTTTGTGTTTTTTTAACAAACATTTAGCTTACTTAGACAGCTTAAGTTTTATTGAGGTATGGGCGGAATGCTTAGGTCTGAAAATATTTGTCCTGGTTATGGTGAGGTCTACCTAATGAAGCATGTAGTTTCTTCTGAAGGGCGCTGCATATGCTCCTATAATCCAGACTAGTAGTCTTGAAGAAGGCTAAGACTTCTTTCTACGGTATGGGAAGAGGGCCTATGTTTCTGCGTTGGTAGCGAGAAAGTTTCTATCATGGGCCACATTCATCTGTTATTATTCTGACATGTTTGTATATTCACAGTTAGTGTTTTCGGCACTTTCTGTTGTTATTTTTTCTTTTTCAGTGTCATGTCAGACACTTCACCGCACGCACGTTGGCCTCTTACTTGAACAAAAAGGTGTGTATGTGTGTGTGTGTGTGTGTGTGTGTAACATTTTTTCATGGTCTAGGGGTTAGTTGAGCTGCCCTAAATGCATGTTTAAGGATCTCTCAGATTGGCTGTAGTAATCCTCAAGTTTGTTCCCTAATAGGGTTCCCTTTTTTCAGTAGCACAGGAGTTTTGTCAGTTTGACCTTGTCTCAAACGTGTTTTTTCCTCACGATCAAGACTGTACATGTGGGCCTGTGGCTAACCGGCTGAACATTGAGCTTGGTCTCTCAATTCCAGGTCCCTTGTCCTGGTCAGTGTAGGACTTGCTTGCTCTACAGGGACAGGTCCTTTTGCGTAGACAGACCCTCTACCTCTTAAATATTGTTTATAGTTATCTATGTTTCACACATTTACTTTTGATCTTGTGTTCATAGTTCTGTTACATTTACAGTTTAGTTATGAAGCTGTTATTGTAAGTATTTAATCAAATGGTCGATACTTGTTTCTAGTTGATCAATGTATTAACAGCAATTTTCTGTTCCATAGATTTGCTTGAAATTGTCATAGATTATATTAGATGGAGGAGGACTTGATTGTCCTTGACCGATTTGACGGAAGAATGAGGTGCCATATTCACCTTGTAGCGTTTGACGACCCATCTAAGAAGTATTAGAGGCTCCTGCTGGCTCTGTCACTAGGCAGGATCCCAGCGAACGCTACGGTTAGTGTTAGTTGCTTGGGTTCGTGCTCTCATCTGCTCTAATTCCTTGTGATTAGAGCAGGTTTGTTTGTGCTTTGTTACTTGTTGTTTCACAGTTATTCAAATCCCCTTGACGTATCCTAGCACTCATAACAGGTTACTTATTCCACCCCAGCTCTTGTGATAAAGTCGCAGTTGTAATGTTGTTGTAAGTTATCAATAGACCAATATGTTCATTTTTTTTATATTTAATATTTGTCTATTATACATGTACTTACGACAACATTAATAACTACCCACCCCTCCTTAAATGTAGGACTTATTTGCGGAAAGAGGACGTAACTCTGCATGTCCCTGTGTAACTGGCGGCCCCCGGTGTAGCAGTAAATTTTATACCCCTCTCAAAGTTTCCCCGGGGAAAGAATTGGCTAGCTGATATTTTCCCCTCTCTACAATACTTTTTTTTTAAAATATTTTCTTTTAAAAAAAAAAGTTTGTTGTTTTGTTTTCCTTTCTGATTTGACTTTGCGGACGTACTAGCTATATACAAATGTTTGTTCAGAATATTATGAGGCTTAATTGGCTCACTGATTCTTTCCCCATCCAACTTTTTTTTTTAAAAAATAATACATAAACATTAAAAAGAAATACATTTAATACATCTTAGACTGTTCCCTCTCCACATAGAAGAGATTGAGGAATATATAAAACTATACAAAAATAATTTTGAAGGTGCATGGTTGGGGAAGGTGTGAGTGGGGCAGAAAGAATTGGCGAGCTGATTCTTTCCCCATTCCCCAATTTATTTTTAAATAATACATAAACATTAAAAATATTACATGGAACTAAGACTATAAAAAATAATTTTGAAGGTGCATGGTGGGTGGTGGGGTGGGGTTGCGGGTGGGGGGCATGAGGTGGGGGTGGGGGTAGAATTGGCTAGCTGATTCTTTCCCCCCTCCCAACTTTTTTTTTTTAAATATTTAACATTAAAAAGAAATACATTTAAAACATCTTAGACGGTTCCCTCTCCGCCATGGAAGACTGAGGAATATAAAACTATAAAAACATAATTCTGAAGGTGCCTGGTTGGGAGTTGGGTGGGGTAGTGGGGAGTGCCTGGTTGGGAGTTGGGTGGGGTAGGGGGGAATCATTGGCTATAGCTGATTCCTTTCCCCGTCCAACTAATTTTTTTAAATAATACATAAACAATAAAAAGAAAGAAATTTGATACATATTATACTGTTCCCTATCCACCATGGAAGAGATTGGGGAATATAAAACTATAACAAATAAGGTCAAGGTCATAATGACCTTTAACATAAACTAACATAATGACTTTAAGGTCTAACATAATGACTTTAAAAAAAGAGTATGATAATGGTAGGTAACGGGCATATTATGACCCATTAGGCGGCACTCTTGTTTTACTCAGCACGTATTTACAGAAAAAGCACATTATTTCTGTTTCATAGTTTTGATGAAACGAGCGACATCTGTTCATACAGGTCGATATAACCACACATGAAGCTGCATGTGGTCACTCACAGTGGCTGTGCGATTTATGACTTTATAACTGTACTGGCTAATTTGCCCTGCTGAATAGCACCAGCTCTGATTGAGCCATTTCAAGGGGCTTATTCGATCCTAGGAGTGCTGAGGGGTATGAAGCCTGGTTCATAGATAACATGGAGGAGACATAATAAAATTACTGAAAAAATTAGAGGGTGGTTTGGGAAAGAATCAGCTAGCCAATTCTTTCCCCCCTTCAACACAGCACCTTCAAAAATATGTTTACAGTTTTATATTCCTCAATCTCTTCGATGGGGAAGAAGGAACAGTCTGACATATATATTAAATGTATTTCTTTTTAATGTTTTTGTTGTATTTTTGAAAAAAACAGTTTGGATGGGGGAAAGAATCAGCTAGCCAATTCTTCCCCACCCCCACTTCACCCCACTTCCCCACACCTATATCATCCTCACATCATATATTCCTCAGTCTTTTCCCAATGGGGAAATGGAAAAGGCTGACCTATATCTAATATATTTCCTTTTCAAACTATTTTAATGCATGTGTTAAAACACTGCGAGTGTAAAATATCAAATAAAAAAAAAAAATCTACATAAATTATAATATTCTGAGCAGATGTTTGCGAAGTCTTAAATCAGAAAGAAAAACAAACCAATTTAACAAGAAAATAGATTTTATAAAAAATGAATTGGGGTGTGTGTGTTGTGGTGGTGGTGGTGGTGGTGGGGGTGGTTGTTGTCCTCTCACCACAGGCAGTTCACCTATGAAGTTTCATGAGGAGATTTGTGTGTGTGGGGTGGGGGGGATGTTGTCCTCTCACCACAGGCAGTTCACCTATGAAGTTTCATGAGGAGATTTGCTTTAGGGGGAGAGGAGTTATGGAGCGGACAAGGTTGCGGCTACAGACGGATGGCCGGACGGCCGTCAGGGTGAAACCAGTATATGGCTACAGGGTTTCCATTGACGCAGCTTTTCTGCATCCCTGACTCGATAAAAAAGCATGGGACCCGTAATTCACGAGTAGCTGCGTCCCTTGGATATTGGGTACGGTACCGGGTTTATTTTTATATTAGCAATTCGCTCTTCATTCAATATACCCCTCTAGGGCGCAATGACGTCACAGTATACAAGCTCTGCCTTCAACTAGTATGTGTCCCCGTGCTTCATATTATCCGTTTGTTTCATTGCGTTATTGAGCTGGGTAAAAAAAAAAAAATAACGTGCGCCCTCTTACGGCGAAAATGGTTGATCAAAACAGAAAGTGTAACAATGTTATTAATAAACCAGAGATGCTCTGTTTAAGGGCTGTCGGTCTTGCGATCATTGGTAAGTCCTGAGTGCCCACTAATTAAGTAGCATATCCGCAAGTGTGAGCGTGTGTAAGTTGGGTGCTCGCTTCGTAAAGAGAGTAGCGAGCGCAGTACAGAAAAGGTGGCACAATGATGGCTATGAAAAGACTGACAACTGTTGAAATAAAAATACATTCTCAATGCGTGTTACTTTATTTTTTAACAAGAGGCCCAAGAGGGCCTGTGGACGCTCTACTGACTAATAGGGCTCTTATGACATCAATGAAGCAAGTGACTATCGTCTTAAAGAGGCAAAATATATCAACAGCCATAACTCCGTCATTACTGGTCCGATCTGGCTGGTTTTCCAAGTTGGCCAGTAGAGATAAAAATAAATAAAAAATAAAAAATAAAAAAATAAGAAAAAAATAAAAATAAAAAAATAATGAAAAAAACAGAAAAAAACATTTAAAATATATATATATATATATAAAAAAAAAATCATAACAAAAAAAAATAAAGAAATTAAAAAATTTAAAACAAGCATTGATGTAAAACTGTGACCCCGGGGCAGGGCCAGATGTGACCCCAGGGTCAGTATTTGAACAAAATTGGTAAAGGACCATAAGCTTATAATAAATGTAAAATATCAAACCTCTGGCTTTTGTTACGTTTCCGAGAAGAAGAATTTAAAAAAAAAATCCTATATAAGTCTATGTAAAACTGTGACCCTCGGGGCGGGGACAAATGTGACCCCAGGGTCACAAATTGAACAAACTTAGTAGAGGATCATAAGCTGATGCTACATGTAATACATGAGAGCTCTGTGCCATGTGGTTCCAGAGTAGAAGAACTTTTTCAGATTTTCCCTATACAAGCCTATGTAAAACTATGACCCCCGGGGTGGGGCCAAATGTGACCCCTGGGTCAGCATTTGAACAAACTTAGTAGAGGACCACAAGCTTATAGCAAATGCAAAATACTAAACCTGGCTCTTGCAGTTTCAGAGAAGAAGATTTTTTAAGTTTTTCCCTATACATGTCTATATAAAACATGTGACCCTTGGGGCGGGGCCAAATGTGACCCTTGGGGCGGGGCCAAATGTGACCCTAGGGTCACCATTTGAACTCACCATTTGAACAAACTTGGTAAAGGACCATAAGCTTATAGTAAATGCAAAATATCAAACCTCTGGCTGTTGTAGTTTCCGAGAAGAAGATTTTTAAAAAAAAAATCCTATATAAGTCTATGTAAAACTGTGACCCCTGGGGCGGGGACAAATTTGACCCCAGGGTCACCATTTGAACAAACTTAGTAGAGGACCATAAGCTGACGCTACATGTAATACATGAGAGCTCTGTGGCTTGTGGTTTCAGAGAAGAAGATTTTTTAAAGTTTTTTCCTATATGTCTATATGAAAAACATGCAAAACATCAATATACAAACTTTGGACCCCCGGGGCATGGCCATTTTTGACCCTGGGGACTTTATTTGAACAAACTTGACGACGGACGACAGACAACACACCATCCCATAAGCTCTGCTGGCCGTTGGCCAGTAGAGCTAATAAAAATGTCAAAGGGCCATTACTCAGTCAAAAATCAGCGAACTGGAACAAAATCGTGATATGCACAACTAGACATCTTACCCATGTTTCCTGCCAAGTTTCGTCGAAATTCAACAAGGCATTTAAGATGAGTAGCGCCGACAAGAAATTTTAAAATAAGCTTATAGTAAATGCAAAATATCAAACCTCTGGCTGTTGTAGTTTCCGAGAAGAAGATTTTTTAAAAAAAAAATCCTATATAAGTCTATGTAAAACTGTGACCCCTGGGGCGGGGACAAATTTGACCCCAGGGTCACCATTTGAACAAACTTAGTAGAGGACCATAAGCTGATGCTACATGTAATACATTAGAGCCCTGTGCCTTGTGGTTTTAGAGAAGAAGATTTTTTAAAGTTTTTACCTATATGTCTATATGAAAAACATGCAAAACCTCAATATACAAACTTTGGACACCCGGGGCACGGCCATTTTTGACCCCGGGGACTTTATTTGAACAAAATTGATAATCTAGGCGTTGGCGATCATTTTAAAAGAAAAACTGTTGAAATCTGTCCAGCGGTTCTGGAGAAGAAGATTTTTTAAGGTTTCAACCATATATGGTAATGGCAGCCATCTTGGATGTAGCACAGACCTGATTTTAACAAATCTAAAAAGCATTCATCTAAGGATCATCCATGTGAAGTTTGGTCAAAATTAGCCAAGCGGTTTCTGAGGAGGTCGTTTGAAGAAAATTTAACGGACGACGGACGACGGACGGACGACGGACGACGGAAGACGGACAACACACCATCCCATAAGCTCTTCTGGCCCTTGGCCAGTAGAGCTAAAAACAAGAAAATGCATGAAAAAAGATTGTAATTGACAGTATTTCGACCAAATATCGGCAATATATCTCGGACGCTAAACATCAGTGTCATAATAGTTTGGATAGTACATATTTTCGGACAGGAGAAAAAACTTATCTTACCGAGTGTGTTCTAAAGCACAATGCAGCATATGTATGATATGGAAATATTGATACCCTGTAGGTTAATAAAGAATACTCTCTTTAATTTGCTCAAAAGCAAGGTTTTAGCACCTTCAATTAGCTCAGCAAAAGTCTGGCTAAAGACTTTATATTTATAATCTGGCTAAAGACATTTTTAGGGCTGACAAGTTAGCCAGATTTGGCTAAAGGTTTTAAAATCCTAGCACTAGCCTAGACATTGTTTTTATTATTTTATCACCAAATTGTCCAATTTGGAGCATTTTACACGCTTTTTTTCCCAATTCAGATGGCCGCTGGCCCCAGTTTCAAAAAGGTAGAAAAATCCCTGTGTTTACAAATATATCATGTATCCTAGGGGTGGATATATACACTTACAACATCACAGTGTAGAAACGAACTGTATCACCTCCCGGATGTTGCGATGTGATTTTTAAATGGCGACCTAGAGCAAGTAAACATCCGTAATGAAAAGGTAAATTTTAAACAGTTTTTATCGATAAACAGTAATCATATGATAATTGATAGCTAGCAGAGACATTCACTGTTTCATACCTCTAGAATATATCATGTGACAGGATAACATTTTAGTAAAAAAGCATTATAATCACTTACAACTTCGGGAATTGACACGGCCTCGTGCAGAAGAACTAGGCTATTCTCGAAAGAAATCTATTATTTAGAATTATTCATACACGGGATTTGTGCTTCAGGGTATAAATCATGCATACCCTACTATACACAGCATTGCCTATGTTTTGTCCTTTTCTCAGACATAAAGCAAAACTTCGTTCATGTGTATTGTTCATACTGTATGACTTCTTGCCAGATATTAATAATCATTTGTATGACTTCTTGCGATGGTAATGTATGCCTTCTTGCGATTTAATATAATTGATTTCTGGTGTTAATTTGGTTAAAATGTAATGTTCAGATATACTATAATACTTAAAAGTAGACATTCGCGGTCTCTTAAAGACGATTTCTGTAGTTTCCATTGCGTGTCTTTTGGTTAAAAAAGTTTTTTGGAAATTCACATTTTTTTGGTATAACATGTTAAAGGATAGACTGAACCATTTGATTGGAATGTTGAAAACAAATAACAGGAGGTTTTAGTTATTTTGTTGGGGTTGAAACACCCTTTCTTTGGTGATTTCGACTTTTTTGCCTAAAATTGTCATCAAAAGCCGTGTTTTCATTCCTTGAAGATGAATTGTGATCTCTTTTTTATTTTTAAAAACTTTTAGCAATGCAATATTTCCTAGTTTTTGTTCCATAACTTGGTTTCTTAGATCGAAGTCTTACGAAAATAAATCAGATATTTCAATGATAGGACAAACTATAGAAATCTTCTTTAATCGGGTTTAAGTCAATACGATTAATGCAGTATTTTCCGAATTCCTGAATGGCTGACTCATCTGCGATGGTGTTCTAAAAATATCACCGATTGCTGTGTTGACTATACATGTAGTTACCTATACACAACGTGCTGTTAGTTTGTACATCAGAATTTCATTTGAACTTTTTCAATTAGTGCCTCGGTTAATATTATAAAGTCCGTATTCAGGCTTCGAAATTTACTTATTATAGCCCCCCCACTCCCCCCGAACAACGGAGTTGTAAGTGGGGTATACCCCCCCCCCCCCCCCCCCCCCCCCCTTGTCCGTCTGTCTGTCTGTCCTTGACACATTCTTGTTCGCGCTATTTCTCAGCAACCACTAGCTGGAATTCAATGAAACTTCATGGGAAGCTTCACTACCAAGAGGAGATGCGTATATTATCATCATGTTCCGGCTCGATGATTTTTCACAGAGTTATGGCCCTTAAATTTGATTTTCTTATATATAGTATACTATGGTACAGTTATTGTCCGGGCTGTTTCTCAGCAACCACTGGATGGAATTCAATGAAACATCATGGGAAGCTTCACTACCAAGAGGAGCTGCGCATATTGTCAGCATGTTCCCGTTCGATTTTTTCACAGAGTTATGGCCCTTTGATTTGGCTATATAGTATAATATAACACGATTTGTATTCCTTCGGCACAATTTTGAAATCTTTCGATTATGATACTATTTGTTTTGTATTTAAATCATATTTTGAAATTTTAACTTTTACATTGCAGTCCTCGTGGTTTTCTGTACAATGGTTAATAGATTCACTAAAGTCTTTCGTCGAATGGTCACAGTAAATACATCTATATTCTTCCATTTTACCTTAAAAAGACGAAAACATTGACTAAATAAGTCATACACTTTTCTCAAAATCACAATAAAAAATTCGCAATAAGTCATACAAATTAAATATCGGTAATCGCAATTGACATACACAATCAATGCAATAAGTCATACAGTCATTACACAAGACATCCCTCAGATTTTGGAACCGTCACAAGGTAAAATAACAATATGAAAGGATTTCATACATCCGAAGTTTACCTCAATATGCTAGCTAACACGTTCTAGATTATCGATAGTCTTAAACTTGCGTACGCTTGATGAAAATGGCTTTACACATGTCGGGGTGCCGATTTCATCCGAAAAGTCGGACGATGTTCAGTGATTTAACGTCACATGTGCCGATTTGACATTAATAAGCAGATGAGAACGTTAACGAAATCCATTAGGATAATAGCTAAAACAAATATTTACTAACTGTCTTCAAGATATAATCCAAGTAACAAATACTTTTTTAACCACGTGTATTCGCTTTACTGAGCTCGCCATTGAAATCACATCGCAACATCCGGGAGGTGATACAGTTCGTTTCTACACTGTGACATGTCATACTGCTAGGTTTAACATTAAACCTATCTTATGCTCTATATCCACCCCTTTGATCATATTTGAAAACAAGTGTCACAAGCCATTGGACCCTATAGCCATTATAATTTAAATACCTATAATGATATTACGCTACTAAATGAAAGCTCTAGAAGGAGAGTCAAGTTTTTATTTTTTTGCGGAGTACATTATATAGTTACTGTTAAAAAATATGTATAATTATTGCAAAACGACATGAAGGCAGCTGCCTGGTGTTCGTCCTCAAAGTTACTGCCCTTAGATGGAAGATAACAGATGGCACCCTACCATGAATAATGTAACAAAGATGACCATTACTGCCCACATACAGATGGTCAGTTTACATTGTCGTGACAATTACTGGATGTTCTTTAGACAATTATCTCTCGTAACTGCCTATCAACCCAGCAATATGCATCATTTTCTTCTTTTTTATTTCTTATTTCAACATTTTATTGTCCATCACACCATTTTGGAAGTTGCTCAGGGATTTGAAAAGAGATCCATTTTAATGCACATCTCCTCTTATTGATACTAATGCCCCAATTAAGAATTGTCCTGTCACCTTAAAGCAACTGTGTGAAAAAAAAGCAGCAATTTGAGTCACTTAATGCCAAAAGATGGATCAATAAATGACAGAAGCTATTTTCTATTCAGAGAACATTAAGTGTTTTTAATATTAGATTGACTTTATGTTATTTAATGTTTTCGGAGATTAATATCCACTTACCTGGAAATGAAATGACATTAATATCTCTTCAGGTAGAATTTCAAAGGTATGAGCGATCAAATAATCATCAGTCATGCACAGGTTACCTAGGGATTAGCTTTTCTTTTGTAAACATCATGAAGCAACAGAAAAAATGCCGACATTTTATATATATATTTTTTTAAATTATACAAGCATGTTTTTCTGAACATAAAAGGGATCATGCTAATATGTTACAGAAATAGGAAATTAAATGTTTAATCTAGGCAGTTGAATTCAAATATTAGTTACATTCATACGAGTTTTACAATATGGTATTTAAACTACATATATTTGGTTTAGTTTACAAAGTTTTAGTCTGTTTATAATTTTCTGAATTGCATAATTCCGTAAGTTATAAGTTTGTTTGGTGTTTTACACCATTTTTAGCACATGTTAGGCCATAGATATGACAGTTGTTTTTTTTGTGTTAGAGGCTGACCACCCCCATTTTCCTGGGTAGAACCAGTACTGTATTCCTCCCGCCATCCATAAGAATCAACACTTTCTCACTTGACAAATCGAGCTCCCAGTGAGATTCAAACCTGCAGTAGAGAGAGGCGAGAATGTTTCAGGTGCAGCGTCTTTAAAATCCTGGCCACGCGCTAAGTTACAAGACTTCTGAAAACTGTATCAGATGTTTCATTTTACGCTTCAGTAAGCCTAGTGTGCCTTTAAAAACTAACTTGTGTTCTGTTTTCTTCTAGTGTTCTTATCTATTAATACTGATAAATTGCAAAAAGATATTTAAAGGTAGGGACTGTTTTTAGTAATGATGGCCATCTTGGATGACAATCTAGCGCTGACAGAAATTATCTAACAATCTATTTATAGAATTAATGATATTTACAGAACTCGATGGAAGGCATGTTTTTCACTGGTTCACATCTGCCCACTCGTGAAAAAACATAAAGCTTCCCATCTCCTGAAAGAATTCTTTATTAGTAAATCACCTCTTCTTCACCTCATGTTGGAATGTTCTCAAATTAGTAAAAAGGTTTAAATAATATAATTGGTGCAATATAATCAATTTTCCTCTCGTGAAAAAAACAAAAAGCTTCCATCTCCTGAAAGAATTCTTTATTAGTAAATCACCTCTTCTTCACCTCATGTTGGAATAGGTTCTCAAATTAGTAAAAAGGTTTAAATAATATAATTGGTGCAATATAATCAATTTTCTTCTCGTGAAAAAAACAAAAAGCTTCCATCTCCTGAAAGAATTCTTTATCAGTAACTCATCTCTGCTTCACCTCATGTTGGAATGTTCTCAAATTAGTAAAAAGGTTTAAATAATATAATTGGTGCAATATAATCAATTTTCCTCTCGTGAAAAAAACAAAAAGCTTCCATCTCCTGAATGAATTCTTTATTAGTAAATCACCTCTTCTTCACCTCATGTTGGAATACGTTCTCAAATTAGTAAAAAGGTTTAAATAATATAATTGGTGCAATATAATCAATTTTCTTCTCGTGAAAAAAACAAAAAGCTTCCATCTCCTGAAAGAATTCTTTATTAGTAAATCACCTCTTCTTCACCTCATGTTGGAATACGTTCTCAAATTAGTAAAAAGGTTTAAATAATATAATTGGTGCAATATAATCAATTTTCCTCTCGTGAAAAAAAACAAAAAGCTTCCATCTCCTGAGAGAATTCTTTATCAGCAACTCATCTCTTCTTCACCTCATGTTGGAATAGGTTCTCAAATTAGTAAAAAGGTTTAAATAATATAATTGGTGCAATATAATCAATTTTCTTCTCGTGAAAAAAACAAAAAGCTTCCATCTCCTGAAAGAATTCTTTATTAGTAAATCACCTCTTCTTCACCTCATGTTGGAATACGTTCTCAAATTAGTAAAAAGGTTTAAATAATATAATTGGTGCAATATAATCAATTTTCCTCTCGTGAAAAAAAACAAAAAGCTTCCATCTCCTGAAAGAATTCTTTATCAGTAACTCATCTCTTCTTCACCTCATGTTGGAATAGGTTCTCAAATTAGTAAAAAGGTTTAAATAATATAATTGGTGCAATATAATCAATTTTCTTCTCGTGAAAAAAACAAAAAGCTTCCATCTCCTGAAAGAATTCTTTATTAGTAAATCACCTCTTCTTCACCTCATGTTGGAATAGGTTCTTAAATTAGTAAAAAAGTTTAAATAATATAATTGGTGCAATATAATCAATTTTCCTCTCGTGAAAAAAACAAAAAGCTTCCATCTCCTGAAAGAATTCTTTATCAGTAACTCATCTCTTCTTCACCTCATGTTGGAATAGGTTCTCAAATTAGTAAAAAGGTTTAAATAATATAATTGGTGCAATATAATCAATTTTCCTCTTGTGAAAAAAACAAAAAGCTTCCATCTCCTGAAAGAATTCATTATTAGTAAATCACCACTTCTTCACCTCATGTTGGAATAGGTTCTCAAATTAGTAAAAAGGTTTAAATAATATAATTGGTGCAATATAATCAATTTTCCTCTTGTGAAAAAAACAAAAAGCTTCCATCTCCTGAAAGAATTCATTATTAGTAAATCACCACTTCTTCACCTCATGTTGGAATAGGTTCTCAAATTAGTAACAAGGTTTAAATAATATAATTGGTGCAATATAATCAATTTTCCTCTTGTGAAAAAAAACAAAAAGCTTCCATCTCCTGAAAGAATTCTTTATCAGTAACTCATCTCTTCTTCACCTCATGTTGGAATAGGTTCTCAAATTAGTAAAAAGGTTTAAATAATATAATTGGTGCAATATAATCAATTTTCTTCTCGTGAAAAAAACAAAAAGCTTCCATCTCCTGAAAGAATTCTTTATTAGTAAATCACCTCTTCTTCACCTCATGTTGGAATACGTTCTCAAATTAGTAAAAAGGTTTAAATAATATAATTGGTGCAATATAATCAATTTTCCTCTCGTGAAAAAAAACAAAAAGCTTCCATCTCCTGAAAGAATTCTTTATCAGTAACTCATCTCTTCTTCACCTCATGTTGGAATAGGTTCTCAAATTAGTAAAAAGGTTTAAATAATATAATTGGTGCAATATAATCAATTTTCTTCTCGTGAAAAAAACAAAAAGCTTCCATCTCCTGAAAGAATTCTTTATTAGTAAATCACCTCTTCTTCACCTCATGTTGGAATAGGTTCTTAAATTAGTAAAAAAGTTTAAATAATATAATTGGTGCAATATAATCAATTTTCCTCTCGTGAAAAAAACAAAAAGCTTCCATCTCCTGAAAGAATTCTTTATCAGTAACTCATCTCTTCTTCACCTCATGTTGGAATAGGTTCTCAAATTAGTAAAAAGGTTTAAATAATATAATTGGTGCAATATAATCAATTTTCCTCTTGTGAAAAAAACAAAAAGCTTCCATCTCCTGAAAGAATTCATTATTAGTAAATCACCACTTCTTCACCTCATGTTGGAATAGGTTCTCAAATTAGTAAAAAGGTTTAAATAATATAATTGGTGCAATATAATCAATTTTCCTCTTGTGAAAAAAACAAAAAGCTTCCATCTCCTGAAAGAATTCATTATTAGTAAATCACCACTTCTTCACCTCATGTTGGAATAGGTTCTCAAATTAGTAAAAAGGTTTAAATAATATAATTGGTGCAATATAATCAAATTTTTCCTCTTGTGAAACAAAACAAAAAGCTTCCATCTCCTGAAAGAATTCTTTATCAGTAACTCATCTCTTCTTCACCTCATGTTGGAATAGGTTCTCAAATTAGTAAAAAGGTTTAAATAATATAATTGGTGCAATATAATCAATTTTCTTCTCGTGAAAAAAACAAAAAGCTTCCATCTCCTGAAAGAATTCTTTATTAGTAAATCACCTCTTCTTCACCTCATGTTGGAATACGTTCTCAAATTAGTAAAAAGGTTTAAATAATATAATTGGTGCAATATAATCAATTTTCTTCTCGTGAAAAAAACAAAAAGCTTCCATCTCCTGAAAGAATTCTTTATTAGTAAATCACCTCTTCTTCACCTCATGTTGGAATACGTTCTCAAATTAGTAAAAAGGTTTAAATAATATAATTGGTGCAATATAATCAATTTTCCTCTCGTGAAAAAAAACAAAAAGCTTCCATCTCCTGAAAGAATTCTTTATCAGTAACTCATCTCTTCTTCACCTCATGTTGGAATAGGTTCTCAAATTAGTAAAAAGGTTTAAATAATATAATTGGTGCAATATAATCAATTTTCTTCTCGTGAAAAAAACAAAAAGCTTCCATCTCCTGAAAGAATTCTTTATTAGTAAATCACCTCTTCTTCACCTCATGTTGGAATACGTTCTCAAATTAGTAAAAAGGTTTAAATAATATAATTGGTGCAATATAATCAATTTTCCTCTCGTGAAAAAAAACAAAAAGCTTCCATCTCCTGAAAGAATTCTTTATCAGTAACTCATCTCTTCTTCACCTCATGTTGGAATAGGTTCTCAAATTAGTAAAAAGGTTTAAATAATATAATTGGTGCAATATAATCAATTTTCTTCTCGTGAAAAAAACAAAAAGCTTCCATCTCCTGAAAGAATTCTTTATTAGTAAATCACCTCTTCTTCACCTCATGTTGGAATGTTCTCAAATTAGTAAAAAGGTTTAAATAATATAATTGGTGCAATATAATCAATTTTCTTCTCGTGAAAAAAACAAAAAGCTTCCATCTCCTGAAAGAATTCTTTATTAGTAAATCACCTCTTCTTCACCTCATGTTGGAATACGTTCTCAAATTAGTAAAAAGGTTTAAATAATATAATTGGTGCAATATAATCAATTTTCTTCTCGTGAAAAAAACAAAAAGCTTCCATCTCCTGAAAGAATTCTTTATTAGTAAATCACCTCTTCTTCACCTCATGTTGGAATACGTTCTCAAATTAGTAAAAAGGTTTAAATAATATAATTGGTGCAATATAATCAATTTTCCTCTCGTGAAAAAAAACAAAAAGCTTCCATCTCCTGAAAGAATTCTTTATCAGTAACTCATCTCTTCTTCACCTCATGTTGGAATAGGTTCTCAAATTAGTAAAAAGGTTTAAGTAATATAATTGGTGCAATATAATCAATTTTCTTCTCGTGAAAAAAACAAAAAGCTTCCATCTCCTGAAAGAATTCTTTATTAGTAAATCACCTCTTCTTCACCTCATGTTGGAATAGGTTCTTAAATTAGTAAAAAAGTTTAAATAATATAATTGGTGCAATATAATCAATTTTCCTCTCGTGAAAAAAACAAAAAGCTTCCATCTCCTGAAAGAATTCTTTATCAGTAACTCATCTCTTCTTCACCTCATGTTGGAATAGGTTCTCAAATTAGTAAAAAGGTTTAAATAATATAATTGGTGCAATATAATCAATTTTCCTCTTGTGAAAAAAACAAAAAGCTTCCATCTCCTGAAAGAATTCATTATTAGTAAATCACCACTTCTTCACCTCATGTTGGAATAGGTTCTCAAATTAGTAAAAAGGTTTAAATAATATAATTGGTGCAATATAATCAATTTTCCTCTTGTGAAAAAAACAAAAAGCTTCCATCTCCTGAAAGAATTCATTATTAGTAAATCACCACTTCTTCACCTCATGTTGGAATAGGTTCTCAAATTAGTAACAAGGTTTAAATAATATAATTGGTGCAATATAATCAATTTTCCTCTCGTGAAAAAAACAAAAAGCTTCCATCTCCTGAAAGAATTCTTTATCAGTAACTCATCTCTTCTTCACCTCATGTTGGAATATGTTTTCAAATTAGTAAAAATGTTTAAATATATAATTGGTGCACTAAGCTATAATCAATTTTCCTTTCGTGAAAAAAACAAAAAGCTTCCATCTCCTGAAAGAATTCTTTATTAGTAACTCATCTCTTCTTCACCTCATGTTGGAATAGGTTCTCAAATTAGTAAAAATGTTTAAATATATAATTGGTGCACTATAATCAACAATTAGTCTTAATATGCAAATTAATTTCACTATGATGATTTGCATATTATGTAAAAAGAAAATTAGCGGAAAGCCATAAGATTGCAAGGTGTGCCCGTCTTACCATCCCCTTTCTGAGACAAACTTCAAGGGGAATATGAGTAACAAAGTGGTAAAGATTTCCATATGATCCTGTTTGTTTTACAAACGGTTACAGGATTTATATGCATGGGTAAATATTTCTGGATATATGCACACACCTGTCTAAATAGGCATGAAACATTCATTAAACATCTGATCATACATTAATGTTTATGTCTTGTAAAATCTCTCAACTTTCAAAACAGTTGCTCATAGTGCTGTATCTCATTCTGAACCACACACAATTCCTCAGTAAGAACAAATCTAGATCAAGTCTCATATATAATTTACACGTTTTTCCCCCTTTGTTAATCAAAGCATGAACATGATGAACAGTCGGAAACAAAAAAAGTTGCTACATCTTTCAGATGACTGAAAATATTTACTTCTGAGATAATATCAATATGTGAAACATTGGTAGCTGCATCTATCAATGTGCGAAACATTAATTAATAGCAGCATCTTCATCAACATCTGGTGTAATATTGTTAGCAGAGCCTTCACCAACATCTGAACATTCAAAATATGGAGCAAAACAGCTGTTGAATGAAAATAATCAAGAGTAAGAATTGTTACATCATGGGGATAGTATATACTAGTGTGACACAAAATAACAAATAAGAACAGATGTCAGTTGTTGTAGAATACTTGGAAAACAATTGTAAGACTAGTAAGCTGTAGTTACACATCTTTATCCCTCCGTCGTAAACCATACAACTAGCTGTAACGATTTACAGTTAATACACTGCTCAAAAATATTACGGCTTGCTTGTCGATTTTCCATATGGTTACGTGTTAAATGCACCATTTTGACAGCCCGGCTTTTCCTAAATGCCTTTCTGTATAAACCCGGTTTTTATGCCAAACACTTATCAAGACATTAAACTTTTGTTGCAGAATTACGATCATTCCAATCATGTGAAATACCATAGTCAAACATTTATCATTTTTGGAAATGGAATAAAAAATAATAATTTAATATTCTAGCACTCAATGTCTTAAAATGAATTAGAAATCCACATGCTTCATTTTAGTTGCAGACTTGCAGGGATAAAAAGTGACTTTTTGGAGAAAATGAAAATTACAAATGTTTGTCCAGGACACTTCACTGTGAGGATCGAAAGGACTGTAATTCTGATTTGCACGTCTTGATAAACATTTGGTATAAAAAACGGGTTTGTACAGAAAGGCATTTATGAAAAGCCAGGCTGTCAAAATTTAACACGTAACCATATGGAAAATCGACAAGCAAACCGTTAATATTTTTGAGCAGTGTAATTATGTAAACCATGTTTTAAATGCATGGGAATAATTCAGTACATTTAGTTTATAAAGATGTCTGACCATTCTATATACCCAATATATATTCTACTAAAATAGTCAAAAGTTTAAATATAAATTTAAATTTTGAACAACTGAACACGTAAAACCACTCAGACTGCATTTCTTCAAGAATGAAGCTTCAAACACATGCAGGCAATACTGTCTTAGTTAAACTGCACTGGAAATTTGATTTCATCACCAGCTGCTATAAAGTGAGGTTCCTTTCACATGTCTCAAAAAAAATAATCTGACCTAGCAACCCAGCAAACAGTAATAATGTGTATCCTCTATTACTTACGTTTGTTTCATCTATAAACTTTCATCTCAATCTGCTGAAAACTGTACTATCAGTATTCATCACACTCCTATAAAGACGAGAAAGACACTGATGTTTGGAAATTTGTTTGTCTATATATGACGGTCGTTGTTTTGTGGTAGCGGCAGATGCACCATTTTTCCTGTACTGTATTACTACTGCCATTTGTAAGAATCAACATTTTCTCTCTTGACAGGTTGGTGGAAAATCAAGTGGTCGATTGTCATAATGCCAAGAAGTGCCTAATGATGAATATCCAGCAATGACAAAGGGCTAATGATGAATATCCAGCCATGACCAAGGGCTAATGATGAATATCCACCCATGACCAAGGCCTTATGATGAATATCCAGCTATGACCAAGGCCTAATGATGTGTATCCAGCCATGACCAAGGGCTAATGATGAATATCCAGCCAAGACCAAGGGCTAATGATGAATATCCAGCCATGACCAAGGCCTAATGATGAATATCCAGCCATGACCAAGGGCTAATGATGAATATCCAGCCATGACCAAGGGCTCATGATGAATATCCAGCCATGACCAAGGGCGCATGATGAATATCCAGCCATGACCAAGGCCTAATGATGAATATCCAGCCATGACCAAGGGCTAATGATGAATATCCAGCCATGACCAAGGGCTAATGATGAATATCCAGCCATGACCAAGGGCTTATGATGAATATCCAGCCATGACCAAGGCCTAATGATGAATATCCAGCCATGACCAAGGCCTAATGATGAATATCCAGCCATGACCAAGGGCTAATGATGAATATCCAGCCATGACCAAGGCCTAATGATGAATATCCAGCCATGACCAAGGCCTAATGATGAATATCCAGCCATGACCAAGGCCTAATGATGAATATCCAGCCATGACCAAGGGCTAATGATGAATATCCAGCCATGACCAAGGCCTAATGATGAATATCCAGCCATGACCAAGGCCTAATGATGAATATCCAGCCATGACCAAGGCCTCATGATGAATATCCAGCCATGACCAAGGCCTAATGATGAATATCCAGCCATGACCAAGGGCTAATGATGAATATCCAGCCATGACCAAGGCCTAATGATGAATATCCAACCATGACCAAGGCCTAATGATGAATATCCAGCCATGACCAAGGCCTAATGATGAATATCCAGCCATGACCAAGGCCTAATGATGAATATCCAGCCATGACCAAGGCCTAATGATGAATATCCAGCCATGACCAAGGCCTAATGATGAATATCCAGCCATGACCAAGGCCTAATGATGAATATCCAGCCATGACCAAGGGCTAATGATGAATATCCAGCCATGACCAAGGCCTAATGATGAATATCCAGCCATGATCAAAGGCCTAATGATGAATATCCAGCCATGACCAAGGCCTAATGATGAATATCCAGCCATGACCAATGCCTAATGATGAATATCCAGCCATGACCAAGGCCTAATGATGAATATCCAGCCATGACCAAGGCCTAATGATGAATATCCAGCCATGACCAAGGCCTAATGATGAATATCCAGCCATGACCAAGGCATAATGATGAATATCCAGCCATGACCAAGGCCTAATGATGAATATCCAGCCATGACCAAGGGCAAAACTGAGGCATATAAAAAATCGAAGCACAATCAAACAAGGGCACAAAAATAACATGTACAAATTTATTTTATTTTCCTATGATTGATCGACTTCCATCTTGATCTCATGAAAATTGTCGAGAAGAAGGGCCGGAAAGGCAATTGTTATTGTTTAGATGTGCGCACAGTGCACAGACGGACGTCATATCGATATACATCCTATTATTTAAACGGGCGTAAAGAAACATCGCTACACTACAAATATTATTCTATCTAGCTTTTTAAAGTCTCGAGATGCATGAAAACAAATCTGAGTTTTCCTTACAAGTTTTGCTTTTAATGAAAAATTCATTAATTTACCAGTTCAGGGACAATTTTAAAGCAAAAAGAACATGATTCAACACTTCCAAACAGAGTAACGTTGCTAATAAACTCTGCATGCACACAGTATTTCCCAAGAGATTTAAGCTACAAAGCCAAATTTGAGCCATAAAATAATTCAAAAAGCCATAAATTCCTGCCAAAAGCTATAATACACACAGGAAATCTTCTAGAACTCAAACTTCAATATTACCTCATTGATTAATTCTCCTCCCAAGTTAACATGATGCCTTGCAATTAAACGCAACTCAATTAAGGACTGTTTTCTTTTTTTGAAACTCTGTTGACAAGATAATCCCTTCAATTTTAATTAATTAAATGAAATTAATATTGTTACACATGCAAAACAGCATTGATGACACTCTGTGCCTCTATCAACTAGCAAATGAGACGGATTTGGACTTAAATTTTACAATTGATCTGACTGTGAAATAGGCAATATTCATCAATATCAATAAGTTTCAATTAAGGAAAGCCAACAGGAAAGAAGTTTCAATTAAGAAAAGCCAACAGAAAAAATGGAAACCACTTGTGAATGAGGGAATGAATTTTAAACAGTACTGTAGCTTATAAATGTAGCTTAGGCCCAAAAAAAATATAGGTCTGTTTCTGGTCTTGTTCCCAAAACAATTAGGGTAGGTCGGTAAGGCAGAATCTTTTTTATTATTATTATATTATTATTATTTTTTTTACAATTATTCCTTACTATACTAAATTCACAACAAGAATATCAAATGCATGTTTCTTGAACATAGTATGAATGGGTGGTCCACTATAAACTGACACTTACACACACTGAAACACTTAAACAATGTTCTTTTTTTTTTTTTGGGAGTCCCATAAAAAGTTTAGGGTCGGAGCCTCAAAAAATAGGGACGGTTGGAAGACCAGAACAAACCTGTTGTTTTTTTGGCCTTAGACAATATTGTAAAAGCAAAATAAGGCTTTAACATCCAAGTTAAAAGCATTTTATTCCAGAAACAAACACATTTGTTTTCTGAAAATCATTCAAGATCTCGGATTAGACAAATGTTCTTTCAACAAAAGTCTTCACTGAATAATAGGGAAATACTAAATCATGGTTGTGGATGAACAAATAGATGAACACTTTTAATACGGCCTTTTTGTAATTATAAAAAGGCATATTTCTTTATTGAATAATAATCTCACTTGCATTCCCGAACAATAACCTAATCAACATAGGAAAATTTACTCGGATGATCTAATAATTACGTGATAAATCATTGTAACTGATGATCTAATTACTACATGATCAATCACTAATCTAATAATTATATGACAAATCACTGTTACTGATGATCTGATTATTACATGATAAATCACTGCTACAGATGATCTAATTACGACATGACCAATCACTTCACTGCTACAGATGGTCTAATTACTACATGATCAGTCACTAATCTAATAATTATATGACAAATCACTGTTACTGATGATCTGATTATTACATGATAAATCACTGTCACTGATGATCTAATTACTACATGATCAATCACTAACCAATGATATAATAATTACATGACAATACATGATAAATCACTGCTACAGATGATCTAATTACTACATGATCAATCACTAACCAATGATCTAATAATTATATGACAAATCACTGTTACTGATGATCTGATTATTACATGATATATCACTTTTACTGATGGTCTAATTACTACATTTTCAATCACTAATCTAATAATTATATGACAAATCACTGTTACTGATGATCTGATTAACTACATGACCAATCACTAATCTAATCATTATATGACAAATCACTGTTACTGATGGTCTAATTACTACATGATCAATCACTAACCAATGATGTTATTATTACATGATAAATCACTGTTACTGGTGATCTAATTATTACATGATAAATCACTAAACAATGGACTAATTACTACAAGATAAATCACTGTTACTGATGATCTAATTATTACATGATCACTAACCAATGGTCTAATAATTACATGATAAATCACTGTTACTGATGATCTAATTATTACATGACAAATCACCAACCAATTATATAATTATTACATGATAAATCCCTGTTACTGATGATCAAATTATCACATGATCAATCACTAACCAATGATCTAATTATTACATGATAAATCACTGTTACTGATGATCTTATTAATACATGATAAACCACTGTTACTGATGATCTAATTATAATGATGTACATGATCAATCAATAAACCATGATCTAATTATTACATGATAAATCACTGTTACTGATGATCTAATTATTACATGATCAATCACTAACCAATGATCTAATTATTACATGGTAAATCACTGTTACTTTGATCTGATTATTACATGATAAGTCAGTGTTATTGAAGATCTAATTAATAGGTGATAAATCACTGTTACCAAAGATCTAATTAATTCAAGATAAATCACGGTAACTGATAATAATACAAACTAGAGGGGTTGTTTTTGTAACAAAAACATATGTCTCCCCCCACAATTTATGAACTAACCTGGCTGAAAGTTGCGCTCTGCACGTCATCTCGACATGGTGAACATTTGTGCCAAGTTCTTTCAAAATCTCTCAAGCGGTTCAAGAGATATTGAGAGGACAAGAAATATAGTGCAAATGACCTTGGTCCTCTAAGTGTGACCTTGACCGAAGAAAGGACGTGGCTGGAAGTTGTGCTCTACACGCAGTCTCGATATGGTAAACATTTGTGCTAAGTTATTTCAAACTCCCTCCAGCGGTTCAAGAGATATGGAGAGGACACGACTTGTGATGGACAGAGAGACAGAGAAAGAAGAGAGACAGAGAGAGACAGATGGACAGAGAGACAGAGAGACAGAGAGAGACAGAGTGAAACAGAGAGAAACAGGATATGACAGGACATGACAGGACAGGACAGGACAGGACAAGACAGCAGGACAGGACAGGACAGGACAGGACAGGACAGGAGAGGACCGACCAACCAACCGACCTACCGACCGACCGACCGACCAACAGACAGTATGAGGTGAGACATAAATACATCACTATAACAGATGTTCTATTTAATACATGATCCTCACTGTTACAGGTGATCCAATTAAAACATGATAAATCCATTTAACCAATGATCTTAATCAATGTTACTTATACACAACTCTCATAACAAGAGGGCCAAGATGGCCCTAAAGCGATCACCTGAGTACTGGCACATTATCAAACCTTATGGTCATATACAATCTGCAAGTTTGGTTAAGATTGTTCAAGAAATGTGGACTCTGTTGTGTATAATAACATTGATATAAAGACACTGACAAAGTTTGGTAAATATCAAATACAAAATAAAGGTGCTAGAGTGTAACACCTTGGGCACCCCAGGGCTACATGTAATATATGGGAGCTTTGTGGTTTCAGAGAAGAAGATTTTTTAAGTTTTTCCCTATACAAGTCTATGTAAAACATGACCCCTGGGGTGGGGCCAAATGTGACCCCACAGTCACCATTTGAACAAACTTGGTAAAGTACCATAAGAGTATAGTAAATGCAAAATATTAAACCTATGGCTCTTGTAGTTCCAGAGAAGAAGACTTTAATGTGTTTCCTATATAAGTCTATGTAAAACTGTGAACCCGGGGCGCGGCCAAATTTGACACCAGGGTCACTATTTTATCAAACTTGGTAGAGGACCATAAGCTTATAGCAAATGCAAAATATTAAACCTCTGGCTCTTGCAGTTCCAGAGAAGAAGATTTTTTAAAGTTTTTCCCTATACAAGCCTATGTAACTTGGATGTCACGCTAACCTAATTTCAACAAATCTAGAAAGCATTCATCTAAGGATCATCCATGTGAAGTTTGGTCAAAATTAGCCAAGCGGTTTCTGAGTAGAAGTTGTTTGAAGAAAAGTTAACGACGACGACGGATGACGGACGACGGATGCAGAGTGATCCCAATAGATCACCTTATGCCTTTGGCTCAGGTGATCTAAAAATATAGTCTGAATATTGGCTGAACCGCTGTCTGAAATTTATCTGAACATTGTCTAATTCTTGGTGGAACAGACATTATTTGGCATTATTTGGCCTTGTCTGAATAATTACTTAAATTGGAACATATCCAGACAAAATTCAGACTGAAAATCATCTAAATCTTCAAGGTTTATTCAGACTAAATTCAGACTGAAAAGTGTCTGAAGTCTGCATCTCTCAGAAGAGTTTAAGAAAAACTCAGAAATTTTTTTTAAAACCCTACATGACATTTCCTTGAATTGTTCATGAATTATTCCAGTTTTGTTTTGAACTGTTCATAACTGTTTCAGAAGAGTTCAAGAACTTCATGATGAAATTTTGAAGGCGGCCATTTAACATGTTTTTCATGAATAATTCATCAATTCAGTTCATAAATAGCTCCACTAGAACAATTCACTTATTTAACCTAAATAACAGTTAAAGAACAATTCATTAATTGAACTTTCAGAAGGTTTGGTGAAATGTTACATATGATACTGAAATGAAATAATATCTACAGTGCTGAATACCATTTTTCTGTCAGCAACAAAAAAAGAAAGTCAAACTGCGAAAACACATGAAAAAACATGATGTTTTGACAGTGTCAGTAAGTAATTTAAGTATTATCACAAAATGCTTACATTTAATCATTAAATGGTGCAAGCACAATCTTCAGTTCAGGTGCCGTTTTCCCGCCAACAATTCTAAAGATGGTGTTTGCATTTTATTTGCAATTTTTGTCAGAATCACACTCAAAGTGTCATATATATTAAAACAATCCATTTCCCTTTCCAAACTACTAGACTAAAAAAAACATCTTCATAACACTTGCTACACTTATCTAAGTATTTTGTAGTGTTCTTATATCTATATATGTATATTTGGCAATTTTCAAACAAATATATAGAATTACATATAAAATACAGGTAATGGCAAAATAAAATATTTTCTTTACCTACTTCCTTTGCAAATATAAATGAAGACAATTGGGATTTTAAACTCCAGATAATGTGATTATAGTAACATTTTCATGCAATAATGATAATCATATATTATTTGTTTGTTAATACTAATATAGATTTGTTTAATTTCTGAACATTTCAGACTTTAGGTAGCTTTATTTTTCAGCCAAAGTAAGCATTTGAAATAAAAGGTTTTCTATTTATAGATAAAGTAAAATTTATTTGTCTGGATCCTTTTTATTTTTGAGATCTGAACAATTTAGACCTTAAGATGTTTCTTTACCTTAACACGGACGGATTCAGACTTTATATAATAAAATATCTAAGTCTGAAGAGTTCCGAAAGTGTTCAGTTTATATTCAGAAGATGTATAAGCTGAAATTGTCTGACTCATTTGTGAAGAGTTCTGAATATTTTTCTGAACTGTTCAGATGCTGTTCTGCTATGCTCAGCAATTGTTTAGACAATTATCAGAACAGTGATTTTATGTTTAGCCAAAATTCAGATGGTAATTTTGTGTTCAGACAGATTCAGACAGTGCTCAGACCTGATTCAGGTAGTTTCAGATAACATTCAAAAATCATGGTTTATGAGGGACCTGGAGAGCAAGGTAACAAATCAAGTTCCATCCAAATACTACACATATTGACCAGACTACTAGAATAAAGGTTACAGTGTGAGATCCCAGACTCCATTACTGAATCAGGTATTCCTACATTTGCAGGAAAAAATGTTGTGTGTGTTTGTCTGTAAAAGAAACACCCATATCTCAAAAGTAACCTATGTACCTTTAATGAAGGCTCCCAGCTGTGTATACAAAACTTATCTGGAACTTTTTACCACTAGTTTACTTATGCAATAATTTACATCCCAATTAAATATGATCTTTATTGCTCAATACCTGGTACTTGGAAAAGTTGTGAGACCATATATATTACGCCATTATAATGCTCATAAATTTCACATTCAACAATTATTCAAATGGAAACAAAACTTATGGCCATTTAATTTTCATATTAAAAGACACATGGCAATCTTGTTCTTGCCTTGTTTCGTTAGACTTAAGACTTCATACATAACTTGCATATTTTGAAAATCAAAAATTATAATTATTTGCACAAGATTACTAATTCTTGTGATATTGCACGAATAATATATTTAAACATGTTTGAATAAATGAAGAAACAATAATTCCGCGAAATTTAATGTCTCTCCTACACTGCACTAAGGATGTCTAAATGGGTGCAACCCATGCTGAGTTATAGATGATCTTCTGCAGTTAAAATGTATCAAGTCAGGCAATATATTTTCTGATGAAAATTGGTATATGGCAGAATTACTGGGTGATAGATTTATAGGGTCCATCGAAGAGGGATCCCAATAGATCATCTTGAGCCTTCTGTACAGTTATAAAGCATTCAATTACTGATATGTAGGCCATTGTAGGGCATGTTCATTGTTATATTCATGACCTCAAAAAGTTAAGATCCCATTGGAATACTCAAACCTTTGCCTAGATCCCATTGGAATACTCAAACCTTTGCCTAGATCACATTGGAATACTCAAACCTTGGCCTAGATGTAAATACTTCAAGATTGTGGCGTGTCCATTTAACAACAGTAATAAAATGAATTGAATTGAATTGGATTTTAGTCGGACCAACAGCTATGGTCATATGACGACTTTCAGCTTCCACTGGTGGATCAGGAAGACCCAAGGTGCCCCAGCGGGCAATTTTCCTGCAGGAGCGGACACCTGGGTAGAACCACCGATGGTCCGCAAGCCAGCTAGGTAGCTTCCTCACATAACGATTCCTAGGCCCGTGAGAGCTCGAACCCACAGCTGTGAGGGGCAAGTCAGAGACTCTAACCACTTGGCCAATGATGCCTTTAAAACAGTATTGAACAACTGTATAAAGATCCATTAATCATTTACCAAAGTTGACTCATCCATGCCTTTTACAAAATTGATCATTCATAACTAAATCTTGATTGTGCAGATTCATCAAAGAAAATCAAAGAATCAGACATTCAGCCACATAAAGACAATCAGCCAGATAAAGACAATCAGCCACATAAAGACAATCAGCCACATAAAGACAATCAGCCACATAAAGACAATCAGCCACATAAAGACATTCAGCCACATAAAGGCAATCAGCCTCATAAAGACAATCAGCCACATAAAGACAATCAGCCACATAAAGACAATCAGCCACATAAAGGCAATCAGCCACATAAAGGCAATCAGCCACATAAAGACAATCAGCCACATAAAGGCAATCAGCCACATAAAGGCAATCAGCCACATAAAGGCAATCAGCCACATAAAGACAATCAGCCACATAAAGGCAATCAGCCACATAAAGGCAATCAGCCACATAAAGACAATCAGCCACATAAAGGCAATCAGCCACATAAAGGCAATCAGCCACATAAAGGCAATCAGCCACATAAAGACAATCAGCCACATAAAGACAATCAGCCACATAAAGGCAATCAGCCACATAAAGGCAATCAGCCACATAAAGACAATCAGCCACATAAAGGCAATCAGCCACATAAAGGCAATCAGCCACATAAAGGCAATCAGCCACATAAAGGCAATCAGCCACATAAAGGCAATCAGCCACATAAAGACAATCAGCCACATAAAGGCAATCAGCCACATAAAGACAATCAGCCACATAAAGGCAATCAGCCACATAAAGGCAATCAGCCACATAAAGACAATCAGCCACATAAAGGCAATCAGCCACATGAAGGCAATCAGCCACATAAAGGCAATCAGCCACATAAAGACAATCAGCCACATAAAGGCAATCAGCCACATTATACCACCACAACTTGCATAATAATAATGGTTAACTTTCAACTATAGAAATAATTAATGCATTGCAGGGGCAATGTTTCCTTGATGTTTATTGTATTAAATATTGGTAATGGTTCTTTGGCATTAAATGTTTGATATATTTGATTTATTTTCAAAACACTTTGTTCGACATGCTATATATTGATACAAATTAATTTTGAAAATGTATACAAGCTTATCACATAAAATGGAGTTTTCTTACAGGTCAGGAAGTGTGCGCTGGTTATTATCGTCTATAGTGAGAGGATGACCCTTTTACAGTTGGGGGTCAATATGTTTAATGTCAAGGTCACACTGACCTGATAATGGAATCTTGATGGTCCTGATTAAATTGCTTAATTGTTGCAGTCTTGGTATGTGGGACTGTGAGGACAATGGAGAACATGGTGTGTGAAACTGTAAGGACACTGGAGAACATTGTGTGTGGGACTGTGAGGACAATGGAGAACCTTATGTGTGCAGAACTGTGAGGACACTGGAGAACCTGGTGTGTTTGGGCCTGTGTGAACAATAGAGAACCTAGTGTGTGTGGAACTGTGAGGACAATGGATAACCTGGTGTGTGTGACTGTGAGAACAATGGAGAACCTGATGTGTGGGACAGTGAGGACACTGGAGAACCTGTTGTGTGGGTCTTTGAGGACAATGGAGAACCTGCGGTGTGGGACTGTGAGGGAAATGAAGAACCTGGTGTGTTGAACTGTAGGGACACTGGAGAACATAGTGTGTGTGGAACTGTGAGGACAATGGAGAACCTGGTGTGTAGGACTGAGGACAATGGAGAACCTGATGTGTGGGACAGTGAGGAAACTTGAGAACCTGGTGTGTGGGACTTGAGGACAATGGAAAACCTGGGGTGTGGGACTGTGAGGACACTGGAGAACCTGGTGTGTGACTGTGAGGACAATGGAGAACCTGGTGTGTGGAACTTTGAGGACAATAGAGAACCTGGTGTGTGGAACTGTGTGGACACTGGAGAACATGGTGTGTGTGGGACTGTCGGGACAATGGAGAACCTGGTATGTGGGTATGTGTGGACAATGGAGAACATGGTGTGTGGGACTGTGAGGACAATAAAGAACCTGGTGTTTTGGGATGTGAGGACAATGGAGAACCTGGTGTTTGGGACTGTAGGGACACTGGAGAACCTTGCATGCATGGAACTGTGAGGGCAATGGAGAACCTGGCATGTGGGACTGTGAGGACAATGGAGAACCTGGTGTGTGGGACTTTGAGGACAATGGAGAACCTGGTGTTTGGGATTGTAGGGACACTGGAGAACCTGTCGTGCATGGAACTGTGAGGGCAATGGAGAACCTGGTGTGTGGGACTGTGAGGACAATGGAGAACCTGGTTGTGGGACTGTGATGACACCAGATAACCTGGTGTGTGTGGACACCAGATAACCTGGTGTGTGTGGGACTGTGTGGACACTGGAAAACCAGGTATGTGTGAGACTATGTGGACACTGGAGAACCTGGTGTGTGTGTGACTGTGTGGACACTGCAAACCTGGTATGTGTGGGACTGTGAGGACACTTGAGAACCTGGTGTGTGAGACAGTGAGGACAATGGAGAACATGTTGTGTGTGGGACTGCATGGACACTGAGAACTTGGTGTGCGTGGGATGTTGAGGACACTGGAGAACCTGGTGTGTGGGACAGTGAGGACAATGGAGAATCTGGTGTGTGACTGTGTAAACAATAGAGAACCTAGTGTGGGACTGTGAGGACAATGGGGAACCTGGTGTTTGTGACTGTGTGGACACTGGAGAACCTGGTGTGTGGAACTGTGTGGACACTCGAGAACCTGGTGTATGGGATTGTGAGGACAATTGAGAACCTAGTGTGCAGAACTGTGTGGACAGTGGAGAACCTGGTGTGTGTGGAACTGTGAGGACAATGGATAACCTAGTTTTTGGGGGACTGTGGAAACACTGGAGAACCTGATATGTGAGCCTGTGTAGACAATGTAGAACCTGGTGTGAGGGACTGTGAGGACAATGAAGAACCGAGTGTTGGTGGGACTGCGAGGACAATGGAAAACCTGGGACTGTGAGGACAATGGAGAACCTGGTGTATGGGACTGTGAGGACAATGGAGAACATGGTGTGTATGGGACAGTCATGACAATGGAGAATCTGGTGTGTGGAACTGTGAGGACAATGGAGAACCTGGTGTGTGGGACTGTGTTGACACTGGAGAGCCTGGTATGTGGAACAGTGAGGATAATGGAGAACCTGGTGTGTGGGACTGTGAGGACAATGGAGAACCTGGTGTGTGGGCCTGTGTGGACAATGGAGAACCTGGTGTTTGGGACAGTGAGGACAATGGAGAACAATGTGTGTTTGAAACTGTGAGGACAATGGAGAACCTGATGTGTGGGACTGTGAGGACACTGGAGAACCTGGTGTGTGTGACTGTGAGGACATTGTATAACCGGGTGTGTGTGGGACTGCACTGACCCGGAGAACCTGGTGTGTGTGGGACTGTGAGGACACTGGAGAGTGTGTGGGACTGTGAGGACAATGGAGAACCTGGTGTTCATGACTGTGTGGACACTGGTGTGTGGGACTGTGAGGACAATGGAGAACCTAGTGTGTGGAACTGTGTGGACACTGGAGAACCTGGTGTGTGTGGAACTGTGAGAACAATTAAGAACCTGGTATGTGGACCTGTGTGGACAATGGAGAACCTGGTGTTTGGGACTGTGAGGACAATGAAGAACCTGGTGTTTGTGGGACTGGGAGGACAATGGAGAACTTGGTATATGGAGCTGTGAGGACAATGGAGAACCTGGTGTGTGGGAATGTGTGGACAATGAATGAAGAACTTGGTGTGTGTGGGACTGTGAGGACAGTGGAGAACCTGGTGTGTGGGCCTGTGTGGACAATGGATAACATTGTGTGTGGGACTGTGAGGACAATGGAGAAACTGGTGTGTGGGACAGTGAGGACAATGGAGAACAATGTGTGTTTTGGACTGTGAGGACAATAGATAACCTGGTGTGTGGGACTGTGAGGACACTGGAGAACCTGGTTTGTGGACACTGGAGAACCTGGTGTGTGGACACTGGAGAACATGGTGTGTGTGTGTGTGTGTGTGGGATTGTGAGGATAATGGAGAACCTGTGTGTGGGACTCTGAGGACACTGGCAATCCTGGTGTGTGGGACTATGATGACACTGGAGAACCTGGTGTGTGCGACTGTGAGGACACTGGAGAACCTGGTGTGTATGGGACTGTGTGGACACTGGAGAACCTGGAGTGTGGGACTGTGAGGACACTGGAGGACTGGTGTGTGTGTGACTGTGTGGACACTGGAGAACCTGGTGTGTGTGTGATTGTGTAGACAATGGACGACCTGGTGTGTGGGACTGTGTGGACACTGAAGAATCAGGTGTGGGACTGTGTGGACTAGGAGGACCTGATGTGTGGGACTGTTGGACACTGGAGAACAAGGTGTGTGGGACTGTGAGGACACTGGAGGACCTGGTGTTTGGGACTGTGTGGACACTGGAGATCCAGGTGTGTGGGACTATGAGGACACTCCAGGACCTGGTGTGTTGGACTGTGAGAACACTCGAGAACCTGGTGTGTGGGACTGTGAGGAAACTGGAGAACCTGGTTTGTGGACCCTGGAGAACCTGGTGTGTAAGACTGTATGGACACTGGGACCTGATATGTAGGACTGTATAGACACTGGAGGACCTGGTGTGCGGGACTGTGAGGACACTGGAGGACCTGGTGTGTGGGACTGTGTGGACACTGGAGAACCTGGTGTGTGGGACTGTGAGGACAATGGAGAACCTGGTGTGTGGGACTGTGAGGACACTGCAGGACCTGGTGTGGGACTGTATGGACACTGCAGGACCTGGTGTGTGGGACTGTATGGACACTGGAGGACTGGTGTGTGGGACTGTGAGACACCGGAGGACCTGATGTGTGGGACTGTGTGGACACTGGATGACCTGGTGTGTGGACACTGGGGAACCTGGTGTGTGTGGGACTGTGTGGACACTGGAGAACCAGGTGTGTGTGAGACTGTGGACACTGGAGAACCTGGTGCGTGTGGGACTGTGTGGACACTGTAGAACCTGGTGTGTGTGGGACTGTGTGGACACTGGAGAACCAGATGTGTGTGAGACTGTGTGGATACTGGATAACCTGGTGTGTGTGGGACTGTGTGGACACTGGAGAACCAGGTGTGTGTGGGACTGTGAGGACAATTGAGAACCTAGTGTGTGGGACTGTAGAACCTGATGTGTGTGGGACTGTGTGGACACTGGAGAACCAGGTATGTGTGGGACAATGAGGACAATGGAGAACCTGGTGTGTGGGACTGCAAGGACACTGGCAAACCTGGTATCTTTTTTAAATTAAGTTTTTTAACAATGTCATTTACTTTAAAAAAAATCCAAGTCAGCCATTCTTTTTTTTCCCTAATATACTTGACTGCCCTGGTATGACCTAATGCCTTGTTTATACTGGCATGGACTAGGAATAAAATGTTGATAAAATTGCACTCACTCACTTGTCATCCAAATATTCCCCAACAGTGTCATCCAATACCATTCTAAATATTTCATCACTTGTAAATGTGTTTCTGTAAAATGATTTGAAATGGTATTAGACTGCATTTTTGTGTGCCAACTTTTCTGCAAATGCATTCGCAACTTCGCTGCCATGTTGTTATGAGATGCATCTAAACATAATTGATGATGATCAATCAGCAACCGTTTGTATTTAATTGTTAAAGAAGCCAGTGAGTCACGTAAAAATCTTAAAGACATTTTCTATAGTTTTTTCTGCATAACAGATTTTCTTTAAACTTTTTGTACAATATGTCTGTTACATAATGCAAAAATAATGGTAGGTCACCAAAATTGTTAAATCTAAAAAATAATTTGGAATGTCAACTTCATGTCAATCTGTCAAAAAAGTTGAACAAGTCCATGAAATAGCAAAATAAGACATTTTTGAAGTCTAATCATTTATTCATTAGTCACAATTCTGCTAAAATTGTATTAAAGTAAAGAACATTTAATTATAATTAAGAATAGAACATCGTTTATGGTGAATTATCGTTTAATATATCAGTTAGGAGTTTGATTGTAAACAATAATTTATTGTTTACAATTGAACTCCAAACCGTGATATATTACATGATAATTCACCGTAAACAATGTTCTATTTCTATTCTAATGCCCCTAAAACGCAAAAATAGTGCAGACAACTGAAATCTTTCACACTGCCTTGCTTACTCTCCTAACGTTGCAAAAATTACAGTGACATATCGCTGAATATAACGAGATATTTTAAACTAGGCTATATAGTGCGAGTGTATTATAATTGTATAATTAATCGAGACTTGATGAAGATTGATTATAATTTTATCAAACCGGTGATTACTTAGGGTTTACACGCCCACCCAATTACTACTATATATATAATATATATATATTTATATATATAATTGTTGCAATTTACCCACCCTTATTCAACACAGTCATTATTAATTCTCTAAAGAATGACCTTGACCTTCACGCATCGTTCTCTCGTGGAAACCTAAGTATCACCTGGTTTGATAAAATAACATTTAAAGATCATCTATATGTAAAACCTATCTTATTTTACAAAATCTGTTGAGACCATTACTCACAATTTATGCACAAATTAGCCCATAATGATACAATTTCCTTTTTTTTTTGTAGGTTCCCAATAATAGAATTTGTTTAAACTTTCTAAGCACATAGTTTATAAAAAACAAAATGTGCAATAAAAATGTTAGGTCCCCATTTTTTTGAAACCCTACCCCTATGCTAAAAGGCCAAGTTTTGTATGAAATTCTATAGAAATGGTATATTTTCCTTTTTTGTTATGTTCCTAATAACAGAATTTGTTCAAACTTCCTAGGTACTTATTTGAACATATAGTTAGACAATATATGCGATTAAAATTATAGGTCACCATGCATATTGAGATTTAATATTGGTTTTTGGAACCCTACCATTATGCTTAAATTTTTTAATTTTTTTTTAATTTTTACAAAATGTTGAATTTTTCCTATTTTATGTATTTTTCTAATAATAGGCATTTATATAAATAAAGACAATATATACAACTAGACATCAAGAGCAACATTTCTGCAAATTTTTAGGAAAATCCATCCAATAGTTTTAGAAGAGAAGTCGCCCAATATTCTGCTCATAAAAAACTGCAGAAAATGCCTTTAAAGACAGTTTCTATAGTTTTTTCTGCATAACAGATTTTCTTTAAACTTTTTGTACAGTAAGTCTGTTATATATATATAGACAGAAAAGGCAAAAATAATGGTAGGTCACCATGCTTGTTAAAATTTTAAAAAATAATTTGTAATGCCACCGTCATGTCAATCTGTCCAAAAAGTTGAACAAGTCCATGAAATAGCTAAATAAGACATTTTTGAAGTCTAATACATTTATTCATTGGTCACAATTCTGCTAAGATTGTATTAAAGTAAAGAACATTTAATTACAATAACATTTAAAGCTCATCTTTATGTAAAACCTATATTTTTTTACAAAATCTGTTGAGACCATTAAATTACCACAATTTATGAACAAATTAGCCCATAATGATACAATTTCCTTTTTTTTTGTATGTTCCCAATAATAGAATTTGTTTAAACTTTCTAAGCACATAGTTTAACATATATAAAAACAAAATATGCAATAAAAATGATAGGTCCCCATGCTTGTTTAGAAAAACAAATTGAAACCCTACCCCTATGCTAAAAGGCCAAATTTTGTATGAAATTATATAGAAATGGTATATTTTCCTTTTTTGTTAGGACAGTGTTTTTTTTATTATTAGGTTTACCGATTTTTTCTGGAAAAATAAAGGGTAGGAGGAGGGAATAAAAAAAAAATCATGAAAGGCGTCTAAAAGGAAAGATTGTATAATAGTATTAAATGACTTTAATCTTAGTTTCAAGGTAACAAGTCAATTAAACGGCAATCTATTATGGTTTATTTTGATTATTTGTTGCAAGCTTCATGAAATTTCACCTTGTGGTCTTATAAACTGTTGTATGCAGACAGACAAACTGACGGATAGAAAACCCCAAACCATGTATTAAAGTCTAAAATTAACTGCGCATTCTGGCTAATCAAAATATCTGTCCCAGTCAAGCCAGTTAAGCTTTTTTTTTAATTTTCTTTTTTTTGATTTTTTTTTTTTTTGATTTCTGCAATAATTTGGGTCGGCGGGTCGTTAAACCTAAAAATTAAATAAGTCTGGCCTTATGTTCCTAATAACAGAATTTGTTCAAACTTCCTAGGCACTTATTTGAACATACATTTAGACAATATATGCAATTAAAATTATAGGTCACCATGCATATTGAGATTTAATATTGGTTTTTGGAACCGTACCATTATGCTTAATTTTTTTTAATTTTGTTGGGATTTTTACAAAATGCTAAATTTTTCCTATTTTATGTATCTAATAATAGGCCTTTATTTAAATAAAGACAATCAAAAAAACAACATCAAAAGCAACATTCCTGTAAATTTGTAGGAAAATCCATCCAATAGTTTTAGAAGAGAAGTCGTCCAAAAAAGCTGCGCATGGAAAACTACAGAAAATGCCTTTAAATGATAAATATTGGTTAAGGCTATTATTGTATGTCGACACTGGATGAACATTTTGCAATATAAAAAAGTCATAATACCAAGTAAATGGCAATTCGGTTTGCTTGTGTTGATTTGATTTTAATTGCGGTTTAAATGACTTTTAATATGGTATTTATGGCAAATAAGCTGCTTATATCTGTTGCTGACTGTCTCAGCTGGTGAAGATTTAAAACTGTTTTAATATACAATCTCAGACATTCTGAAAGCCCTGCCTTTCATGATAACTCCTTTGCAAGTCGAATCTTTAAAGATAGTTTAATTCTTAGACCATTACTTTTTTGATAATTTGTTTTACAAATTCTCCTACGACAAAAAGAAGTTAAGGAATTTTATTTTTCCTTAGGAAATTCGATATTTTTTTGTTTTTCCCCTTCTCACAGATTTTAGTTGAACATTTCATTCTCTTTTTCTTTCCAATTAAAACATTCTATTAAATCATTTTAGAGAATTATTTTATTTTTAGAGAATTTTGATATTCTTGCATGGTTACAAAAAACTCATTACTTTTTTTTGCAGGGTCTTCCACAGAAATAATTTAAGGGATAGGGGAAATTAAATTTAGATATATTGGTTTGGGTGACCAATATTTTTAGGGATCATGATTCGTTTAGATACAATTTGAAGTATATTTCAACTGTAAATGAAAGGATTTTTAAGAAGTGTAGCCAACAGCTACAAATCGACTGCTTTTTGCAGGTTTATTGACGTTTTTAAGGGATAAGGCAGAGAGATCAAAGGAATATGCTCTTAAACGCCCTGTGGAAGTGATACAAACAGTCTAAATCTGTTTCTCACAGCAATTAAAAGGCTCAGTCATCGTAATAGCATGATGCAATGTCATAATACCAGAGTGTGATGTCATAATACCAGAAAGTGATGTCATGATAGAAACAACCAAATGAAAATATGAATAAAGCATTCTGATTGATTCAGTGATAAAAATTGGACCAATGAAACCAGTTACATTCTCAGAACACATTGAGGTTTTACTTGAATTGAGTAATGAGGTTTTTTAAATACAGAAAGACAAAATTAATAAATAATTTTAAAATTATTTAATAGACTGTTTTAAATAATTATTGCTTTTCCATTATTTTTTTTAAAAAATTCCCCTCCTCTTATACAGAAATTCTCTCTTTATGTTGATGGTTCGTAAAAAGAATAATAAAACAAGAGGCCCAAGAGGGCATGTATCGCTTTACTGGCTATCCCTGGGGCAGGGCCAAATTTGACCTCAGGTTCACCAATTCAACAAACTTGGTAGAGGATCCAAAAGCTGATAATAAATAAAAAAATATTAAACCTTTATCTCTTGTAATTTCAGAGAAGTAGATTTTTGAAGTTCTTCCCTATAACTCTATGTAAAACTGTTCCAACAAGGGCTCCTAATTTCCCAATTAAAGAAAAAATAAAATAATGGTTCTTATGAGAAAAAAAAAATAAAAAAAGATATTTAAAAAGAACAAACAAACAAAAATCAACCCATGAACCAAGGTTTCATATGAAAAAAAAAATTATGCTCCAGTGAGATTTGAACCCACGACCCCTTGGGTTTCCAGTGTACATTACCAAATATTGAAAAAAGGCCATAATTAACTACGGTGTTACTCACTCATAGGTTCGATCTGGCTGGTTCTCAAACTCGTTGATATCAACAAACTGGGCAAGTTTGGGAAAGATCGAATACAAAATGAAGGCGCTACAGTGTTCACAAGGCCGAAAATGGCATATTTCAATAATTCAAGGGCATGGTGTTCCTGGTCCGATATAGCTTGTTTTCAAACTTGTCAGAGCTTTCATTGATATTAACAATCTCTTTAAGTTTGGTAAAGATCTGATGAAAATGAAGGCCCTATCGTCTTAACGAGACAAAATATACTATTTTTAACTAAATCAAGGGCCATAACTCTGCTGTTATAGGTTCAATCTGGCTGATTTTCAGAATTGTCCAAGCTTTCATTGGTATTAACAATGCTGGTAAAATTTGGTAAAGATTGGATGAGAAAAGAATGCCCTATCCTCTTAACGAGGCAAAATTTAACTAAAACAAGGGCCATAACTCCGCTGTTACTGGTCCCATCTGGCTGGTTTTCAAACTTCTATGAGCTTTCATTTATATTAACAATCTGGTAAAGTTCGGTAAAGATCGGATGAAAACTGAAGGCCCTATTGTCTAAACGAGACAAAAGTTAACGACGGACGGACGATGGACAACTCGGCATCCCATAAGTGGCCAGTAGAGCTAAAAATAATGGCCGTTACAGAAGCAAAATCCTATTTTAGCTTTTAACTTAATTCGAGTATTTTAAAACTTAAGATTTTATACTCTTCATTGATATAACTTCAAACAAAGGTTTTAAAAAGGCTCTTCAATTTTATACCCCAATGTTGACAGATAATGCAGGCAAGATACTCTTATACCAGCAAATCATTTGATACTTCATCCATCGTGACTTTATGTTATTTCTACTTGATTACAGGGAATCTGAGTTTTCTAAACTGCTATTTTATTCTTTCAGACAAAACCATAAAGATTCCGTAATACCATTACTTGCAATAAAAGATGCAAAAGGAAGCCAAATAAAGTGAAGATTGCCTCGATTGCCTCGTAAACACATCAACCGGTCCTTCAAAACAAAATGTATTTTATTAAAAGAAAACTCAGATGAAGATATTGGCATTTTGTTACATCTACATTAATATTATTTAGCCGCCGACCCTAACTTAATTTATTGCAAAAATTAATTCAAAAAAACATTTAATTTTTTTTTGTTTAACCCATGAACCAAGGTTTTTTATGGAGATAAAAAAATAATATTCCTCCAGTGAGATTTGAACCCATGACCCCTGGGGTTTCCGGAGTACATTACCAAATATTGAAAAAGTGCCATAACCATGTAGGCAGAAATACCTTCCCCAGTATTTTTTATCATATTAAAAGTGTTTTTTCATTAACAAAAATAAGGTCATTAATAAAACAAGAGCTGTCGGAGAACAGCGCAGCTCGACTATTCGATTTTTCGGAGAATAATAAATTTATATCTAGTATATACCATCAGAAAACGAGGCTACAACAATGTGGGGTGGGGTGGGGTGGGGTGGGGTGGGGTGGGGTGGGGTGGGGTGGGGTGGGGTGGGTGGGGTGTTCAAAACAAAAACACGCCATTCCGTCATTGATCTCAGTTTCATTCAAAACAAACCTGGCATTTTGAAATAAAAACAGATGCACACCTATTCATTAAGACATGCATCGATAGCAACATGCGTCGATAGTCTCTTTGCTCATCAAACAACGCCGTCAAATTGTTTAATTGCGGTACTTGTTTACAAATTGGTTTGATGATTGAATCGCCATTGTTTCACTTTACTTTACCACGTGGTAGTGAACGGGAGTTGTTTCATTGGCTGATATAAATACATTGGTTATTTGATTGGATAATATGGATACAGTACTTGGTCAAGTGTTGCCTCATGATTTTTAATTATTGAACAGAATATTACCTATGACACACTGACCGACATACAAATCGACAACACCATCTACACACTGATGTGCATTTCACACTAATCTGGTGCGTGACTTACTTCCTGCATAGAGGGGCTCGTTACGGGGGTATGTTTCACACGGTATACGAATTCTAAAGACCGCGTGTCTTCAATTGAAGATTGGCACCCCAAGCGTTCCTCGGCCAATCAAATTCTGATAAACTGTCAAGTGGGAGGGATTAAACAATAACGAATAAAACAGGTCAGTTTTAACAGGTCAGTTTTATGACACTTATCAGTAATTGCTCGCGGCGAAAGCGACGGGTGGTTAATTACTACGCAATTATCTGCAAACTTCACAGTCCAGGCAAATTTCCCCTTGATTTTTATCTAATAATGAAACATCCATCGGGCAAGTGACGGACAACCAGATTTACGAAGGACACCTGCCCGCACTCAAAATCCACTTGCCCAGGGCGTCGGGCAACCATATTTCGGGAGCCCTGCAGGGGCAGGGCCAAATTTGACCCCAGGGTCACTATTTGAACAAACTTGGTAGAGGACCATCAGCTGAGTGCAAATACAAAATATTAAACCGTTGACTCTTGTAATTTGAGAGAAGTTTTTTTAAGTTTGTCTCTATATAATTCTTTGTAAAACATGTGACCCCAGGGACAGGGCCAAATTTGACTCCAGGGTCACCATTCGATCAAACTTGGTAGAGGACCATAAGCTGAAGGAAAATATTATACCTCTGGCTCTTGTAGTTTCACAGATGAAGATTTTTTAAAAGCTTTTTTCTATTTAACTATATGTAAAACATGTGACCTCTGGGGCGGGGCCAAATTTAATTTCTTAAAGTTTTTCCCTATATGTAAGTCTATGTAAAACTGTGATCCCTGCGGCGGGGCCAAATTAGACCCAGGGTCAAGATTTGAACTAACTTTGTAGAGAAACATAAGCTTAATCCAAATATTAAACCTTTAGCTCTTGTAGTTTCAGAGTGTATGTAAAACTGTGACCCCTGGGGCGGGGCCAAATTTGAACCCAGGGTCGCCATTTGAACAAACTTGGTAGAGGATCCATAATCTGATAATAAATGAAAAATGTTAAACCTGCATCTCTTGTAGTTTCAGAGAAGAAGGTTTTTGAAGTTCTTCCCTTTAACTCTATGTAAAACGTATTAAACAAGGATCCCTAAGCTCCCAATTAAAAGGAAAATGAACCAAGGTTTCTTGTGAGAAAAAAAAAGAATTAAAAAACAATATATAAAAAAAAAAATCAAACAAAAAAAAAATAAATAATAATATTGAAATGTGTCCATTGGACACGGATGCCCGCACTGAAAACGATGTGTAAAACGTAAAATTTGATGAAAAAGGGGACATAACTCCGGTAATACAGTGTCAATTGTGATGCCGAAATGATATGTACATCTTGACATCATATGTAAGCATCATATGAATCAAGGGCCATAACTCCGCTGTTACTTGTCCGATATGTTTGGTTTTCGAACTTGTTCGAGCTTTCATTGATATTAACAATCTGATAAAGTTTGGTAAAGATCGGATGAACAATGAAGCCTCTATCGTCTTAAGGAGGCAAAATATAGCATTTTTAACTAAATCAAGGGCCATAACTCAGCTGTTACTTGCTTGATATGGCTGGTTTTCAAATTTGTTCGAGCTTTCAATGATATTAACAAGCTGATAAAGTTTGGTAAAGATCGGATGAACAATGAAGCCCTTATCATCTTAACGTGGCAAAATATAGTATTTTTAACTGAATCAAGGGCCACAACTCCGCTGTTACTGGTCCGATATGGCTGGTTTTCGAGCTTGTTTGAGCTTTCAACGACATTAACAATCTGATAAAGTTTGGTAAAGATCGGAGGAACAATAAACCCCCTATCGTCTTAACGAGGCAAAATATAGCATTTTTAACTAAATCAAGGGCCATAACTCCGCTGTTACTATTCCAATATGGCTAGTTTTTAAACTTGTGCGAGCTTTCATTGATATTAAGAATCTGATTAAGTTTGGTAAAGATTGGATGAACAATGAAACTCCTATCGTCTTATCGAGGCAAAATATAGCATTTTTAACTAAATCAAGGGACATAACTCCGCTGTTACTGGTCCGATATGGCTGGTTTTCGAACTTGTCCGAGCTTTCATTGATATTAACAATGTGGTAAAGTTTGGTAAAGATAGATTGAAAAACGAAGGCCCTATCATCTTAACGAGGCAATAGCAATATAGCATTTTTAACTAAATCAAGGACCATAACTCTGGTGTTACTGGTCTGATCTGGCTGGATTTTGAACTTGTCCGAGCTTTCATTGATATTAACAATGTGGTAAAGTTTGGTAAAGATAGGATGAAAAATAAAGGCCCTATCGTCTTAACGAGGCAAAATATAACAATATAGCATTTTTAACTAAATCAAGGGCCATAACTCCGCTGTTACTTGGCCGATCTGGCTGGTTTTCGAACTCATCCGAGATTTTATTGATATAAACAACCTGTTAAAGTTTGGTAAAGATTGGATGAAAAATGAAGGCCCTAACGTCTTAACGAGACAAAAGTTAACAACGGACGACGGACGGACGACGGACAACTCGGCATCCCATAAGCTCTGCTGGCCTTCGGCCAGTAGAGCTAAAAACTGTCAAAATCTGTTCAGCGTTTCTTGAGAAATAGATTTTTTAAGGTTTTGACCATATCATCCACGTGAAATTTGGTCAAAATTGGTCAAGCGGTTTCTGAGGAGATGTCGTTTACAAATGCTCAATAAAAGTCTATGTAAAACATGTTAAATCTCCATATACATACACAGCCATTTTTGACCATAGGAACTTCTTTTGTATAACTTTTGTAGTCTAGGAGTTGGCGATCCTTTATAAACAAAAACTGCCAAAATCTGTTCAGCTGTTCTTGAGAAGAAGATTTTTTAAGGTTTTGACCATATATGGTAATGGTGGCCATCTTGGATGTCGCAATGAACTAATTTGTATAATTCTGGAAGGCACTGACCTCAGTATCACCTACGTGAAATTTGGTCAAAATTGGTCAAGCAGTTTCTGAGGAGATGTCAGTTACAAATGCCCTATATAAATGTAAAATCTCCATAGTAACAAACTTTGGAACCCCGGGGCACAGCCACTTTTGACCCTAAGAATTTCATTTTTACAGATATTTTAGTTTAGGAGTTGGCAATCATTTATAAACAAAAACTTTCAAAATCTGTTCAGTGGTTCTTGAGAAGAAGATTTTTTAAGGTTTTGACCACATATGGTAATGGCGGCCATCTTGGATGTCGCATTGACCTAATATGTATACTTTTGGTATAATTTGAAATTTGGTCAAAATTGTCCAAGGAGAAGATGTTTATATTAACCATGAGCTAACGGACGAACGGAGAAAAAGCGGTCACAATAGCTCACTTTGAGCCTTCAGCTCAGGTGAGCTAAAGAAATCTTAACCCCATGCTGAACATCTGGAGATGATTCTGTATTCTGTAAAAGAAGTTTTGGACCATGGCAGTGTTCGAACCCGTACAGTGATAGCTGAACCATGACATTCGACCATAACTCTTATTATCTCAGTTGATAATTCACAATAGATCAACAATCAACAACAATTATCATTTACAATGAAAGTTTGCGAAAAAATAATAATCTTTTTATTGGTTACTCGAATGTGTCCATAACTGTTACTTTGTATGGACTTTGCAACATTTTCTACAGACCCTTTGTGTGTGCGCGATATTTTTTTAAAAATCAAATCTTGTTTGGAATTTAATGTTTCTGGTACCAAATGAACCGGGTAGGGTAGACCTTGGTTACTAAAAAAAGATACTTAAATTTTGTCCACTAGTTTTATTTTTATATGACTTTATATACCCTGGTCCAAAACATTTTTTACCCAGTATATTTAATTTTAAAAATACTGCAGCACTGGGTTGAATCTTTCTGCTTGCATGCAGGAAGTTGTGGGGACAATCTCCAGCTGGGTCATATCAGTCTTAATAAAAATGTTACTAGTAGTTTTTTCTTGCTTTATGTTCAGCATATAAAGGGTAGTTCCAGGACTGGTAAAACAATGTGACTGCAGTATTCAAGTGTGGCAGCACATCTCCATTCATAGATCCACTCTGCCAATCAAACAAGTATCTGATCAGGTCATTTGACCAATTAAAATTGGATGAGGTCTTTACACCTGTAGATAAAGTACACCTGTCACACAACAAACAAACCAAACATACAATAGAACACATGGCCATTGTTTGTGGCCAACTTGAGCTTGGACAATGGTGGGTGGAGTATATACATGTTTACCACCAAGGTATTGGGATATGACATGGAGATTGTTAAAAGCAATGTTACTTACCACCCCCACCCCCACTGCACATAATTCTACACTGCCACCATCATTATAAAATATATACCATATAACAATCCCCCATGCCTCCCACCCCCAACACCTTGGGATATGACATGGAGATTGTTAAAAGCAATGTTACCCTCCACCCCCACCCCCACTGCACATAATTCTACACTGCCACCATCATTATAAAATATATACCAAAAACAATCCCCCATGCCTCCCATCCCCAACACCTTGGGATATGACATGGAGATTGTTAAAAACAATGTTAACCTCCACCCCACCCCCACTGCACATAATTCTACACTGCCACCATCATTATAAAATATATACCAAAAACAATCCCCCATGCCTCCCATCCCCAACACCTTGGGATATGACATGGAGATTGTTAAAAACAATGTTAACCTCCACCCCACCCCCACTGCACATAATTCTACACTGCCACCATCATTATAAAATATATACCAAAAACAATCCCCCATGCCTCCCATCCCCAACACCTTGGGATATGACATGGAGATTGTTAAAAACAATGTTACCCTCCACCCCCACCCCCACTGCACATAATTCTACACTGCCACCATCATTATAAAATATATACCATATAACAATCCCCCATGCCTCCCATCCCCAACACCTTGGGATATGACATGGAGATTGTTAAAAGCAATGTTACCCTCCACCCCCACATCCACTGCACATAATTCTACACTGCCACTATCATTATAAAATATATACCATATAACAATCCCCCATGCCTCCCATCCCCAACACCTTGGGATATGACATGGAGATTGTTAAAAGCAATGTTACCCTCCACCCCACCCACACCGCACATAATTCTACACTGCCACCATCATTATAAAATATATACCATATAACAATTCCCTATGCCTCCCATCCCCAACACCTTGGGATATGACATGGAGAATGTTAAAAGCAATGTTACTCCACCCCACCCCCACCGCACATAATTCTACACTGCCACCATCATTATAAAATATATACCATATAACAATCCCCCATGCCTCCGACCCCCAACACCTTGGGATATGACATGGAGATTGTTAAAAGCAATGTTACCCTCCACCCCACCCCCACCGCACATAATTCTACACTGCCACCATCATTATAAAATATATACCAAAAACAATCCCCATGCCTCCCACCCCCAACACCTTGGGATATGACATGGAGATTGTTAAAAGCAATGTTACCCTCCACCCCACCCCCACCGCACATAATTTTACACTACCACCATCATTATAAAATATATACCATATAACAATCCCCCATGCCTCCCACCCCCAACACCTTGGGATATGACATGGAGATTGTTAAAAGCAATGTTACCCTCCACCCCACCCCCACCCCACATAATTCTACACAGCCACCATCATTATAAAATATATACCATATACAATCCCCCATGCCTCCCACCACCAACACCTTGGGATATGACATGGATATTGTTAAAAGCAATGTTACCCTCCACCCCCACACCCACTGCACATAATTCTACACTGCCACCATCATTATAAAATATATACCATATAACAATCCCCCATGCCTCCCACCACCAACACCTTGGGATATGACATGGAGATTGTTAAAAGCAATGTCACCCTCCACCCCCACCCCCACTGCACATAATTCTACACTACCACCATCATTATAAAATATATATCATATAACAATCCCCCATGCCTCCCACCACCAACACCTTGGGATATGACATAGAGATTGTTAAAAGCAATGTTACCCTTCAACCCCACCCCCACCGCACATAATTCTACACTGCCACCATCATTATAAAATATATACCATATAACAATCCCCAATGCCTCCCACCACCAACACCTTGGGATATGACATGGAGATTGTTAAAAGCAATGTTACCCTCCACCCCACCCCCACCCCACATAATTCTACACTGCCACCATCATTATAAAATATATACCATATAACAATCCCCAATGCCTCCCACCACCAACACCTTGGGATATGACATGGAGATTGTTAAAAGCAATGTTACCCTCCACCCCACCCCCACCCCACATAATTCTACACTGCCACCATCATTATAAAATATATACCATATACAATCCCCCATGCCTCCCACCACCAACACCTTGGGATATGACATGGATATTGTTAAAAGCAATGTTACCCTCCACCCCCACACCCACTGCACATATTTCTACACTGCCACCATCATTATAAAATATATACCATATAACAATCCCCCATGCCTCCCACCACCAACACCTTGGGATATGACATGGATATTGTTAAAAGCAATGTTACCCTCCACCCCACCCCCACTGCACATAATTCTACACTGCCACCATCATTATAAAATATATACCATATAACAATCCCCCATGCCTCCCACCACCAACACTTTGGGATATGACATGGAGATTGCTGAAAGCAATGTTACCCTCCACCCCCAGCCCCACTGCACATAATTCTACACTGCCACCATCATTATAAAATATATACCATATAACAATTCCCTATGCCTCCCATCCCCAACACCTTGGGATATGACATGGAGAATGTTAAAAGCAATGTTACTCCACCCCACCCCCACCGCACATAATTCTACACTGCCACCATCATTATAAAATATATACCATATAACAATCCCCCATGCCTCCGACCCCCAACACCTTGGGATATGACATGGAGATTGTTAAAAGCAATGTTACCCTCCACCCCACCCCCACCGCACATAATTCTACACTGCCACCATCATTATAAAATATATACCAAAAACAATCCCCCATGCCTCCCACCCCCAACACCTTGGGATATGACATGGAGATTGTTAAAAGCAATGTTACCCTCCACCCCACCCCCACCGCACATAATTCTACACTACCACCATCATTATAAAATATATACCATATAACAATCCCCCATCCCTCCCACCCCCAACATCTTGGGATATGACATGGAGATTGTTAAAAGCATTTTTACCCTCCACCCCACCCCCACCCCACATAATTCTACACTGCCAACATCATTATGAAATATATACCATATAACAATCCCCAATGCCTCCCACCCCCAACACCTTGGGATATGACATGGAGATTGTTAAAAGCAATGTTACCCTCCACCCCACCCCCACCCCACATAATTCTACACTGCCACCATCATTATAAAATATATACCATATAACAATCCCCCATGCCTCCCACCACCAACACCTTTGGATATGACATGGAGATTGTTAAAAGCAATGTTACCCTCCACCCCCACACCCACTGCACATAATTCTACACTGCCACCATCATTACAAAATATATACCATATAACAATCTCCCATGCCTCCCATCCCCAACACCTTGGGATATGACATGGAGATTGTTAAAAGCAATGTTACTCCACCCCACCCCCACCGCACATAATTCTACACTGCCACCATCATTATAAAATATATACCATATAACAATCCCCCATGCCTCCGACCCCCAACACCTTGGGATATGACATGGAGATTGTTAAAAGCAATGTTACCCTCCACCCCCACCCCCACCGCACATAATTCTACACTGCCACCATCATTATAAAATATATACCAAAAACAATCCCCATGCCTCCCACCCCCAACACCTTGGGATATGACATGGAGATTGTTAAAAGCAATGTTACCCTCCACCCCACCCCCACCGCACATAATTCTACACTACCACCATCATTATAAAATATATACCATATAACAATCCCCCATGCCTCCCACCCCCAACACCTTGGGATATGACATGGAGATTGTTAAAAGCAATGTTACCCTCCACCCCACCCCCACCCCACATAATTCTACACTGCCACCATCATTATAAAATATATACCATATACAATCCCCCATGCCTCCCACCACCAACACCTTGGGATATGACATGGATATTGTTAAAAGCAATGTTACCCTCCACCCCCACACCCACTGCACATAATTCTACACTGCCACCATCATTATAAAATATATACCATATAACAATCCCCCATGCCTCCCACCACCAACACCTTGGGATATGACATGGAGATTGTTAAAAGCAATGTTACCCTCCACCCCCACCCCCACTGCACATAATTCTACACTACCACCATCATTATAAAATATATACCATATAACAATCCCCCATGCCTCCCACCACCAACACCTTGGGATATGACATAGAGATTGTTAAAAGCAATGTTACCCTTCAACCCCACCCCCACCGCACATAATTCTACACTGCCACCATCATTATAAAATATATACCATATAACAATCCCCAATGCCTCCCACCACCAACACCTTGGGATATGACATGGAGATTGTTAAAAGCAATGTTACCCTCCACCCCACCCCCACCCCACATAATTCTACACTGCCACCATCATTATAAAATATATACCATATACAATCCCCCATGCCTCCCACCACCAACACCTTGGGATATGACATGGATATTGTTAAAAGCAATGTTACCCTCCACCCCCACACCCACTGCACATAATTCTACACTGCCACCATCATTATAAAATATATACCATATAACAATCCCCCATGCCTCCCACCACCAACACCTTGGGATATGACATGGAGATTGTTAAAAGCAATGTTACCCTCCACCCCCACCCCCACTGCACATAATTCTACACTACCACCATCATTATAAAATATATACCATATAACAATCCCCCATGCCTCCCACCACCAACACCTTGGGATATGACATAGAGATTGTTAAAAGCAATGTTACCCTTCAACCCCACCCCCACCGCACATAATTCTACACTGCCACCATCATTATAAAATATATACCATATAACAATCCCCAATGCCTCCCACCCCCAACCCCAGGCTTCCTGATGACCATTGAAGTGACCCAGAAATGGATAAGATATTTGACTTGAAAGAAATAAGGAATTTGTCCAGAAGATTTTATTTCTTCATTTTCTTGATTTTAACATAAAATGTGTTCTTTAATATTTTTCTTAACTGCACGAGCAAATTACATCATACCCAGATATATGCTAAATAAATAACTTTGACATATAGATTAAAATTCATCACAGCAATATGTTCATTATAATCAGATAATTTTTGATATTAATCCAAAACATTTTTTTTCTTTTCAGAGTTAGAAAATAATGTTATTTGGTTTGGTTATTCAGCAGAAAGCAGTCTATTACCTGCAGAGGAGAGCTTTTCAAAAATGAATTGTTGTTTGACAGCTCATCATCATCATTATCATCATCATCATCATCAACATCATCATCAACAATACCACCATCATCATAATCATCATCACCTTGCTCATCCTCGTCCTCATCATCATCATCATCATCACCACTATCGACAGCAGCAACAGTATCACACACTTATATCAATACATTTTACCCCAAGAATTCTGCAATTGCTATTTTGATTATAAAGCAGAACATGCTGCAGTTTCCTGGAAGCTGATTACTGTGGCAATAAAATTGTGATTACTCTCTGATAGGCTGATAAAGCCACATTAGTGCCGATATGATCCCCTGACATTGTCCTGCTGTATACAGGCAAGTACAGATAGGGCACACATATTGCACACAACTGTCAAGTGGTTCTTCAAAAGGGCATCTGTTCTATTGTTCCATTTCTGTTAACGTACATTACATTAACCCTTTTGCTGCCAAATTTCGTCAGCTAAAATTCAAATTCCAAACTGTTTCGAATATATTTTTTATATTTAAAGGGACATACGGCAATCTTTGGTTTCATATAAAGCATTAAAAGTGTGTGTGTGTGTGTAGTTCTAAGGTTTATTGTCCCTCCGCCAACATACTCAATGAGCCTTAGGGCGCACAGAGATGGATACAATAGAGTCTGGACTTTATCAAGCATTAAAATTAGCACCTCGATTTATTAATCCTGTATCATTTCGACTTTAAAACTGCTTGCATATATGTAATTAAATAAAAAAATAAGATTTACATTTTCTTCGTTTTTATACCATATTTTTTAAAATATCATTGGTACAATATAATTAATAATTTATAATATGCAAAAGAAAATTGCTTTAAACTATTATTATAATTAATATTGATGATTGAACAATAGCAAATTAGGTAGAAAAACTAAGGGGACGCCATGAGTTTTTCAAGCTCTACTGGCTAATATGGCTCTTATAACATCAATGAAGCGAGTGACTATCGTCTTAAAGAGGCAAAATATAGCATTTTTAACTAAATCAAGAGCCATAACTCCGCCGTTACTGGTCCGATCTGGCTGGTTTTCGAACTTGGCCAGTAGAGATAATAAAAATGAAAAAAAATATATTGAAAAAAATATTGAAAAAATATTGAAAAAATTAAAAAATTAAAAAATTAAAAATTTAAAAAAAAAAGTAAAAAAATCGAGTAAAGTTTGGTAAAGATCAGATGAAAAATGAAGGCCCTATCACCTTAACAAGGCAAAATATAGCATTTTTAATGAAATCAAGGGCCATAACTCCACTGTTACTGGTACTTCGGCCAGTAGAGCTAAAAATGAAGATTGCCGTGTGTCCCTTTAAAGTGTTGTGGAAAACATTCTTACTGAGTGAAAAACAGTGTAAACCCTGATCAGCTCCACATTAAAAGTGTGCGTGTTGATTAGGGTCTACACTGGTTATATAATCAATGTTTTCGACTGTGGCAATGAATGATTTTATAAAACATTTCGGCATCATGTTAGTTTTTCTACATGAAATGCATTTTGTACAATTAATAATATTAATTATTAGAACAGTATAAAGCAAACTGTTTGTGTGTATAACTAACTGTTAATTATATTGCACCAATAATATATTTAAGACAATGGAAACTCAGAATTTTATTTAATGATAATAATGCAAGCAGGTTTAAACCAAAATAATACTGGATTAATAAATCGAGACCCAAATTTAAAGACTTGATTAAAACTTCAAGATTGCCATCATATGAAGACAGATAACTCTAAATTAACGTTTATTTAACAATAATTGCAGTCACTCAAATATTTAGATAATACAAACAATGTGATTGGTTAAAGGACGATCACATGAAAAATCCTAGAATTTCCCAGAAAGTGATGTTTATCAATCAAGGGTGCTGGGATAAAATAAATACTATGAAAAGATGCAAATATCAGTGATGCAAAAGGATTTAGGGGTAAGGGGTTGGGGTGGGGGCAAGTTAGCAAAAAATTAGCTCTACTGAAATTCCATAGTAATACAGTTATTATGTAACTGAGCGTTTGCAACTTCCTTGCTCAACCGGATACCATAATTGATTTTTTTCCTTGCATTCTATTGGCAGTATATTTATTTACACAATGACGTCATGCATTATTGTTAATGTTATCAACAACATTGTTGACTGCACGTGCACACGTGCATTTTATCTACACCCTTAGGTAAGGTAAGATACTCTGGCACATCTTTCAAACGCTGACAACCTTATCCAAATTGCCAGAAAAGCCTCTGTACAAACTATAACTGGATTATCTCTATAATCCTTAGACAACAATGAAATGATCTATTTAAAATATAATAACTGTTTTGTTGAATTGTCAGAAAACTATAAAAACTTAAAAAATGCAAAAAGACAGTAAACTGTTCAATTACAACACTTAATTTGTTTTATCTAATCATGCTCCTTACATTATTTTAGAAGTAATTATAAAATATAAATATACCTGTTTTACTGAATTGTCAGAAAACAATAAAAGGCTCTCTGTTCCAAATATTTAATTTGAGAATTGAAATGTCTGAAAACAATAAAGGTTCTCTGTTCCAAATATCTAAATTGAGAACTGAAATGTCTGAAAACAATAAAAGGTTCTCTGTTCCAATATCTAAATTGACCATCTTAAATATATGATTAATGTCAGATGAGCTTATAAACAATGGTTTATTGATAACTAGTTGATCTTTGCCTCAATAAATCAATGGTGTTATTATTTCATCTGAACTGTGGCAAGTACTTAAGGCCATGCCAGATGCATGTTAAACAAACCAGAAGCATATCACCTGAGCAGTGTAATGATTCTCGCTGAGAGAAAAGATGTAATTATAAAATGGAGTAGACAATTCAGGCTCGGAGACTTGCAAGATGGTGCCAGACATGAGAAGCATATCCTGCTGCATTATTGAGCTGTAACTAGAACCACGGTCTAGTGGTTACCATGCAGTGGTTCTGAGCAGTGGTTACCATGCAGTGGTTCTGAGCAGTGGTTAACATGCAGTGGTTCTGAGCAGTGGTTACCATGCAGTGGTTCTGAGCAGTGGTTACCATGCAGTGGTACTGAGCAGTGGTTACCATGCAGTGGTTCTGAGCAGTGGTTAACATGCCAAGGTGGGGTTCTGAGCAGTGGTTACCATGCAGTGGTTCTGAGCAGTGGTTACCATGCAGTGGTTCTGAGCAGTGGTTACCATGCAGCGGTTCTGTGGACCAGTGATTACCATGCAGTGATTTGTGGACCAGTGGTTACCATGCAGTGGTTCTGAACAGTGGTTACCATGCAGTGGTGTCAGGACCAGTGGTTACCATGCAGTGGTTCTGTGGACCAGTGATTACCATGCAGTGGTTTTGCAGACTGGTGGTTACCATGCAGTGGTTCTGAGGACCAGCAGTTACCATGCAGTGGTTCTCAGGACAAGTGATTACCATGCAGTGGTTCTGTGGACCAGTGATTACCATGCAGTGGTTTTGTGGACTGCTGGTTACCTTGCAGTGGTTTTGTGGACCAGTGGTTACCATGCAGTGGTTCTGAACAGTGGTTACCATGCAGTGGTTCTCAGGACCAGTGGTTAACATGCAATGGTTCTGTGGACCAGTGATTACCATGCAGTGGTTTAGTGGACTGTTGGTTACCATGCAGTGGTTCTCAGGACCAGTGGATACCATGCAGTGGTTACCATGCAGTGGTTCTCAGGACCAGTGGTTACCATACAGTGGTTCTCAGGACCAGTGGTTACCATGCAGTGGTTCTCATGACCAGTGGATACCATGCAGTGGTTCAGATGACCAGTGGTTACCATGCAGTGGTTCTGCTGACCAGTGGTTACCATGCAGTGATTCTGCAGGGCTTTTTATCTTTTTGGTTTGTAAATAGGCAATATTTTTTTAATTAGGCAATATTACTTTCTTTCAGGAAATAAGTGATATTATTCCATCATTTTCTCAAATGAATGATACTGAATAGCTTAAATAGATTCTTTTCAGCAAAGACTATGGCCTTACTAAAGTATGTGTTACCTTTGTTCATGATATGTTTAATCAAGGAACAGATATATTGGCTCAAAAGTTAAGTCAAGTCATTAAGGGGGAAGAATTGAAATATGATAATGTATCAAGTTAATATTAAAACAACTAGGAATCTTTGTACACAGGACAGATTATATCACGTTAATCATGTTATATATTTATGCATAACTTCTGAATTATGTAATCAGACAAGATTCTGGTCTTATTCAATGCAGGTAACAGATCATTGTATTCTTTTATTAACAACTCTTTGAATAAATATACAGAACCTCCAAAACCATTGGATGCTAAACAAATTCCACAAACAATCTCACACAAGTATACTGCAGATATCACTGCTGAAATTACAGTGTTTTTTTAATGTGTTTTGTGAATGCAGCCTGTGCCTGAAAATTGCGAAATATTATAACAAAAGAACAAGAAACATTTTTCCCTTTTAATTTCAGTTTAATATCCCTTGGTTTTAAGTTTTGTTTTTGGTAAAGACAGACTAGTTTTAACACCAGCGTATATTAAGACTAGTATCCTTACTGTTCTGTATTTACCCTAAAAAAAATAAAAATAAATCTTTTTCTTTTTTTTTTTCAGATTGTGAATTTTTTGGATATAATTGTGAAAAAAGTATACTTTTTGGCATTGTGAATGGGGCCGAATAACGGCCCCAAATAAGCATAAAAAAAAACACTGAATTAATTCTTTAAAATGCAAATTGTACAACAATAAACTTCATACTTTTTCAAAGATTTACACTAATTTTGGGATACAAAATTATTTGTCATTTGGACTCCCTAAATTAATTACAAAAGAACTTACAAAAATTAGAATTAGTGCGCATTATTTACTTATTAAACGTGGTCATTATTTTAAACCTAAATTATCACCTCTATATGTAATCAAATAGAAGATGAAGTACATTTTATTATTTTTGTAAAAAAATTACGGAACTTAGGAAACCATTATTTGAACAGTTTAACATTAACATACCTGATCTGTGTACCCACTCTGATGCAACTTTTGGTATTTCAAAACAATTACTCAACCCAGTCAATGTTAAAGAATATAAACTATTATTACATGTGTTACTATATATAGTAACAAAAACGGCTTGTTTTTCGTGTAATACAGGCATTGTCTCTGCGGCCATATTAGATAAGCCGTGAAACGGCGGGCCAAAAATCCATATGAAGGGCCGAAATACCCATATGGTGGGCCGAAAATCCATATTAAATCTAGACTGCGTTACATACATTTAGCATTAAATTGTAGATATATTTTTAATAATCGACCACGAACCAGTCATATCGTGCACGTGCATCCAACGACAACTGCGACGGTTGAATATGGCAGCCAGAATGCTCGCTACCCTGAGTACACGCAAGAGATCGTTAGTAGCCGAACAAATATCAGGACGGACATTGAATAATGAAATTGTGAAAAACAAGAACGACTCGGTCTAAATCACCCTACAATATGACGTGAAAAAAAAATGTTTCCGTCATTCATTTTCATTTAAAAACTGTTTTTACAATGCAAATTGCTAACGCGATGTTACTTATCGACAGACGTTTAGCACAGACGATTGGAAACAAGAAACAACCAAAAAGTAAAGAAGCGGTACAAAACTGAAAGTGGCCCCCGACCAGTAGTCTACTGCCGTTCGGGTCTCAATTACATTTTAAATAAAGGCATGCAGGAAACCATACATACTGTACTGTACTGTATGTGAAATAAAAAATAATCTCCTACCTTTTTATCCGTAAATTATATTTGCGAAACAAAATGCCTTTTGAAATTTCCTTTCTTCTACAAGCTCAAACGTAAACACAAAAACTTACAAAGTCAATGACGTGGAATAAAACGTCACTGGCAAACACAACGTCACCATTATGACGATTTTGTTACAAAGATTACGTCAGAAACGTTTCTGTGCAATTTTAATTAATGGGGTTGAATTGGTGTTTTGGAAAAAAGGTACCGAATTGCCGATTTCAAATGGCATATCCTATTAACGTCATACGTTTGTCTTATTCTTGTAAATCCATGAATAAAAATGGATCTAAATAAAGAGTCATATTTAAAAATAAATAAAAAAATGTACACAAGTAGATAAAAGGTATTTAAAATGACTTTGCGCAATTTAGATCTAATAATCTATCTAAAATAATAGTGTTTTGGTTAGACATGTAATAAACAGGTTATTAACTGGGGTAGGTGTGCCTCTTTGTGACATTGGCCCTCGACAGCCATATGAGGCCCTCGAGCTAAAGCTCTCGGGCCTCATATGGCTATCTCGGGCCAATATCACAAAGAGGCACACCTACCCCAGTTAATAACCTCTATGTATGTAATTTTATATAACCTCATCATTACCAATAAGATAGTTCTGTTATTATTATAGTTAAGCTATTTATTAAATGAATATCTTGTCTATGTATGGAAGACACCTTTTGTATGCATTGGTTTTCTGAATAAAAATATTCTATCCTACTCTATTTTTTGTTTTGTTTCCTTTACTTAGGGAGTTGGTTAGCTAAGACAGGCTCTGTCTGTTTTGTTATGTATGACATACTTAATGACCCTGTCCATAGGCTAAATTCCATTTATTGGAAATTAGCTGAGAGTGGTTAAAGTGCCGCCCCTTTGTTTTTCTGAATTAACAGATTTAATGCTATGCGTCCATCAAAGGCAATTTCACAGACCATACTACATAATGTACTTGTATGTTATATCTGTTTTGGTTACAATTCTGTATCTGATTATATACAAATAAACATGATTTGATTTATAATTAGAAACAGCTACCTGAACTGTTATCTTAATTCAACTCGGCCTTTAATGTATAAATATGTCACAAAGAATCATAGATCAAAAATGTTAAAGTTTTTCCTTTACTATTTTTAGACATAAATACATTTTCTCATAAATCTCACAAAATCTGCAAAACCAACAGATTCATTCCCTAACTAACTCGATAAGTCATGCTGTGATAACGTTTATTGTCCAGGCTCTTAAGTTAGCTTCTCCACCATGATGACTTTATCCAAAATCTGTCGTGCTTTGCTAATGGGGCAATTGAAATAAAAATAAACACTTGTTTCTGTAACTTAATTCTGCATCCTCATCAACTTCCTTTATCAAGTGTGAATGTTTCTGTGAACAGTGATATTAAGAAACTTAAAGCTTCTTTGTCACTATTGTTGGAGAATGTCATTCAAGTTAAAATACTTGTCAGGAAATTCTTTTAGAAGTGTGTCAATGGAGGTTCTGTGTTAAATGTTAACTCATTGAAAAGGTCTAATTTGTTAATTTTCAAGAGCATGAGCATGGACTTTCTATTAGTTCTGTAATTGGCAGACCATCTGTTTAAAATCATTTTCTTTTCTTTTTCAGCAAAATATCACATGTTCGGGGTGACTTTTTTAAAGCAATCTTAGGGATCTCATTAATATCTCCCAAGAAAGTTACATGCGAAGAGAAAGGTATGAAAGACTAGTCAGTTGTATGACAAATTGTGTTACAGATGTTGCATGCACCTTTGTTAAACCAAAACGCACTCTCCTAGTATAGAAGTTAATAAGTGGTTTCAGAGAAGATTGACTTTTCCTGTGTTTTGGTATATGTTTGTAATGCCTACCATCTTGGATGAAGGAATGGTGGGTATGAGTTCAGAGAATAAGATAAAAAATGTATTATATATCTATCAATAATATATATATATATATCTAGCAACTTCATTTTCTTAAGAAGGAATACAAACTAGAAGGGTGTTCCATGGAACACTTGTGTTGCCTGCCTTGTCCTTATTATAAGTTATGGCCAGTTATAAGCTTGGTTAGGTTGCTGGTTGAAGTTTTATGAAAAGGGGCATAACTCTGCCAAAATGAGAGTCATGTTTATCAACATTCCTTGAGGTTAGATGAAGATGTGTGTGAAGTTTTATGAAAATGGGTCAAATACTTTTCAAATTATGGCCAGTTATGAGCTTGGTTAGTGCAGGTTAATGTTTTATGAAAAGGAGCATACCTCTACTGAAATGAAAGTCAGAGTTATTGGACATGTATATCAACATTCTTTGGCGTAAGATAAAGATGCATGTGAAGTTTTATGAACATACCAAATACCTTTCAAGTTATAGCTACAGTTAGGTTGCAGGTTAAAGTGTGAGATGGCAATGTACAACTGACAGACGATGGCCCTAAGTGTCTGCTATGCTACGGAGGCGTCACAAATGAGGAAATAAACTTTTTAACATTTTGGATGCTGACTTTATGAAGGCAACTACATTAGGAATGAAAATATTTACAAATTGAATATTTTGAATATCGCATTAACTACATTGATGGAAATTATTAACATCCTGAGCCACAACTAATAACTTGTCATACCTTACAATGCATCCTCTGAGAACCACTTTTATGTAGCCATTACAGGGATTATCCCTTTCTGCTGGAATTTAGATCAGGGGCTCTGAAAAACAAAAACAAAATCTGAAATTTCTCTGATGGATTAGTTGAAATGGCAACACTTCAAACACAGGTGAATTCTGGAGAGGAAAATAATCATAGATTTGCCAGCTTTCAAGTTCATTTGCCAACTTCAACTACAGCATGTCAAAACACATTAGCATCAAACTATCTGATTATGGCTTTGTACATAAAACATGTACCGGATGTGCAAACCACCTCCCAGTTGGTGTAGATAAAACATGTACCGGATGTGCAAACCACCTCCCAGTTGTGCAACATGCAACTAAAACATTGATAAAGCATGGAATGTGCAAACTACCCCCAGTGGAGTCAACTGAATTGGGTTTTACGGCGCACCAACACATGAAAGTTTATATGGCGCATAACAGGAATGAACATGCCAGGTTTACATCAAGATAAAATACGTATAATGGGCCTAGAACCTTCTAACCTGCAGAACTGCAGAGTTGCTGCAAATTCTATAGTAGACACTCCATTTACGATGGAGCCATGTTTCCACGTTTGCATATGCCGTGCCATGATGGAGACCTTGAACGAGCATGGCAAAAAAAAGATAAAATGAACATGAAGGGGGTCCTAACCCTCTGCCTCTAGCGGGATTTGCAGTGGTTGTATTCTACCAAGGCAACCACACGGGGCCCAGTGGAGGCAAATAAAGCATGGAATGTGCAAATGATGTAGATAAAACATGGATGTGCAAACCATGTAAATAAAGCATGGAATATGCAAACCATGTGGATAAAACATAGCATGTGCAAACCATGTAGATAAAGCATGGAATGTGTAAACCATTTAGATAAAGCATGGAATGTGCAAACCATGTGGATAAAGTATGGAATGTGCAAACCATGTAAATTAAGCATGGAATGTGCAAACTATGTGGATAAAGCATAGCATGTGTAAACCATGAAGATAAAGCATGGAATGTGCAAACCATGTTAATAAAGCATGGAATGTGCAAACCATGTGAATAAAGCATGGAATGTGCAAACCATGTGGATAAAGTATGGAATTTGTTAACCATGAAGATAAAGCATGGAATGTGCAAACCATGTGAATAAAGCATGGAATGTGCAAACTATTTAGATAAAGCATGGCATGTGCAAACCAATTAGATAAAGCATGGAATGTGCAAACCATTTAGATAAAGCATGGAATGTGCAAACCATGAAGATAAAGCATGGAATGTGCAAACTATTTAGATAAAGCATGGCATGTGCAAACCAATTAGATAAAGCATGGAATGTGCAAACCATTTAGATAAAGCATGGAATTTGCAAACCATGAAGATAAAGCATGGAATGTGCAAACTATTTAGATAAAGCATGGCATGTGCAAACCAATTAGATAAAGCATGGAATGTGCAAACCATTTAGATAAAGCATGGAATGTGCAAACCATGAAGATAAAGCATAGCATCTGCAAACCATTTAGATAAAGCATGGAATGTGCAAACCATTTAGATAAAACATGGAATGTGCAAACCATGTGGATAAAGCATAGCGTGTGTAAACCATATAGATAAAGCATTGAATGTGCAAACCATGTAGATAAAGTATGGAATGTGCAAACCATGTGGATGAAACATAGCGTGTGCAAACCATGTAGATAAAGCATGGAATGTGCAAACCATGTGGATAAAGTATCGAATGTGCAAACCATGTGGACAAAGCATAGCATGTGCAAACCATGTAAATAAAGCATGGAATGTGCAAACCATGTGTATAAAGTATGCACTGTGCAAACCATTTGGATAAAGCATAGCATGTGCAAACCATGAAGATAAAGTATGGAACGTGCAAACTATGTAGATAAAGCATGCAATGTGCAAACCATGTGGATAAAGTATGGAATGTGCAAACCATGTAGATAAAGCATGGAATGTGCAAAACATGTGGATAAAGTACTGAATGTGCAAACCATGTGGATAAAACATGAAATGTGCAAACCATTTAGATAAAGCATGGACTGTGTAAACCATGAAGATAAAGTATGGAATGTGCAAACCATGTGGATAAAACATGAAATGTGCCAACCATGTAAATAAAGTATGGAATGTGCAAACCATGTGGATAAAACATGGAATGTGAAAACCATGTAGATAAAGTATGGAATGTGCAAACCATGAAAATAAAGCATGGAATGTGCAAACTATGAAGATAAAGCATGAAATGTGCAAACCATTTAGATAAAGCATGGAATGTGTAAATCATGAAGATAAGGTATGGAATGTGCAAACCATGTGGATAAAACATGGAATGTGCAAACCATATAGATAAAGTATGGAATGTGCAAACCATGTTGATAAAGCATAGCATGTGCAAACCATGAAGATAAAACATGGAATGTGCAAACCATTTAGATAAAGCATGGAATGTACAAACCATGAAGATAAAGCATGAAATGTGCAAACCATGAAGATAAAGCATGGAATGTGTAAACCATGAAGATAAAGCATGGAATGTGCAAACCATGAAGATAGAGCATGGAATGTGCAAACCATATAGATAAAGTATGGAATGTGCAAACCATGTGGATAAAGCATAGCATGTGCAAACCATGAAGATAAAACATGGAATGTGCAAACCATTTAGATAAAGCATGGAATATGCAAACCATAAAGATAAAGCATGGAATGTGTAAACCATGAAGATAAAGCATGGAATGTGCAAACCATTTAGATAAAGCATGGAATATGCAAACCATGTGGATAAAGCATAGCATGTGCAAACCATGAAGATAACGCATGGAATGTGTAAACCATAAAGATAAAACATGGAATGTGCAAACCATTTAGATAAAGCATGGCATGTGCAAACCATTTAGATAAAGCATGGAATATGCAAACCATGAAGATAAAGCATGGAATGTGCAAACCATGAAGATAAAACATGGAATGTGCAAACCATTTAGATAAAGCATAGAATTTGCAAACCATTTAGGTAAAGCATGGAATGTGTAAACCATGAAGATAAAGCATGGAATGTGTAAACCATGAAGATAAAGCAAGGAATGTACAAACCATTTGATAAAGCATGGAATGTGCAAACCATTTAGATAAAACATGGCATGTGCAAACCATTTAGATAAAGCATGGAATATGCAAACCATGAAGATAAAGCATTGAATGTGTAAACAATGAAGATAAAGCAAGGAATGTGCAAACCATTTAGATAAAGCATGGAATGTGCAAACCATTTAGATAAAACATAGAATGTGTAAACCATGAAGATAAATCATGGAATGTGCAAACCATGAAGATAGAGCATGGAATGTGCAAACTACCCCCAGTGGATGTAAATAAAGGATGGAATAGCAAACTACCACCAGTGGATATAAATAAAGCATGGCATGTGCAAACAACCACCATGTAAATAAAGCACAAAATTGACCAAACTGTTTCTGGGAAGATTTTTTTTAAGATTATCCCTATATAAGATGTGACCCCTGGGGCAGGGCCAAATATGACCCCAGGATCACCATTGGAAGAAGCTTGGTTACTAAAAATTAAATAAAGGGCCATACACTTATAGTAAATGCAAAACATTACACCTCTGGCTCTTGTAGTATCAGAAAAATATTTTTAAGTATTTCCCTGTACAAGTCTATGTAAAACATTTGACCCCTGGGGTGGCGCCAAATGTGACCAAAGGGTCACCATTTGAACAAACTTGGTAGAGGACCTTAAGGGTGGCCACTGCTGAGGTTTTGGATTTGTGCACTTCCGGAAATTTACATTTGTTATATTTCAAAAATTATAATAAAACTGGAAAAAATAATTATACGGTAACAAACTAATGCCCAATAGGGATATTTTAGTGCAAAAAAAATGAAAATTGTTTAGAATTTTTTTTTGACCTCACATTTTGTGCCCAAAATTGACAATTTTTAACATAAGCCGAAATGGGGGGTAGTGGTACAAAAGATGGTATTTCTCAAAAGCCGTTTAAGATATTCACTTGATTTAAACTTTATTACAAAGACATGTGTTAGGATATACAGAGACAGCAATAAAAAGTATTATTCCTATTATTTGTTACAGACCTATGCCGTTATATGTCAGAGCTCGTCGAAATCTAAAAAAGCACATTTTTTTCTCAGTTTTTATTGAATATCTTTCTTATATGCACACCGACCCCCAATTTTTATTTTTTCATTCTAAAACTCAGGTCTTGTATATATTGTCGACAAAATATCTCAAAAAGTTTACTGTTCCTTTATCATGAAAAATTGATTGATCACAAATTTAAAAGTGCAATTTATAGTAAACTGGGTGGGGTAATGGCAAGGGATGTAATAATTTTTCAGATGGTGATAAAAATACCACAACCCTTAATTTTTCGTCCGAAAGTATGAACTATTTCATTAAAAAAGACGGAAAATCGATACCTGTTCTGCAAACCACACTACACACATATAAGATGCCATACACAATTTGCAGCTGATTCAGAATTTAAAACCACACTGTGAGAGTGTATTACTAAAGATTAATTTTGCGAAAAAGTTAAATCACCGACCCATCATTATTTTTCCAGAAACTAACTAGTAATATGTGAGTCTTCATAAAAAACAGAGAAATTAAAAATTCTTACTGTTCTGATATTCACCAGAGGGCACCCTTAAGCCTATAGCAAACGAAAACATTAAACCTCTGGCTCTTGTAATTTCAGAGAAGAAGATATTTTAAATTTTTCCCTATATAAGTCAATGTAAAACATGCAAAATCTTTATATATAAAAAAAAGAAACAAAAGAAACAATGCATCCAACCAGGAAACGATAGTAAAAGTGAAGAATAAAAAAAAGAAGAAAAAAAGGATTTTGAATCGACGTCCTTAGCTTTCCAGTGTACAGATTTTTCTATGGTGACCATCTTGGATGTCATGTTTACCTAATTTTAACAAATCTTCTTCTCAAGAACCGCTGGACTGATTTCAATAGTTTCTCTTTTAAAATGATTGCCAATGCCTAGACTATCAAGTTTTTTCAAATGAAGTCCCCGGGTTCAAAAATGGCCGTGCCCCGGTGGTCTAAAGATTGTATATTGAGATTTTGCATGTTTTTCATAGTCTTATATAGGAAAAAACTTTAAAAAAATCTTCTTCTCTGAAACCACAAGGCACAGTGCTCTCATGTATTACATGTAGCATCAGCTTATGGTCCTCTACTAAATTTGTTCAATTGGTGACCCTGGGGTCAAATTTTGCCCTGCCCTGTGGGTCACAGTTTTACATAGACTTATATAGGAAAGCAATTTTAAAAATCTTCTTCTCTGAAACCAAAAGGCAAGAGCTCTCATGTATTACATGTAGCATCAGCTTATGGTCCTTTACAAAGTTTGTTCAAATGGTGACCCTATGGTCACATTTAGCCCCGCCCTAGGGGTCACATGTTTTACATAGACTTGTAAACACATTAAAGTCTTCTTCTCTGAAACTGCAAGAGCCAGAGGTTTAATATGTTGCCTTTGCTATAAGCTTATGGTCCTCTACCAAGTTTGTTCAGAATTTTTCCAGTCCCTGGAATTATTTTTGAAGATAGTTTTAACATAAACTTATCAAATTGAAGTAATACAATGTTGCACAGCATACATATTCAAGTGTTTCCTTGCATCAGATTTGCCGTCAGCAAAGGTCCCTGCTATGCGTGGTACTCGTTCACTAGGCCTTATCAGGGTGAGGGCTACCCGAGTTTGAGTCTCGAATATGGCACATACACTCAGCAAAATTCCTAATCGGTCACCTCAATAAATTGTAATTAAAAAAAAGAGTAAATTCAGTTTCGTGAATTTATTGATCGCATAAGAAAGCGAAATTCATTACACATCAACAAACAAAATTTCATTTCAAACAAATAAAGAGTTGACATCTTCTGCAGGAATGAATAAGGCGACCCGGTAATTCAAAAGTCACAAAATCGTGTTATTTGACGTCTGTTGTATGTTAATAACGTGTTGCCCTCCGACGGCAGCAATCACGGCTCGATAACGACTCCTCATTGAAACAATGTATCTGTGAAGATACTGCTGACGGATATTTCTCCAAACGCGGTTGACGTCACGCTCCAATTCCCGTAGATTCAGCTGCTGAGGATGGGCACGTTCCTTTCGTTTTAATAAGTCCCAGACACGCTCGACTGGGTTTAGGTCAGGACTTTTAGCAGGAAAATGGATGACTCGTATGTTATTGGCCTGTATACATTGCCGATGTTGCTCTGGCGACATGGCACGGAGCGTTATCTTGGACGAGTTGCATACCACGGTTTGCAGCAATGTGTGGTAAAAGGACAGGTTGAATGATGTCCGTCTGATATCGTCGTGCATTCATGTTGCCTTGTATGGACTTGATCGGTGTTTTGGTGTACATCGAAATGCCCGCCCATATCATAATGGATCCTCCCCCGAACTGGTCTGCCTCAAGAACACAATTGGCGCTGTTTCTCTCACCACGCCGGCGATAAATAAGTTTGCGGCCGTCGGCACAACGCAATGTAATCCTTGTCTCGTCGACAAAAAGAACATTCGCCCAGTCGGCCCTGGTGAACCGTAAATGTCGCCTAGCCCAAGCTAAGCGAGCTTGGCGGTGTCTCCTCGTTAAGATAGGACCTTTCCTAGGTCGACGGCATCGAATTCCGACGTCACGTAACCGGTTTCGTACGGTTTGAGTTGATACATGACGTCCATGAGTCCCCTAGTATGCCTAGATGTCGTTGTAACTGGTAGAAAACGATCACGGAGATGTGATACGATCATGTATCTGTCCTGCCGTTGTGTTGTCACCCTCTGTTTGAACCGTCGGGGTCGATCAGCGAAACTTCCGGTTTGGTTGATTTCGTCCAAAGAGCTTGGATGGTGGATAGCCGCCGATTGAAGGTTCTTGCCACCTGAAATAAAGTTTAAAACGGAAATAGCCACCAAAATAATAGCTACAAATAAATTATATCGATATTCTTCTGAAATTTCAAAAAATAAAACTCACCTGTCGTAAAGGTGTTCCGGCCTGTAACATTCCGACAGCTCGGCCGCGTTCCTCTTGTGTCATTCTCGCCATAGTATGTGTTTTTCAAGTAGGAAAAGCATCAGCAATGACAAAAATGTATATGAACACGTGCATATTGGTGTCCATGAACTGCACGTGCAAAATGTGCTATATTGGTCAACACGCCTAACACGCTTAATTTGACAGCGAGCCGGCCAGAAAAAAATCAATAATTAGCTGCAGTACCTATTCAAATATCGATATGTGAAATTTCGTGTTAATACATGCATTATTATAAAACATAGTAATACAATATATACTGACCGATTAGGAATTTTGTTAAGTGTAGAGCTATATACAGTTATACAGAGGGAAATAGCGTTGAACGACCTTCGGCCGATAGCTGCTCCGCCGACCCGACCCACATATTTGGTGACACAATGGGACAGGTGGCCAGCCGTTGGCAATGGTCCCTAGGTCGTATCAGGGGGAAGGCTACCTGAGTTCGGGTCTCGAACATGCCACCTAGAGCTAAATAGTAAATAGAATTGAGCAACCCGCAGCCGACAGCCGCTGGGCCAATCCACAGGTTTTGTGACACAATGGGAACAGTGGTCAGCCGTCGGCAACGGTCCTCGCTACACGTGGCACTCAGTCCCTAGGTCGTATCAGGGGGAAGGCTTCCCGAGTTCGGGTCTCGAACATGGCACCTAAGCTATATACAGTATAGTTATATAGAGAGAAATAGTCTTGAGCAACCCCAGCCGATGGCCGCTGGGTCGACACACAGGTTTTGTAACTCAACGGGGACGGTGTCCAGCCTCGGCAAGGGTCTCGGAGTGGTATATTACTGCACAATGGACTGCAGAAATGTTATAAAATCAGAAAATCATACCCTACAAATTCCCCCTGGGTGGGGGATGGGGGTCTACAGCCAGCTCAAGAACTTGACTTCACACTTACCCTACTGTCATCCCAATAAAACGGAACAGTGAAAATAAAGAAATCCCCGCCACGAACTATTCTCTAACCAACAAGGCAGCATCAATAGGCAATATAAGTAAAACACAAAGATGCTCGTGTATATATAACAAGAGGCCCAAGAGGGCCTGTGGACGCTCTACTGGCTAATATGGCTCATAACATCAAAAAAGCGAGTGACTATAAGAGGCAAAATATAGCATTTTTAACAATATCAAGAGCCATAACTTTGCAATTACTGGTCCGATCTGGCTGGTTTTCGAACTTGGCCAGTAGAGTAATAAAAAAAAATTAAAAAAAAATAAAAAATAAAAAAAATAAAAAAAATTAAAAAATAAAAAAAAAATAAAGAAATATAAAAATAATAAAAGAAAAAAAAAGTCAAAAATCTGGTGAAGTTTGGTAAAGAGCAGATGAAAAATGAAGGCCCTATCGCCTTTACAAGGCAAAATATAGCATATTTAACTAAATCAAGGGCCATAACTCTGCTGTTACTGGTCCGATCTGGTTGATTTTTGAACTTATCCAAGCTTTTATTGACACTAACAATCAGGTAACGTTTGGTAAAGATCGGATGAAAAATGAAGGCAACATTTTTAACTAAATCAAGGGCCATAACTCCGCTGTTACTTGTCCGATCTGGCTGATTTTTAAACTTCTCCGAGCTATCACTGACATTAACAATCTGGTAAAGTTTGGTAAAGATCGGATAAAAATTGAAGGTCCTATCATCTTATTGAGGCAAAATAGAGCATTTTTAACTAAATCAAGGGCCATAACTCCTCTGTTACTGGTCCGCACATTAAAGAGGAAAGCATAGTGGCGAACTGTAAATGGGTCCACCACCAAGCATGCAGTGCGTTGCAAAATGATAGGGTCATAACCTCTTTTGATAAACCTTTTAACAAGTTTAAGAAAGATAGTATGAAAGTGATCATGACCAAGGATCTTTCGAAGTTTGTAAATCACGTCACCATAGAAGTCAGGTTGTGATAGCCCTTGTCGCAGAAGAGTTCTTAAATTGCTTTTACATTTGGAAAGAAGATCAGGTTTACGATAATAAAATTTTGCAAAGGTTTTACAAAGTTTATGTTAACGGTAGCCCTGATGAAGTAGCTTTTTAGTTAGATTACGAATATTAAAGTCCTCAACTCGAGTACTAGCTCTAGAAAAACGAATAAGTTGGGAAATATATCCAATGCTCGGGGAACATCCCCATCTAAATGGGTATATTTAACAATATCAAAATTAAAATTATCTCTCTTGTAATATATATTTTGCTAATTATTTCACCATTTTCAATAGAGAGATGTAAATCGAGAAAAGAAGTGTTTAGCCTTGTTAAGTTGAAGTTCTTTGGGATATATATTATTAACCATAGTAGAAAAGAAAGGGTTGTCAATGTTCAGTATCTCATCCAGATACCGAGAGGTGTCATTAAAGGCTTCAATAACATCTGCCTGGGTATCTGGTTAAAGGCTCAACATGAAATCACTTTCATAGCAATATAAAAACCAATTTGCTACAAGGAGTGCACAGTTAGTACCCATAGGGCTACCAACAATTTGTCCATGAACGGTAGTTCCATACCTGACAAAAATATTATCTAATAGGAAGATGAGTGCTTCACAAACTTCTTGGCAAGTCCAAATAGTGTAATTATCTAAAAATCGCTTTAATATGATTACAGGTCAAAAATGTAGTTTTTTCTCTAGCGAAAGTTTTTTGAATAAGAGCAATAAACTTGTCTTTGATAAGTTGATGTGGTAAAGTTGTATATATAGTGTAGAGAAGTCATAAGTGCTCATTGATGAAACTTGACGTTTATTGCAAATTTTATCAAGAACGTCTCCTGAATTTTTAATAGACCACAATAAATTAATCCCAGAGTTTTCATAAGTTCTAGCACAATATTGTTTAACTTGATCTTTAACGGCAGTAAGACAAGAAGTTAAAAGTTTGGAGATGTTTGTGGTGGTGCAGGCGCTAGAATTCGAAATAAAGCAGGCCTTATACGGATTTTTATGTAATTTAGGAATCCAGTATATAGTTTGTTCTGCTTTTCGTCTACCCCAGCCTTGAAAGTAGTGCACCGAGTGATATGTGTGGAAACAACATCATCCTCAGTAGATTGAACTGGAGTATACAAATTAGTGCTAACAAGTTCCAGAGATAAAACATTGACGTAATGTAGGTGTCAAATAATAATTACATTATTAGCTGCTTTATCAGCAGGAACTAAAACAAACTTATTATGAAATTCATGAATTCCCGATTTTAAATTACGAAAGGAAAACCTAGGTCTCGGAGGAAGTAAAGAGGAGCATTATAAAAGTTAATATGTGTATCTATAATTTTAAAAATTGACTTTTTCCAGGTAGAAAGAGAGTTTGGGTGCGCAAGTTCTTTACGACACCATTTTATACTACTATAATCAATGGATTGGGCAATCTGAGAATGACAGGCATTAAAATCAATAGTTAAGGTAATCTATACTTAGGACCTTTAGCAAACAGATGCTGAATACCTTTATCAACAATATCAAATTTACCAGTGATGACATGACCTGCTGGAGCATAGCAAAATATTGATGTGTTACAGTCACATTCCTTGGGAGTTTTATTTACTATATCAAAAGGTCAGAAACTATTTTGTTGCAGTTGAAAATAATATTTCTAATAGGTTTTTTATACTTGTAACAAATTACAGGACTTTCGGAATTTTTGAAATATTAAGGGATAGGATCAACTACATGATTATCTCGAAAAATACTAGGCATGTCAATGAAATCAATAACCTTATTAAGATATAGAATTTTTATATAATGCCTAACGTGATCAGACTCCTCCTCAATATGGGGTCGGAGAACATGTTGCGTGTGGAAGCAGTGTTATACAAGGGATCTGTACGAATGAACATTTTGTCTGCTTCCTCCTCGATCAACTTAAGTGAAGAAACGGACAAAGAGGTAAGCCGTGAAAGCATAGAGTGCTTTCCAGACTGTTTAAAAACAGCATGTAAATCAGCGACTGAAATAATTACATGCGATTTATGTTTGATGTTACCATTACGCCTACAACCATGAGACCTAGAGTTACTTTCGAATAGAAAATATAGAAAAAAGGTGCAAACCATGTAGATAAAGCATGGAATGTGCAAACTACCTCCAATGGATGTAGATAGTATGGAATGTGCAAATTACCTTTAATGGATGTAGGTAGTATGGAATGTGCAAACTACCACCAATGGATGTAGATAGTATAGAATGTTGCAAACTACCTACAATGGGGGCACTCCTCAGTTTAATTAATATACATTTCTCAATAATCAAATCCATGACAAGCCCTTAGCCTGAATCTTTGAGCAAAAATAAATCACATCATCATTGTGTCATACATTTCTTAGAAGACAATGAAATTACACATTTCCATACCAAATAAAAGTATCAAAAAGCATTTTCTTTACAACATTAGTCCCATTTCTTTAAGATTACCCCCACCCCTCAAAACATGCTGAAAAAGCAATTTTAGCAATATTTCAAATGTCAATAAATACAAAAGAACGAATTTTCCAAAGCATATCAGGGTCATTTCTGCACTCATCATGCTCTTGCATATCAGGAAATGCTAAATTGTACATACCTTCTCCGGCTTTTTAAAAAGTATTACCATGCTGATCGCCCCATAAGTCAAAATCAGCCATTTTACCTACACTCAGTACATTTAAAAATGCACACTTTTTAAAAGGTGATTTTTTTTTAATTTGAGAAAAGTCATTCCAAAATAAATTAGCAGTTGAGGTATTGGTAAGCCATACTTTGCCCCAAGGGTTAAAATATGGTGTTACGTAATATCTGCACTACATTTACACACTAAATTCACGTTTTGCACGTAGGCATTTTGTGCACGAGATAATCGGGTATATTTACGCGGTAAATTGAAAGTCATTGAATGGATACACTATAAAAACATGATAAAGTTTTACTCATTACACTATCCATTTTAGTGGAATCTGGTGATTGGCATGTTTATGTCCGGAAGTAGTAAAACCGCCATCGCTCGCCGGTTTGGGTGTAACCAATCAACAATTTCTCGGCTGGTGACACGATACCAGCAGACTGGCTAAGTCCGGGACCATCCTCGACCTGGCAGACCGAGAGTAACGACCGCTAGACAGGACGTCAATCTGAGGGTCTCATACCTGCAAAATCGATTCCTGGCCGCATCAGACACAGCCAGAAGAACCATGGGTAAATGTTAATATCCAAACATTCCCAATTAACAATTATTTACCTTTATTGAGTAATGTTAAAAGTGATGTTTCGTTCATTTTTTAATGTAGTGCGTTTCTTTTCAGGCACAGGACACACCCGAACACCGTCCGGAATCGTTTGCGAGCTGCTCAGCTGAAGTGCCGACGACCCAACATAAGGCAGCACGACTCACGATACAACACCAACAGGCCAGGTTGAGATGGGCGAGGGTGCATCTTCGATTAACGAGAAGACAATGTGGGAGCGTGTTGTTTTCCGATGAATCGAGAATAGAACTCAGCCGTGCGGATGGTCGCCAGAGGGTTTGGAGACGTCGCAACGAGCGTTTTACGGACGCATGCACCACAAAGTATGATAGATGGGACGGAGATTCGATCCACTTCTGGGCTGGGATCACACAGTTCCAGAAGACACAGCTAGTGATATTTGACAGGAATGTGAACGCAAACATTTATGTTATTGAAGTATTGCAGCCTGTTGTAGTGCCATTTTTTGGGCAGAATTTCCGGAGAGGGCAAGGTATACTACAACAGGATGGAGCCAGGCCACATACTGCTGTTTTAACGCGGAATTATCTCGCCAAGAACAACATTAATGTACTCGATTGGCCATCATTATCACCCGATATGTCGCCAATCGAATATGTGTGGGATGAGTTCAAGAATGTGTATGGGCGTGTTAACCCGGCACAAAATATGGCCGAGCTCCGTCCTGCATTAGTGTAAGAATGGAGGAATATTCCACAACAATCCATAGCCACATACATTTTATCCATGCAACGAAAGTGTTGGGCATTGATAGGTTCTCGAGGTGGTCATGTTATTTTGTTTTATGAACTGTGTTACTTTGAATACGCAAATTTACATGAAATACTCTTATGATATTGATGAAATTTGGCATACTGATTGAGTAAAGACGATATATGAATACCACAAAGTTTTGTTGTTGTAGCTTTATGGGCTCATGATAAATTTGATAAAAAAAAAAAGATGTGCGTTTTTAAATGCACTGAGTGTACTTTTTGGAAGTTTTTGATAGTTTCGCGTTTTTCTATTTATAGCCTTAAAAAAAAACAAAGAATGCATACTCCAATACACCAAAATAAACTTAGAAGTACTCAAAACTGAAAAAAACATCAAATGTGCTTCATAACTATTATAAATACCATCCATGTACCTAAAAGATGCTTAGTTGATTTATTTCTGATTTATACAATGGACAGGAGTGCCCCCAATGGATGTAGATAGTACGGAATGTTGCAAACTACCACCAACGGATGTAGATAACTACCACCAATAGATGTAGATAGTATAGAATGTTGCAAACTACCTCCAATGGATGTAGATAGTATGGAATGTTGCAAACTACCTCCAATGGATGTAGATAAAGCATGGAATGTGCAAACTACCTCCAGTGGACGTAGATAGTATGGAATGTTGCATACTACCTCCAATGGATGTAGATAATATGGAATGTTGCAAACTACCTCCAATGGATGTAGATAAAGCATGGAATGTGCAAACTACCACCAATGGATGTAGATAGAATGGAATGTGCAAACTACCTCAAATGGATGTAGATAGTATGGAATGTTGCAAACTACCTCCAGTGGATGTAGATAGTATAGAATGTTGCAAACTACCTCCAGTGGATGTAGATAAAGCATGAAATGCGCAAACTACCACCAATGGATGTAGATAGTATGGAATGTTGCAAACTACCTCCAGTGGATGTAGATAAAGCATGAAATGCGCAAACTACCACCAATGGATGTAGATAGTATGGAATGTTGCAAACTACCTCCAATGGATGTAGATAAAGCATGGAATGTGCAAACTACTACCAATGGATGTAGATAGAATGGAATGTGCAAACTACCTCCAATGGATGTAGATAGTATAAAATGTTGCAAACTACCTCCGATGGATGTAGATAGTATAGAATATTGCAAACTACCACCAGTGGATGTAGATAAAGCATGGAATTGAATTGAATTGGGTTTTAAGGCGCACCAACACATGAAAGGTTATATGGCTCCTTACAGGCATGAACATGCCAGGCTCATCCTCCATGTACATCGAGACAAAATATGGAGAATGGGCCTAGGACCTTCTCATTTACGCTGGAGCCAAGTTTATTGTTTTTCTGCCACTGCTCTTAGTGATGTGAGCAAGATGGCACCTGAAACAATGCAGGGTCATGAAGAAGACCTTTAATGAGCATGAACAAAAAATTACAAAATGAATATGAATGGAGGTGTCCTACCCCTCTGCATGTGACGGTGTGTTTGCAGTGGTTGTATTCTACCCTGGCAACCACACGGGGAAGATAAAGCATGGAATGTGAAAACTACCTCCAATGGATGTAGATAGTATGGAATGTTGCAAACCACCTCCAATGGATGTATATAAAGCATGGAATGTGCAAACTACCACCAATGGATGTAGATAGTATATATAATGTTTGAAACTACCTCCAATGGATGTAGATAATGCATGGAATGTTCAAACTGTAACCACCAATGGATGTAGATAGTATGGAATGTTGCAAACTACCTCCAATGGATGTAGATAGTATAGAATGTTGCAAACTACCACCAGTGGATGTAGATAGTATAGAATGTTGCAAACTACCTCCCATTCCCTCCTCAAAAAGTATTTTCCTTCCCCTTTTTTGAGAAAAAAAATCTCCTAATTTCTTCTTCCTTTTTTTTTACAGTCGATGTATATAGTATGGAAGGTTGCAAGCTACCACCAGTGGATGTAGATAGTATAGAATGTTGCAAACTACCTCCAGTTGATGTAGATAAAGCATGGAACGTGCAAACTATCTCCAATTGGTGTAGATAGTATAAAATGTTGCAAACTACAACCAATGGATGTAGATAAAGCATGGAATGTTTCAAACTACCACCAGTGGATGTAGATAGTATGGAATGTTGCAAACTATTTCCAATGGATGTTGCGAACTACCTCCAATGGATGTAGATAACATAGAATGTTGCAAACTACCATCGATGGATGTAGATAAGCATGAAATGAGCAAACCACCCCAGTTAATGTAAATAAAGAATGAAATATGTAAACCAAACCCAGTGGATGTAGATATATAAGTTTGTGGTGTAGCTGACACCGAGTATTATTACAGAGTCGATGGTGCTACTCACATCACTGGCAAGGTGGCAATCATGAGGGTAGGTGTCATGCTTTCAAATTTGTCAAACAGAATGCAGAGTTCCATCATCCATGAGGTCATGATGACCTTGACCAGTGACCTCATAACCCCCAAAACAATAGGGTTCTTCCTCTCTCCAACAGTTATATAACTATGAAGATTCAAGAGGCTGGGTATTATGCTTTCAAAATTATCATGTGAAATGCATATTTCAATATCAGATCATGGCAACCTTGAATTTGACCTATTGACCCTAAAAACAACAGGGTTCCTCCTGTCATCAAGGGCAATGTCCTATAACAGCTGAGGTCATGTGTTCGATGATGTCGCTTGGAATGCATATTTCTATATGAGATCATTGTGACCTTGACCTTTGACCCCCAAAAAAAACATTTACTCCTCACACAAGTAAAATGTACCTATGAAGTTTCACGAGGTGGTTGTTATATTTTGAATTTATCGCACAGACGGACAGATAACCCTATTAACAGAGTAACAACGATGTTGTGTTGTAATCCTTTGCCTCTCACCGCTCGAATACCACTGGAAGCTCAACTAGTAAGTGAGGAAGTGTCGATTCTTACGGATGGCAGAAGGTGTACAGGACTGGTTCTAAAATTGGTTGGTCTGCCTCCACCACAAAAAAGCGACCGTCCTATATAAACTTGTATGTGTTGAAAATGACGTAAAATACCATACAAACAAACCATAACATATCTATATGTTGTTGTTTGGACATATAGAAACGCACCATCATCTTTATATGATTGGCTGACATTTGGCGCGTAAAGTCTGAGGTGAAAAACAGCACAGTTATGTTGACACACCTTTCCAGACCTTTTCAGGTAAGTATAACTACTTGTCTAACTTGCCAGGGCCAATGTAAATGGATTCTAATAACATTAACAAGTGCTCTGGTAACATTTATATTGACCAATAATCATTTAATTTTCAGCAGACGACAAAATGAACAATCATATAGAAGTGATAATCCACAGACCTAATACCAAATTAACAAACCAATTTGATTATCAAATTTGTCCTGAACATCAGAAAAACCTGTTTGCTTCTTTTTGTGGAAGAAATGGTAAATGGCGACATTCTTGTTCAAGGGAAGCAACCTTTGGTGACGAGTGGTACACGCCTAATTATACACGGTGGCAATAAAATTGAAGTCCGTAGTTGAAGTGCCGTTGTCAGTACGCTCGTGTCGGATGTCGGCGACATCAGTGCCGGATATCCCAGGACCAAATGTCCCGGAACACCCGTCAAGTCCGTGCAATGAGTATTGAAACGGCGAATATTGTGGGGCTAACAACCCTCTTGTATGTTTATTAACGGATGGAAAGGATTTGTTTGTTTGTATGGTGTTTTTATGTCATTTGCAACACACGTAAGTTTATATATGACGGACGATTGTTTGTGGTGGAGGCAGATCACCCACTTTTCCTGGGTAGAACCAGTACTGTACACCTCCCGCCATCCGTAAGAATCGACACTTCCTCACTTACAAGTCGAGCTCCCAGTGGATTCGAACCCGCAGCGGTGAGAGGCGAAGGTTTTTACAACGCAACGTCGTTAAGATGGAAAGGAGACAACTTTATTTTTCTCATGTAAAAGCGCCAATCTTTTTTTCTTTCTTCACATACTCCATCATCTCTTACGAGAGGTGTGAACTGAATGGTGTTTATACTGTAGCCCATATGCAAATGCTCTTATTCTTGGACTGGGCTGTGTAATGTTCATGGCTAAACGAAGGGAAATATAATGTGTTTTTTAAAAGCTCTCTCCACGATATGAGGTTAATATCTTTGGGAGTGGGGTAAGGTTTTTTTTCTTTTTATTTTGTTTTGTGTTTTTTTAAGAAGGGGGCATTCCTGTGTCTGAGTGCATTTCCCTAACTGTACTTTGTTGCTATCATGCCCTTGATTGTCACTATATGTTAAAAGTGACGATTTTTAAGCTCTATACTAGACAAAGGTAAAACAATAAATAAAAAGAACTAAGTAATACTTTGTCTGGCGTCCGGCGTCTGTCCGTCCGTACGTTGTCCGTAAACACATTCGTCTTGTTTATACAATAACTTTGTGAACGGTTTCTATTTTTCCACCATAACGCTTGCTTGAATTAATGAGATTCGGATTCTCTCACTACCCTTAAGCTAACTAATAAAAACAACATTACAATTGTTCTAAATTTAATTTATTATGTAGTAATTTAGACAAATGTCTGCAACGACCGGCGAATTTCACGGAAACAAACATTATACACATAATAAATGCCTCAATACCACACAAACGTTCCTGTTAGTTTCTATTAAGAATCTAATTCTAAACCATAAAATTTAACAAAACTCTTAGACATGTTAACCCGCCGTCGTCCAAAACTTGGATGGTCAGAATGCAAACATCACGTGAACTGACCATTACATTCAGTTTGACAATGAGTAAAATTAACGCAGTTGTTATTGCCATTGATTATGTAATAGATAGAGTATGGTTTCATTGAGTTGGTTAATTTAAACATCGAGATGGGCATAGCCCATCGAGGCGCCATCGAGGTGTTTAAATTAACCAATAAGATGAAACCATACTCTATTTGTTTCGTAGCTTGTCCATTTTGAACAGCTCCCTGCCATACTCTAACTTGTTTAGTCTAACTGTTATTCTAACTGATATTCTAACTGTTATTCGGACAGGTCTTATTTTCAATTAAACTATTTACACCTGTGCTATTACAAAGAGAATGTTCAGTGACCATGCTACAAGTAAAGATAAGGGAACTTCAGCTTGTTCTAAATGGCAGTCTTCTGATGTCAAACTTTCTTTGAATACTTATTTCATTCATTCTTGAATAAGTTCGACATTTAGACGAGTCGACATTATTATGAGCTCAAAAACATATCTGCTCACTAGTTTAGGAGATATGGCAGACAGGAAGCAACCCAACGTTTATCTTTGAAATCTAGGTGTGGCCTTGACCTTATACGGGACATTATTCGACGGACGGACGGACAAACGGACGGACTGTCCGATCGCTCTATGCCACCGATTCTTTGACACCGTGCTGGAAACAATTGAATCTTCAAACAACGATGTCAAACATTATTGTCCCATTGATTTATTTGTTACAACAGCTACGTACATCCTGTGCACGCGCCACAGCATAAATACATGCAAATCAAATTTGTCCTGAACATCAGCTGACTGTAATCTAATGGTCAATCAGCGTACGGGATTTCAGAGATTTGCGCACGCAGGGATTGCCGGCTTGATTGATTTTCCAGAAATTTAAGAAATCTGGCCATAATTATGCCTGGGACAATTGCGAAGGCAATATTAGGAAATGACCATTTACCAGAAAGTATTCAAGAAGAAATTTATTCATCTTCTATCAGAATTCAATATTGCGTGATTTATATAACATTTTAGGGCATTATTTCGTATAAAATATTTGAATGAATAGAAGAATAAACGAATGAATGAAATAACGGACACTGTAATTGTGTTTATCATGCAATATTCAGAGCCAGAGTTTCGCATTTATCACGTTTATTACACTCACCAGAAGTATAGATGAAATTCTAAGTTAATAAACACGTTAAAGGGACACACTGCAGTTGTGAAGTGTTTATCAAGCACTGAAATCAGCATCTCGATTTATTTATCTAGTATCATTTTATCTTTAAATTTGCTTGCATATAATTAAATACAATGTTTGGTTTTCATATTTGTTGTCTTATCGTGCGATAGATTTAAATATATTATTGGTGGAATATAATGAATAAATAATGATAGCAACGCAATTTGCTTTAAACTATTCTTATAATTAATATTATTGATTGAACAGATGCAAGTTATCTAGAAAAAATAACAGGATGCCGTGATATTTTAAAAAAATCAAGATTGCCGTGAGTCTCTTTAATATTATAGAAGACATTAAACACATGTCAAACATATCAACTTAAAGCAAGGACTTTTACAATTGAACACCATCTCACACGGTGGTACAGGAACACCATCTCACACGGTGGTAGAGAACACCATCTCACTCGGCGGTAGAGAACACCATCTCACTCGGCGGTAGAGAACACCATCTCACACGGTGGCCACGGTGGTAGGGAACATCATCTCACATGGTGGCCACGGTGGTAGGGAACACCATCTCACAAGGCGGTAGAGAACATCATCTCACACGGTGGCCACGGTGGTAGGGAACACCATCTCACATGGTGCCCACGGTGGTAGAGAACACCATCTCACAAGGCGGTAGAGAACATCATCTCACACGGTGGTAGAGAACACCATCTCACACGGTGGCCACGGTGGTAGGGAACACCATCTCACATGGTGGCCGCGGTGGTAGGGAACACCATCTCAATCGGCGGTAGAGAACACCATCTCACACGGTGGTAGAGAACATCATCTCACACGGTGGTAGAGAACACTATCTAACTCGGCGGTAGAGAACACCATCTCACAAGGCGGTAGAGAACATCATCTCACACGGTGGTAGAGAACACCATCTAACTCGGCGGTAGAGAACACCATCTCACACGGTGGCCACGGTGGTAGGGAACACCATCTCACATGGTGGCCACGGTGGTAGAGAACACCATCTCACATGGTGGCCACGGTGGTAGAGAACACCATCTCACAAGGCGGTAGAGAACACCATCTAACACGGTGGTACAGGAACACCATCTCACACGGTGGTAGAGAACACCATCTCACACGGTGGTAGAGAACACCATCTCACAAGGCGGTAGAGAACACCATCTCACACGGTGGCCACGGTGGTAGAGAACACCATCTCTCAAGGCGGTAGAGAACACCATCTAACACGGTGGTACAGGAACACCATCTCACACGGTGGTAGAGAACACCATCTCACACGGTGGTAGAGAACACCATCTTACTCGGCGGTAGAGAACATCATCTCACACGGTGGTAGAGAACACCATCTTACTCGGCGGTAGAGAACACCATCTCACAAGGCGGTAGAGAACATCATCTCACACGGTGGTAGAGAACACCATCTAACTCGGCGGTAGAGAACACCATCTAACACGGTGGTACAGGAACACCATCTCACACGGTGGTAGAGAACACCATCTAACTCGGCGGTAGAGAACATCATCTCACACGCTGGTAGAGAACACCATCTAACTCGGCGGTAGAGAACACCATCTCACAAGGCGGTAGAGAACATCATCTCACACGGTGGTAGAGAACACCATCTAACTCGGCGGTAGAGAACACCATCTCACACGGTGGCCACGGTGGTAGGGAACACCATCTCACATGGTGGCCACGGTGGTAGAGAACACCATCTCACACGGTGGTAGAGAACACCATCTAACTCGGCGGTAGAGAACACCATCTCACACGGTGCCCACGGTGGTAGGGAACACCATCTCACATGGTGGCCACGGTGGTAGAGAACACCATCTCACAAGGCGGTAGAGAACACCATCTAACACGGTGGTACAGGAACACCATCTCACACGGTGGTAGAGAACACCATCTCACTCGGCGGTAGAGAACACCATCTCACACGGTGGCCACGGTGGTAGGGAACACCATCTCACATGGTGGCCACGGTGGTAGAGAACACCATCTCACAAGGCGGTAGAGAAAATCATCTCACACGGTGGTAGAGTATGCTTGTTTATTACACAAGGAAGTATCAAAATGAGATAAACATGTTAATTAGTTTAATAAATATAACACATACAAATGATAAAATAACAATCATAGTTTATGATTACTAGTACACAAACTCTACCATTTAAATAAAATTGTCACTCGATCCATACACGTTACTTTACGATATGCTCAAAGTTCAAAAGTTAATACTGTCAGTGAATTAAGAATTCTTTAATATATACGAGTATGTTATCAGTACTTAAAATAGTGCTTAATTCAGCTACCATACTGATTGTCCCTCTTTTGACGCGCAGACGAAATAGAAGGTATATAGCTTATAGCGATTTGAAACTATATCCGACTTTGCGACTGCCGGTTATACGGTGTGGATTTTAGTTTCCCCATATAATCAACGTCGTTGTGATTAGAACTAGCAGTGCGTGTGTGGTTATGGTTGATTGCATTGATTGTCGGGCGCCGGCGTGTTAGTCTGTCCGTCCATTTGTTTGCGCAAACAACAACGACGGTTATGAATAATTTTCCCATAGGCGAGATAACTTATGGGTTATGCGTCTAACAACGGCGTGTACAGTCTTCTCGTGCATGCCAGTTCATAGCATCGACTATCCCTCTGCTTCCTGTGCACATGGAATCAACTATACACGCACGAAGCGATACTAAAATAAGCGCCATGATAGAACAAAATTCACATTATAATAAAATAATCTATCATTTGCGTAGACTGTAAGAAGAGAGTATGTTTCCATATCTGTGAATAACAATTCGTCATAATCCACCAGAATATATGTAAATGAAGTATGAATAAAACATTGAACGATTTACAAGATTGTGTCAAACAACCATCTCTCTCCCGTTTTAAACAATTACACTGGTGTTGTTGTTGTTCTAAAATTAACAAAGTGTTTGTATTCAGTATACTTATTTGTTTTAATTCACAAAAGTAAAAAACAAAGTATTATATAGTATACTTTAAATATATGCAATATAGCATATTGTTCATAGAAACAACTGTAATCGAACCTCAGTCTTTGGTCTGTGTATATATCCGGGGTACTGGAATAGCTACAGTTTTAGTGCTTTTTGAAAACTGTGGGTTTAATGTTTTGGAAACTTGACCGTTTGACCTTGACCACCGGTCCTAAGGGATGGTCAGACCCTGGATCTGAAACATTTTGTTTTCATCTAGGAATCCTAGGCATCCTGTAAGTCAAATATGAACACCCTCCTCCAAGTAATGACGGAAGAGTTCAGATGAAGAGCAGAACCGACCGACGGACGGATTGACAGACGGACGGGCGGATCCAGCCACAGCATATCCTCTATATCTTTGAAAAGTGCGGATACAACAACATGGAACTTAATCAAATAGTTTACAGATAATGGTTCTTATCAAATGTGTTATCAGGGCGATTTGCATCAAAAGTTTTGATATCTGCCTCTTTAAAGGCACCACAATCGTCAGGCCACTGAGGTCATATAAAAATATTTCACATTATACACTTCTGGATGATAAACCAAACCCATCTACACAGTCTTTGGATAAGAGCTAAACCTGGTGCAGAGGTGATAAATTCAGATAGATGTCATTCGGCTTGTATAATATCAGGAAGGTTTTATTTTTAATTTTGTGGCAAATGGCAATTTGTATTTAAGGTAAAATACGTCTCTCTTTTTTTACACTGCTGTATTTAATTGGGATGACAGTAGGGTAAGGTGCACCCTAGAACCAGGTTTAAACCGCCAGCGCCCTTTATGCGTACCCTTATTTATGTTTGTGATGTTGCATTCTTGGCTTCTGTTTCATCTTATGATTGTGTTTGTTTTTAATGCGTGTTTTTTTGTTAACATGTTCTGTGAATGGTACATTTTCTGTTCGTTCTGGACGGTTATACATATTTTTTACAGAAGTAAGAAAACAACGCTTCAGAAAGCACTATTGTATTACTACCAAATACAAAGGCTCAGTTAATAATACAAGAGGTCCAAGAGGGCCTGTGGACGCTCTACTGACTAAAGCGACTCTTATATCAAGGTTCTTATATCAAGGTTTGTCATCATAAAATTCCTATCGTTAAAACATTGCAAAAAACAACAACAACAATAAACACACCCACAACAGAAACTTAATCCCTTGACCCATGCTAACAATTTAAACAAGAGGCCCTAGTTCTGATTTGGTATGGTTATTTAGGGACTCGAGGCACAACAATTGTCTCAAATATGTTTTGACCGCCTGTAGAGGGACCCCTTTATGTTGGCGGTCAAAACCCATTTTATATTATTGTTGTGCCTCGAGTCCTAAACAGCCATACTAAATTAGAACTGATGTTGTTTTTTAGTAAAAACAGATGTCTCCCCTATAGGAGAATTTGAGAATCCGCCAAAAATCATTCAACTGGAACACGACGAAGATATGTGCAACTAGACTTGTCAATGGTCATCCCCTTCAAGTTTCATGAACATCCAGGCAGGGGATCGATCAGAAGTAGTCGGGACCAACCTTATGTATTAAAATCATTCAACTGCAACAAGACAATGGTTTGCGCAGCCAAGGTTTGTTGAAATCCGAATGGTGGTTGAGGAGAACTCGTCCGGACAAAAATCGTGTATTAAAACATTTTTAAGAGCCATAACTCCACCAAATATCATTCAACTAGAACACGACAACGATATGTTCAACTAGGCTTGGTACTGATCATTCCTCCCCATTTTCATTGAAATCCAGCCAGAGGTTCAGAAAAACAAGTCCGGATAAAGTTTATGTATAAGAGACCATAACTCTGTCAAAAATTATTAAACCGGATCATGACGATGACATGCGGAACTAGGCTTGGTACTGATCATTCTTGCCAAGTTCCGCTGAAATCCGTCCAGGAGTTCAGAAGAGACTAGTCTGGACAATGTTTGTGTATTAAAACATTTAAAGGGCCATAAATTCTCCAATAACAGTTAGTCAGCCGGAACATGGTGACGATATGCACAAATAGACTTGATACTGATCATGCTTGCCAAGTTTCGTTAAAATCTGGCCTGGGGTTCAGGAGAACTAGTCCGGACAAAGTTTGTGTAACACAATCTTTAAAGGGCCATAACTCTGCCAAACATCTTTCAACCGGAACACGGTGGTGATATGCACAATTAGGCTTGGTACGATCATCCCTGCAAGGTTCCTCTGAAACCCGCTCTGGGGTTCAGGAGAACTAGTGCGGACAAAGTTTGTGTAGTAAAACCTTTAAAGGGCTCCACCATATCATTCAACCGGAACATGGTGACAATATGCACAACTAGGCGTGATACTGATCATCCTTGCCAAGTTTCACTGAAATCTAGCCAGGGATTCAGCAGAACTAGTCCATAAAAGGTATGTGTATTAAAACCTTTCAAGGGCCATAACTCCGCCAAAAATCATTCAACTGGAACGAGGTGAATATATGCACAACTAGGTACTGATCATCCCTGCAAAGTTTTGCTGAAATACGGAAACATATAGGCCCTATCTGGCAGGTTTTCTAACTTTTGTCAATATCAACAATCTGGCAAAGTTTGTTAAAGGTAGGATGCGAAATGGAGGCGCCAGAGTGTATAGCAATTTTCGTTAATTCCAGGGCAATAACTCCGGTGTTACTGGTCCGATCTGGCTTGTTTTTGAGCTAGTCCAAGCGTTTATTGATATTAACAATCTCATAAAGTTTGGTAAAGATCGGATGAAGGTGCTAAAGGGTTGACATCAAAAAGTTAACGGACGACGGACGGTCGACGGACAAAAGACCATGTCATAAGCCCTATTGGCCTTTGGTTAGTCAAGCTAATAACTGGCGGCCAAATTGATCAAGCTATGTTATATGTTGCGGCAATTAATAGTAATACAGGTTCGATGTGAAGGAATGCTAGCCTTTCAGAATAACACATTCTCCCTTTAAATAACTTCTATAATGATTCATTCATTTAACGACTGTTCATTGCTGTAGGGTTCCTAAACAGCAATACTCGATTGTTTTTTCCCCATACACGCACGTGTGGCGATGGTAACATTAGTTCCACATCAATCAGTAATTACCAATAAATGATCTCACAAAATAGTAAAGGTGCTTCTTTGCAAGATATTGACAGTTGCGCATTTACAGATAGTTGTTGCTGAAACCTAGAAGCCAAGTAGATATAGGCGCATATTTAAGGGAAAATATGCACGGTCGTTTGTGTTTAAAACACCACTAGAACACGAGGTAAATCATATATATATCTATGTATTTAAATGCATTTCCTGGAATATGAATCCGCGTCAGGTTAAAAAGTTTTTAATAATAACGTATCAAACAATGCTATCCTTTTTTATTTGCTCATAACTTGTAAGCATTGCTGTTAGTTTATGACCTAAATTTGATGTACAATACATACTATTTTATTTGCAGTTTCCTACTAACTATAATAGAGTTTATCTTTGAAAACTGCCAACTTCTTTATGATTTTTTTAAAGGAATCATCTTGAAAACAAATATTTCCATTTTAATCATCAACATTTTGATCCATTTTCATATTTCTTATTTCTAATTACACATTAAAACATAATATACATGTAGTTCGTATAAAGTATGTCCTTTCTGTTTCAAAATCTCATCTCAGTATACACTCAGCAAAATTCCTAATCGGTCACCTCAATAAATTGTAATTAAAAAAAAGAGTAAATTCAATTTCGTGAATTTATTGATCGCATAAGAAAGCGAAATTCATTACACATCAACACACAAAATTTCATTTCAATCAAATAAAGAGTTGACATCTTCTGCAGGAATGAATAAGGCGACCCGGTAATTCAGAAGTCACAAAATCGTGTTATTTGACGTCTGTTGTATGTTAATAACGTGTATGCCCTCCACCGGCAGCAATCACGGCTCGACAACGACTCCTCATTGATACAATGTATCTGTGAAGATACTGCTGACGGATATTTCTCCAAACGCGGTTGACGTCACGCTCCAATTCCCGTAGATTCAGCTGCTGAGGATGGGCACGTTCCTTTCGTTTTAATAAGTCCCAGACACGCTCGACTGGGTTTAGGTCAGGACTTTTAGCAGGAAAATGGATGACTCGTATGTTATTGGCCTGTATCATTGCCAATGTTGCTCTGGCGACATGGCACGGAGCGTTGTCTTGGACGAGTTGCATACCACGGTTTGCAGCAATGTGTGGTATCAGGACAGGTTGAATGATGTCCGTCTGATATCGTCGTGCATTCATGTTGCCTTGTATGGACACGATCGGTGTTTTGGTGTACATCGAAATGCCCGCCCATATCATAATGGATCCTCCCCCGAACTGGTCCGCCTCAAGAACACAATTGGCGCTGTTTCTCTCACCACGCCGGCGATAAATACGTTTGCGGCCGTCGGCACAACGCAATGTAATCCTTGTCTCGTCGACGAAAAGAACATTCGCCCAGTCGGCCCTGGTGAACCGTAAATGTCGCCTAGCCCAAGCTAAGCGAGCTTGGCGGTGTCTCCTCGTTAAGATAGGACCTTTCCTAGGTCGACGGCATCGAATTCCGACGTCACGTAACCGGTTTCGTACGGTTTGAGTTGATACATGACGTCCATGAGTCCCCTAGTATGCCTAGATGTCGTTGTAACTGGTAGAAAACGATCATGGAGATGTGATACGATCATGTATCTGTCCTGCCGTTGTGTTGTCACCCTCTGTTTGAACCGTCGGGGTCGACCAGCCACACTTCCGGTTTGGTTGATTTCGCCCAAAGAGCTTGGATGGTGGATAGCCGCCGATTGAAGGTTCTTGCCACCTGAAATAAAGTTAAAAACGGAAATAGCCACCAAAATAATAGCTACAAATAAATTATATCGATATTCTTTTGAAATTTCAAAAAATAAAACTCACCTGTAGTAAAGGTGTTCCGGCCTGTAACCTTCCGACAGCTCGGCCGCGTTCCTCTTGTGTCATTCCCGCCATGGTATTTGTTTTTCAAGTAGGAAATTCATTAGTAACGACAAAAATGTACATGAACACGTGCATATTGGTGTCCATGAACTGCACGTGCAAAATGTGCTATATTGGTCAACACGCCTAACACGGTTAATTTGACAGCGAGCCGGCCCGAAAAAATCAATAATTAGCTGCAGTACCTATTCAAATATCGATATGTGAAATTTCGTGTTAATACATGCATTATTATAAAAATAGTAATACAATATAAACTGACCGATTAGGAACTTTATTAAGTGTATGGATTAATGGCATTCTTTGCATTTCGTAACACCAACGCATTTTCTACGGAAGCCCGTAAGTGATAAGAAAATATTGATATTCAAAGAAAAAATGTGTACAAGTTTATATTGTAGCGATTTGATTCTGTTTTGTACATTTTCAACATTTTTTTTTAAAATTAAAGGCGGTTTAAGGATTGAAAATGGGTGGAGGGAGGGACTGGCATCCACCGTTTGGCTAATGCTTTCATGTACATTGTTAATAACTTCTGTACATTGTTTTCGGTTAAAACCAACTTTACTGTGAGGCGTTATATCGTTGATGCCACTTTCCAAATTTCCAAATTGGTTCACTATTTTTGTCACAGTCAGATGATTGTATTTATCAGAAAAATAACGGTTTTTTTATTGACTAGTTTCATTGGAAGGTGATTGAGCGACGTCAGTGTTTGGGTAAGACGTCTGACGGAGTTTCTCCAAAACATCTTGAATACTATATAAATGATTTATATGAAATTTGCATTTTTGTAACATATGTTCATTAACTGTCCAACCAATATTGGTATTTCTTTGACCTTGAGCTTCAATTCTAGGTTCTGATTGTTTGAACAGGCAATTTTTGGTTAAGAAGGTTGTCAACGTTTCTCAAACACATCATACACTTAATACTTTCCTACGGATTATGTCGCCTGATCCCTGAGACCCAGTATATTAAATAGTGTAATAGAGTCATGTTTACAGTTTAAAACTATACTTATCACTAAATTTGATCCATATCCTATTTCGAGTCAGAAAAAAATTATGGTATAAAAGTCGAGAAGAAAATATAACATTCACAGAACACAGTCAGTCAACCAAACACTCGTATTTAAAACAAACACCAATCACAAGGATAGAAAAGAGCAAAGTATGCGAAACAGCAATCTCAAACGGTTGGAAATATGGGTACCTCCTTGGAATGGTCAGTGACAATATGGGTACCTCCTTGGAATGGTCAGTGACATAAAGGCCGCTGGTGTCAACCCAGGTACTAGAGTGCATCAAACCTCACTCTTACCCTAGTTTCATTCAAATAAAATGCGACCAGTCAGCCCCTTACAAACTAGGCAGTATTAATAGCAACTAGTAGCCAATATAAGAATAACACAAAATGATCATGTATATATGAATATAAAATGCCTAGAAAGCCACAAAGCAAATACTTGTCAGAAGTCAAGACAACAAAATAATGATGACGATAAGACAATACTAAAGTAAAAAATTAGGCGTTACCATCCCTTGCCCTATTTAGGTAGAAGCACATGCATTCATTACGATATATAGTATAAAAGGAATGAGATAAAGAGAAGAAGAAGGCCCTTTACTATATACATATACTATAACCTATTTTGTTATGTTTGTTAACAAGTTTAACACAGATTGTATGAATGTGATAATGACCAATGATCTTAGAAAGTCTGTACATGTAGTCAGCATAGAATTGACGTTGTGACAGACCTTGTAGCAGAAGAGTTCAGACAATACTTTTAAAAGTAAATCAGGGTTATGATAATAAACCTTTCCAAAGGTTTGTGCGGATATAAAACTCAATGAAGCACTATTAAAGCTGGAGTAGATGAAAAGCAAAACAAGTACTGGATTCCTAATTTACAAAAACAGCCTAATAAAGCACAATTCATTACTATTTCTAGTGTCTGCACCACTACTCTTGGATTAATATAAGTTGGTCGTTATTACTTTCTTGAAAAAGAATTCAATAAGCGTCACACAAACCTTTTCAAAGACAAGCTTATTGCTCTTATTCAACATTTATTTTAGTGAATAAACAGTAATGTTTGCTCAGCATTATATTGCGGTAAAATAAAATGTTTTCTTTGGCATATCACTCCGCCGTTAAAACAATCAAAATGGACTCCACCATTGCATTTTGCATAGGGTTACAGTATAGCGTTTGTTCTTACCATCACTTTCTAAAATTGCATAGCTCTAAACAGCCTACCTAAAATTAAAATACTAACCTAAATTCATCAAAAATGTCCAAAGTAAGCGGAGTTTTATTCGATTGTTTACAACTAAGCACCCATAGCATTAAATAGTGGTGTCAGGTCGCGGAGTTGATTTCTGATAACCATTTTGATATTTTAGCTATGGTCATGTGACAACTTGTGACGTAATCGCAACCATAGTAGAAAAGAAAGGGTTGTGGACTCTTCTGCGACAAGGACTATCACAACCTGACTTCTATGGTGATGCGATTTACAAACTTCGTAAGATTCTTGGTCATGATCACTTTCATACTATCTTTGTTAAACTTGTTAAAAGGTTTATCAAAAGAGGTTATGACCCTATCATTTTGCAACGTACTGCATGCTTGGTGGTGGACCCTTTTACAGTTCGCCACTACGCTTTCCTCTTTAATTGTACGATGACCGGACAGGCTGTGGACTCTATGGTGACGCCTACCTAAAGCCCATTAGGACGGTGGCGTTTGATGTTTGTCCGAGGTCTTGTCTTGTCGTGCCCTCAGTGGTGTATTCTCGTGTTGCTCTGGCTTCTGCCAAGTCATCGAGTACCTTCATTGTGGCTTTCCAGGCTTTATTTGTTTTGGTATTTATATATACACGAGCATCTTTGTGTTCTACTTATATTGCCTTTTAACGCTGCCTTGTTGGTTAGAGAATATTTCATGGCGGGGATTTCTTTATTTGCACTGTCCCGTTTAATTGGGATGACAATAGGGTAAGTGTGAGGTTTGGTGCACCCTAGAACCTGGTTTAAACCCCCAAAAAGGCCACTGACCGTTCCAAGGCGGAAGCCCTATTGTCAACCCTTTTATGTTTGTGATGTCGTTTGCATTTTTTATTACTTTTGCCTTCTCGTTTGTCTGTTTGCGTGTTTATTTTTGTGTTTTGTGGTTGACTGTCGTCATTGAATGCTACTTTCCCTGTCCGACTTTTATATCTTTCTTTTTTTGTGATTGTCCAATATATCATCCATATAAAAAGAGAGGTATAATAAAAGACTTGGATTACTCTGCCTAAGCGTATCTGGTGAAAGACTAAATATGAAACCTCTAGCAAAACAAAACAAAAACAAATCTGCAACAAGTGGTGCACATTTCGTTCTCATTTGGGATTCCAACAATTTGTCTATAAACAGTAGTGTCATACCTAACTAGTTCCATATGTGTAAACATATTATCTTATATAAAAATAAATGCTTCGAAAACAACTACGTGACAAGTTCACATGGTATAATTGCCAAAAACCTTCAACTAAATATTAGTGAGAATCAGAGCTCGTTTACTGAAGTTGCTGTGTACGCAGTCTAAATTTAAATATTTGCAAACATCAAGGGAGATAACTTTGTAAACCACTCCTCAATTGTTCTCATTGTCAAACAAAACCGAGACCTTAATAATATCACCCTAAAAAGTATGGAAAATCAAATGCTATTTATTACAATCATCGTGAAAACAATCACGCTCCTTTGTCAGAGGACGATATCCTCTTTGTTCAATTAGAATATTACACAGTAAATGATGATATTTCAAAGGAAAGTAGGGAACAATCAGACAATCGTATTTTTCGACAATTTAGAGCAATAACTTGATACTTGTCTAAACTGTCTGAAATCCGTTTGATATAATGTCACACGCCAAACTGTGTGAAAATCGCAACAAGTTTACTTAATGTATTGCGTACGAAAGCTGAAATTTGCATTTTCGCAATAATCAAGGGCAATAACTCAGTAAGGCAAGTGTCAATTTTACTCATTGTCATCTTGTCAAAGTTCATATCCATAACTCTTGTTAAAATTAGTAAAGTGTAACGTAATCAGGTCTTGATTCTGTAGTTTGATATTTCATATACACATATAGGTTTCAAACACTGGAACTGTATTTGCCTAAAAAGACGTGTGCAAATTTCTTTATTTTCTTTTGACTGTTTGTTCAGCGATTTTCATATAATGGTTTACCGTAGAAGTCACGTTACTGTTACGAAATGCAAAGTATGCCAGAAGTCCATACAGTGGTTCTATATGTACAACACCCCGATCTGTTAATATTTAAAAAATCAGGGGTGCACATCTTTCCGGGTAAACGTTTTCGTTTTTTTCAGGCTTGGGTCCCTGCCTACAACTGTATTCTAGTAAGAATACCGGGACGCAGTCAAATTGGTATACATGCATTGTATGGGTCTTCTACTACTTGAATTAGGTATCAATTTCAGGGAAACGATCTATAAATCTTTCTCAACATACGAATACAGCTGGTTCCAAATCGCTATCGTCACTGATTATTGATAGATGTTAAACTTTATTAAAGGGACAAACTGCAATCTGGATTTTTGAAAAGCTCGAGGCGCGTTACTTTTACTACATACATTAACTTGCATTTGTTCAATAATTAATATTAAATATAAGAATAATATAAAGGAAATTGTGTTACTAACTGTTTGTGTGTGAAGCTATTGTGGTGCTGTCTGATTTTAAAAAAAGTAAACCTCTTCAATCATTAAAAGAGTTGATGAAACTTTAACTGAAACATCTTCTAAAGAGTTTAAATGTGTCTGCTCCACTGCTACATATTCTCATGAACTACTGATCAGATTTCAATAATAAAAAACATCTAACATTAAACCCTTTCTTCTAATGTTAATTTAAATTTCTAAAAACTGAGATTACCTTCACAGACGCTCCAATTGCTACTATATTATCATTAAGTTGTCTTTTTTTTATAACTATGATAATATACCAATTCTTTATATTCTAACCATGATCTTTTCCCAATTCCTCACATTCTAATCATGAAACAACATTCTATTTAGTGATCCATTACACATACTATTTCAGATGCCTATCATATTCATATTATAACATTATACAACACAGATGCCAACATTAAAAAGATGTTCATTTTGTCTCATGATGACTAGTTTAATGCTCAAGTCTTTCATGATAAGTGTGCTTTGATTGTTGACAATTACAAATAAAAAAGTCTAACATCTACGTACTATAACGTCATGACCCCCATTATCGTGGTATTCCCATTATCGTGGTACGTCATTATACGCGATATTTATGATATATGACGATGAGTGACGTCACAGCTCGTGAGCTATTTTTACCAGAAGGGAATCCCCAACATGGTTTACCCTTAAAATATCTCATTTGGATCATTTTTGAAGTTGCCACGATAATGGGGACCCTCTATAAATAATGGAATCTTCCGACCCAATCGGAATAGTTCACGACATCCGGTAAAAAGTGATTCAAGGAGACAATTTTGTCAATGTAAACAAAGATGATATATTACTGAATTCAGAGGTCATTGAAATCGAGAACAATTATGAATGGTTGTAGCACAGTTCACGTTTCACCACGATATACCACGATAATGGGGGCCATGACGTTACGTTTATTTTTTCATATTCATTCCCCTTACTGTTTTCTTATGTAACTGTTCTGACCGGCTTGTGATACCTTGTATCACGGTTTTCTTGTTTATACTAACTCGATATGAAGCACGTGCTAGTATTTAGATTTTACAACTATTTAAATTCACTGATACTAAACATAAGGAATTTCCTTATGACACCGATGATAGCGACAACACCGACGGGCTCTAGATAAACCATCGAACAGCCAGCGCTAGCTGGAACACTTTTGTTGAAATTATATAAAACATCATTATTATTTTTTATACTTTTTCATATACACTGGTCAAAATTGCTAACCGGTCATTTTATTATTTGGAATATTATATCAAATATTGTATATTTTGAGTTGATATTTCATACAAATAAATATGAGCAGCAAACAAAACAATCAATACACTTTGTAACTTCAAAATCCGCACTTCCGGTCTCGTGGCTTATTTTGGCGCGAAATCGCATTATTCTCCCGTGCTGCACGAGGTAAGATTTGAAAATGTGTTTGTGTTCTCGGAATTGTTTATCGTTTCAATCCCAAACAAAAACTTACTAAAAATTAAATAAAAAATGCGTCGCATGACAACGGAAGAGCGTGGACGGGCCGTCGGTATGATTATTGCTGGTACTTCGATTCGGCAGGTAAAGGACATTGCGTAATTTGTTCATTTTTATTAATTTATTTAATCGATTTTCTACGTTTTATTTTCTCTTTTTCAAGTCCAGTATTGTGTATTATAATATTCCTCATCCTTCCGGCAGGTTAGTTTATTCATAAGTTTACTTGTCTGTCCGTCCGTCCGTCCGTCTCTTCGTTTGTTCGTTCGTACATGATTCTGTCTAACCATGTTCATTATTTCTGAAAAAGTCGCAAGCATGAGTTGTTTTATATGTATAGGTAGCCAGAACAGTCAACAGAAGTTTTTCAACAATTCACGACCTTTGGCTCAAGTACAATCGCACCGGAAGTGTTGATGACCTTCACCGAAGGCCAAAAAGACATGTGACAACGCAGCGTCAAGATCGCTACATCCTTGTAACACACCTTCGTAATAGAAGAATAACAGCGACTGATACTGCCAGACGTTTAATAGGCGTCCATAATAGAAACTTGAGTGATCAAACAGTACGAAATCGACTACGGATCATGGGATTGAGAGCGAGAAGACCTTTTGTGGGATTAGTATTGACTGGAAGACACCGGCGAATTCGTCTTCAGTGGGCCAGAAGGCATTTGAGGTTCACCAGAGCAGACTGGGCAAATGTCGCCTTTACAGATGAGTCCAGATTTAATCTTCAGAAGTCCGACGGTAGAGAGCGAATTTATCGACGACTTGGGGAACGATATTCGGATAATTGCGTCAACGAAAGATCTCATTTTGGAGGAGGGTCAGTGATGGTTTGGGGAGGTATTAGTTTGCACACTAAAACTGATATGGTGGTTGTTCGAGGAAACCTGAACGCAGACCAATACCAGCAACAAATACTTCGACCAACGCTTATTCCCCATATTCGCGCTAACCGTGGGATGACATTCATGCAAGACAATGCACCTTGCCATACTGCAAGAACTACCCGTCAGCTACTTCAGGGCAACAACATTCGAACAATGGAGTGGCCGCCATGTAGTCCGGATTTAAATCCAATCGAACATGTGTGGGACGAAATCGACCGTCGTGTGCGACAGTTACCAAGGCAACAACATATTGCTGACCTCACAAGGGACATAGTCAATGTTTGGAATAACATACCTCAGCGTTTTCTACATAACTACATAAATTCCATGCGACAACGCTGTTTAGCTGTTGTACGCGCAAACGGCGGTCATACGCGATATTGATTTTTGTAAATTTTGAAATTACTGGTATCTATGAATTTCGATAAAATAAACTTCTTTGAAATTCATAAAATACTTTGCTTTACTAATGTGATTACTTATAGAACATTTTTCAATACATTTATTTCCAATTTCACATATATTATTATTTTCTGAGACAAATAAATAAGAAAATAACAAGTGATCGGTTAGCAATTTTGACTAGTGTATAGTTTTTCTAGGGCACTGCATTTACTCGTGCACACAGGCAACGCTATTTGAGGAGTTCACCTCTGTGTAGTTATTTTTGATTGCAGACAATAGAGTACAGCAGAGCTAGCTATAAATGGGCCATGTTTCAACACCAATTTGATTACACCCATTACTGCCATTACTGGCTTCTATATTTCAAAACGCGAGCAAACAGTGAATATGAATTACTAATAGCAATTTTGTAATCTGTAAAGTGCCCTGCACTTAGCGCCAAAATGTAATTAACCAATCACAATTACATTTCGTATTTCTATTTACATTTGGGGTCTAAGTTTCTCAACAATTAAACATTACCAAGGAAAACAAACATAGAAATAGCTTTTATTATGATTGAAAACCAGCCTAAATTATCTCATTGCTTCCTGTTACCAACTTCTGCTTCATTCAGATCGGGTCAAGTAATCGGAGACATGCTCGTAAACCATTCCAGTTGTTTACAGACGACTCTCTGATTTAAGGCAAAAATACAACGGCGCGTCGTCTGGTGTAATATTGCATTTTGACCCGTTGAAAAGAGGACCAAGTAATGTGAAATGAACCCAATAAAAGAAGATACAAAAGTCGAACAATAAATGAAGCTTTAACAGAACGCATTCCCCCGGAAGTACGCATTCAAAACAATCAACGACTACAGGTCATACTACACCAATTCATTTTCCATAGGCCTACCTTATAGCTCTAAGCTCTGTACTGAGTTCCCTAATATAGGAAGCTATATTTTTTATTACTTGTTTTGAAAGACCTATCTAAGTTTTATCAAAAAACCCATACAGAAGCCATACGTTGAGTATGTTTGTGAAAAAGCTGTTTGGGTTGGATGGTGCTGACCCACCTACTTGCATGTACAAATATGAGATGAGGAAAATGTAACATATACTTCTTTCTTTGATTATGCAAAACATTATGATACATTGCACAAATGTATGATTTAACCTGTATAAGTACTCTTCAAAAGTTGAATTTTTTAGCAAGATTATTTGGTTTGTTTACCTTGACAACCAATCAAAATTAAGAGATTCTGTGTAATAGCTCCGAATTTAACCTGGAACTTTTTCCCTGCCCGCTGATTGGTTGGTAATTGGTGTAGTCTGATCTACAAGGATAACTAGAAGCAAAAGGTGCAACACCACAAAAATACAACAGTTGGCAGCAGGTGCAACACCACCAACATACAACAGTTGGCAGCAGGTGCAACATCACCAACATACAACGGTTGGCAGCAGATGCAACATCACAAAAATACAAAAGTTGGCAGCAGGTGCAACACCACCAACATACAACAGTTGGCAGCAGGTGCAACACCACCAGCATAAAACAGTTGGCAGCAAGGGTAAGTTTGAACAAGAAATCATTGATACAAAGTATCATAAGACGGTCAGAAAAGTTACATAGGAAAACAGGAAGGGGAATGAATATGATAAGAAAAAGTGTACTTGGTAGGAAAATACTTTTATGTAGAATTGTTATGATAGGGGAAAGAATCTTGCAAATAAATTTATTGAGAAATGACAGTAACATTGTCACAACTATAAACTGTATACTTTAAAGGGACACACGGCAATCTGTTATCGAGCATTACAATGAGCGTCTCCATTTATTAATCCAGGATTTTTTTAATTAAATAAATAGTTGAGTTTTATGTGTGTCTTATTCAAAGACAGGTTAAAGTACGTTTTTGGTGCAATACATTCATTACTTTCACATCTGGTTATTAGTAACACATTTCCGACATGCTAAGATGCTAAGATATTATATAGAGTACTACTGCTTAGTATGATAAAATTGCTGTTTTCAATTCCCCATAACTTATAAACTACTTAACCGATTTCAAAAATCTTGACGTATTTTCTTAGTTAAGTTATTTTCAATCCAATGATATAACAGTTATAGCAACTTTCTGAAAAAAGTAGTCTGAAAAAAAATTACTAACTGACATTTTTCGCTGTAAATGACAACAATTCTGAAATACTTGACCAGTTTTACAAACTATAGCTCATTTTTATAGTTAGACCATTTACAATCGAATGATATATAGTAAACAGTCATTTTCTAAACAAATAAAAAACTTGATATAAACTTGATATTGAAAAAAAGAAGTGAAATACCCACTTTTATTTCATTGCTAAAATTCACCATTTCACTGCTAAGCACAAAATAAAACGGTTTATTCGGACTTTATTCTCAATCTCTTTATGAAAATCAAAATATTTGTCCTTAATCTAAATTAACCTTAATCACAATTGATTGTGGTGTTCTAAAATCAGTCAGCACCAAAATAAGATGCAGAGCTGTACACAAAGACAGAACTTATTTATATGTAAAACAATTTCCTTTGTTATATTCTAATAATTGTTATTAGTTATTGAACAAACGCAAGTTATGTATAACAACTAACGGGACGCCGCGAGTTTTAAAATAATCGAGATTGCCGCGTGTCTCTTTAATAAACACTAATCAGTGATGCAAGTTAGAACGAGTTTTGTGCGTATTGTGCAGAACAAAACTGTAGACTAATATCCATGAAATTTACAGCTGCGTGAAGTTGGCTCAACATACGACAATCGACATTCGACATACGACATACAACATTCAAAAACATCCGTCAAAGTGAATGTCATTTCACGCGACATACAACATTTGACATACGATATACGACAATCAACATACGACATTTGACATACGACATTCGACATACAACATTCAAAAACATCCGTCAAAGTGAATGTCATTTCACGCGACATACAACATTTGACATACGATATACGACAATCAACATACGACATTTGACATAGAACATTCAAAAGCATCCTTCAAAGTGAATGTCGTTTGACGCGACATACGACATTTGACATACAACATTCGACATATGACATTCGACATACACTATTCGACATATGACATTCGACATACGACATTCAAAAACATCCTTCAAAGTGAATGTTGTTTCACGTGACATACAACATTCGTCTTTCGACATATGACATTCGACATTCGACAATGACATTCGACATATGACTCAACATACGATATTCAAAAGAATCCTTCAAAGTGAATGTCATTTCACGTAACATAAGACATTCTCGAAATACGACATTCAAAAGTATCCTTCAAAGTGAACATTCACTTTGAAGCATACTTTTGAATGTCGGTTCACGCGACATAAAAATATGACATTCGAGATATGACATTCGAAATATGACATTCAAAAACATACTTCAAAATGAATGTCATTTCACGCGATATACAACATTCGACACATGACATTCGACATATGACATTCAAAAGCATACTTCAAAGTGAATGTCATTCCACGCGACATACAACATATGACATTCGACATACAACATTCGACATATGACATTCGATATACGACATTCGATATACAGTATTCAAAAACATCCTTCAAAGTGAATGTAGTTTCACGCGACATACAACATACGACATTTGACATATGACATACGACATTCAGAAACATCCTTCAAAGTGAATGTCATTTCACGAGACATACAACATTCGACATTTGACATACAACATACGACATTCAGAAACATCCTTCAAAGTGAATGTCATTTCACGAGACATACAACATTCGACATTTGACATACAACATACGACATTCAGAAACATCCTTCAAAGTGAATATCATTTCACGCGACATGCAACATTTGACATTTGACATACGACATTCGACATTCAAAAACATCCTTCAAAGTCAATGCCATTTCACGCGACATTCGACATTTGACATAGACATTCAAAAGCATCCTTCAAAGTGAATGTCATTTCACGTGACATACAACATATGCCATTCAAAAGCATTGCATGTCGAATGTCGTATGTCATATGTAATATGTCGTATGTCGAATGTTGTATGTCGCGTGAAATGACATTCACTTTGAAGGATGCTTTTAAATGTCGTATGTCCAATGTGGTATATCCAATGTCATATGTCCTGTCTAATGTCGTATGTTGTATGTTGCGTGAAACGCCATTCATTTTGAAGGATGCTTTTGAATTTCGTATGTCGAATGTCGTATGGTGTATGTCGCGTGAAACGAAATTCACTTTGAAGGATGGTTTTGAATGTCGAATGTTGTATTTAGAATGTCAATTGTTGTATGTCGTATGTTGAATTTTGAATGTCATACGTCAAATGTTGTATGTCGCGTGAAATGACATTCACTTTGAAGGATGTTTTTGAATGTTGTATGTCGAATGTTGTATGAATGTCGTAAGTTGAATGTTGCATGTCACGTGAAATGACATTCACTTTGAAGTATGTTTTTGAATGTCGTATGTCGAATGTCGTATGTTGAATGTCGTATTTCGAATGTCATATGTCGTATGTCATATGTCGAATGTTGTAGGTCGCGTGAAACAACATTCACTTCGAAGGATGTTTTGGCATGTCGTATGTGGTATGTCGAATGTCGTATGTCGTTTGTCGAATGTCGATTGTTGTATGTTGAGCAACTTCACGCAGCTGAAATTTACATCTAATGTAGTAAAATACCAAGAAAATATCCGTAAACAATTTTGACTGCGTCCGTGTTATTTACCGGAAAATCATTTCGCAAGGTGACGCTACAAAACCAGTAAGAACCAGTTCTACGCGCATGCGCAGGTAATAATTTGTGGACTGTATCCCTAAAATTTATACCTAATTCAAGTAGTAGAAGACCCATAAAATGTCAGTATACCAATTTGACTGCGTCCCTGGTATTCTGACTAAAATACGGTCGTTGTATACTCAGTCCAACACCACAGCAGCGATAAATACAGGCGGAGCCTGAAGCCTCTGGCAATAAGTCATACATGTTGGAAAAGTATTTGTCATCAAACGTATGAAAAGAGAAATTTGGAAATCTTCGAACACGTTAAGTACAAAAAAAAGATTGCTGTCTCGGTTTTATTGAGACTGTTCATGAACGGTAGTGAAACATGCTTGCTACCGTTCACGCCCTCTAGCCACGGGTTGAGCAGAGCACACTATTTAAAAAGTCAATAGTACAGAAATTTGAGCCGTCCCGAAGATGGTATGCATATGACGGTGAACATGGAACCTTCAATGTGGTATTTTTACATAATTCCATGGCCAGCGACATATGGTCCCAGTTTTTAACAAAACGCTTTGCCCTAAACAAGAAAACAATGGGCGAAATAAACAAAATATAATTTAGTTGAGAGCAGAGGTTATGAAGCCTGCGTAGAAATACTAAATATATCAAGTTTTCATCCGAAATATATATTCTTAGGCCTATATCTGAACATGTGTGATTGACTGTATTGTTATCTATTATACCAACCTTAAACCATCAGTTTAACCATAATTAAAGCAGTAACCCGCCAAATAAACGTAAACGGCACATCTACACTGCAAAATCGTTTACCTAAACCCTATCCAGGTGTTCGGGTCATATAATAATGTACATGTGCCGATTAAAAGTGCAGTTTTATTCACGTTTTTTTTTTTCGGGATATGGCCTGACTGGTTAAAGCCATTTCTATTAATTTGTATCGATAGTTTAGATTCTCAAAATATGTAAGTTACCGAACTTGTTTTCATAACTGTCTCCGATACCAGCGAGTTATATTAACACGTGTTGTTCTATCAAGTATACAAGTGTCTGCTTGCAGTAGAATCAAGCTAATGATTGCTTTTATACTGGATGATTTTTCATATGCAGAAATTGTTTTCTTGTTGTTTTTTGTTCACGGTATTAAACTTCGCATGCGGTATCTTCAGACAAATCTTAGACGCAGAACGTGCACGATACACCGGAAACTGTGATCGGATAGCAAGAGAAATTAAAAACAATGACTAGTGCATAGGATATCGAGCCATGTGGAAACGACTGAATGTATCACGGGACTGTTTTGCAAATTATGCCGGAATCTGCTTGAGGAAGGCATATCGCTTACTCAGACGAAAGTACATGAAAAGACTCCACATTATATATGGCACCTAGATGGATATGCGATTAACTACTTGGACTTCTCCTTCACGGGACTTCACCTTCACGGGACTTCACCATCACGAGACTTCACATTCTCGTGGTTAGATCAGACGAATATTATGTCTGGAATTGGCATCCAGCAATAATTATCCCTCAGTTATTGAAACATATTTCCGAGAAAGAATGGTATTTCACCACGTTTTTTGCGTTGCCTATATGGGGGAAAGAAAAAAACACACAATATATTTTTTTAGCCATTTTTTTCTATACTTTGATACCGATACAGCTGGGCTCAACAACTGGTTTACTGCAAGAGTATCTCTAATCGACGCCCTGAAACCCGGTGGGAAATGTTACGGCGTCAAGAGATTCGATGCTGCATTTGTTTTTTCAATGATTCACGAGAAAGCAACCTGTTTCATGAAACGGATCCGATATGTTGTGAATGTTTAAAATAATGCTTCATGGGGCTGGTCCAAGCAGAGCTTGACAACATTGCCCATCACTGGAACATTCACACTATAAGAGCTCATATGAGCGCTGATATTCCTTATGGCAAGCCCGAATTAAAGAATTTTAAACTATTTCAATTGGTGGTCATAATTTCGGTAGCCAAGTCGACCAGGAAGTGCGTGCTTGGATACATAAGTGCAAGTTTGTAGATGTATGCATCCAAACAAGACTTACGTCTTCCTGATCGACTTGGCTACCGAAATCCCGACCACCAAATATTTCTACATAAAGTCGGGCTTGCATCTCCAAAACAATCATGTTCATCTGAAATTAAAGAGTTGAAATACCGCCTGAAGCCAAATGTTTAACTTTCCACATACGTTGATGCCGCTTTGAACGTATACAGGGAGCTCATTAATATGTATAATTATAGATATAGGCGTACTACACTCAAGTGATATGAAAACGCAACACGGGAATTTCCGCTATATATTGTATGTACAATATGCTGCTTTTAATCGAATGGTACATGGCTACGTAAGACCTTTCCTTTTGGAAAAAATACTAAAACAACAAATAATACAGCAAATAGTATTCCTTCAATGTTTCATTATTCACAGAGTACGCGTTTGGCTCAATCATGTGAGCAAACTTAGGATGCAACATTTTGCAAACTATTTACGTTAAATACAGTACTGAACTAGCTCAATTTTTCAAAGAGCTACTTCAACATTTATGAAGTTCTTGTTACAAAGTGTAGTGTGATTAAAACGTCTACAACATCACAGTTATGTCCTTTCTCTAGTTAACTGCAACTTTCTTTTTAAAAAACATCTTGGGATTTCTTTGGAATATTATGTGCAATTAAGTGTGCAGTATATACAATATATAGCGGAAATTCCCGTGTTGCGTTTTCATATCACTTGAGTGTATTTTTTGCAAGCTAATCCTTAATATACACATTTAGGTAAAAACATGAAAGGAAGGCAAACACTGTGGATCCTCGATAAAAGAAAAAATACACGCAAATGCGAAAGCGCATGAAATGAAAATGATGCGTTTCAGTGTTAGCTATTTATTTAGCTAAACAGTATTATACAATACAATTTCCATGTCAGAAAATTGTTTCGTGTTTCCATACAAATGCTGTAACGGAATAATCCCGCATCCTCGAATAACGGTTAACATTTCTCAACAGATCTTACGATATCTATAACTGAACATAATATATCATGCAGGAAGAAATAAAAACAGCGTTAAGCATTCATTTTTAATAAATCTATTAAAGTCCAAAAACTTAGTTTAAACTCTAAAACAGGTAACCAAGATTAAAACCGGGGAAAAATGCAAACAAACAAATACAAGTCAAGTTGCGGCGGACGACCATTTAAAACTGAGGATAGTCTGGGTGTTTATTCACAAACTATATGTTTTCTTCTCAGATCATGGCCATATTCTTTGAATCTGGTGATCACCTAAGGAACAAGACGACGCCTACTATTAGGAAATTCGATATAGAAATAGAAAAAAGGCTCATAAGGTGTAGCACACCCATTGCATCACAGGAAGTGTTCGCCTGGGGTCAGTAAATTATTCTCTTTTTCTTTTGTGAAAAAGGGCATTTTCACTAATTGAAAGTGCTTATTAAAGTGGTTTATATCACATTGTCGATCTCTTTGTTACATTTTTCAAGAATTGTCATGTTAAAAGTTTTTAATTTGTTTTGCTTATATGGAAATGAGTGTATGAATACAATATTTTGGCATCTCAGTGTTTATGTTTTAAAGGGAGCATTCATTCATGAGACAAGTTCTTTCTTAGAAGATACATGACTCCCACTTTCTGTGGATTTCTTGGCAGCATATGATGAGAATGTAAGTTATTCATTTTTAATTTGGGCCTAGACATGGCATTTAAATTTTAATTCACACACAACTCAATGTAAACATCAATGACGCTCTACTAGCTGCATAAACACATTAAGGATGGGAGCAAATTTGTCCATAGGTCATCATGTGTAAGTGGCCTGTGATACTGCATTGGTTAGGTACTATTTAGCCAATAAATAAACTAAATAGATAAACTGAATAGATAAACTCTGACAGTTTATACAAAATTAGACACAAAGGACATGCCATTAGATTTAGAGACAAATAATTGATTTTTGTTGGTTTTCAACCATATTAATATAACAAGCTCATTTAAGATGGGATATTACGGTTTTATGACTTTCATAGACCTAAATTTCCTGTTCGACTTCTATGCCTACTGTTTCTTTGCTATTAGTATCAACAGTAATGACAACAGAAACATAGTAGGTAATTATGCAAGTATATGTTTAACAAAGCAAAGAACAACATTTTTTAAAAGAATCAAGGACCAAAATTCTGCTGTTTCTTCGTAGAGCCTGGGTTAAACACCCAGTGACATGTTTTTGCTACTGATCTAGGTGGTAGCCCTATTGTCAACCCATTTATGTTGTGATGTCATATGCCTTTTGTTTTTGCTTGTAATTGTCGTAATCTGCGACAAGGGCTATCACAACTTGAATTCTATTGGTGATGTGATTTACAAACTTTGCAACATCCTTGGTCATAATCACTCTCATACAATCGTTATAAAACGTGTTAACATGTTTACCAAAGAGGTTATGAGCCTATCAGTTTGCAACACACTGGATGTTTAGTGGTTGACCCTTTTACAGTTCCCCACTGTGTTTTCCTCTTTGATTGTTGACCCTATTGTCTTTCATTTTTTTCTCACTTTGAGCAGTCTGTAATTTTGAACAAAAAATATTCATGAAACAAATTATCCAATATTGATTTCAAGTTCAACAAATTTGACATCGGCTTATTATCATACTCTTTTTTATGAGAACAACCTAGGAATATTCCTCAGCATTAACAATGTCATTGCATGGACAATATAAACTGCCATATCTTCTCACCACTGACTGTTTGGTACATATTTTAGAAAAGTCATACATATTTTAGAAAAGTCCAATCTTTACAAAACTTTAGATCTTTGTCACATTCAGCCAATTTGTCAAATGAGGAATCATTTTGCAATTCCAGTGGCTGGTGCAATTAACGAACAACTTTTTCTTTTCATTGCCCAAGTTATCAGCAGAATCACCAATCAGTTTAACCCGTAGACCTGACGGACTTAGTCAATTGCTTGTTGTTCCATTGTTCACCGCTTCGTTCTTTGCATGCACCCATCATTTTACTGATTTGAAATCGTTTTATTTTCACTTGAATGATCTTTGAAAACGGCGAGCTTACTTCATATTCTGTGTAAAATCGATAAAATATATAATACATTTGGTTGGAGTTTATAAAAGGAAACGCATAATAATTATAATCAACTCTATTACAAAATGCAAATTGCTGCCTCCATAGACTTCCAGTTACAATATGTAACATTTGACAAATCACGTCAGATAATTCCGTCACGTGTTTAATATGGATCATATGTTATTTGATCTGTACACTGGGTTAGGTCGCGACCCAAACAAAAATCAAGATTGCCGTGTGTCCAGTTTAAAGATCACAGACACAGGTTTACCATTGGGGTTACGCCTTTCAACGGTCAGTAGCAAATGAGAGTCTTTAGAGTTAGATGGGGGCAATGCAGCAACTACATGGAGGAATAATAATAAAGTACGCGACACTAGAACATTTAAAGGGTTGACAACAGAGGTATCCTTGGAAGGATCAGTATCAACATTAAATCGGTTCTAGTGCGATCTAGTCCGTACAAGAGCTCTGGGACGAGATTACTGTATACCTCCAGAAGTCCCAATATGACTCAGTGCCATCAAAACAAATCCGAGGTAATCGATCACTTCCTTGGATCACACAGAACATCCGACGATTAATTCGAAAAAACAACAAGCTGTATGATAGGTGCAGAAAAACTAAATGCCAGAAGACAAAACAATACCATCTGAAATGGAGACACCTAGTAAGGATAAAGGTAAGAGATGCCAATAATGCATACATTGAAAACCTTCTAGGTGTAACTACTAAAGTGGACAGTAAGCAGTTGTTCTCCTTCCTGAAGGGCTCCAGACGGGACAGTGAATGCATCTCCCCTCTCCTATTAAATGGTAAGTTACACTCTGACACCACTTAAAGGCTAATATTGTTAACGAGCAGTCCCAGTCTGTCCTCCACAAGGACACCAGTGGATGCAGATAGCTTTCCAACAGACACTGGAAACCATACCCCATCATGCCCGATATTGATATATCATCAAACGGTATTGTAAAACCTTTAAACGGCATTAACCCTAGTAAAGCAGCTGGCCCAGACAAGATCAAGCCACTAGTGCTGAAGGAGATGAGGGAGCAAATTGCACCAATCTTGAAGGTTATTTTTCAACTTTCACTACAGACAGGCCAAGTACCTACGGAGTGGACCACTGCTAATGTTGCACCTCTATACAAAAATAAGGGAGATCGGACCATGGCAGCAAATTACCGCCCCATCTCGCTGACCTTCATTCTGTGCAAAGTACTCGCACATAGTAGCCTCCAACTTAGCGAAGCACTTGAACTCGAATAACATAATGTATGACCTCTAGCACGGGTTCAGAGAAAAGAGGTCCTGTGTGATACAATTAGCCATGTTGATTGATGACCTGGTAAAAAATGCCGATTTAATCCTCCTTGATTTTAGCAAGGCCTTTGACAAAGTCTACCATGAGAAACTGCGCTTATGGTGTTACAGGTGAGACCCTAAACTGGATAAGGACATTTCACAGTGACAGGACGCAGAAAGTAGAACTCGAAGGCGAGAAATCAAACACTATACCAGTTACATCCGGTGTTCCTCAAGGCCCGATATTGTTTCTTGTGTATATTAACGATCTGCCTGAAAGTATCACCTCAAAAGTAAGGCTGTTTGCTGATGACACAGCAATTTACCTGACAATTGACGCCCAACAAACCGACGAAAACATACTCCAGACAGACTTAGACACAATTCAGAGGTGGGAGACTAAGTGGGACATGGAATTTAATGCGTCTATATGTGAAGTAATTAAAATCACAAGGTCAAAACACCCTCTTCCCACAAACTATATACTTCACGGACAGGCGTTTAAGACAACTGAGAGTGCTCGCTACCTTGGTGTTGACATCACAAGCAACCTATCCTGGAACACTCACATTAACAGGGTAGCAGGTAAGACAAACCAAACGCTTGCCTTTATTAAACGTAACATAAAGGTCCTAAGGAATGTACATACAATGCCCATGTCCGCTCACAACTAGAGTATACCAGCAGCATTTGGGACCCCACATGAAGTCCAACATCGACAAACTTGAAACAGTCCAACGCCGAGCAGCAAGGTGGACGTTAAACGACTACTCAAGCTACTCGAGTGTTACTTGTATGTTGGAGAGGCTGGGATGGCGGCTGTTAGAGCAACGTCGAGAGAATCGCGCCTTTGCCTTTTCTATAAAATAGTGCATGATATGGTAGCTGTCCCTATTCCACAACACTTCGAACCCAACCATAGGGTTTCGAGGTATTGTCACTCCATGCCTTTTATACAGATCTATACAGGAGTTGACTACTATAAGTACTCATTCTTTCCTCTAACTGTTGTCCAGTGGAATTAACTCCCAGCTGATGTCGTACTGCAGAAAGATCTTGACTCGTTAAAGCTGGCTGTCAGCCGCATCCACCACGTCAGACCTTAAGTGCATATGACTGTTTTCAACCCTGCTTTTATCTTCTTATGCTGTTGTTAACACCTTTAAACTGTTTTCCCCTCAAAACTCTTATTTTTTAACTTTTATTGTCTACTAACAAGACATGACGCGCAGCTGCCCGATTATGCCCGTGAGGGAGTCTGGCAAAATGTTTAGATAGATATGTAAAGACAGATAGACACCACTTTTGTATGAACCCTGTGGTAATTCCCCAAAAATGTGATAGTGAAGGAATTCCCATCAGGATATTCTCTGACAAATTTAAAAGCATTACTAAGCGATATAACAAACATACACTTACGATCATGTAAATATGAATATAGCAAACCAGTACCTATAATGCCGCCAATAGAAGCAATAACAAGAAGGAATGAACCATAAATGGATTGAAGACAAACTGCCACGACAGGACCGCCCTAACACTCAGTCGTCGTACAATCAAAGAGAATGCATAAACGTGTGTAAATTAAACAAGTAGTGTTTTGCAAAAAAAGAAAATAAAAAGGTCAAAACTTTAATAATAATAAGCGTTTTATAAATAATGTATTAAAGTGACATTGACTAAGGACATTCCTACATGTTTGTAAATTACCATATAAGTGAGGCTGTGATATTCTTCTGGCAGATATGTTTTTACATACATATTCACAAGTAGATGAAAGCTACGAACATACGACCTAAAGACGTTATGCAACGAAATCGTGAACGCTCGGCCAATCCCGTCATTCCTCGGGTACCCGCCTCGTGTGTATCACGGCGCTTCAGTATGTTCAAACTCTTGACATTCTGTTAGCCGGAAGGCAACGGCACGGAAAATAGTGCACTGTTGCTACGTCAACAATATGGCCGCTTGCCACACGTGTTGATGTATGATTTGCATTGCATATTTGTTATTTACAATACAGATGAAGTTTTTATCACTGCTTTCACGTAAATAAACTATAGATGGAGCAATCGGCTAAATGACATTGCAAAATGTTGAAGATAACTTTGATTTTGAATGCAAATTCGTTTTGGTGGGAATCTGACGCGCGTCACGCTAGTATGACGTAACCAATATGGAAACCTGCGTATTACATTCGAGTCATGCTGCGAAGCAGTGTACGAGATGTTGCGAATGTATGCAACGGTTACGTGTTAAAGTCCTTAAACAAAACGACAATCTCTTGAATCAGTTGAGAATTAAAATACCTCATAGGATGTTGCTCGGCGAACACCAATGTTCAAGTGTTGAAAATTACTAAAGTCTATAGACCCAGTATAAACGGCTTTAATCAGCCAGGCCAAACCCCAAATCTGGAGCGTAATTAATTTTACGCATATTCAATCACGGATATTTTAAGAACTCCTGAATAAACTTTTTAATTTTAGTTTATTAGCTGTTGCTATGATCTATTGTAACGAAAGCTCTCTGAACTTATTTTAATCACGCTCGATGTCTTCCTGGGTAAAATCAGTACTAAGCAAATGCAGATAAAGTGTCTTGCTCAGGGACACAGCACATATGGTCATAACGGGGATCGAACCCACGACTTTTTGATCCTGCGTCAAACGCCCTACCACTAGACCATAATAACATTTCGTGAATCTTTTTCTCGACTCACATAATCTTTTTTCTGTTACGAAATTTAATGGCTATGGACCCGCAAAACATGCTGTAGATCTGATTGTTAAAATGAAAATCAAGTTTCGCTTCCTTCACAACTCAAATGGTGTATGAGCGAATTATATGAAAATCCTTCTGGTCAAAATTCGTAGTATTAGTAATAGTAAAAACAAAACATACACGTTTAATATGTTCTTTTATCAATTAATAGAATACTGTCATACTTTTCATATTTGTTTTTTTTGTATGGAAATCTTCTAAATGTTCAACTTGCGTCTATTTTCTTCTCTTCTCGATTCACATCTCTCTATTGAAAATGCAGAAGTAATAAGAAAACTGTATGAGAAGAGAGAATCAGATGATTTCAATTTTGATGTTGTTAATAATCCCACTTGGACGGTGATGTTCCCCAAGGAACTTCTTATGGCGTTTATGTTTCCCAACTTATTCGTTACTTCTAGAGCTCGAAGACTAACATATACGCATACTATTCGTAACGTTTGTATAACTAAAAAGCTACTTAGTCAGGGCTACCGTTACCATAAACTCCGGAAAACGCTCGTAAAATTCTGTTGTCGTAGCTCTGATCGACGTTTTAAAATATTTCATTTAAATAGTTTAATTTTAATTTTAGTAATTTAAATACTCTTCTGCGACAAGGGTGATTGGGATGTCATATACCGTGCCTTTTAGTCATCTTTGTAACTGCTGTTCCTATGCGTGTTTTTGGTTGACTGTGGTCCTTGAATGCTACATTTACTGGTCGTCGAATGCTACATTTACTGTTCCTGTGCGTGTTTTTGGTTGACTGTGGTCCTCGAATGCTACATTTACTGTTCCTGTGTGTGTTTTTGGTTGACTGTGGTTCTCGAATGCTACATTTACTGTTCCTGTGTGTGTTTTTGGTTGACTGTGGTCCTCGAATGCTACATTTACTGTTCCTGTGTGTGTTTTTGGTTGACTGTGGTCCTCGAATGCTACATTTACTGTTCCTGTGTGTGTTTTTGGTTGACTGTGGTCCTCGAATGCTACATTTACTGTTCCTATGATTAGTTTGGTTGACTGTTGTCCTCGAATGCTACATTTACTGTTCCTATGCATGGTTTTGGTTGACTGTGGTCCTCGAATGCTACATTTACTGTTCCTATGCGTGTTTTTGGTTGACTGTGGTCCTCGAATGCTACATTTACTGTTCCTATGATTAGTTTGGTTGACTGTTGTCCTCGAATGCTACATTTACTGTTCCTATGCGTGGTTTGGTTGACTGTGGTCTTTGAATTTTACATTTACTGTTCCTATGCGTGGTTTGGTTGACTGTGGTCCTCGAATGCTACATTTACTGTTCCTATACGTGTTTTTGGTTGACTGTGGTCCTTGAATGCTACATTTACTGTTCCTAGGCGTGGTTTGGTTGACTGTGGTCCTCGAATGCTACATTTACTGTTCCTATGATTAGTTTGGTTGACTGTTGTCCTCGAATGCTACATTTACTGTTCCTATGCGTGGTTTGGTTGACTGTGGTCCTTGAATGCTACATTTACTGTTCCTATGCGTGGTTTGGTTGACTGTGGTCCTCCAATGCTACATTTACTGTTCCTATACGTGTTTTTGGTTGACTGTGGTCCTTGAATTCTACATTTACTGTTCCTATGCGTGGTTTGGTTGACTGTGGTCCTCGAATGCTACATTTACTGTTCCTATGCGTGGTTTGGTTGACTGTGGTCCTCGAATGCTACATTTACTGTTCCTATGCGTGTTTTTGGTTGACTTTGGTCCTCGAATGCTACATTTACTGTTCCTGTGCGTATTTGTGGTTGACTGTGGTCCTCGAATGCTACATTTACTGTTCCTGTGCGTGTTTTTGGTTGACTGTTGTCCTCGAATGCTACATTTAATGTTCCTGTGCGTGTTTTTGGTTGACTGTGGTCCTCGAATGCTACATTTACTGTTCCTGTGCGTGTTTTCGGTTCACTGTGGTCCTCGAATGCTACATTTACTGTTCCTATGCGTGTTTTTGGTTGACTGTGGTCCTCGAATGATACATTTACTGTTCCTATGCGTGGTTTTGGTTGACTGTGGTCCTCGAATAATACATTTACTGTTCCTATGCGTGGTTTGGTTGACTGTGGTCCTCGAATGCTACATTTACTGTTCCTATGCGTGTTTTTGGTTGACTGTGGTCCTCGAATGCTACATTTACTGTTCCTATGCGTGGTTTGGTTGACTGTGGTCCTCGAATGCTACATTTACTGTTTCTATGCGTGGTTTGGTTGACTGTGGTCCTCGAATGCTACATTTACTGTTCCTATGCGTGTTTTTGGTTGACTGTGGTCCTCGAATGCTACATTTACTGTTCATATGCGTGGTTTGGTTGACTGTGGTTTTTGATGCTACATTTACTGTTCCTGTGCGTGGTTTGGTAGAATGTGGTCCTCGAATGCTACATTTACTGTTCATATGCGTGTTTTTGGTTGACTGTGGTCCTCGAATGCTACATTTACTGTTCATATGCGTGGTTTGGTTGACTGTGGTCATTGATGCTACATTTACTGTTCCTATGCGTGGTTTGGTAGACTGTGGACCTCGAATGCTACATTTACTGTTCCTATGCGTGTTTTTGGTTGACTGTGGTCCTCGAATGCTACATTTACTGTTCCTATGCGTGTTTTTGGTTGACTGTGGTCCTCGAATGTTACATTTACTGTTCCTATGCGTGGTTTGGTTGACTGTGGTCTTTCAATGCTACATGTACTGTTCCTATGCGTGTTTTTTTCTTGACTGTGGTCCTCCAATGCTACATTTACTGTTCCCATGCGTGGTTTGGTTGACTGTGGTCCTTCAATGCTACATTTACTGTTCCTATGCGTGGTTTTGTTGACTGTGGTCCTTCAATGCTAAATTTATTGTTCCTATGCGAGTTTTTGGTTGACTGTGGTCCTCGAATGCTACATTTACTGTTCCTATGCGTGTTTTTGGTTGACTGTGGTCCTCGAATGCTACATTTACTGTTCTTATGCGTGTTTTTGGTTGACTGTGGTCCTCGAATGCTACATTTAGTGTTCCTGTGCGTATTTTTGGTTGACTGTGGTCCTCGAATGCTACATTTACTGTTCCTGTGCGTGTTTTTGGTTGACTGTGGATCTCGAATGCTACATTTACTGTTCCTGTGCGTGTTTTTGGTTGACTGTGGTCCTCGAATGCTACATTTACTGTTCCTGTGCGTATTTTTGGTTGACTGTGCTCCTCGAATGCTACATTTACTGTTCCTATGCGTGTTCTTGGTTGACTGCGGTCCTCGAATGCCACATTTACTGTTCCTATGCGTGTTTTTGGTTGACTGTGGTCCTTGAATGCTACATTTACTGTTCCTATGCGTTGTTTGGTTGACTGTGGTCCTCGAATGCTACATTTACTGTTCCTATGCGTGTTTTTGGTTGACTGTGGTCCTTGAATGCTACATTTACTGTTCCTATGCGTGGTTTGGTTGACTGTGGTCCTCGAATGCTACATTTACTGTTCCTATGCGTAGTTTGGTTGACTGTGGTCCTCGAATGCTACATTTACTGTTCCTATGCGTGTTTTTGGTTGACTGTGGTCCTCGAATGCTACATTTACTGTTCCTATGCGTGTTTTGGTCGACTGTGGTCCTCGAATGCTACATTTACTGTACCTATGAGTGGTTTGGTTGACTGTTGTCCTTGAATGCTACATTTACTGTTCCTATGCGTGGTTTGGTTGACTGTGGTCCTTCAATGCTACATTTACTGTTCCTATGCGTGTTTTATTGTTGACTGTGGTCCTCCAATGCTTCATTTACTGGTCCCATGCGTGGTTTGGTTGACTGTGGTCCTTCAATGCTACATTTACTCTCCTATGCGTGGTTTTGTTGACTGTGGTCCTTCAATGCTACATTTACTGTTCCTATGCGTGGTTTTGGTTGATTGTGGTCATCGAATGCTACATTTACTGTTCCTGTGCGTGTTTTTGGTTCACTGTGGTCCTTGAATGCTACATTTACTGTTCCTATGCGTGTTTTTGGTTGACTGTGGTCCTTGAATGCTACATTTACTGTTCCTATGCGTGGTTTGGTTGACTGTGGTCCTTGAATGCTACATTTACTGTTCCTATGCGTGTTTTTGGTTGACTGTGGTCCTCGAATGCTACATTTACTGTTCTTATGCGTGTTTTTGGTTGACTGTGGTCCTTGAATGCTACATTTACTGTTCCTATGCGTGGTTTGGTTGACTGTGGTCCTCGAATGCTACATTTACTGTTCCTTTGCGTGGTTTGGTTGACTGTGGTCCTTCAATGCTACATTTACTGTTCCTATGCGTGTTTTTCGTTGACTGTGGTCCTCCAATGCTACATTTACTGTTCCTATGCGTGGTTTGGTTGACTGTGGTCCTTCAATGCTACATTTACTGTTCCTATGCGTGGTTTTGTTGACTGTGGTCCTTGAATGCTACATTTACTGTTCCTATGCGTGGATTTGTTGACTGTGGTCCTTCAGTGCTACATTTACTGTTCCTATGCGTGTTTTTGGTTGACTGTGGTCCTTGAATGCTACATTTACTGTTCCTATTCGTGGTTTGGTTGGCTGTGGTCCTTGAATGCTACATTTACTGTTCCTATGCGTGGTTTGGTTGACTGTGGTCCTTGAATGCTACATTTACTGTTCCTATGCGTGTTTTTGGTTGACTGTGGTCCTGGAATGCTACATTTACTGTTCCTATGCGTGGTTTGGTTGACTGTGGTCCTTGAATGCTACATTTACTGTTCCTATGCGTGTTTTTGGTTGACTGTGGTACTTGAATGCTACACTTACTGTTCCTATGCGTGGTTTGGTTGACTGTGGTCCTTGAATGCTACATTTACTGTTCCTATGCGTGTTTTTGGTTGACTGTGGTCCTTGAATGCTACATTTACTGTTCCTATGCGTGTTTTTGGTTGACTGTGGTCCTTGAATGCTACATTTACTGTTCTTATGCGTGGTTTGGTTGGCTGTGGTCCTTGAATGCTACATTTACTGTTCCTATGCGTGGTTTGGTTGACTGTGGTCCTTGAATGCTACATTTACTGTTCCTATGCGTGTTTTTGGTTGACTGTGGTCCTTGAATGCTACATTTACTGTTCCTATGCGTGTTTTTGGTTGACTGTGGTCCTTGAATGCTACATTTACTGTTCTTATGCGTAGTTTGGTTGGTTGTGGTCCTTGAATGCTACATTTACTGTTCCTATGCGTGGTTTGGTTGACTGTGGTACTTGAATGCTACATTTACTGTTCCTATGCGTGGTTTGGTTGACTGTGGTCCTTGAATGCTACATTTACTGTTCCTATGCGTGGTTTGGTTGACTGTGGTCCTTGAATGCTACATTTACTGTTCCTATGCGTGTTTTTGGTTGACTGTGGTGCTTGAATGCTACATTTACTGTTCCTATGCGTGGTTTGGTTGACTGTGGTCCTTGAATGCTACATTTACTGTTCCTATGCGTGGTTTGGTTGACTGTGGTCCTTGAATGCTACATTTACTGTTCCTATGCGTGGTTTGGTTGACTGTGGTCCTTGAATGCTACATTTACTGTTCCTATGCGTGTTTTTGGTTGACTGTGGTCCTTGAATGCTACATTTACTGTTCCTATGCGTGGTTTGGTTGGCTGTGGTCCTTGAATGCTACATTTACTGTTCCTATGCGTGGTTTGGTTAACTGTGGTCCTTGAATGCTACATTTTATATCTACCTTTGCTTGTAAACGTTGCGCAATACTTTGAGAAGAGAATAACGCAGTATGTGGTGTGTTACGAATCGATGCAGAGCATGAGATATTTGCAGTTTATTTGTTATGCCAACATTTCTGGAATACAAAATTAAGACAACGAACACAATGTATAATCATCATTATCGGCAATGGCGTGTTTTCCTAAGAATACGTGTTACTCATAGCTTTAGTTTGTATTTAAGAGATATGATTTGGAGAAAATATATTTCAAGAAGTACGTCAAACCTTCATATCCAATATAATAAATGCTTCGTCAATTACTACTCAGATATGGCCGATCAGCATCCTATATTTCTTTTGATTTATTACCACTGTAGTTAATGTGCCAGAATTTCTGAAATTAAAATCTAAAACTGCTGCATAACATATATCAAGTCATGCATTTTGTTAAGAAACCTAAATCATTCCTGTCATATTAACAGTAATTGTCAATTTTATTGGAATTGTAGCAGAGTTGGTTACTTAAACAAGCAACAAATGATTCCGAATCAATGTTTTATATTCCACAGAAATGGCTTAAATGTGCAATTACTAATGGATTTAAATGCTGCTTTTTTTATTGTCTACACAAAAATAGAAATACTTAAAATAAACAGACAGAATTATAGGGCACTAGCTGTAATTCGCAGCAGGATAGTCTTTCGTTGCGGGTAATCTCCATTGAATCTGCATTTTTTGTCGATCACTGATATGTAAAAATAGCTCTGGTTTTCCGTAATAATCATAAATTATCCGTGCTATTCGTCATGACCGTTTTAGTCTAGTGTTAACACTTCCGCGTTATTTTTGATATTATTCTAAAACTCTTTTTTTCTGTGATATTCGTTATTAAATCTCTTTTTTTCTGAGAGTTTTTCTAAAACTCTTTTTTGTCTGTGCTACTCAGCATACACGTCTTAGTCTGGTGTTAACACTTCCTTAGGCCTGTTCGTCTTAGCCTGGTGTTAACACTTCCCTAGGCATGATCGTCTTAATCTGGTGTTAACACTTTCCTCAGCATGATCGTCTTAGTCTGGTGTTAACACTTCCCTAGGCACGATCGTCTTAGTCTGCTATTTACACTTCCCTCGGCATGATCGTCTTAGTCTGGTGTTAACACTTCCCTAGGCATGATCGTCTTAGTCTGGTGTTAACACTTCTCTCGGCATGATCGTCTTAGTCTGGTATTAACACTTCTCTCGGCATGATCGTCTTAGTCTGGTGTTAACACTTCCCTAGGCATGATCGTCTTAGTCTGGTGTTAACACTTCTCTCGGCATGATCGTCTTAGTCTGGTGTTAACACTTCTCTCGGCATGATCGTCTTAGTCTGGTGTTAACACTTCTCTCGGCATGATCGTCTTAGTCTGGTGTTAACACTTCTCTCGGCATGATCGTCTTAGTCTGGTGTTAACACTTCCCTAGGCATGATCGTCTTAGTCTGGTGTTAACACTTCTCTCGGCATGATCGTCTTAGTCTGGTGTTAACACTTCTCTCGGCATGATCGTCTTAGTCTGGTGTTAACACTTCCCTAGGCATGATCGTCTTAGTCTGGTGTTAACACTTCTCTCGGCATGATCGTCTTAGTCTGGTGTTAACACTTCTCTCGGCATGATCGTCTTAGTCTGGTGTTAACACTTCTCTACGCATGATCGTCTTAGTCTGGTGTTAACACTTCTCTCGGCAAGATCGTCTTAGTCTGGTGTTAACACTTCCCTCGGCATGATCGTCTTAGTCTGGTGTTAACACTTTCCTCGGCATGATCGTCTTAGTCTGGTGTTATCACTTCCCTAGGCATGATCGTCTTAGTCTGGTGTTAACACTTCTCTCGACATGATCGCCTTAGTCTGGTGTTAACACTTTCCTCGGCATGATCGTCTTAGTCTGGTGTTAACACTTCCCTCGGCATGATCGTCTTAGCCTGGTGTTAACACTTCCCTAGGCATGATCATCTTAGTCTGGTGTTAACACTTCTCTCGGCATGATCGTCTTAGTCTGGTGTTAAAGGGACACACGGCAATCTTGATTGTTTAAAACTCACGGCGTCCCGTTAGTTTTTCTCGTAACTTGCATTTGTTCAATCATTAATATTAATTTATAGAATAGTTCAAAGCAAATTGTTTTTACATATTATTGACTTTAGATAATATTGCACCAAGAATGTATTTAAAAATGTGTAGAATAATGAAGGAAATAGAATTCCCAATTTTTTATTTAATTATATGCAAGCAGTTTTAAAGTCAAAATTATACAGGATTAATAAATCGCTGTACTAATTGTAATGTCTGATATAAAACTCTAGATTGCCATGTGTCCCTTTAACACTTCCCTCGGCATGATCGTCTTAGTCTGGTGTTAACACTTCTCTCGACATGATCGTCTTAGTCTGGTGTTAACACTTTCCTCAGCATGATCGTCTTAGCCTGGTGTTAACACTTCCCTAGGCATGATCGTCTTAGTATAGTGTTAACACTTCTCTCGGCATGATCGTCTTAGTCTGGTGTTAACACTTTCCTCGGCATGATCGTCTTAGTCTGGTGTTAACACTTCCCTAGGCATGATCGTCTTAGTATAGTGTTAACACTTCTCTCGGCATGATCGTCTTAGCCTGGTGTTAACACTTTCCTCGGCATGATCGTCTTAGTCTGGTGTTAACACTTCCCTAGGCATGATCGTCTTAGTATAGTGTTAACACTTCTCTCGGCATGATCGTCTTAGCCTGGTGTTAACACTTTCCTCGGCATGATCGTCTTAGTCTGGTGTTAACACTTCCCTAGGCATGATCGTCTTAGTATAGTGTTAACACTTCTCTCGGCATGATCGTCTTAGTCTGGTGTTAACACTTCTCTCGGCATGATCGTCTTAGTCTGGTGTTAACACTTCTCTCGGCATGATCGTCTTAGTCTGGTGTTAACACTTCTCTCGGCATGATCGTCTTAGTCTGGTGTTAACACTTCTCTCGGCATGATCGTCTTAGTCTGGTGTTAACACTTCTCTCGGCATGATCGTCTTAGTCTGGTGTTAACACTTCCCTAGGCATGATCGTCTTAGTCTGGTGTTAACACTTCTCTCGGCATGATCGTCTTAGTCTGGTGTTAACACTTCTCTCGGCATGATCGTCTTAGTCTGGTGTTAACACTTCTCTCGGCATGATCGTCTTAGTCTGGTGTTAACACTTCTCTCGGCATGATCGTCTTAGTCTGGTGTTAACACTTCTCTCGGCATGATCGTCTTAGTCTGGTGTTAACACTTCTCTCGGCATGATCGTCTTAGTCTGGTGTTAACACTTCTCTCGGCATGATCGTCTTAGTCTGGTGTTAACACTTCCCTAGGCATGATCGTCTTAGTCTGGTGTTAACACTTCTCTCGGCATGATCGTCTTAGTCTGGTGTTAACACTTCTCTCGGCATGATCGTCTTAGTCTGGTGTTAACACTTCTCTCGGCATGATCGTCTTAGTCTGGTGTTAACACTTCCGCGTTATTCTCGGTATTATCATAAAACTCTTTGTTTCTGTGCTATTCGTCATGATCGTCTATTTTTATTTCGGTAAATCAACCGGATGTGCCCGTCTGGTGCAGACGAAAGCAGTTCTCTTTTAAAGAGTGCTGTTTTTTCTTCTTTAAACATCTTTTTAGTGCAGTTTTCTGTTATTTCTTGTCTGTTACTGTATTCTGGATTTGTTATATGATATTTCAAAAATGCCGATGCAGTTGCATGGATTGAAAAAAATGTTGATCTTTGTCTCAAGTTAGTATACAGCTGAAGACATCTTTCTTGCACTATATTCAACGTCACCCTCCCTGCATGTCCTTGCTGATGTTTAATAGCGGACATTCGTTTGGATTTATTGTGAAGTATTCTAATCGGGTTTGAGTTTTTACGGGTAGTTAACATTCGCACTTGACTATGGAAGGGGCACAGAGAAACAGTTAGACTATTGTAACATCTAGTGTTAAAGCTTTAACAAGATTTTCGGTAATTATCAAACAAATTCTATTTTCTGTGATATTTGTTCTGTTGGTGCCATATAACTTGTTTGTGTTAGTGCTCAGCCAATTCAACTCAACTCGTTATGGCCATCTATGACTAGTGTTAACACTTCCCGCGGTCTACCGCGGCGATCTAGAGAGATTCTCAAACCTTTACATTACATTTTCGTTATGGACTTTTTGTCCAGCTGTTTTGTCTCTAACCGTTTCAAAGCGGTAACCCTATTGTCAACCACTGCGTGTTTGGGTGTGATTTCTAATGCACAAACGTTTGTTTTAAATGCGTGTTTTGGCGGGCTGTGTTCCGGTGTGACATTTGCAACTACAAACTACTGTATTTTGATGAGAAAACTTACATATTATTATCTATTATCTATTTCTATGTTTTTCAGAGTGAAAAACACGGATGCATTTTTATAAGTTTACCTCTAACCTTGTCCAGACATACTGAACTACAAAGCCTCTCTACGTCTTGCATATTAAACCGCAAGTCACATAGCATGCGTGTACACATTCAGACAGCAATGGGTGTGTCGATCAAAATGCATCACAGCAATGAGAAAAACTGTCCTATCGAAACCGCATCACCAAACTGAATGGCACCGTAGGTCTGCACCACACTAAATGGCATCGTAGGGCTGCACTGCATCACACACTAAATGGCACGGTAGGTCTGCACTGCACCACACACTAAATGGCACGGTAGGTCTGCACTGCACCACACTAAATGGCATCGTAGGGCTGCACTGCATCACACACTAAATGGCACGGTAGGTCTGCACTGCACCACACACTAAATGGCACGGTAGGTCTGCACTGCACCACACACTAAATGGCACCGTAGGTCTGCACTGCACCACGCACTAAATGGCACGGTAGGTCAGCACTGCACCACACACTAAATGGCACGGTAGGTCTGCACTGCACCACACACTAAATGGCACGGTAGGTCTGCACTGCACCACACACTAAATGGCACGGTAGGTCTGCACTGCACCACACACTAAATGGCACGGTAGGTCTGCACTGCACCACGCACTAAATGGCACGGTAGGTCTGCACTGTACCACACACTAAATCAAAGCAAATTAAATAGTCATGAACAGGACAATACCACAAATAGTCGTGAAGACAGGGTTACCTACTTGAAACAGTCAGTAGTGGTGAGGACAGGGTCACCGACTTGAAACAGTCAGTAGGCAATATGGCATACTCGTTAGATTAAATCAATTGTATGTGTACACAACCTCGCTATTATCCTTAGGCTGTATCCAGAATATACTGAACCACCATAGCAGTTGCATCAGGTCAGGATCCAGGGGATACAAGTATCAAAGAGAGTTGTTGATTTACTGCATTAAATAATAGGAGAGTGCAGTTTCCTCTGATGGCGATCTGAAATTTGGAAATCCTGCAACTAGTTTTCAGTAATGGGTCCAGTTGTGACCAATTTTGACTAATGGATCAATTGGTGTATGTGTGACAATTACAACCTAAATATCTTCAAGCCTAATGAAGCAAGAGAGAGACGAATGAAATGGCAAAACAATTCACCTAGCAATCATCAGAGACATCACTCAGACTGCATGCTAGGCTCAGTAAGGACGACTCATCCAGTCTTAAGCTAGGATAAATGTTTTAAACGGACTGAAGACTGTCGGGAACACAAACAACATATACCTCCGGATATTACTCATCATGAAGAGAGATTTATACTGAATTTAATCAGAATACATTATTACCTCAGCAGCCAGCTGAAACGGTTCGTAACTGGTTCAAACTGGCACAGTAGGACGATAGCTACATTCGAAGTAATAGCCTGACCAGAATTGTCAAGTACACAAAACAGATTACTCACTCAAGAATGCACATGCAAGAATACAAGACAAGGGTATACTTGAAATAATACACAGTCAAGAATACACATGCAATAATACATGACAAGAGTATACTTGAACTAATACACAGCCAAGAATACACATGCAATAATACAAGACAAGAGTATCCACAGCCAAGAATACACATGCAATAATACAAGACAAGAGTATACATGAACTAATACACAGTCAAGAATACACAGGCAATAATACAAGACAAGAGTATACATGAACTAATACACAGTCAAGAATACACAGGCAATAATACAAGACAAGAGTATACATGAACTAATACACAGTCAAGAATACACAGGAAATAATACATGACAAGAGTATACTTGAACTAATACACAGCCAAGAATACACATGCAATACTACAAGACAAGAGTATCCACAGCCAAGAATACACATGCAATAATACAAGACAAGAGTATACATGAACTAATACACAGTCAAGAATACACAGGCAATAATACAAGACAAGAGCCTACATGAACTAATACACAGTCAAGAATACACAGGCAATAATACAAGACAAGAGTATACATGAACTAATACACAGTCAAGAATACACAGGCAATAATACAAGACAAGAGTATACATTAACTAATACACAGTCAAGACTACACAGGCAATAATACAAGACAAGAGTATCCACAGCCAAGAATACACATGCAATAATACAAGACAAGAGTATACATGAACTAATACACATTCAAGAATACACAGGCAATAATACAAGACAAGAGTATCCACAGCCAAGAATACACAGGCAATAATACAAGACAAGAGTATACATGAACTACTACACAGTCAAGAATACACAGTCAAATAATACAAGACAAGAGTATCCACAGCCAAGAATACACATGCAATAATACAAGACAAGAGTATACATGAACTAATACACAGTCAAGAATACACAGGCAATAATACAAGACAAGAGTCTACATGAACTAATACACAGTCAAGAATACACAGGCAATAATACAAGACAAGAGTATACATGAACTAATACACAGTCAAGAATACACAGGCAATAATACATGACAAGAGTATACTTGAACTAATACACAGCCAAGAATACACATGCAATAATACAAGACAGGAGTATCCACAGCCAAGAATACACATGCAATAATACAAGACAAGAGTATACATGAACTAATACACAGTCAAGAATACACAGGCAATAATACAAGACAAGAGTATACATGAACTAATACACAGTCAAGAATACACAGGCAATAATACAAGACAAGAGTATACATGAACTAATACACAGTCAAGAATATAATCTTGCTTTAATTATAAATATATGATTTCCTGAATATCCCATCACCAATTCCTTCTTTTAGAGTAATTTTACAACGTATTTGTATGTACGCTTAACAAAACTTAAGCTGGTTTAAAATCCCATCGGCCTTTTTTGCCAATGACCGTTCCAAGGCGGTTGCCTTACTGTCAACCCTTTTGTGTTTGGTTGTCTTATTTGGCCTTTTATTCATCTTTAAAGTCGTTTTTTGTTTCTGTGTGTGTTTGTAGTTTACTATCGTCATTGAATGCTACTTTTCCTGTTCCATTTTTATATCTACTTTTAGAAGTACTCAACCTGTACGTTATTTTTATGTTACAAACCAAACAACAGTTTGTAACAAGATAATGAAACTTTCTTTAAAAAGACCTACCTATCAATATGATTGTAATGTTCAGGTATGTACCGATAAACATAGCATGCGAAACACAATTTAAGAACGTTAGAAGTAGTTTACTTTCATTATAATCATTTTTCTTATTTTGTACACACATCATATTTAAAACAAGAAAAGAAACCAACACAATATGTAAAAGTGCATACATTTTTTATTATGTTGCATTTAGGTTTTAATAAGTACTCCAAGTGGTAAGAGCGAGGTTTGGCGCACAGTAGAACCGGGTGTGAACCCCCAGCGGAACATTTGCTACTATTGTCAACCCTTTCATGTGTGTGATGTCATATCTTGCCTTTAATTCATCTTTGTAATTAGTGCTTGTTTCTATGCGTACTTTTGGTTGACTGTGATCCTTGAATGCTACATATCCTGTTGACATGTATATATTATGCGTACTTTTGGTTGACTGTGATCCTTGAATGCTACATATCCTGTTGACATGTATATATTATGCGTACTTTTGGTTGACTGTGATCCTTGAATGCTACATATCCTGTTGACATGTATATATTATGCGTGCTTTTGGTTGACTGTGATCCTTGAATGCTACATATCCTGTTGACATGTATATATTATGCGTACTTTTGGTTGACTGTGATCCATGAATACTACATATCCTGTTGACATGTATATATTATGCGTACTTTTAGTTGACTGTGATCCATGAATACTACATATCCTGTTGACATATATTATGCGTACTTTTGGTTGACTGTGGTCCTTGAATACTACATATCCTGTTGACATGTATATATTATGCGTACTTTTGGTTGACTGTGGTCCTTGAATGCTACATATCCTGTTGACATGTATATATATTATGCGTACTTTTGGTTGACTGTGATCCTTGAATACTACATATCCTGTTGACATGTATACATTATGCGTACTTTTGGTTGACTGTGGTCCTTGAATACTACATATCCTGTTGACATGTATATATGATGCGTACTTTTGGTTGACTGTGATCCTTGAATACTACATATCCTGTTGACATGTATACATTATGCGTACTTTTGGTTGACTGTGATCCTTGAATGCTACATATCCTGTTGACATGTATATATTATGCGTACTTTTGGTTGACTGTGATCCTTGAATGCTACATATCCTGTTGACATGTATACATTATGCGTACTTTTGGTTGACTGTGGTCCTTGAATACTACATATCCTGTTGACATGTATATATGATGCGTACTTTTGGTTGACTGTGATCCTTGAATACTACATATCCTGTTGACATGTATATATTATGCGTACTTTTGGTTGACTGTGGTCCTTGAATGCTACATATCCTGTTGACATGTATATATTATGCGTACTTTTGGTTGACTGTGGTCCTTGAATGCTACATATCCTGTTGACATGTATATGTTATGCGTACTTTTGGTTGACTGTGATCCTTGAATACTACATATCCTGTTGACATGTATATATTATGCGTACTTTTGGTTGACTGTGATCCTTGAATGCTACATATCCTGTTGACATGTATATATTATGCGTACTTTTGGTTGACTGTGATCCTTGAATGCTACATATCCTGTTGACATGTATATATTATGCGTACTTTTGGTTGACTGTGATCCTTGAATGCTACATATCCTGTTGACATGTATACATTATGCGTACTTTTGGTTGACTGTGATCCTTGAATACTACATATCCTGTTGACATGTATATATTATGCGTACTTTTGGTTGACTGTGATCCTTGAATACTACATATCCTGTTGACATGTATACATTATGCGTACTTTTGGTTGACTGTGGTCCTTGAATACTACATATACTGTTGACATGTATATATTATGCGTACTTTTGGTTGACTGTGGTCCTTGAATACTACATATCCTGTTTGACATGTATATTTACGTTTAATTTTACTGGTCCTATAGGATCAATGAGCTAAAAATATGTGGCTTTGAAGTAGCATACCGCATGTGCCTATGATAGAGGGCGTTAGAGGTGGTGCTTTATTTATATTACACCCCACGAACAGACTCAATACAACCGAGTCTGCTACTTTATTGTGTTGGTTGTGTTTGTTACTTCCAAAGGATCACCCTCAAGTGTTCATTGTATAGAAAGCTGGCTTTAACAACTAGACATAATTATAGAGTTCCTCAGACAACAATAAACCTCCTCCTTTCTTCCCCGTTTAGAGATTATAACATTAGATCCGCATCAACTAGTAATTGGCATACACTTACAAAGAAATATGGCAATAATTATAGAATTATACCTCACACACAAGAGAGAGAAAGCGTGCCTCATAGTAAGAAATTGACCGTTGCACAGATTCAGAAACGGAGAAGGTCGAGTCGCATATTAAATTAACAAAATTACATTGGTTCGTGTTTAGTGGGAATTGTGACCTGTTGAATATATAGAGCAGGGAATTTATTTTTATTAATATATTCGGTAAAAAAAGGAATGAACCAGAAGTTATAATTAAAGTTGTAGACCGGAATATACGACTATTAAAAGTTATAATATATCTCTGAATTGATACACGTTTTATACATTAACCAAAAACTTTTTTTTAATTCGAGCCAAAGTAGGTCGAGTCATTACTGAAAACGCGTAGAACTGTATAGTAGCGGCGCATATATATACATACTCAATGTCGAATGCAATGCACACTTTTTACACGGACCCTTGGTTATTTTGCAATATTCTTTCTCTATAATTGTTCGTTAAAACTAAAACGGTGTTCGGGTTTAAATTGTTTACAAGTGCTTCTATCCAGCGATGTAAGCATTTAAAAATTACGATATGCATTTTGTCTCAATTATTATCAAAACCTTTGCACGATTTTAAGAATGACTCCTGTGTTATGACGATATCATTTATCTTTCAATTTATTCTCGAGTTTAATAAAGTTTTCGTTTTTTAAAGTGGCACAAAATATGAATTATAACATTACGACGCCTATTCCATTGTTTGTTTAACATCAATTATCGATTCTGGCCCATTTCATTTTTTACCATGGATATATGGGTTGCGTCATTAGATATAGTTGAACAAAGAAACGTTTGGCCATTTTTATTATCATTTTTTCTATTCTTTCTTTAATTTTCTTTTCTAAAATTATCGCGCTCAATTGGCCTTTGAGACAAATTAAATCAAAAATAATACAATAAAGTAAAACACTATTTATTGAAAAAGACAGCAAACACTCTGCTAATTGTAATCGATGATAAATCTGCTAATTGTAATCGACGATAAATCTAAGGAAGCATATCTTATCTGAAGCAGGTGCTGTTTGACTTTATACGAATCCATAACTTATCTATAATATATCATGTAAACCGCATGAAAAAACAGGAGTCTTTATCAAATGCAATCGTACGTGGCAGGTGCTTGTTTCCCAATTTACAACAAATTAACCCAACTCACCTGATAGCTTTTTTTCTAAACGTATCAGGTGGGTTATCGTAATCGAATTAAGCATCTGCCAAATTATTCTTGTAGATATAATCAGAAGTGACCAGTCTCTGCCGTTGGTTGGACATATAACCAACCAATTAATGTATAACCAGCCGGCAAAATAAAAAATAACCAGCCAATTAAAGAAGCCCAATTGCTGAAAGACGTGTAGAGCATACTTTTCAAACTTTTTGTACGACTTATATCATCAGATAAATGAGATTAGTTGCACTTAGTCATATCATGGCAGCCCCACTCTTTGTGGAATACCACTATACTACCGCATAAGCCGGTCCTAGGGGGCGTGAGAGGTTTTGCACATTATATTACCCATTACGTGGTCCCTCCATAATTCTATTAAGCGACGGAAAAGCTTATAATTATTAGCAGGATTTTATAACGGATATTTCGACAATAAAACATGTTTAAAAACGTTTTCGCTTCATGGAGTAGGGTTGGCTGGGGTATGAATAAATAAAAATAATGTCAACTAGATGTATTCATTTCGTTGTTAACAACGGGTTTTAAAATAAAACGAAATTTAATATATAGCAACCCATCAGATATGTTACCATAATATGTTTCAAATAGTTGTATTATAAAGTCGCCGTAACAAACAAGCAGACGATATAAACGTCTAACGGGACATGTAGCATTCACAGAACACAGTCAAACCAAAAACATGGACGCAATGAAAACAAACAACACTTATAAAAAACATTTAACGAATGTTATAACATGATAAAACGAAAATGGCAAACTGCATTTATAAAAATACACATGAACATACATATTTTGTGAATCATTAGCTAAACTGCTGTTGCCTTCATATCGCAATCATGTGTCCACATGGTGGTGTTGTATAACAATCATGTGTCCACATGGTGGTGTTGTATAATCATGTGTCCACATGGTGGTGGTGTATAATCATGTGTCCACATGGTGGTGGTGTATAATCATGTGTCCACATGGTGGTGGTGTATAATCATGTGTCCACATGGTGGTGGTGTATAATCATGTGTCCACATGGTGGTGGTGTATAATCATGTGTCCACATGGTGGTGTTGTATAATCATGTGTCCACATGGTGGTGTTGTATAATCATGTGTCCACATGGTGGTGTTGTATAATCATGTGTCCACATGGTGGTGGTGTATAATCATGTGTCCACATGGTGGTGTTGTATAATCATGTGTCCACATGGTGGTGTTGTATAATCATGTGTCCACATGGTGGTGTTGTATAATCATGTGTCCACATGGTGGTGGTGTATAATCATGTGTCCACATGGTGGTGGTGTATAATCATGTGTCCACATGGTGGTGGTGTATAATCATGTGTCCACATGGTGGTGTTGTATAATCATGTGTCCACATGGTGTTGTTGTATAATGAAACGTCAAGTGTTCTTAATCATTGAATGGTAATTTACAATTTTTATATTATAACTCTGTTTTATTATATCAATATATTACTCAGTATTTATATAATAGTAACATATTAAATAAATATAACTGGAACGCCTATACATCAATGCATCCATTCTTTAGACATGTAATACAATAATAACGAAACGGATATGTATTATTTATGACATTTTATATTTCTGCATTGTGTCACGAACACAAAAGAACCGTAAACTCACAATGTTACAGATGCCCACTGTTCCCCAAAGACACATCACAATGTTACAGATGCCCACTGTCCCCCAATGACACCTCACAATGTTACAGATGCCCACTGTTCCCCAATGACACCTCACAATGTTACAGATGCCCACTGTCCCCCAATGACACCTCACAATGTTACAGATGCCCACTGTCCCCCAATGACACCTCACAATGTTACAGATGCCCACTGTCCCCCAATGACACCTCACAGTAGCTATCGATAATTATCGTATTCTAATGATTATATCCCTGCCAGAATTACTTAGACAGACTCACAGACTAGAGTTATTGTGCTTTAAATCATGAAGTCTGTATTACTAGTACATTAATTACAATGATGTACGTACTATTACTGTATTACTAGTATATTAATTACAATGATGTACGTACAATTACTGTATTACTAGTATATTAATTACAATGATGTACGTACTATTACTGTATTACTAGCACATTAATTACAATGATGTACGTACTATTACTGTATTACTAGTAGATTAATGACAATGATGTACGTACTATTACTGTATTACTAGTAGATTAATGACAATGATGTACGTACTATTACTGTATTACTAGTAGATTAATGACAATGATGTACGTACTATTACTGTATTACTAGTAGATTAATGACAATGATGTACGTACTATTACTGTATTACTAGTAGATTAATGACAATGATGTACGTACTATTACTGTATTACTAGTACATTAATTACAATGATGTACGTACTATTACTGTATTACTAGTACATTAATTACAATGATGTACGTACTATTACTGTATTACTAGTATATTAATTACAATGATGTACGTACTATTACTGTATTACTAGTACATTAATTACAATGATGTACGTACTATTACTGTATTACTAGTATATTAATTACAATGATGTACGTACTATTACTGTATTACTAGTACATTAATTACAATGATGTACGTACTATTACTGTATTACTAGTACATTAATTACAATGATGTACGTACTATTACTGTATTACTAGTACATTAATTACAATGATGTACGTACTATTACTGTATTACTAGTACATTAATTACAATGATGTACGTACTATTACTGTATTACTGGTACATTAATTACAATGATGTACGTACTATTACTGTATTACTAGTACATTAATTACAATGATGTACGTACTATTACTGTATTACTAGTACATTAATTACAATGATGTACGTACTATTACTGTATTACTGGTACATTAATTACAATGATGTACGTACTATTACTGTATTACTAGTACATTAATTACAATGATGTACGTACTATTACTGTATTACTAGTACATTAATTACAATGATGTACGTACTATTACTGTATTACTGGTACATTAATTACAATGATGTACGTACTATTACTGTATTACTAGTATATTAATGACAATGATGTACGTACTATTACTGTATTACTGGTACATTAATTACAATGATGTACGTACTATTACTGTATTACTAGTACATTAATTACAATGATGTACGTACTATTACTGTATTACTAGTACATTAATTACAATGATGTACGTACTATTACTGTATTACTGGTACATTAATTACAATGATGTACGTACTATTACTGTATTACTGGTAGATTAATTACAATGATGTACGTACTATTACTGTATTACTGGTACATTAATTACAATGATGTACGTACTATAACTGTATTACTGGTACATTAATGACAATGATGTACGTACTATTACTGTATTACTGGTAGATTAATTACAATGATGTACGTACTATTACTGTATTACTGGTACATTAATTACAATGATGTACGTACTATAACTGTATTACTGGTACATTAATGACAATGATGTACGTACTATTACTGTATTACTGGTACATTAATTACAATGATGTACGTACTATTACTGTATTACTAGTACATTAATTACAATGATGTACGTACTATTACTGTATTACTGGTACATTAATTACAATGATGTACGTACTATTACTGTATTACTGGTACATTAATTACAATGATGTACGTACTATAACTGTATTACTGGTACATTAATGACAATGATGTACGTACTATTACTGTATTACTAGTACATTAATTACAATGATGTACGTACTATTACTGTATTACTGGTACATTAATTACAATGATGTACGTACTATAACTGTATTACTGGTACATTAATGACAATGATGTACGTACTATTACTGTATTACTAGTACATTAATTACAATGATGTACGTACTATTACTGTATTACTGGTACATTAATTACAATGATGTGCGTACTATTACTGTATTACTGGTACATTAATTACAATGATGTGCGTACTATTACTGTATTACTAGTAGATTAATTACAATGATGTGCGTACTATTACTGTATTACTAGTAGATTAATTACAATGATGTGCGTACTATTACTGTATTACTAGTAGATTAATAACAATGATGTGCGTACTATTACTGTATTACTAGTAGATTAATTACAATGATGTACGTACTATTACTGTATTACTAGTACATTAATGACAATGATGTACGTACTATTACTGTATTACTAGTACATTAATGACAATGATGTACGTACTATTACTGTATTACTAGTACATTAATGACAATGATGTACGTACTATTACTGTATTACTAGTACATTAATTACAATAATGTACGTACTATTACTGTATTACTAGTATATTAATTACAATGATGTACGTACTATTACTGTATTACTAGTACATTAATGACAATGATGTACGTACTATTACTGTATTACTAGTACATTAATGACAATGATGTACGTACTATTACTGCATTACTAGTACATTAATGACAATGATGTACGTACTATTACTGTATTACTAGTACATTAATGACAATGATGTACGTACTATTACTGTATTACTAGTTCATTAATGACAATGATGTACGTACTATTACTGTATTACTAGTACATTAATGACAATGATGTACGTACTATTACTGTATTACTAGTACATTAATTACAATGATGTACGTACTATTACTGTATTACTAGTATATTAATTACAGTGATGTACGTACTATTACTGTATTACTAGTACATTAATTACAATGATGTACGTACTATTACTGTATTACTAGTACATTAATGACAATGATGTACGTACTATTACTGTATTACTAGTACATTAATTACAATGATGTACGTACTATAACTGTATTACTAGTAGATTAATTACAATGATGTACGTACTATTACTGTATTACTAGTACATTAATTACAATGATGTACGTACTATTACATATAAAAATAAATTTACTAAATATAAATTGGTGTACAATGTTTCTTTAATTAGCAATTAGTATTTTAGACTATGTTCTAAAGACCAATAAGCGTGTTGGATGCTGTATATGAAGTTAACTTTATAACGCCTTTCAGAGTCATATAATACATTAATATATTAATGCCCGTATTACTCAGAGTTTATTGAACAGAAACGAACAGGACTTTATTTACAATGGAACAAAATAACCAAAAATATATTACAAGCTGTGAACAAATACAGGGAACTAGTTCAGTTTAGTATATTTCATGGTTGGGGGGAAACAAATGCTATTATTAATACACGAATTCGGCACACTGTAGGAGGTGTCATAATACACGAATTCGGCACACTGTAGGAGGTGTCATAATACACGAATTCGGCGCACTGTATGAGGTAATAATACACGAATTATGCTCACTGTATATGAGGTAATAATACACGAATGCTGTACACTGCATGAGGTGTATTAATACACGAATGCTGTACACTATATGAGGTAATAATACACGAATTATGCACTCAGCATGAGGTGTATTAATACGCGAATTCTGCACACTGTATGAGGTAATAATACACGAATTCTGCACCCTGTATGAGGTGTATTAATACACGAATTCTGCACACTGTATGAGGTAATAATACACGCATTCTGCACTCTGCATTAGGTGTATTAATACACGAATTCTGCAATCTGTATGAGGTGCAATAATACACGAATTCTGCACTCTGTATGAGGTGTTACATTTCAATTGATGACAGAAACAGTGTTTTCGATAACAGCACGCAAACATAAAGCACAGCCATTTATTATTCATAAATTCTTGTTTTCTGCAGAATCATTTAGACAAATAGTCCACATGGTTTATTAATTGACAAGGCCAAGGGTCAGCTTGGCCTCACTCATAATTAGGGACTTGTGACAAGTTATTGGATAGGGGTTAGAGGTTAACCGTATTCCTTAATGGCTTTTACTGGCATTAACATCCAAATTGGCCTGTTATAGTACAAATCAATCAGTCTGACAGCGTTGGGAAATCGGAAATCTATTTAAATTAAGGCTGAGAAATGTTGGACAATGCATTCTGACTTTGACAGCTAACTCAGTGAGTTCAAGAATGCACGTGCTATATTTGCTAAATGCTAAAATAAAAAAGGCGTTGTAAGTAAGACAAACATTTTTTGTGTGTGTTTTAATCAGGCACATTCTTTAGAACTTCAGATAGTACAAGGGCAACAACTACGAAATGAATTGCTACACCCGATTACTGCTGAATATTTCACGTGAATATTTGTGTTGGTACTGAGCTGAGATTCTCCCGTTGGCATAAACATAATTTCGGGAACAGCAGAGGGACACTGAATTTCGTTTTTTTTGGTTTAAACATATTTTATTTCAAAGATGATGTACTATACAGATGTTACTATACTCCTAAAACAACATTTTAGTTAAATGAACGTGATATTTTATTATTATTATTATTATTATTATTATTATTATTATTATTATTATTATTATTATTATTATCATTTATGTTTGAACAGTAATGAATTGATAGTAATATATTTACCCATTTCAGTACTGTTTATTTTAATATGAAAAAGAGAAATTAACTGTGTCTCCTTTGTAAACTAATACATTTATTTTGACGTTTCATTTTAAATATATAAATAAACTAAGATATGATATGCCTTATAACCCCCACCAAAACAGTACCGTTTCTTATGCGTTTTTAAATCGTTTTTTTTTTTAATATTAGAAGTGACTAAATAGTGTCATTTGCCACGGTATGTTTAAGTGCGTCCTAGAGATAAGCCTTTTAACATATCTATATTAAACGCCAATTCAGTTAACTCATTAAATTACATCTCTCGGACATATACGTGTAAATCTCTTTAGCAACACGTCTCCTAGACAAAAGTTTTCACAGGGGACGTTCTAACAGCTTAATACGCAATAACATTATATTGTTAACGTCGAAAAAGAACATATTGATCTCAGTTACGAAAAAAAGGGAAACAAAGAAAGAAGATTTACTGTTTAATTTGATAGCAAAGATCGAGCCATTGAACGTTAGTAGGTGCACAATTCAATAGATTCCCAATCGTTTTGGGACAAAATAATCCATATGTGTGTTCAAGCGAAATCAATTTTAGCCATGTTTATGAAATGTTCCTCTGGATACCGCTCAAAAAATGAGCTTTTGATCATGTGTTGACTTTATATATATAATTTATCATGTTTGTCCGTATGTACACTCTGAGTCACACATAATGACGCTCAAACTTTTCTTTTTGACAACATCACACCATAATTATTTTTTACTATTGTGTCTTTATTATCAGTATATTATCAGTATATTATCAGTCAGTATATTATCAGTATATTATCAGTATATTATCAGTAGTATGAGGTTGTGTCTTTTCGCCACTGACCGTTCCAAGGTGGTACCCCTATTGTCAGTGGTACCCCTATTGTCAGTGGTACCCCTATTGTCAGTGGTACCCCTATTGCCAGTGGTACCCCTATTGTCAGTGGTACCCCTATTGCCAGTGGTACCCCTATTGTCAGTGGTACCCCTATTGCCAGTGGTACCCCTATTGTCAGTGGTACCCCTATTGTCAGTGGTACCCCTATTGCCAGTGGTACCCCTATTGTCAGTGGTAACCCTATTGCCAGTGGTACCTCTATTGTCAGTGGTACCTCTATTGTCAGTGGTACCTCTATTGTCAACACTTTTATGTTTGTGGTTTCGAATACTTTGCTATACTGAAGCGAAAAAGAAACGCAACTCGGCAATTTCCGCTGTACATTGTATATGTTATATACTTCATTAACTTACTTCCAGATTCTAATCCAAAGAAATCTCAAGATGTTTTTATAAAAAAATTAGTTGCAGTTAGTTATAGAAAGGACACAACTGTTATGTTGTAGACGTTTAATCACAATACACTTTCTAACAAGAAATTTATAAATGTTGAAGTTCCTCTTTGAAATATTGAGCCATTTCAGTATTGTAGTTAACGTAAAGAGTTTGCAACATTTTGCATCCTAAGTTTGCTCACATGCTTGAGCCAAACGCGTACTCTGTCAATAATGAAACTTTGAAGGTAACCTAGTTGCTGTGTTATGTGTTGTTTCAGTCTTTTTTTCCGAAAGGAAAGATCTTACGTAGCCAAGTCCCATTCGACTAACAGCAGCATTATATAGCGGAAATTCCCGAGTCGCGATTCTTTTTCGTTTCAGTATATTTTTACTTCTTATTGTTGATTGTTTTGTGTACGTGGTTTTGGTTGACAGTGTTGATTGTTTTGTGTACGTGGTTTTGGTTGACAGTGTTGATTGTTTTGTGTACGTGGTTTTGGTTGACAGTGTTGATTGTTTTGTGTACGTGGTTTTGGTTGACAGTGTTGATTGTTTTTTGTACGAGGTTTTGGTTGACAGTGTTGATTGTTTTGTGTACGTGGTTTTGGTTGACAGTGTTGACTGTAAGCTACATTTTCTGTTTGACCTTTATACCTTCTTTTACTGAAAGTGTGTTGACAGTCCTTGTACAAACCAAAACATTTTTGACAAGTAGAACAAATTGATATAAAGCGATTTTAGAAAACGAACTGTAGACATAATTTTCTCACGCATAGGACATAGACAGCGTCTGGAAAATATTATAATGCTTTCGCTTCCTGGTATTATATTCTTCCATATCTTATTAATCCCACGTGCTCAATCTTCCGCTTAAATACCTCCATCCATAAACAATTGCCTTGAGAGTTCTTAATCCACGATGTCATATAGGACGAGTTTCTTACATGTAATTGGATAAGAGACAACACCAAATATGCCAGTTGACATCAGCTAGTCCAAACTAGAGCCATCCGATTCGGCGGGGTGCCTCATGAGTTTTTCGTCAAGAGAGAAAACTAGATCAGGAAATTTACAGAAATTAAAAAAGTTTAAGATGTGAAGCGAGGTTCAAACATTTGAGAATAAGGAAAAAGCAATTGAACTGAATTGGTTTTATAGTCGCACCAACAGCTAAGATCATATTCCGGCTTCCATTGGTAGAGGAAGATTCCAGGTGCCCCTCCGGGCACGGGCGGTCATATGGGTAGAACCACCGACGTTTCGCAAGCCAGCTGGATAGTTTCCTCACATAAATATTCCTAGCTCCCTCAGGAATCGAACCTACAGCGGTGAGGGGCAAGTGATAGGAAAAAAACAAACATAATATTTTGGGAAGTGGGGAAATCAGACCCCGGGATTCCCCCCATCCAACTTCCTCACTTTCGTGGTAAGAGATTTGCAATCGAGAATCAATTTGTCATTTACGTATGACACACAACGTGATACGGAGACGTCTTCATTTTCTTCTGCAAACATAGATGCAATAATACAAGAACTCATTCCGAGAACAAATACTGATACAATCTGAGAAATGTTCCCAATGAAATTGAATTCCACTATCTGATTTTTTTAGCCAATAAAACGCCATGTGGATATACAACTGATCCGATGAAAATATGAAGGCGCGCAGATTTCAAAGAATAAAGGAAACTATCCAATGGGTATTGCAAATACTGTTTTCAGTTGAATTTAATTGGTGTTTTTACGGTGCATCAACATGAGTGAACATCAGGAATGAACATTCCAAGCTCAACCTCAGTTTACATGTAGATAAAAAATATGGAAAACGGCCCTAGAACAGTCTCACCTGCAGAACTGCAGAGTGGCTGCAAAGTCTACTGTAAACACCCCGCTTGTAGCTGACGCCACAGTCATTGTATTTTTCCACTCTAGCATCTAATGCAATAAAAGGGATCTTGATGAAGACCTTTAATGAATATAGAAAACAATTACAAAATGAACGCGAATTCGGTGGGATTTTACCCTGACTGTTTTCAAAAAACACAATGTAAAATGCATTTGAAGCCCTTTCCTTTTTCTTTAATCATGCATGCATTATGTATCTGTACCTTTAATCATGCATGCATTATGTATCTGTACCTTTAATCTTGCATGCATTATATATCTCTACCTTTAATTATGCATGCATTATGTACCACTACCTTTAATCATGCATGCATTATGTATCTGTACCTTTAATCATGCATGCATTATGTATCTCTACCTTTAATCATGCATGCATTATGTACCTCTACCTTTAATCATGCATGCATTATGTATCTCTACCTTTAATCATGCATGTATTATGTACTTTATCTTTAATCATGCATGCATTCTGTACTCTACTTTAATTATTCATGCATGCATTCTATACTCAACTTTAATCATGCATGCATTATGTATCTCTACCTTTAATCATGCATGCATGCATTATGTACCTCTACCGTTAATCATGTATGCATTATGTCCTCTACCTTTAATCATGCATGCATTATGTATCTCTACCTTTAATCATGCATACATTATGTATCTCTACATTTAATCATGCATGCATTATGTATCTCTACCTTTAAACATTCAGGCATTATGTACCTCTACCTTTAATCCTGCATGCATTATGTATCTCTACCTTTAATCATGCGCGCATTATGTATCTCTACCTTTAATCATGCATGCATTATGTATCTCTACCTTTAAACATGCATGAATTGTGTATTCTACCTCTAATCACGCATGCATTCATTATGTACCCTACCTTTAATCATGCATGCATTCTGTACTCTACGTTTAATCATGCATGCATTATGTACTCTACGTTTAATCATGCATGCATTCTGTACCTCTACCTTTAATCATGCATGCATTATGTATCTCTACCTTTAATCATGCATGCATTATGTACCTCTACCTTTAATCATGCATGCATTATGTATCTCTACCTTTAATCATGCATGCATTATGTACCTCTACCTTTAATCATGCATGCATTATGTATCTCTACCTTTAATCATGCATGTATTATGTACTTTACCTTTACTCATGCATGCATTCTGTACTCTACTTTAATTATTCATGCATGCATTCTATACTCAACTTTAATCATGCATGCATTATGTATCTCTACCTTTAATCATGCATGCATTCTGTACCTCTACCTTTAATCATGCATGCATTATGTATCTCTACCTTTAATCATGCATGCATTATGTACCTCTACCTTTAATCATGCATGCATTATGTATCTCTACCTTTAATCATGCATGCATTATGTACCTCTACATTTAATCATGCATGCATTATTTATCTCTACCTTTAATCATGCATGTATTATGTACTTTACCTTTAATCATGCATGCATTCTGTACTCTACTTTAATTATTCATGCATGCATTCTATACTCAACTTTAATCATGCATGCATTATGTACCTCTACATTTAATCATGCATGCATTATTTATCTCTACCTTTAATCATGCATGTATTATGTACTTTACCTTTAATCATGCATGCATTCTGTACTCTACTTTAATTATTCATGCATGCATTCTATACTCAACTTTAATCATGCATGCATTATGTATCTCTACCTTTAATCATGCATGCATTCTGTACCTCTACCTTTAAACATGCATGCATTATGTATCACTACCTTTAATCATGCATGCATTATGTACCTCTACCTTTAATCATGCATGCATTATGTATCTCTACCTTTAATCATGCATGCATTATGTACCTCTACCTTTAATCATGCATGTATTATGTACTTTACCTTTAATCATGCATGTATTATGTACTTTATCTTTAATCATGCATGCATTCTGTACTCTACTTTAATTATTCATGCATGCATTCTATACTCAACTTTAATCATGCATGCATTATGTACCTCTACATTTAATCATGCATGCATTATTTATCTCTACCTTTAATCATGCATGTATTATGTACTTTACCTTTAATCATGCATGCATTCTGTACTCTACTTTAATTATTCATGCATGCATTCTATACTCAACTTTAATCATGCATGCATTATGTATCTCTACCTTTAATCATGCATGCGTTATGTACCTCTACCTTTAATCATGCATGCATTATGTACCTCTACCTTTAATCATGCATGCATTATGTATCTCTACCTTTAATCATGCATGTATTATGTACTTTACCTTTAATCATGCATGCATTCTGTACTCTACTTTAATTATTCATGCATGCATTCTATACTCAACTTTAATCATGCATGCATTATGTACTCTACGTTTAATCATGCATGCATTCTGTACCTCTACCTTTAATCATGCATGTATTATGTATCTCTACCTTTAATCATGCATGCATTATGTACCTCTACCTTTAATCATGCATGCATTATGTATCTCTACCTTTAATCATGCATGCATGCATTATGTACCTCTACCGTTAATCATGTATGCATTATGTCCTCTACCTTTAATCATGCATGCATTATGTATCTCTACCTTTAATCATGCATACATTATGTATCTCTACATTTAATCATGCATGCATTATGTATCTCTACCTTTAATCATGCATGCATTATGTATCTCTACCTTTAAACATTCAGGCATTATGTACCTCTACCTTTAATCCTGCATGCATTATTTATCTCTACCTTTAATCATGCATGTATTATGTACTTTACCTTTAATCATGCATGCATTCTGTACTCTACTTTAATTATTCATGCATGCATTCTATACTCAACTTTAATCATGCATGCATTATGTATCTCTACCTTTAATCATGCATGCATTCTGTACCTCTACCTTTAAACATGCATGCATTATGTATCACTACCTTTAATCATGCATGCATTATGTACCTCTACCTTTAATCATGCATGCATTATGTATCTCTACCTTTAATCATGCATGCATTATGTACCTCTACCTTTAATCATGCATGTATTATGTACTTTACCTTTAATCATGCATGTATTATGTACTTTACCTTTAATCATGCATGCATTCTGTACTCTACTGTAATTATTCATGCATGCATTCTATACTCAACTTTAATCATGCATGCATTATGTACTCTACGTTTAATCATGCATGCATTCTGTACCTCTACCTTTAATCATGCATGTATTATGTATCTCTACCTTTAATCATGCATGCATTATGTACCTCTACCTTTAATCATGCATGCATTATGTATCTCTACCTTTAATCATGCATGCATGCATTATGTACCTCTACCGTTAATCATGTATGCATTATGTCCTCTACCTTTAATCATGCATGCATTATGTATCTCTACCTTTAATCATGCATACATTATGTATCTCTACATTTAATCATGCATGCATTATGTATCTCTACCTTTAATCATGCATGCATTATGTATCTCTACCTTTAAACATTCAGGCATTATGTACCTCTACCTTTAATCCTGCATGCATTATGTATCTCTACCTTTAATCATGCGCGCATTATGCATCTCTACCTTTAATCATGCGCGCATTATGTATCTCTACCTTTAATCATGCATGCATTATGTATCTCTACCTTTAATCATGCATACATTATGTATCTCTACATTTAATCATGCATGCATTATGTATCTCTACCTTTAATCATGCATGCATTATGTATCTCTACCTTTAAACATTCAGGCATTATGTACCTCTACCTTTAATCCTGCATGCATTATGTATCTCTACCTTTAATCATGCGCGCATTATGTATCTCTACCTTTAATCATGCATGCATTCATTATGTACTCTACCTTTAAGCATGCATGCATTATGTACTCTACTTTAAGCATGCATGTATTGTGTACTCTACGTTTAATCATGCATGCATTATGTACCCTACCTTTAATGATGCATAATTTATGTACTCTACGTGTAATCATGCATGCATTATGCACCCTAACCTTGAATCATGCATGCATTATGTACCCTACCTTTAATCATCATGCACTATGTTCTCTATGTTTAATCATGCATGCATTATGTACTCTATCTTTAATCATGCATGTATTATGTACTCTACTTTAATCATGCATGCATTCTCCTACTCTACTTTAATCATGCATGCAATTATGTACCCTACCTTTAATCATGCATGTATTCTGTACTCTACGTGTAATCATGCATGCATTATGCACCCTAACCTTGAATCATGCATGCATTATGTACCCTACCTTTAATCATCATGCACTATGTTCTCTATGTTTAATCATGCATGCATTATGTACTCTATCTTTAATCATGCATGTATTATGTACTCTACTTTAATCATGCATGCATTCTGTGCTCTACCTTTAATCATGCATGCATTCTGTACTCTACTTTAACCATGCATGTATTCTGTACTCTACTTTAATCATGCATTCATTCCGTACTCTACGTTTAATCATGCATGAATTATGTACTCTACCTTTAATCATGCATGCATTCTGTGCTCTTACCTTTAATCATGCATGCATTCTGTACTCTACTTTAACCATGCATGTATTCTGTACTCTACTTTAATCATGCATTCATTCCGTACTCTACGTTTAATCATGCATGTATTCCGCACTGTAATTTAATCATGCATGCATTCCGTACTCTACTTTAATCATGCATGCATTCTGTACTCTATTTTAATCATGCATGCATTCCGTACTCTACTTTAATCATGCATGCATTCTGTACCCTACCTTTAATCATGCATGCATTCTGTACTTTACTTTAATCATGCATGCATTGTGTACCCTACCTTTAATCATACATACATTCTGTACTCTACTTTAATCATGCATGCATTCTGTACTCTACTTTAATCATGCATGCATTCTGTACCTACCTTTAATCATGCATGCATTCTGTACTCTATTTTAATCATGCATGCATTCTATACTCTACTTTAATCATGCATGCATTCTGTACTCTACCTTTAATCATGCATGCATTCTATACTCTACTTTAATCATGCATGTGTTCTGTACCCTACCTTTAATCATGCTTGCATTCTGTACTCTACTTTAATCATGCATGCATTCTGTACCCTACCTTTAATCATGCATGCATGATGTTCTCTACTTTAATCATGCATGCATTCTGTACTCTATTTTAATCATGCATGCATTCTGTACCTACCTTTAATCGTGCATGCATTCCGTACTCTGCTTTAATCATGCATGCATTCTTTAATCTTCTTTAATCATGCATGCATTCTGTACCCTACCTTTAATCAGGCATGCATTCTGTACTCTACCTTTTTATTGAAAAGTGCAAGTAATAGTAACAAACCATAATAAGTTTGAGACTGGAAGATATATTTGGAAATAAAATGAATTATTCTCGCTATGCGGATATACTAATCGGTCTGAAAAACATTTTCCTAAATTACACAGTGCTAATACCCTAAATCATATCACTTTTAGAGATGCGTCCAAATAAAAAAGCCATGTACTTGACGTAATAAATAGTTTTCTCTAATCATATTTACCAATCACTACCAGACAGAATGCAAATTCGGAGCATTGTACTGTCATTGGGGAATCAGTTTTGAATTTATGGATTAATTTGCCTTTCCCTCTAGCCCATTATTGAAGGATAGTTGTAAAGGGATGCGTATCAGATAGAGAAAATCAAAAACATATTTGCAGGAGAAAGATAAATGGGAAATCGCCGCAACCGATATCACGAATCCAGCTCTCATTCTTTCGCCTACAATGCTAGTTCAGCAGTATTGAAACATAACAACCAATAAGTGCGCAATACTTATTGTTCGGTGCGCTTGTTTCAGTCAAAGGTTGTTCAGTATTGTTTGTTTGTTTGTTTGTATGGTGTTTTTACGTCATTTTCAACACATATAAGGTTATATTCGACGGTCGATTGTTTTGTGGTGGAGGCAGACCACCCACTTTTCCTGGGTAGAACCAGTACTGTACATCTCCCGCCATCCGTAAGAATCGACACTTCCTCACTTACAAGTCGAGCTCCCAGAGGGATTCGAACCCGCAGCGGTGAGAGGCAAAGGTTTACAACGCAACGTCGTTAACCGATACGTTTTTCAGCATTGACTTGGGCAATTTTAATAATACGTACATAAATTATATATCATTAGAATGGGAATTTTTAGTAGTAAGTAAATAAACAAAACCACCGTCGTTTAGAAAATCGCTTGAAAAATAAATATTTTACAGCCAAAAATGCTTTTTCGTTGGGGGCTTTTTCCTTTTAAATTCCTTGTTGCTGGGACAACAGAAAATTAAGAAATCTCAAATAACGTCAGTTAGCCTTAGTATTTTTATATATAACTTTTAGAGTGTCTTACTTTACATTTATCAAAACAATAAAAACATTTTTGGATCAAAGATTTAAAAAATACATGCATTTTTATTTTTCAAGGCAGCATATTTTGTATTGAAAATGCCCTATCAAAACAACTTTCGCGTGTGATATTTTTATTTCTCAAACGATTTTGGAAAGTAAGGTAATTTTATTTACAATTAAAAATGTCTGTTTCAGTGATATACATTTATTTTATAGTTGATTTTTGATTACATGTCTAAAAAGCTTTGAATAATGGAAATATGTGAAATTATACCAAATAGTTCTTGTTGATGAAATTTGTGTATAATTATCTACAAAACTATGTTCCAATATAGTAAATATGTAGGAATAGGTATAGGTACACTTCAGCTTAGGCAGCCTACATCATGTACACTTCAGCTTATACAGCCTACATCATGTACACTTCAGCTTAGGCAGCCTGCATCATGTACACTTCAGCTTATACAGCCTACATCAGGTACACTTCAGCTTATACAGTCTACATCAGGGACACTTCAGCTTATACAGCCTACATCATGTACACTTCAGCTTATACAGCCTACATCATGTACACTTCAGCTTATACAGCCTACATCATGTACACTTCAGCTTATACAGCCTACATCATGTACACTTCAGCTTATACAGCCTACATCAGGGACACTTCAGCTTAGGCAGCCTGCATCATGTACACTTCAGCTTATACGACCTACATCAGGTACACTTCAGCTTGTACAGCCTACATCATGTACACTTCAGCTTATACAGCCTGCATAATGTACACTTCAGCTTATACAGCCTGCATCATGTACACTTCAGCTTATAAAGCCTACATCAGGTACACTTCAGCTTATACAGCCTACATCAGGTACACTTCAGCTTATAAAGCCTACATCATGTACACTTCAGCTTATACAGCCTACATCATGTACACTTCAGCTTATACAGCCTACATCATGTACACTTCAGCTTATACAGCCTACATCATGTACACTTCAGCTTATACAGCCTGCATCATGTACACTTCAGCTTATACAGCCTACATCATGTACACTTCAGCTTATACAGCCTGCATCATGTACACTTCAGCTTATAAAGCCTACATCAGGTACACTTCAGCTTATACAGCCTACATCAGGTACACTTCAGCTTATAAAGCCTACATCAGGTACACTTCAGCTTATAAAGCCTACATCAGGTACACTTCAGCTTATACAGCCTACATCAGGTACACTTCAGCTTATAAAGCCTACATCAGGTACACTTCAGCTTATACAGCCTACATCAGGTACACTTCAGCTTATACAGCCTACATCAGGTACACTTCAGCTTATACAGCCTACATCAGGTACACTTCAGCTTATACAGCCTACATCATGTACACTTCAGCTTATAAAGCCTACATCAGGTACACTTCAGCTTATACAGCCTACATCATGTACACTTCAGCTTATAAAGCCTACATCAGGTACACTTCAGCTTATACAGCCTACTTCAGGTACACTTCAGCTTATACAGCCTACATCAGGTACACTTCAGCTTATACAGTCTACATCAGGTACACTTCAGCTTATACAGCCTACATCAGGTACACTTCAGCTTATACAGCCTACATCAGGTACCATTCAGCTTGTACAGCCTACATCAGGTACACTTCAGCTTATACAGCCTACATCATGTACACTTCAGCTTGTACAGCCTACATCAGGTACACTTCAGCTTATACAGCCTACATCATGTACACTTCAGCTTATACAGCCTACATCATGTACACTTCAGCTTATACAGCCTACATCAGGTACACTTCAGCTTATACAGCCTACATCATGTACACTTCAGCTTGTACAGCCTACATCAGGTACACTTCAGCTTATACAGCCTACATCAGGTACACTTCAGCTTATACGGCCTACATCATGTACACTTCAGCTTATACGGCCTACATCATGTACACTTCAGCTTATACAGCCTACATCATGTACACTTCAGCTTATACAGCCTGCATCATGTACACTTCATCTTATACAGCCTACATCATGTACACTTCAGCTTATACAGCCTACATCATGTACACTTCAGCTTATACAGCCTACATCATGTACACTTCAGCTTATACAGCCTGCATCATGTACACTTCAGCTTATAAAGCCTACATCAGGTACACTTCAGCTTATACAGCCTACATCAGGTACACTTCAGCTTATAAAGCCTACATCATGTACACTTCAGCTTATACAGCCTACATCATGTACACTTCAGCTTATACAGCCTACAACATGTACACTTCAGCTTATACAGCCTGCATCATGTACACTTCAGCTTATACAGCCTACATCATGTACACTTCAGCTTATACAGCCTACATCATGTACACTTCAGCTTATACAGCCTACATCAGGTACACTTCAGCTTATACAGCCTGCATCATGTACACTTCAGCTTATAAAGCCTACATCAGGTACACTTCAGCTTATACAGCCTACATCAGGTACACTTCAGCTTATAAAGCCTACATCAGGTACACTTCAGCTTATAAAGTCTACATCAGGTACACTTCAGCTTATACAGCCTACATCAGGTACACTTCAGCTTATACAGCCTACATCATGTACACTTCAGCTTATAAAGCCTACATCATGTACACTTCAGCTTATACAGCCTACATCAGGAACACTTCAGCTTATACAGCCTACATCAGGTACACTTCAGCTTATACAGTCTACATCAGGTACACTTCAGCTTATACAGCCTACATCATGTACACTTCAGCTTATAAAGCCTACATCATGTACACTTCAGCTTATACAGCCTACTTCAGGTACACTTCAGCTTATACAGCCTACATCAGGTACACTTCAGCTTATACAGCCTACATCAGGTACACTTCAGCTTATACAGCCTACATCAGGGACACTTCAGCTTATACAGCCTACATCAGGTACACTTCAGCTTATAAAGCCTACATCAGGTACACTTCAGCTTCTACAGTCTACATCAGGTACACTTCAGCTTCTACAGCCTACATCAGGTACACTTCAGCTTATACAGCCTACATCAGGTACACTTCAGCTTATACAGCCTACATCAGGTACACTTCAGCTTATACAGCCTACATCAGGTACACTTCAGCTTCTACAGCCTACATCAGGTACACTTCAGCTTATACAGTCTACATCAGGTACACTTCAGCTTATACAGCCTACATCAGGTACACTTCAGCTTATACAGCCTACATCAGGTACACTTCAGCTTCTACAGTCTACATCAGGTACACTTCAGCTTATACAGTCTACATCAGGTAAACTTCAGCTTATACAGCCTACATCATGTACACTTCAGCTTATACAGCCTACATCAGGTACACTTCAGCTTATACAGCCTACATCATGTACACTTCAGCTTATACAGCCTACATCAGGTACACTTCAGCTTATACAGCCTACATCAGGTACACTTCAGCTTATACAGCCTACATCAGGTACACTTCAGCTAAGGCAGCCTGCATAATGTACACTTCAGCTTCTACAGCCTACATCAGGTACACTTCAGCTTATACAGCCTACATCAGGTACACTTCAGCTTATACAGTCTACATCAGGTAAACTTCAGCTTATACAGCCTACATCATGTACACTTCAGCTTATACAGCCTACATCAGGTACACTTCAGCTTATACAGCCTACATCAGGTACACTTCAGCTTATACAGCCTACATCAGGTACACTTCAGCTAAGGCAGCCTGCATCATGTACACTTCAGCTTCTACAGCCTACATCAGGTACACTTCAGCTTATACAGCCTACATCAGGTACACTTCAGCTTATACAGCCTACATCAGGTACACTTCAGCTTATACAGCCTACATCATGTACACTTCAGCTTATACAGGCTACATCATGTACGCTTCAGCTTATGCAGCCTACATCAGGTACATTTCAGCTTATGCAGCCTACATCAGGGACACTTCAGCTTATAAGCCTACATCAGGTACACTTCAGCTTCTACAGCCTTCATGAGGTACACTTCAGCTTCTACAGCCTACATCAGGTACACTTCAGCTTCTACAGTCTACATCAGGGACACTTCAGCTTATACAGCATACATCAGGTACACTTCAGCTTGTACAGCCTACATCAGGTACACTTCAGCTTCTACAGCCTACATCAGGGACACTTCAGCTTATACAGCCTACATCAGGTACACTTCAGCTTGTACAGCCTACATCAGGTACACTTCAGCTTCTACAGCCTACATCAGGTACACTTCAGCTTATACAGCCTGAATCAGGTACACTTCAGCTTATACAGCCTACATCAGGGACACTTCAGCTTATACAGCCTACGTCAGGTACACTTCAGCTTATACAGCCTACATCAGGTACACTTCAGCTTATTCAGCCTACATCAGGGACACTTCAGCTTATACATCCCACATCAGGTACACTTCAGCTTCTACAGCCTACATCAGGGACACTTCAGCTTATACAGCCTGCATCAGGGACACTTCAGCTTATACAGCCTGCTTCAGGTACACTTCAGCTTATACAGCCTACATCAGGTACACTTCAGGTTCTACAGCCTGAATCAGGTACACTTCAGCTTATACAGCCTACATCAGGGACACTTCAGCTTATACAGCCTACGTCAGGTACACTTCAGCTTATACAGCCTACATCAGGTACACTTCAGCTTATACAGCCTACATCAGGGACACTTCAGCTTATACAGCCCACATCAGGTACACTTCAGCTTCTACAGCCTACATCAGGGACACTTCAGCTTATACAGCCTACATCAGGGACACTTCAGCTTAGTTTAAACATACTTTATTCATCGTATTTACCAGTTAAGCATATATGCAATAACAACAAACAATGGATTGGAACGGAATCGTAATGCTTATTAAGTTCCTTTCCGTACCATGTTTATATGTAACACTGGAATGGAGACATGTTATACATTACTTAAGAAGAGAAAATAGAAACAAAATATTTCTTATACAATTGAAAATGTTATCAAGATTTAGAAGGAAAAGTACGCTTGAAAGCTCAGAAAATGCACACACAAAATACAATTTATATATAAAATAATACTAATACTTATGCAGCCTACATCAGGTACACTTCAGTCACACATTGATGATGACGTCTACCAAAATCAGGAAAGGACCGTTTATTTTTTCTGCCAAGTCAATGAGTACTTTTTTTTTTGGCTTTCTAGGCATTTGTTGTAATATTCATATATACATGATCATCTTTGTGTTATTTATAACTCCTATTAATGCTGCCTAGTTTGTTTAAGAAATAATAAATAAGTACCTGTGTTTTATCGGTGAATAAAATACAGTTAGGAGTTCGGATGCGTAGTAATTAAATCACGAGTGCGTTAGCACGAGTGATTTAATTTCTCGCATCCGAACGACTAACTGTATTTTATTCACCGATAAAATACAGGTCCGTATTTATTATTTCGATTCTAACACAACAATTACCCCCATTATTTACGCTATTGTTGGGGCACTATATATTATCTCGGAGGTCAAGGTAATCAGGCTGCTATGTTTACAGGCTGTTCCATTAGGCGCCCCCGTATGCAAAGTTCTGCGTTTCAATGCACTAGTTTTCACGTGACAAACAATTAAGTCATTGCTTACGTCATATAGCTTTCGCTGTATGACGTCAAACGTTCTCACCTTGTTCAAGATGCTTATTAATGTTATATGTACATGTGCATATGATGGGTTTATTTCGGGCATGTGCACGGTTTGGGAGAATGGCAATTTTGTTGTAATTAACATTTCATTAAAATTACTGTTCAGTTTGTCTTCGTCACGTATATTTACCAAGTGACGTCATGTAACGTGGCGCTTCCAACGGATGAAATATACGCAGGGAATTAATGTAACAGCTGTGTTTTATCGTAGAATAACATACAGCTGTCTCCCTTCTTTGTGTATATGAAAGACTGCAGAGGTCGTGTTAGAATAGAGGATAAAGCCTGGTGGAGATTTATTGATTTACACTGTCCCGTTTTATTGGGATGACATTACGGTAATGCTGAAGTTTGGTGCACCCTAGAACCTTGTTTAAAACAGCTTTCTTTTAGTCACTGACCGGTAGTCCTCTATTCTAAACCATTATATGTTTGTATTGTCACATGTTTGTATTGTCACATACCTTGTTTGTATTGTCACATGTTTGTATTGTCACATACCTTGTTTGTATTGTCACATACCTTGTTTGTATTGTCACATGTTTGTATTGTCACATGTTTGTATTGTCACATACCTTGTTTGTATTGTCACATACCTTGTTTGTACTGTCACATACCTTGTTTGTATTGTCACAGACCTTGTTTGTATTGTCACAGACCTTGTTTGTATTGTCACAGACCTTGTTTGTGTTGTCACAGACCTTGTTTGTATTGTCACAGACCTTGTTTGTATTGTCACAGACCTTGTTTGTGTTGTCACATACCTTGTTTGTATTGTCACATGTTTGTATTGTCACATGTTTGTATTGTCACATACCTTGTTTGTATTGTCACATACCTTGTTTGTACTGTCACATACCTTGTTTGTATTGTCACAGACCTTGTTTGTATTGTCACAGACCTTGTTTGTGTTGTCACAGACCTTGTTTGTATTGTCAAAGACCTTGCCCCTTATTCGTGTTGTAATTGTTGGTTGTTCCGATGAGTGTTTTTAGTTGACTGTGATTCATGCATGCTTCATTTCCTGTTCTAGTTTTATATATTTTGGTTGGTGTTCATAAAAACCCCGTGAACTCTCTGTTGCATGTAAAACAACCTACTTGTAATGCTGCTATATATGGTGAGTTATGTAGATACCCTAGGTATGTTAATAGATATGTCCGTATTGTTAAGTATTAGTGTCATAAACATTCGACTGTCACAGAGGTAAAGTTAATTGGGGTTCTCGGGTCAAAACATTTTCTGATGTATGGAACAACCCAGACGGGGTTAGTTTACTTACTTTTAATCTTTTGTTTAAGCAAAGAATAATCAATCAGTTTGTTCAATCATGGTATACTACTGTAAATAACAGTCGATCTTTGTGGACATACAGGCTATTTAAGACCACTTTCAGTTATGAGTTACTAAGCTAAGACTGTCAGCGCATCAACTGCGGATTGAAACAGGTCGTTATGGTGTTAACAGAATCGACCATGACCAACGCTACTGTTTAATTCGTAATTCTGGTGATCTAGAAGACGAATACCACTTTATTTGTATATGTCAAGCATACACTGACATTCGTAAACAATTTATTAAATCACGTTATTTTTTAGACCAAGCGTTTTTGAATTTATTGGGCTAATGCAGTCTGTTAGTTTTTCTGATATCTTAAAACTTTGTAAATTTGTATATCAAGCGACCATTATTCGACAAAACATAGTTAATCGACATGAACATGTACTGTAAAACTTAATAAAAGTTAAATACTACACCATCTTTTGCACATCTATATGCTTTAGCGTTCTTCATGCTATTTCAATATACATACACATTGCATTGTGCTATTTTTGTCAATGCACTTAGCACATAACTTACGGTGTGGGAGTGTAATAACACCATTCTATATTTTCGATATACCACTAGTTATATAAGTATGCAAATAAGCCTATTATGCGCTGTCCAAAAAAATGTATATTGACTATGATCCAGTTCCCATGGTTTCGCGTGTTAAAGCGACAGGCAAACTGCAATAAAAGTCGAAATGTGAGTTATGTAATAAATAGAATCTAACATTCGTTCTCATTCAATATTGAATTTATCAAACTCGTTAGCAAAAATGATACAATGCTCGGCAAGAGCCTCGCGTTATATCATTTTGCCAAACTCGTTTAATAAATTCAATAATGAATGAGTACTCATGTAAGATCCTCTATGTATATTTTTCCCGTATAAATCATGTTTTTCTCATTGCCTTTATGTCTATGCACATACTTATCATGACTGACTGTTGTATATAATATAATTCATTGTAACACGTAACAAGAAACATTGTAATGTTTACGTTACTTAATAAAGAATCTTGAATCTTGACTCTTTATGGCCACGTCTGAGATATCCAACTCCATAACACTCCATTCATATAAAATTTAAATCCCGGGACGGTTATTATGTCCAACCTTCTCAACAAATAGTGATTTGTATGTAAGTACTTGAATCTTAGAAATTACTTGTGTTTCGTGATCGTTACGTTTTGTTAAAATATTGTTAGAGCACTTTACACGACATCCGACGACAGCCCATGCTACAAATGAGGCACAAACACGCGATCTCTACATATTCTAAACGCGTATGCCATCTAGTCAATATAAATCATTATTTGCTTGTTTTATGTTCGTATTACCATGATCATGTTTGAGTTTCAGCTATATCGTCTAATGCTTCTTAGTTTCAGCTATATCGTCTAACGCTTCTTAGTTACAGCTAAATCGTCTAACGCTTCTTAGTTTCAGTTATATCGTCTAATGCTTCATAGTAGTTTAAGCTATATCGTCTAATGCTTCTTAGTTTCTGCTATATCGTCTAACGCTTCTTAGTTACAGCTAAATCGTCTAACGCTTCTTAGTTTCAGTTATATCGTCTAATGCTTCATAGTAGTTTAAGCTATATCGTCTAATGCTTCATAGTAGTTTAAGCTATATCGCCTGACGCTTCCTAGTTTCAGCTATATCGTCTAATGCTTCTTAGTTTCAGCTATATCGTCTAACGCTTCTTAGTTACAGCTAAATCGTCTAACGCTTCTTAGTTTCAGTTATATCGTCTAATGCTTCATAGTAGTTTAAGCTATATCGTCTAATGCTTCATAGTAGTTTAAGCTATATCGCCTGACGCTTCCTAGTTTCAGCTATATCGTCTAATGCTTCTTAGTTTCAGCTATATCGTCTAACGCTTCTTAGTTACAGCTAAATCGTCTAACGCTTCTTAGTTTCAGCTATACCGTCTAATGCTTCCTAATTTCAGCTATATCGTCTAATGCTTCCTAGTTTCAGCTATGTCGTCTAATGCTTTTTGGTTTCAGCTATATCGTATAATGCTTCCTAGTTTCAGCCATATCGTCTAATGCTTCTTAGTTTCAGCTATATCGTCTAATGCTTCCTAGTTTCAGCCATATCGTCTAATGCTTCCTAGTTTCAGCTATATCGTCTAATGCTTTTTAGTTTCAGCTATATCGTCTAATGCTTTTTAGTTTCAGCTATATCGTCTAATGCTTCCTATTTGCAGCTATATCGTCTAATGCTTTTTAGTTTCAGCTATATCGTCTAATGCTTCCTAGTTTCAGCCATATCGTCTAATGCTTCTTAGTTTCAGCTATATCGTCTAATGCTTCCTAGTTTCAGCCATATCGTCTAATGCTTCCTAGTTTCAGCTATATCGTCTAATGCTTTTTAGTTTCAGCTATATCGTATAATGCCTACTTGTTTCAGCCATATCGTCTAATGCTTCTTAGTTTCAGCTATATCGTCTAATGCTTCCTAGTTTCAGCCATATCGTCTAATGCTTCTTAGTTTCAGCCATATCGTCTAATGCTTCCTAGTTTCAGCTATATCGTCTAATGCTTCTTAGTTTCAGCTATATCGTCTAAGGCTTCCTAGTTTCAGCTATATCGATCGTCTAATGCTTCCTAGTTTCAGCCATATCGTCTAATGCTTCCTATTTGCAGCTATATCGTCTAATGCTTCCTAGTTTCAGCTATATCGTCTAATGCTTCCAATTTGAAGCTATATCGTCTAATGCTTCCTATTTGCAGCTATATCGTCTAATGCTTCCTAGTTTCAGCTACAGCGTCTAATGCTTCCCTGTTTCAGCTATTTCTAATGCTTCTTAGTTTCAGCCATATCGTCTAATGCTTCCTAGTTTCAGCCATATCGTCTAATACTTCTTAGTTTCAGCCATATCGTCTAATGCTTCTTAGTTTCAGCCATATCGTCCAATGATTCCTAGTTTCAGTTATATCGTCTAATGCTTCCTAGTTTCAGCCATATCGATCGTCTAATGCTTCCTATTTCCAGCTATATCGTCTAATAGTTCCTAGTTTCAGCCATATCGTCTAATGCTTCCTATTTGCAGATATATCGTCTAATGCCTCCTATTTGCAGCTATATCGTCTAATGCTTCCTAGTTTCAGCCATATCGTCCAATGCTTCCTAGTTTCAGCCATATCGTCTAATACTTCTTAGTTTCAGCCATATCGTCTAATGATTCTTAGTTTCAGCCATATCGTCCAATGCTTCCTAGTTTCAGCCATATCGTCTAATGCTTCCTAGTTTCAGCTATATCGGTCGTCTAATGCTTCCTATTTGCAGCTATATTGTCTAATGCCTCCTAGTTTCAGCTATATCGTATAATGCTTCCTATTTGCAGCTATATCGTCTAATGTTTCCTAGTTTCAGCTACATCGTATAATGCTTCCTATATGCAGCTATATCGTCTTATGCTTCCTAGTTTCAGCCATATCGTCTAATGTTTCCTAGTTTCAGCCATATCGTCTAATGCTTCTTAGTTTCAGCCATATCGTCTAATGCTTCTTAGTTTCAGCCATATCGTCCAATGCTTCTTAGTTTCAGCCATATCGTCTAGTGCTTCCTAGTTTCAGCCATATCGTCTAATGCTTCCTAGTTTCAGCCATATCGTCTAATGCTTCCTAGTTTCAGAGTTTCAGCTACATCGTCTAATGCTTCCTAGTTTCAGCTATATCGTCTAATGCTTCCTATTTTCAGCCATATCGTCTAATGCTTCCTAGTTTCCGCTATATCGTCTAATGCTTCGTAGTTTCAGCTATATCGTCTCATGCTTCCTAGTTGCAGCCATATCGCCTAATGTTTCCTAATTTCAGCTATATCGTCTAATGCTTCCTAGTTTCAGCTATATCGTCTAATGCTTCTTAGTTTCAGCCATATCGTCTAATGCTTCCTAGTTTCAGCCATATCGTCTAATGCTTCCTAGTTTCAGCCATATCGTCTAATGCTTCCTAGTTTCAGCTATATCGTCTAATGCTTCCTAGTTTCAGAGTTTCAGCTACATCGTCTAATGCTTCCTAGTTTCAGCTATATCGTCTAATGCTTCCTATTTTCAGCCATATCGTCTAATGCTTCCTAGTTTCAGCTATATCGTCTAATGCTTCGTAGTTTCAGCTATATCGTCTCATGCTTCCTAGTTGCAGCCATATCGCCTAATGTTTCCTAATTTCATGCTATATCGTCTAATGCTTCCTAGTTTCAGCTATATCGTCTAATGCTTCCTAGTTTCAGATATATCGTCTAATGCTTCCTAGGGTTCAGCCATATCGTCTAATGCTTTCTAATTTTAGTCATATAGTCTAATGCTTCCTAGTTTTAGCTATATCGTCTAATGCTTCCTAGTTTCAGCCATATCGTCTAATGTTTCTTAGTTTCAGATATATCGTCTAATGATTTCTAGGGTTCAGCCATATCGTCTAATTCTTTCTAATTACATCCATATCGCCTAATGCTTCCTAGTTTCAGCTATATCGTCTAATGCTTCCTAGTTTCAGCCATATCGTCTTGTGCTTCCTAGTTTCAGCCATATCGTCTAATGCTTCCTAGTTTCAGCAATATCGTCTAGTGCTTCCTAGTTTCAGCTATATCGTCTAATGCTTCCTAGTTTCAGCTATATCGTCTAATGCTTCCTATTTTCAGCCATATCGTCTAATGCTTCCTAGTTTCCGCTATATCGTCTAATGCTTCGTAGTTTCAGCTATATCGTCTCATGCTTCCTAGTTGCAGCCATATCGCCTAATGTTTCCTAATTTCAGCTATATCGTCTAATGCTTCCTAGTTTCAGCTATATCGTCTAATGCTTCTTAGTTTCAGCCATATCGTCTAATGCTTCCTAGTTTCAGCCATATCGTCTAATGCTTCCTAGTTTCAGCCATATCGTCTAATGCTTCCTAGTTTCAGCTATATCGTCTAATGCTTCCTAGTTTCAGAGTTTCAGCTACATCGTCTAATGCTTCCTAGTTTCAGCTATATCGTCTAATGCTTCCTATTTTCAGCCATATCGTCTAATGCTTCCTAGTTTCAGCTATATCGTCTAATGCTTCGTAGTTTCAGCTATATCGTCTCATGCTTCCTAGTTGCAGCCATATCGCCTAATGTTTCCTAATTTCATGCTATATCGTCTAATGATTCCTAGTTTCAGCTATATCGTCTAATGCTTCCTAGTTTCAGATATATCGTCTAATGCTTCCTAGGGTTCAGCCATATCGTCTAATGCTTTCTAATTTTAGTCATATAGTCTAATGCTTCCTAGTTTTAGCTATATCGTCTAATGCTTCCTAGTTTCAGCCATATCGTCTAATGCTTCTTAGTTTCAGATATTTCGTCTAATGATTTCTAGGGTTCAGCCATATCGTCTAATTCTTTCTAATTACATCCATATCGCCTAATGCTTCCTAGTTTCAGCTATATCGTCTAATGCTTCCTAGTTTCAGCCATATCGTCTTGTGCTTCCTAGTTTCAGCCATATCGTCTAATGCTTCCTAGTTTCAGCAATATCGTCTAGTGCTTCCTAGTTTCAGCTATATCGTCTAATGCTTCCTAGTTTCAGCCATATCGTCTAGTGCTTCCTAGTTTCAGCTATATCGTCTAGTGCTTCCTAGTTTCAGCTTCATCGTCTAGTGCTTCCTAGTTTCAGCTATATCGTCTAATGCTTCCTAATTTCAGCTATATCGTCTAGTGCTTCCTAGTTTCAGTTATATCGACTAGTGCTTCCTAGTTTCAGCTATATCGTCTAATGCTTCCTAGTTTCAGCCATATCGTCTAGTGCTTCCTAGTTTCAGCTATATCGTCTAATGCTTCCTAGTTTCAGCTATATCGTCTAGTGCTTCCTAGTTTCAGCCATATCGTCTAGTGCTTCCTAGTTTCAGCCATATCTAGTGCTTCCTAGTTTCAGCTATATCGTCTAATGCTTCCTAGTTTCAGCCATATCGTCTAATGCTTCATAGTTTCAGCCATATCGTCTAGTGATTCCTAGTTTCAGCCATATCGTCTAATGCTTCCTAGTTTCAGCCATATCGTCTAATGCTTCCTAGTTCAGCCATATCGTCTAATGCTTCCTAGTTTCAGATATATCGTCTAATGCTTCCTAGGGTTCAGCCATATCGTCTAATGCTTTCTAATTTTAGCCATATAGTCTAATGCTTCCTAGTTTCAGCTATATCGTCTAATGCTTCCTAGTTTCAGCCATATCGTCTAATGCTTCCTAGTTTCAGATATATCGTCTAATGCTTCCTAGGGTTCAGGCATATCGTCTAATGCTTTCTAGTTTCATCCATATCGCCTAATGCTTCCTAGTTTCAGCTATATCGTTTAATGCTTCCTAGTTTCAGCCATATCGTCTAATGCTTCCTAGTTTCAGCTATATCGTCTAATGCTTCCTAGTTTCAGCCATATCGTCTTGTGCTTCCTAGTTTCAGCTTTATCGTCTAGTGCTGCCTAGTTTCAGCCATATCGTCTAGTGCTTCCAATTTTCAGCCATATCGTCTAATGCTTCCTAGTTTCAGCCATATCGTCTAGTGCTTCATAGTTTCAGCTATATCGTCTAGTGCTTCCTAGTTTCAGCTTCATCGTCTAGTGCTTCCTAGTTTCAGCTATATCGTCTAATGCTTCCTAGTTTCATCTATATCGTCTAGTGCTTCCTAGTTTCAGTTATATCGTCTAGTGCTTCCTAGTTTCAGCTATATCGTCTAATGCTTCCTAGTTTCAGCCATATCGTCTAGTGCTTCCTAGTTTCAGCTATATCGTCTAATGCTTCCTAGTTTTAGCTATATCGTCTAGTGCTTCCTAGTTTCAGCTATATCGTCTAGTGCTTCCTAGTTTCAGCCATATCGTCTAGTGCTTTCTAGTTTCAGCTATATCGTCTAATGATTCCTAGTTTCAGCCATATCGTCTAATGCTTCCTAGTTTCAGATATATCGTCTAATGCTTCCTAGTTTCAGCCATATCGTCTAATGCTTCCCTAGTTCAGCCATATCGTCTAATGCTTCCTAGTTTCAGCTATATCGTCAAATGCTTCCTAGTTTCAGCCATATCGTCTAGTGCTTCCTAGTTTCAGCCATATCGTCTAATGCTTCCTAGTTTCAGCCATATCGTCTAATGCTTCCTAGTTCAGCCATATCATCTAATGCTTCCCAGTTTCAGCCATATCGTCTAATGCTTCCTAGTTTCAGCCATATCGTCTAATGCTTCATTGTTTCAGCCATATCGTCTAGTGCTTTCTAGTTTCAGCCATATCGTCTAGTGCTTTCTAGTTTCAGCCATATCGTCTAGTGCTTTCTAGTTTCAGCCATATCGTCTAGTGCTTCCTAGTTTGTTCAAGTATATAGCCTGGCGTGGCTTTCCTAATTTACACTGTCCCGTTTAATTGGGATGACAATAGGGTGATTGTCAGATTTGGGGCATCATTGAATAGCACCAAGTTGAAACCTATAGCGGCATTTTTGCCACTGACTGGTCTAAGACATAACCTCTGTTGGAAACATGTATGTTTAATGGTTTATGGAGTCGCGTACTTTGCTTATAGATGTTCGTTTATCGATGTGTTGTTTTGAATGCGTGTTTTTGGTTGACAGAGAATGCGACATTTTCTGTTGGACTATTGTATCTACTTTTTACTGAAATTTAATTATTATTATCATCCACGAGACACAAAGCAATACAACTAATTGCCTGTTCTGACATGAGCTTTGTCCATAAATAGATTGTTTTAAAGAAAATGAAGAAACTGAGGACACGTTATTTCCTGTGATCATTGTCCGTTCCAGCACAAGACACAAATCAATACAACTACTTGTCTGTTCTAACTTGAGCTTTGCCCATAATTAATTAAATGCATTAAGCAAGTGAAGAACTGAGGACACGTTATTTCCTGTTATCATTGTCCGTTCCAACACAAGACACAATGCAATACAACTAATTGCCTGTTCTAACTTGAGCTTTGCTCATAAATTGTTGAATGTATTAAGCAAGTGAAGAACTGAGCACAGTTATTTCCTGTTATCACTGTCCGTTCCGACACAAGACTCGAAGCAATACAACTAATTGCTTTTTCTAACTTGAGCTGTGTCCCTAAATATTTGAAAGTATTAAGCAAGTGAAGAACTGAGAACACGTTATTTCCTGCTATGACTGTCCGTTCCGACACAAGACACAAATCAATACAACTAATTGCCTGTTCTAACTTGAGCTTTGCCCATAAATAGTTGAATGTATTAAGCAAGTGAAGAACGTTATTTCCTGTTGTCACAGTCCGTTCCAACTAAAGACACAAAGCAATACAACTAATTGCATGTTCTGACTTGAGCTTTGCTCATAAATTGTTGAATGTATTAAGCAAGTGAATAACCGAGGACACGTTATTTCCTGTTATCTCTGTCCATTCCAACACAAGACACAAATCAATACAAATAATTGCCTGTTCTAATTTTAGCTTTGCCCATAATTAATTGAATGCATTAAGCATGTGAAGAACTGATGACACGTTATTTCCTGTTATCATTGTCCGTTACGACACACGACACAAATCAATACAACTAATTGCCTGTTCTAACTTGAGCTGTGTCCATAAATATTTGAATGTATTAGGCAAGTGAAGAACTGAGCACAGTTATTTTCTGTTATCACTGTCCGTTCCAAAGCAGTATCTTTTTTGCAACCCTTTTATGATTTTGGATGTCTCACTTTAATTTTGAATATATAATGTGTTTATGTTTATAGGTGATTATTGTTGTAAAGGCGTGGTTTGGATGACAGTCCTGTGAATGCTACCCTACCAATTTTGCCACATATACAATTCTCATATTATACTTGCTATATGATACTTATATACTGAAAAGAAAAAGAAACGTTTAATGGGTATTTCCGCTATATGTTGTATGTTTCATATGCTACTGCTAATCGAATGGTACAGGACGACATTAGGCCTGTCCTTTCGGAAAGAAGGTTTAAACAGCACCGAACGCATAACTGGTTACCCCTTTAAAGTTTAGTATCGACAGAATGCGCAGCTTTAAACGTCTTAACATTAAACATAGTACTGAGATGGCTTAACGTTTTAAAGCGAAACTTCAACATTTATGACTTTCGTGTAACAAAGTATACTTTGATTAAAAGGTCTACTACATGACAGAGTTGTCCTTTCTGTAATTAGTTGTAGCCCCTTTTTGTACAAAACACGTTGAGATATATCTGGAATATTACGTGAAATTAGGTGTATATAATAGTGTAGTATAGACAATTTTTTGATTATGAACGTCTTTTTCCTTTCAGTATATAAAAGTAGGAGTACACGATCATGATACGAAACCTATGTTATACAATTCATATAAATATCATATGAGAATCATATAAAAGTTAAAAAAGATTTGTTCATGACAACCATATGAAAATGTGTGTGTGTTTTAAAAATGAGGCTTTTATGACTTTATTCTCATATGGAAATATTATGAAACTTCTATAATATAAATATCCTATTATTAGTTATTGGGTTTGTTACTGACCCCCTACAGAAATATTTGGGGTCAGTAAGATTTATAGGGGGCGAGGCGATTACTGACCCCCTACAGAAATATGTGGGGTCAGTGAGATTTATAGGGGGCGAGGCGATAGCCGAGTCCCCCTATACATCTCACTGACCCCATATATTTCTGTAGGGGGTCAGTAACAAACCCAATAACTGATTTATTGCATCGAGCACTTTTTTTTTAAGGCAAACGCCGATATTTAACCCATTATAATGGAGCGTCAACGTCATTGAGACGTTCGCGCAATTTGACGTCATGACGTTGACGTCACGACCGGTACAGTTTAAAAACATTATTAAATTTACTTATTATGTTTGTTACTTAAGAAATAATAAATAAGTACCTGTGTTTTATCGGTGAATAAAATACAGTTAGGAGTTCGGATGCGTAGTTATTAAATCACGAGTGCGTTAGCACGAGTGATTTAATTTCTCGCATCCGAACGACTAACTGTATTTTATTCACCGATAAAATACAGGTCCGTATTTATTATTTCGATTCTAACACAACAATTACCCCATTATTTACGCTATTGTTGGGGCACTATATATTATCTCGGAGGTCAAGGTAATCAGGCTGCTATGTTTACAGGCTGTTCCATTGGGCGCCCCCGTAGGCAAAGTTCTGCGTTTCAATGCACTAGTTTTCACGTGACAAACAATTAAATCATTGCTTACGTCATAAAGCTTGCGCTGTATGACGTCAAACGTTCTCACCTTGTTCAAGATGCTTATTAATGTTATATGTACATGTGCATATGATGGGTTTATTTCGTGGGCACGGTTTGGAAGAATGGCAATTTTGTTGTAATTAACATTTCATTAAAATTACTGTTCAGTTTGTCTGCGTGACGTATATTTACCAAGTAACGTCATGTAACGTGGCGCTTCCAACGGATGAAATATACGCGGGGAATTAATGTAACAGCTGTGTTTTATCGTAGAATAAAATACAGCTGTCTCCTTCCTTGTGTATATGCAAGACTGCAGAGGTCGTGTTAGAATAACGATTTAAAGAACTACTTGCAAATGATTTAAACTTTGAATCAAAATTGTAGTCCATATTGTTTTAGTGACCCTCTATGAAATCTACTGACCCACTATAGAATAATAGAGGGTCACCATGTGACCGCTCTAATCCAATGAAATTCCTAGGATTTTGTGCGAGGTGCAATAAAATAGGTTTACCGGACAGTCTGTGGACCCTATGATGATGTCTACCTAAAGTCCAAAAGAATGGTGACGTTTGAAATATGTCTGCAATCTTGTCTTGTCACGCCCTCAATGGTTTATTTTCTTATTGCTCTGGCTTTTGCAAAGTCATTGAGTACTTTCTTTGTGGCTTTCTAGGCTATTGTTTTTTTTGTATTTATATATACACGAGGATCTTTGTGTTTTACTTATATTGCCTATTAATGCTGCCTTGTTAGTTAGAGAATAGTTCATGGCGGGGATTTCTTTATTTACACTGTCCCGTTTTATTGGGATGACAGTAGAGTAAGTGTGAGGTTTGGTGCACCATAGAACCTGGTCTAAACCCCCCTCCCCCACCCCCAGTGGCCTTTTTAGCCACTGACCGTTCCAAAGCGGTAGCCCTATTGTCAACCCTTTTTGTGTTTGTGACGTCATATGCCTTTATTCCTTATTAACATTGCCATTCATGTTTGTCGTTTTGCGTGTTCTTGGGTTTACTGTGTTCTTTCCTGTTCAACTTTTATACTTATATTTATATGCGAATCGTATATGGCTCATTTTATATAAGTGAGAATCATATGAGAATCATATGAGAATATGATATATGAGAATCATATATGAAAATGTAATGTTTATTATATGACAAAATTGCCTATGTACACTTTCTGCTAGGCTTCGCAGATCTATTTTCATCCAAAAAACAAACAAACAAAAAAAACACCAACAAAATACGTGAATGTATATCGCATTTTAAAGTTCTCAATAAGAACAATACACGTTTCAGGAAAGTTTAATTCACCTTGACTGACCTTCGCACAAGCAGCATCTCATCATCATACAATAGCTCGATTTCCTATCTGCAAACTTGATAATAATTATTAATCGTGGGTTCATTTCACCGGAACTGGATATTACTGAGAGCGTCTAAGTGAATTTGACGCTAGAAGACGCATTCCTAATCAATATCCCTGCCTAATTTGAAATAAATTGTAACGTCGCGAAAAATGAACAAATGTGTATTTTGGGGGTAATGTTTTGAAAATCTAATTTATCTCTTTAGGTTGTCAATAACTTCGTCCCAAGGAAGAAATTACGCTTCACACAAATCAGCGCAACTGACGACTGAAGACTCGTAATGAATACCATCAGAATGTGGCTGAAACTATCTCTGTATTAGATTGTACTTCCCTAGTGTAGATTATCTGCGACGCTTGATTGTTTTCAAGACAAACGTCTGGAACCTTTCTTCTAAAACAAGTTTGACGCGGTAGCCTTTTTACCGAGATTCTTGTATGGTTTACGGAGAAGGTGCTTCTATACGTCTGGCCCGCTTATCTCAGTTGGTAGCGACATGGACTATTGCGACGTTCTATTAACTATTATAGCGTCTCCGTGGCCTAGTGGTTAACGACGGAGGCGTTGTAAACATTTCGTCTCTCACCGCTGCGGGTTCAAATCCCACTGGGAGCTCGACTTGTAAGTGAGGAAGTGTCGATTCTTACGGATGGCAGGAGGTGTACAGTACTGATTCTACCCAGGAAACGTGGGTGGTCTGCCCTCACCACAAAAACATCGACCTGATATAACACGACATGTGTTGAAAATGACGTAAAAGACCATATAAATAAACAAACAATAAACATAACGGCAGAAAAACAATAAATTAATAACTAAACACAGAGGGAAAAATTCATCATTATATCGTGGACAATATAATACTGAAAAACAAATAATTACGGACAAGTGCTTCCGTTTTCTTATTTTTTTCTTCTGTTTTGTTTTGCACAATACAATAAAGCGTAGAAGATGATCAAGACTAATACTTCCAAGGCTATATGTGGAAAAACAATGTTATGACTACAGACGTTCGGGTAACTTTGAAGAGTAAGTCTAGGTGCAATTTTTTGAATCTGTAAAGCCAAACAAACGAACAATTTCAAAAAAATCCCTATAAGGCATTGCTTTAAGATATTAAAGGGACGAATGTCAATCTTGATGTTTGTAAAACTCCACGCCCTCGTTTTTCTACATTAATTGCATTTCTTCATCATAAGTATTAATTATAAGAATAGTATAAAAAAAAAAGATTGGCCATATTACTAACTGTTGATTATATTTCATCAATAATATGTTCTGTTGACATCAGAAAAGCTTACTACTGTAAAGAATTTGGCTAGTTATGTATTTGATGGTTTTAAAATTCGAAATGACATATATTACAATCAATAAATACTAGTACTCTCCCATTAGAACGTTAGTATATTGTACAAAATTTGATACTATGTAATGTTTGTTACTGCCATCGACCTCTGCAATTGAAAGTTGTTTGTGTATCTGTATACTCATGGACCAAGTGGTCTACTGTATTTGTTGAATAAACTATAAACTATAAACTATGTTCACACACCTATGGTAGAATAACGAAGAAAAATTGAAACTCAAACGTAAATATATGCAAGCATGTTGACTGGATTAGGAGATTGAGACGCTAATTTGAATGCTTGATAAAAACTTCAAGATTGCAATGTGTCCCTTTAAGAGAAATGATATAGCCATGCTCGTAGATCTATTATATTAGTTTTGTTAAATCAAAGTAGGCTTGGGTAGGAGGCGTGCTATAACACATGATTGTAAACACATTTGTCTTCTATTCACTATTTGGCTTATTAAATTCGAATAAATAAGACAGTTATTAAAATAAAAGTACGTATGGGTTAAAGGAGACAAAAGCTGTAGCAAGTATTCAAGTTCTAGCACACAAATACATGTACATAACATACTGGAAGGAAACTATAATCAATCCACGAATCTTTAATTATAGATTAGTGAAGAGTTTGTTTGTTTGTTTTGTTTGTATGGTGTTTTAAGTCATTTTCAACACATGTACGCTTATATATATATGACGGCTGATTTTTTGTGGTGGAGGCAGACCACCCACTTTTCCTGGGTAGAATCAGTACTGTAAACCTCCCGCTATCCGTAAGAATCGACACTTTCTCACTTACAAGTCGAGCTCCCAGTGGGATTCGAACCCGCAGCGGTGAGAGGCGAAGGTTTACAACGCAACGTCGTTAACCATTCGGCCACGGAGACGCTGTAGATTGAGTGAAGAATTGAATTGAATTGAATTGGGTTTTAAGGCGCACCAACACATGGAAGGTTATATGGCGCCTAACAGGCATGAACACGCCAGGCTCATCCTCCATGTACATCGAGATAAAATATGGAAAATGGGCCTAGAACCTTCTCACCCTGAACTGCAGAGTTGCTGCAAATTCTATCGTAGAAACTCCCATTTACGCTGGAGCCACGTTTATTGTTTTTCTGCCACTGCTATTTTGATGTGAGCGAGATGGCATCTGAAACAATGCAGGGATCATAATGAAGACCTTTAATGAACATGAACAAAAAATGATAAAATGAACATGAATTTGTGGGGATTCTACCTCTCTGCCTACCCTTCCAAAGGGATCTGCAGTGGCCCTATTGTTTGCCCCGTGACCAAGCGGGCCCCCCGGGAACCACACGGGGCAGATTAGTGAAGAGAAAGCAAAGATATTTCATAGTGAAGAGAAATCAAAGATATATTATACGAAATAACGAAGCTAAGGAAATAACATATGTGCATTGTGATATAATAGATATACACATGCCATAGAGTGGTGTAGTACGGGCTGTATCAGATATACACATGACATAGAGTGCTGTAGTACGGGCAGTATCAGATATACACATGCCATAGAGTGCTGTAGTACAGGCTTTATCAGATAAACACATGCCATAGAGTGCTGCAGTACGGGCTGTATCAGATATATACATGACATAGAGTGCTGTAGTACGGGCTGTATCAGATGTACACATGACATAGAGTGCTGTATGTATCAGATATACACATACCATAGAGTGCTGTAGTACGGGCAGTATCAGATATACACATGCCATAGAGTGCTGTAGTATGGGCTGTATCAGATCTACATATGCCATACAGTTCTGTAGTACGGGCTGTATCATATATACACATGCCATAGAGTGCTGTAGTACGGGCTGTATCAGATATACATATGCCATACAGTGCTGTAGTACGGGCTGTATCAGATACAGTGCTGTAGTACGGGCTGTATCAGATATACATATGCCATACAGTGCAGTAGCACGGGCTGTATCAGATATACATATGCCATACAGTGCTGTAGTAAGGGCTATATCATATATACACATGCCATAGAGTGCAGTAGTACGGGCTGTATCAGATATACATATACCATAAAGTGCTGTAGTACGGGCTGTATCAGATATGCATATGCCATACAGAGATGTAGTACGGGCTGTATCAGATATACATATGCCATACAGTGCTGTAGTACGGGCTGTATCAGATATACACATGACATAGAGTGCTGTATGTATCAGATATACACGGCATGACATAGCGTGCTGTAGTACGGACTGTATCAGATATACACATGACATATAGTGCTGTAGCACGGGCTCTTTCAGATATACACATGACATAGAGAGCTGTAGCACTGGCTGTGTCAGATATAAACATATAACATATAGTGCTGTAGCACGGGCTGTGTCAGATATACACATGACAGAGTGCAGTAGCACGGGCTGTGTCAGATATACACATGCCATAGAGTGCTGTAGCACGGACTATGTCAGATATACACATGACATAGAGTGTTGTAGCACGGGCTATGTCAGATATACACATGACATAGAGTGATGTAGCACGGGCTATGTCAGATATACACATGACATGAAGTGCTGTATGTATCAGATATACACGGCATGACATAGCGTGCTGTAGTACGGGCTGTATCAGATATACACATGACATAGAGTGCTGTAGCAAGGGCTGTGTCAGATATACACATGCCATACAGTGCTGATATACACATGACATAGAGTGCAGTAGCACGGGCTATGTCAGATATACACATGCCATAGAGTGCTGTAGCACGGGCTGTGTCAGATATACACATGACATACAGTGCTGTAGTACGGGCTGTGTCAGATATACACATCACATACAGTGCTGTAGTACGCGGGCTTTGTCAGATATACACATGACATACAGTGCTGCAGCATGGGCCGTGTCAGATATACACATGACATAGAGTGCTGTAGCACGGGCTGTGTCAGATATACACATGACATTGAGTGTTGTGGCACGGGCTGTATCAGATATACACATGACATAGAGTGCTGTATTACGGGCAGTATCAGATATGCACATGCCATAGAGTGCTGTAGTACGGGCAGTATCAGATATACACATGACATAGAGTGCTGTAGTACGGGCAGTATCAGATATGGCATGACATACAGTGCTGTAGTACAGGCTGTGACAGATATACATATGCCATACAGTGCTGTAGTGAGGACTGTATCAGATATACACATGACATAGAGTGCTGTAGCACGGGCTGTGTCAGATATACACATGACATTGAGTGTTGTGGCACGGGCTGTATCAGATATACACATGGCATTGAGTGTTGTGGCACGGGCTGTATCAGATATACACATGACATAGAGTGCTGTATTACGGGCAGTATCAGATATGCACATGACATAGCGTGCTGTAGTACGAGCTGTATCAGATTTACACATGCCATAGAGTGCTGTAGTACGGGAAGTATCAGATATACACACGAATAGGGTGCTGTAGTACGGGCTGTATCGGATATAATCATGACATGAAGTGCTGTAGTACGGGCTGTATCAGATATACACATGACATAGAGTGCTGTATATATCAGATATACACATACCATTGAGTGCTGTAGTACGGGCAGTATCAGATATACACATGCCATAGAGTGCTATAGTACGGGCAGTATCAGATATACACATGCCATACAGTGCTGTAGTACCGGCTGTATCAGATATACACATGACATAGAGTGCTGTATGTATCAGATATACACGGCATGACATAGCGTGCTGTAGTACGGACTGTATCAGATATACACATGACATAGACTACTGTAGCACGGGCTGTATCAGATATATACACATGGCATAGAGTGATGCAGCACGGGCTTTATCAGATATACACATGACATATAATGCTGTAGCACGGGCTATATCAGATGTACACATGACATAGAGTGCTGTAGTACGGGCAGTATCAGATATGCACATGCCATAGAGTGCTGTAGTACAGGCAGTATCAGATATACACATGACATGAAGTGCTGTAGTACCGGCTGTATCAGATATATACATGACATAGAGTGCTGTATGTATCAGATATACACATACCATTGAGTGCTGTAGTACGGGCAGTATCAGATATACACATGCCATAGAGTGCTGTAGTACGGGCTGTATCAGATATACATATGCCATACAGTGCTGTAGTACCGGCTGTATCAGATATACACATGACATAGAGTGCCGTATGTATCAGATATACACGGCATGACATAGCGTGCTGTAGTACGGACTATATCAGATATACACATGACATAGACTGCTGTAGCACGGGCTTTATCAGATATATACACAAGACATAGTGTGCTGTAGCACGGGCTGTATCAGATATACACATGACATATAGTGCTGTAGCCCGGGCTGTATCAGATGAACACATGACTTAGTGTGAAGCAGCACGGGCTGTGTCAGATATACACATACCATAGAGTGCTGTAGCACGGACTATGTCAGATACAAACATGACATAGAGTGCTGTAGCACGGGCTATGTCAGATATACACATGACAAAGAGTGCTGTATGTATCAGATATGCACGGCATGACTTAGCGGGCTGAAGTACGGGCTGTAGCAGATATACACATGACACAGAGTGCTGTAGCAAGGGCTGTATCAGATATGCACATGCCATAGAGTGCTGGAGTGCTGTAGCACGGTCTGTATTATATATACACATGACATAGAGTGCTGTAGCACGGGCTTTATTTGATATACACGTGACATATAGTGCTGTATCACGGGCTGTGTCAGATATACACATGACATACAGTGCAGTAGCACGGGCTGTGTCACATATACACATGCCATAGAGTGCTGTAGCACGGGCTGTGTCACAAATACACATGCCATAAATTGCTGTAGCACTGGCTATGTCAGATATACACATGACATAGGGTGCTGTAGCACGGGATATGTCAGATATATACATGACATAGAGTGTTGTATGTATCAGATATACACGGCATGCCACGGCGTGCTGTAGTACGGGCTGTATCAGATATACATATGACATAGCGTTCTGTAGCACGAGCTGTATTAGATATACACATGCCAAAGAGTGCTGTAGCACAGGCTGTGTCAGATATACGCATGCCATAGAGTGCTGTAGCGCGAGCTGTGTCAGATATACACATGACATAGAGTGCTGTAGTACGCGCTGTATCAGATATACACATGACATGAATTGCTGTAGCACGGGCTGTGTCAGATATACACATGACAAACAGTGCTGTAGTACGGACTGTATCAGATATACACATGACATACAGCGCTGTAGTATGGGCTGTGTCAGATATACACATGACATACAGGTTGTAGTACGGGCTGCGTCAGATATACACATGACATACAGCGTTGTAGTACGGGCTCTGTCAGATATACACATGACATACAGCGCTGTAGTACGGACTGTGTCAGATATACACATGACATACAGTGCTGTAGATCGGGCTGTATCAGATATACACATGACATACAGCGCTGTAGTACGGCTTGTATCAGATATACACTTGACATACAGTTCTGTAGTACGGGCTGTGTCAGATATACACATGACATACAGCGCTGTAGTACGGGCTGTATCATATATACACGTGACATACAGTTCTGTAGTACGGGCTGTGTCAGATATACACATGACATACAGCGCTGTTGTACCGGCTGCATCAGATATACATATGACATACAGTGCTGTAGTACGGGATATTATGTACTTGTATGTACCAGTCATAAAGCAATCAACTAAAAGCAAATATACCGTATACCCCCGCATAAACGCTCCTTGCTAATAAACGTCCCTCCGCCCACCCTTCCACCAAGCCCCCCCCCCCCCCCCCATCACACACACACACACCACACACACACCACCACCACGCACACACTCACACTTTTGACCCCACCCACTCCTTTTACAAAAGGGGGCGTTTATATGAGGCGTTTTGTTTTGTTTTGTTTTTACATACTATGAGGTCTAGTTTAAACAAAATACACTTGCCAGTAGCCTGACTTGAGGTAGAAAAAATACATACCACCAAGCATTTTAGTGGTATACTTTGTAAAAGAAAAAAGAGAAAGACGTCGATATTTAAAGGATTTGTTGTTTAAAGCAAACTGCATTTATCATTTCCGCAGAAAACATTGACATATATGTGTTTTCATTATATTTTGTGTTAAATCTAGAAACTCATTATACAAGAAGCTACAACATCGAACATGGAACGCTTTAAGCAGCCGACATCCAAAACTTCGCGCTAACATCAACAATTACATAATTTTGCAAATATCTGTTTAAACGCAAAACGGGTTACTGATGTTTGAAATCGGGTTTTGTCTAAAACTAGATATATGTCGAATAGGAAATGTAGGTTTCAAGGACTAGTCAACCACAAACACGCATGGTAGTGATAACAATTACGGGGATTAATAAAGGACCAGTCAACCACAAACACGCATGGTAGTGATAACAATTACGGGGATTAATAATGGACCAGTCAACCACAAACACGCATGGTAGTGATAACAATTACGGGGATTAATAAAGGACCAGTCAACCACAAACACGCATGGTTGTGATAACAATTACGGAGATTAATAAAGGACCAGTCAACCACAAACATGCATGGTAGTGATAACATTTACGGAGATTAATAAAGGACCAGTCAACCGCAAACACGCATGGTATTGATAACAATTACGGGGATTAATAAAGGACCAGTCAACCACAAACACACATGGTAGTGATAACAATTACGGAGATTAATAAAGGACCAGTCAACCATAAACACGCATGGTAGCGAAAACAATGTCAACCACAAACACGCATGGTAGTGATAACAATTACGGGGATTAATAAAGGACCAATCAACCGCAAAAACGCATGGTATTGATAACAATTACGGGGATTAATAAAGGACCAGTCAACCACAAACACACATGGTAGTGATAACAATTACGGGCATTAATAAAAGACAAGGTATATGACATCACAAGCATAAAAGGGCCGACAAAAGGGCTACCGCCTTGGAACGGTCAGTTGCCAAATTGATTTATGATATCATATTTTCGTAAATAATGCTGCTCCGATAAAATATAATACAGTAGCATTTAGAGATGAGCTCATTCCTAAATCTTACACAAAAAAATACAAAAGCAAATTATACTGTCAATTATGATTCATTTCCTTTTCATGAATAATGTAAAAGACGAGATTCAGTCTATTTTCTTCTCTTTCCATATACAATTAGTTAGTACACATTCTCCCAAGTGACCGTTCACGATACTTTTGTTGATTAGAATTAATTCATCTTTGAAAGGCTCCAATTTATTCCTCTAGTCAGCCATTTTTATATTAATTATCTATAACGATCTCTGATGATAAACTGTTTGAATATTGAAAAACATTATTTGTCGATTAACGTTCTTTTCAGGATGTTCTAAACGTTCTTTTGAGGACGTTTGACCTAACATTTCCAAAATGGCGTGTTTTCAGTCTAACTGTCTCGTTTATATGTACAATGTTTGCCTGGAGTAGACAATTGTACTACGCAATTCAAAATAACATATTAATATAAGATTGAACTTTTTCAAAGAGAATCGTTTGTTATCAGACTTAGATATTTGTTTCCTAAATTGGACAATTTCTGAACTCTGAATCAACAGATAAAATCAAATTGAAAATGATCATTTATCAAATGGCAACTTTTTGTTTATTTCTATTGAACTCAATATGGTGTGCATGCGCGTGTTTGTATTATATACTGTATCAACAATGCAGCAATGAGAAAAATAGTACTGTAGAAAGCACAGCACCTAAACGTAATGACACCGTAGGTTTGCTCTTTGCAATGAAAAGGGCAAAACACAAAACCAGTTGTGAAACACATTCAATGTAACATATGTCGAAGGCAAAACAAAAACAGAAATGCAAGGGGACCCATAGCTAACAGAAGTCACAGCAATATGGCTGAACTGGGGCCCGGACTACCATGTGTTATGGCAATACGGCAGAAGTGGATCCCCTTTTTACATATCGTGATACAAATAATCCCAAAGTGGGAAATCTTTTTGCATATCGTGATACAGATAGTCCTGAAGTGGAACCTCTTTTTACATATCGTGATACAGATACTTCTGAAGTGGAAACTCTTTTTACATATCGTGATACAGATAAGCCTGAAGTGGAACCTCTTTTTACATATCGTGATACAGATAAGCCTGAAGTGGAACCTCTTTTTACATATCGTGATACCACGATATGTAAAAAAGAGGTTCCACTTCAGGATTATACCACGATATGTAAAAAAGAGGTTCCACTTCAGGATTATCTGTATCACGATATGTAAAGAGAGGTTCCACTTCAGGACTATCTGTGTATAGATAAGCCGGAAGTACCTATCGTGATACAGATAATCCTAGAGTGGAACCTCGTTTTACATATCGTTATACAGATAGTCCTGATAACGATTTTTCGTGATATCCTATGTAAAACTAATGCTGTTTTACTAGGTACGGATCTTAGGATTATTAATAGAAACAAAAGAAAGTAAAAAAACCTAGAGCAATTCAATATGAGACGGATGGCACACGGTAAGTAGGAAAACGGTTACACGTAACTGTGGATGTGTGTCACTTTTGTGAAGTTACATTCCAATATGTGCAGTGGTTAAACAGATAATTAATTGACATATTCATATTAAACACAATTTGATTACGTTTAACTAAAACCGGCGTAACTTTGTCAAAATAGGCTTCAAAGTTATATAACTTATTCGTGGAGTGTTTTATCTATTTGTACGAAGATTCATTTAATTCTGTTAAGTAGTTTCTGAGATATGAGCTTACCGTAAATGGTAAACATACTCATATTTAACACAATTTGACTAAGTATGAAAAGGGGCATAACTTTGTCAAAATAGGTTGCATAGTTATGTAAGTTGTGCGTGGCATGTTATCTATTTATACTGAATGCATGTATGAAATTTCTTAGCTAACGGAACAGTTTTTAACATCGCAGCAGACTGTGGGACCGCATAGAGCCCCCTTCGCATAGAGCTACTCGTGGAGGTCTATGCGAAGGGGCTCTATACGGGAAACAGGATTTTTACTATTTCGCAAATGTGAAAAGCGAAGCTATATGCGAACGGTAGGCATAGTCAAACCGCATACAGCGCCAACACCGATATTGAAGGGTACACTATATCGGATGTGCAGTTCCTTTCTTTCATTGTCGGAAATATACGCATAATACTTATATGAAAATGTGTTGTTTTTTTACCCATTGTTTGTAAATGCTTCACTGGTGTCAAATGTTTTAAATAAATCACTCATTTACATGAATTCACATTTCGGTGCAGGTGTACGTACGAGAACTACGGATATTGATTAAAAACGGTATACCAACGGAAGAAATCTATGGCAGGCGGAATTATATATTTAAGCTAGAGCAATATGTCTCAAAGGATTTCTCAAAAAAAAAGATATAAGGGCAATATTTTTACTACATTATTATACACTCTTTATGGGACGGGCCTCATCCTTTGACAAAAAACTAATAATCTCAATTTCCTTGTGCAAAATGTATTTCTAACAGCGATTACCTATAGAAATTCTCTTCCCCTCCCCCCCCCCCCCCACACCCCAGTAGTTGGTAGCTCTATGCGGTTGGTAGCTCTATGCGGTTGGTAGCTCTATGCAGTCTAACAGCGGACACCGATAGACACGCCGAAGGACACGTCGACGCCGGGGTGAATAGAAAAGATTCTCATTTCTTCGAAAGACGAGCTGAAAATACAAAAACAATTTCAGAAATAGTTCAATATGCTTATTTTCCAAATAAAACGCGTTAGGTGACTGTGGATAAACATATTATTTGATTATAACACGCAGATGAAAGTGTCAAGATTTTGAAAAAAATAATCAAATATTCTCAGTGATTAATAACACAATTCAAAGATATGTTATGATATTTACGAATATATTTCCTGAGGTTGAATAATTAGGTTTTTTCATTAGCGACTGCAAAGGAAGTTGCCAAAATGACTTATATAAAGCATTTAAAGGGACACACGGCAATATTAAAACTCGAGACGGGACGTTAATTGTTCTACAAAAAACATGAAATATTTGTAAATCATGAACAGTTCAGCCTAAATTATCTTTGCATATTACTAATTCTTGATTATTTTTACTATCAATATACGAGTATTCAAACCCATGTAGAATAAAGATGAAAACTAGAAAACTCCCAAGTTTAGTATTGATTTATACGCAAATAGGTTTAATGTAACAAAGATAATGAATTATATAAATGGAGGTGTACCTTTAATGCTGAATACATACTTGAAGATGTTGATTATTTGTGTGTCTAGTCATTAAATACGTAAGCTGGCTGACATGTAAATGTTAATCAAGAATTGAAAAATTACTGGTACCAATAGTAGTACTGGTACCAATAGTAGTACTTGAGACGTCACCTGAAGAGAAATCAAAATACTTTGCAATTTGGAAGTTGTTGTCAACCCTTTTTCAGCAAGATGTAGTTGGACAAAACAAACTCTAGCTCTGCGTTCACGCTGCAGCGTTCCACATTCTGAATACTTTCAGAAGTGAAGTGCCTTCTTTGGAAAGTTTAATGAAGATTTCTCACGCTGCGGATATGTTAATTTGCCTTAAACATAGTTTCTGTAATTGGACAGTGTTTAAGACACCAAAACATATCACCCTTACAGATGCATCCTCCCAAAAGCCGTGTAATTCTCGTAATACATTGTTTTCGCTGTTCATGTTGGCCAATCACTACCAGACAGAAGTATTATACTGTCATTAAGCACTCAGTTTTGAATTTATGGATTAATTTCCCTTTCACTGACGCTTATAATTGAAGTATTGCTGTTTGGTAAAGCGTATCAGACAGAGAAAATCAAAAAGAGATTTTCCGGAGCAAGAAAAATAGCAATCCGCTACCGTCTTCCCAGAACGCATTTTTTCTGAATGTTTCGTTAACAATGCAATTTCTTTACTCAAGGAAAATTGGGAACTGAAACGAGATTTGCAAGGCAGTTATAAATGATTCCATAGAGTGCAGACCGAATGTACATTAAAACAACAACTAATCAAACTCTAGGACGAAACTGCCCCGTGGTGTCCGTGAAACACTCCTGTAGATACTGTCATTTGGTCCAACATTATATCGAAGAAATCCTCATTACCAGACAACGATAGATGGGCTTATGGGCGGCAGTGTTCATAGCGTTACATGTCTCGAAAAGTAAGTTTATTCAAATTATGAACAGCAACTTAAGCACACCGTGTGCTTATATATGTGTACAGCTTGTTTGTGTAATAAAGCTGTTTGTAATCTCGTTAATACATGTAATTTACTTCCAGTCAAAGGCAGACTATTGAATATTTTTATCGGATAAGGATTGTTTTTTTTCTTTACATTATCTTAAAGTGTGCGCACTTAGTGACACCAGCGGGGATATGCAGCTAAACGCCTGTGATGGTACAATGTTAGCTTTTTCGCATTATATGGCTTGAGGCACATACCGAGGCAATGTCGACGCATTATGTGACGTTTTTTGTGACTTTTTGTCATATACCACATCGAGTCAAATATTCCTTCGCGACTTTTGGCGCATTATATGATTAGTCATGCAATGCGTCGTATAAAAGCTATTTCAATATTTGTTTTTATTCAACATTTGTGTGACTTGTGCTATTAAGATCTTCAATTGTATTTCGTTAAAATAATGAGTTCGTGTTTTAATTGAATTGTCTGGCGTTGATACAACGGGCTGATGCAAGACACAAATAAATCGTCTGTATAGTTAAGGAGCTGGGTGACGCGTGATGCATTGTTTGGAAGATATAACCATTCGTACTGGCTTTACTCCGTACTCTAGCTCTTTCCTCTTTTTCCCCCTCGTGTTTCATGTGTGTCATTTATAACTATATAATATATTACGGTGGCTATATATTTAGCTGCACCAGCTTCCCGAATGGACTATACTCCTTATCATTTCATTATATTGGACTGTCTAGTAGCTGTTATCTATGAAAATGGATGTTGATCATTGGTTTTCATGTGGTGGTGGGGGTGGGGTGGGGGAGGGGGAGGCTGGTGGAGGGGACTGGGGGCTGGGGATACGGACCTCGGTTTAATGTTTAAGGTACATGATTAAATGAGTACAATAAATGCAGACCAACTCTTAGAAGCCGTTTTTTCCTTTGACAACAACTTTATATACGAGTACATTAGAAGTTTTGTGAAATATCTCTACCAGTAATACGTTCTTTTATCTGCATCTTTGTAAAATCAACTTCATCTGACTAAACTTAATGACTGACCACTGTTTAATAAAGTTTACAATTTCACCGTTTTGTACAACCTTGCAAACGGAAGGCAACATCTTTGAGGGTAAACACATTCATAATTTTTAAAAACCATTTGAACGTTTTTCTGGTCCGGTTCACTTATCTATTTAATGATTGAATGTGTCTGCTACCATGTACTTGTTAGAATCATGAGAATTTTGTTTTGAAAGGGTACGACAGTAACACATGTGTAATTTATTTTGTAAGTTTGATGAAAATCCGCCCTCCTTTACCACTGAACGGCGCTGTGACGTCATTACGACTGATAAGGTCGAAACTTCGAAACTGTCCCAAGTAAATGACAACAATTAAGGATTGGACCTCGTTGTTTTGGCGCAGGACGGCTCGCAAGCTCGTCGTTTTTTGCCACAACATCTCGTTCTAAGTAACACTTTGAGATAACAATATTACGAGTAAGTCAATGACATGTTCAAACTGGCAGACATTTAATGACTATGCAAGTTTACGTAATTGCATCCGACCGAATTTGAAATATGAACTATTGTCCTGACAATTAATGCTTTATATGTCTTATATGTTCGGATCTGTGACTTTCCCATAACCACGAAGCATGTAATGTAGTGTTTTATGATGTGGCTGATATACGAGCATTACATTACTGATATGTCAATCAAATACATAAACAAATCTGGGGAGGGAATGGACTAAATTAAGTCATTTTCCACCAAACAATCCCAAGAATTAGGAAACGTTTCCACAAGGACACATGGATGTTAAAACATGCTGAAAAGCTTGTGAAAAAAAGTGAGATCTATTCCTAAGTTCGACACAGATACCAAGGTTTGGCCTTGACTCACGACTCATGACTCTCGACGATAATTCATTCAGTTAACCACGCAACACAGGCGACATACCACGTAACACAGGCGACATACCACGCAAAACAGGCGACATACCACGTAACACAGGCGACATACCACGCAACACAGGCGACATACCACGCAACACAGGCGACATACCACGTAACACAGGCGACATAATCACCCACATGATCCCGCATACGATTCCAAACCCTCAAGCTTTATTAGCGAATATATCAAACCCTTACGCTATCTCTGCAAATATAGCGAATCTTACATTAGTGTCTGTTTAGTATTGCATTTATTAAACGAGTTGGATAGCACTACATGATGCGAGTTTTTGGCGAGCATCTTAGCAATTTTGTCCGATGAATACATTTCTTATTAAATTGACAATAATTTGAGATTCTGTTTATCACATAACCTCAAAAATGCCACAACATACATACATTAATGTAGCTGCTATATAATATATCCTTGTCTTATTATGACGTCGTATGATGGCGTCATACGCCGTAATTTCCGTAATACATGTATTTGCATATATATTTCTCTAGTGTTTTGATGTCTTATTTGGCCTTTTATTCATCTTTAAATGTGTTCTTTGTTTCTGTGCGTGTTTGTGGCTGTCGTCCTTGAATGCTGCTTTTCCTGTTCGATTTTTATATCTATATTTATAAAAGCAGTTTTTATTCATTAATACTACCAAGATGAATGATGACGTCCCTGTTAGAACAATCTTAAGATAACGGCCATCTTTGTGTCGGAGGCACGATCCAGCCAAACGAAAAGAAGCTTATCTAGCTCCCGATTTGTCCTGAATTAGTTCTGTTTTGATTTTTAAAAAAGGGGTAAATGTGGACTCGTCCGCCCTAAATGTGGACTCGTCCGCCATCCCCACTCCCCACTGCCCCCTCCCCCACCCCATATTCAGCACGCCCTAAACCGATTTCTAAGAGAGACTATAGACGTAAGTGGACAAACACATTTACCGAGAATGTCATGCACAAAAGTAGAATCATAGCCTTGTGGAATAACACGGTTTGGGATAATGTTCTGTAAACTAGATGAAAACTCACTAATCATGTGTCCATTTAACTGGAACTAGACATTCTCGGGAGCTTCTAACTGAATTTGATACTGGAATACGCATTCCTAATCAATATTTTTACCTAATCTGAAATAAATTGTAACGTCGCGAAACTTGAACAAATGTGTACTTTTGCTGGTAATGTTTTGAAAATCTAATTTGTCTCTTAAGGTTGTCAATAACTTTGTCCCGATGAAGAAATAACGTTACAAACAAATCAGCGATTTGGAAGGTTTTAGACGCGTAATGAATACTTACACACAGTGACTGGAATTAAATATGTAGTTGATTGCACGTCAATACTTTTGCAGAATAACAATTTAGAAGTGAGAGCATTTCGTGCAACATTGATTACATTGTTGTTTAACAACTCGACTCGAAGAGAGACGAAAAGGATATTATCGAAAAGAGGCGGTAAAAGATACTATCGAAAATGTTCCCGGAGTTCTGCTGGAGTTCTGTTGGAGGATCGCTACATAGAACTGCCCTATTTACGTACCTGCCCGACGGACGGACGTGCATAATTGAAACAGTATCTCTGACGTTGCATGCAACTGGTTACAACCAACTGGTTGAAACGTATAAACGTTAGCCTAGAGTGTTCGTTAAATATTAAGTCTTGTGTACATTATGCAAGTTTGTGTTTTTGTTTAACGTTACTCTGGTATATTTGTAAATTCGATATAATGTTAGCCCGTCACAGTTTCTGGCAAAACCTGGTTTAATACCCTATCGGGCCTTTTTGGACAACAGACAGTACCAAGGTGGTAGCCCTATTGTCAACCCATTTATGTTTGTTATGTCATATATCTTGCCTTTTATATATCACTGTAGTTGTTGTTTGTTTCTGTGCGTGTTGCGTGATCCTTGCATGGTACATGTCCTGTTCATATCTACCTTTATAATAAAATAAATGTCAGCATGTTTATCTTCTATTTACTCTGGGCTTTAATAAACTGGGAATGTAATATATATATATTAGTTAAAATGTCTGAAGTAGTAACAGTTATTTAAGTTCTAGCAAACAACAAGACATTTACATGGTTATCGCAATGAGGATCTGTATTTATGGAAAAGAGACAGATTTCTTGTTATAGATATGTCATTGTACGAAATTACGTGATTGTATTTTGACATATAATATTCAAAAATGACAAATAGTTGCTGTAGCACAGTTTGATATATTACTACAACAAATATATAATTGTCATAAGGAACAACACAAAAAAGCAAGCGTGCCATTCTTACTAGTTTGTATTTCTCCAATGTTCAATCCTGTATAATTATAGAATCTTTGGGCATTACAGATGGGCGAGTCAATCCTGTATAATTTTAGAACCTTTGGACATTACAGATGGGCGAGATATTACAATCCTGTATAATTATAGAACCTTTGGGCATTACAGATGGGCGAGTCAGTCCTGTATAATTATAGAACCTTTGGACATTACAGATGGGCGAGACAATCCTGTATAATTATAGAACCTTTGGGCATTACAGATGGGCGAGATATTACAATCCTGTATAATTATAGAACCTTTGGGCATTACAGATGGGCGAGTCAGTCCTGTATAATTATAGAACCTTTGGACATTACAGATGGGCCAGACAATCCTGTATAATTATAGAACCTTTGGGCATTACAGATGGGCGAGATATTACAATCCTGTATAATTATAGAACCTTTGGGCATTACAGATGGGCGAGATATTACAATCCTGTATAATTATAGAACCTTTGGGCATTACAGATGGGCGAGTCAGTCCTGTATAATTATAGAACCTTTGGACATTACAGATGGGCGAGACAATCCTGTATAATTATAGAACCTTTGGGCATTACAGATGGGCGAGATATTACAATCCTGTATAATTATAGAACCTTTGGGCATTACAGATGGGCGAGATATTAAGATAGATATATTTTATTTAGAGAAATGAAATGCTGTCAAAGAAGCAGTAGTATATGATATGTATGTGATTACAAGTAGGTATAAAAGCCGAATAGGAAATGTAGGCTTCACAGAACACAGCCAACCAAAAGCACGCATTAAAATAAACAAGACTACTAATGTTAATAAGCAAGGCATGTAACATCACAAAGACAAACGGGTTAAAGCATTATGTAGCAGCATTACGTATCATCTCTCTCTCTCTCTCTCTCTCTCTTTGAACTAAAACAAAAAATGAAACATTGTAACGAACTGAACACACACAGCATGTATGCTCCTTTTCGCGAACAGTGCAAAACATATCACACAAAGACTATCTTTACTTTATCTTTTATATTTTACTATCAACTGTTCCCATGCTTTCACAGATTAGAATTACTTTACGTTTGAATAGCTCCATGTTACAATTATTTTTAAGGATCTCTGGTGATATAATTGTTAAAAAAAACTAGATAAAAACGAGAAAAAAGGTCCTTTAGAAATCACAGCACCCAAACGCAACAGCAGCGTAGTAGAAACACTGCACCACAAGGAGTAAGTTAAATATACAATGACACGAGAACACCACACAACACAACGAGTGGTGAAGACAGGGTTACCGGCTTGGAATGGTAATAAGGCCTACTGGTTAGCTTAAATTGATATTATTTGTACACAACCTCTCTATTATCATGTCGTCAGTGCTCAAATTGACAAAACAGTGTAAATAAAAAAGTACATCTCATGAAAAGGAAATCATTAACAATAAAGTACACATCCTTCTTATTCGTTCTATCTTGTTTTTCTAAAATAGACTCCTCACTGTCTTGCGTCAATTTAGAAGGATTGTCTGGAGTAGACGTTTCTACTTAGAGTCTCGAAATAACATTTTTCAAGATGAGCCTTAAAAAATTCCAAAGTATTTAATTAGTTATCGTATAATCTGTGCGTAACAATTTGTTTTGAAAAATGCACACTTTCCGAAGAACAAAAAAGTAAATATAAAAGTCGAACAGGAAATGTAGCATTCAAGGACCACAGTTAACCAAAAATACGCATAGACACAAGCACTAATTACAAGAAGTATAAAAGGCAAGATATGACATCACAAACATAAACCTGGGGTTGACAATAGGGGTGCCGCCTTGAAACAGTCAGTAGGACCTTGGCTCCCAGGATGACAACATGGGGACCCTTGATACCCTATCTCTGTACCGTGTTAATAGATGGATCTCCTTTTGAACTGATATGTAAAATGACTCCGAGGCTAGCGAGCTATTACAACTGAGCCGTCCGTTACAATGGTTTACAGCAAAATGAACCGTATATGAAGGACCCGATAATCAAATGGGATGTACTCGTAACTGAAATAAGTCGGCTACATTTGATTTAATGACTTAATGTTTCTCTCCCAGAATAAGGAAACTGACAGACTATCTACGCTTTTCATTTTCCCCCTAGTATACCTGACCTTATTCGTCAGAGCCGAGACTGCGGCTTTAGCTTTGTGGTAGAGCGTCCGTCTCGCATGCAGGAGGTCACGGCTTTGATCCATGCCCGGGTTACACCAAATACTTCATAAATATAGTAGCTCCGTTTATTGACGCATATAAGGGTAGTGCTCGGACTAGTCGGCTGAGTGTCAGTATAACGTGACTAAGTAAGGTATCATACACTGTGTCTAGTGCGTGGTATTGCAGTATGGCAGATGAATACAGTTAAGCATTGCGCTCAATGCTACAAGTAAACATCCTCGTGATATGACTGAAATAGTTTTTAAAAGCAACGTTTCACCCCTCACCCCCCCCCCCCCCCGCCCCCCCACCCCACACCATTCAAGTTAGCTTTGACTAACATAAATGCTTAGATGTTTTAATCTCTGCATTGGTGTCGGGTACTTCCACCGAATCGCCGAAATAGTACGCCAATCCACCAATAAAGTCGAAGAGCATGCTACGTTGAGATGCAATAACGCGTCGCCATTACAGGCATTTTGCGCCAATTAAACGACTCATCAAACGTCGCAAAAATTTCAAGCTTTTCAAGCTTTTCAAGCTTTTCAATACAGTTGACTCGAATTAAAGTCACAGTAAACATACTTATACGACGAGAGAACGTAACCAGGTCAAGTACGCAAATGGAAGTGATGCCCATCTATGCTCATATTTTCTCAACCAAAACTAATTTTCCGTCGTAATGAATCATTTTTTCTTGCGGTAATCGGGTAATAGAAATCAAGTCCGGACAAAACTAATTTACTCGGAGACCTATCTTGCGGGCAAACGGTAAATATCAGCGAAGCGGCTGTAATCAGTGTTGCCACAACATGACAATGAGCGCCCTTCTGGACAGACGTCTTGATACAAGGTCATTACGTCCGTTACTCACGGCATCGATCGGCATACTGTAAATAAAGGGTAAAGGGAACGACTTTTTTTATGCATGGGCAGTAACTATATTTTGAAGCAGGAATTTGTATAACAGAAACATTTTGACACGAACCAGAACAATTTGGCGCGTTTCATAGCTTGTCTCGTCCAGTTTGTGTTTAAAAGTTACTGCTGTATATTTTAGTTGATACTTGTTACCGGTCACCTTTGATTATATACGGAAATGAGTAGTAGTAAGTCAGCATAATTAAATAGTCTGACGTTTCTTAGTGTAGCGAATCTTCTACAACTGTAAATATTCAATAAAATAAAATTGTGAAAATGAAATACTGTACAGTCAAACCAACTTTCCACAGCCAGTAATAGAGGATAGAAACCTTTCAATCAGGTGACAGTGAAATACAGCATGCATAAAACCCATTCCATCAAACAGCACGCATTAATTTGAAACAATCAACAATCACATGGAAAAATAGTAAAAAAACAACAAAAAAAACCAACATGCAACTCCTCACATAGACTGGCATCAGTCATTAATGTTATAACATTTTAACTATTATTTTAGAATTTCCTTAGCACTGAAAGAGGCAAATATCTCCACTTATAACGTGTATGGTCTTATCTGAACATTATAACTTCAGCCATGACGAGAAACAGAGCTTGAAATAAAGAAACAGAGCTTGAAATAAAATAACATTTTCTGACCTTGATATAGTAAATAACACTCCTACGGAATGTGAATGTTTTGCTATGCTCCAGCAGGTCATGTCATCACTGGTTATTTTGATATTGTTGATAAACGTATTCGGCATCTGTTTTCAAAAGGTCCTAAGTATAGATTACCTTCAACTATCGATTTTAATGTCTATCGTGCTCAGATCGCCCAATCCATTGAGGATTTTAATATAAAATGGTGTCGACCCAAACTCTTTTTCTACTTGGAAAAAGTCAATTTTTAAAGTTAGAGATACACTTAGTAAAAGAGTATGAGAGTGGACCTTTGGAAACGGCCGAACAGGACATATACGAAATATTGCAGTCGTCTCGGTTTGATTGAGACTGTTCACATGAATGTTTTATAATGCTAACCCATCTTTACTTCCTCCGAAACTTAGGTTTTCCTTTCGTAATTTAAAATCGGGAATTCAAGAATTTCATAATAAATTTGTTTGAGTTCCTGCTGATAAAGCAGCTAATAATGTAGTTACTGTTTGACGCCTACATTACGTCAATGTTTTATCTCTGGAACTCGGTAGCACTAATTCGTATATTCCAGTTCATTCTACTGAGGATGATGTTATTTCCACACATATCACTCGGTGCACTACTTTCAAGGCTGGGGTAGACGAAAAGCAGAACAAACTGCCAACTATGTACTGGATTCCTAAATTACATGAAATCCGTATAAGGCCCGCTTTAATTCGACTTCTAGTGTCTGCACGACAACAAACATCTCCAAACGTTTAACTTCTTGTCTTACTGCCGTTAAAAATCACGTCAAACAATACTGTGATAAATCTTATGAAAACTCTGGGATTAATTTGTTTTGATCTATTAAAAATTCAGGAGACGTTCTTGATAGACTTTGCAATAAACGTCAAGTTTCATCTATTAGCACTTATGACTTCTCTACACTATATACAACCTTACCACATCAATCACCTTATTAAAGACAAGCTTATTGCTCTTATTAAAAAACATTCGCTAGGGAAAATACTACATTTTTGGCCTGTAATAATATTAAAGCGTTTTTTACTAACGGCAGTTTAGACAAGTATACTATGTGGACTTGCCAAGAAGTTTGTGAAGCACTCGTCTTCCTATTAGATAATATTTTCGTCAGGTATGGAACCGTTTATAGACAAATTGTTGGTATCCCTTCGATTTGTTTTTATATTGCTATTAAAGAGATTTCATGTTGAGTCTTTCACCAGATACCCAGGAAGATGTTACTGAGGCATTTAATGACACTTTTCGGTATCTGGATGACATTTAAACATTGACAACCCTTTATTTTCTACTATGGTTAATAATATATACACTAAAGAACTCCAAATTAACAAAGCTAATATTTCTGATAGTAACGCTTCTTTTCTCGATTTACATCTCTCTGCTGAAAATGGTGAAATAATTAGCAAAATCTATGACAAGAGAGATGCTTTTAATTTTGATATTGTTAATTATCCCCATCTAAAATTATCCGCATTTAGATGGGGATGTTCCCCGAGCAACTTCTTATGGGGTTTATGTGTCGTAAGATTCTTGGTCATGATCACTTTCATATACCATGGTAACACAATGTCACGATATCCATTATTTCTGCCTTAAAGAGTGTACATTTACTACATATGCATAACAAAAATGTAGCATCAACAAATATAGCTCACTCACTCATTGGAAAGAATAATAAAACTACCGAATATTCAGAGAAAAACATTTTAAAAACATGTTGCCATGGTTACGCTTGATTTTATAAAACGTTTACGTATTGAGTTGACATTAGCTATATATTTATTGTTTATAATATTTAGAAATCCTAATATATATCAGTCACTGAAACCTTTAAAAAAATGGAAAAACGTATTTTGAATTAACAGACCTACTGATTGTATGTTGCCATGGTAACACAATGTCACGATATCCATTATTTCTGTCTTAAAGAATGTACACTTACTATATATGCTTAATGAAAATGTAGCATCAACAAATATCAGTAATTTAAGGTATAATAAGAAAATAGAATATTTGTTAAAAGAATATTTGTAGAAAAAACATTTAAAAAACCCTGTTGCCATGGTTACAGGTGACATTATTAAACGTTTACAAGTTTAGTTCACACTAGCTAGCGACTATTTATAAATAAGTATGTCAAATGATAAGGATACTTGATTAATATTCTCTGCAACTTTAAAAATCTAGAAAAAAAACTGGAAAAAGCAGATTTTGGTTAAAGTGAAGACCGAAACATAGAGTTACCCCCCTTGTAGTTTGCGTAGATTGATATAATATGGTCAAACTAATTAGTATTAGTTTTAGTAGTTTATTAGATACACTTTTGGGTTAAAACATTATTGATTTGCAATGTGATAAATATTTCTTCTTGCATTTTTCTTCCTATATCCCCCTACTTTTTAAAGTAATTTTCTAAACAACATACACGTGTGTGCAAACATCTCCCCCCCCCACCCCCTACCCCCCCCCCCCCCCCCCACCCCCACCCCCTTTTAAAGTAATTATCTAAACAACATACACGTATGTGCAAACATCTTATTTTTTTGGAAAATGAGATAAGCCAACATTTTACTTTTTTACTTTTTTGTTGAAATATAGTAATTTTGCAAATCATCTATACATGTTTCATCAAAATTTAAATAGAGGCCAACATTGGCCTTTTTTGACGTTAAACACGTCGATGACATGACGTAACCGAAGTGACGTCAATTAACGTAAATTTCGTCATTTAAATAAGCGTTAAAATGGAAGCCGGCGAGAGGACGTTAGCGTCAGTGGCTAACAGCTTATTTTACTTGTTGTACTTAGATGGACTAATGGTTGAGGGAAGGCATCATGAAGTAAATGAATATGGCGTAGGAGCGTTTGTCAACAAAAAGAAAGACATAAAAATCGGACAGAGAAAGTAGCATTCAATGACAACAGTCAACCACAAAACACAAAAACAAACACGCAAACAGACAAACGAGAAGGCAAAAGTAATAAAAAATGCAAACGACATCACAAACACAAAAGGGTTGACAATAGGGCTTCCGCGTTGGAACGGTCAGTGGCCAAAAAGACCACTGGGGGTTTAAACCAGGTTCTAGGGTGCACCAATCCTCACACTTAGCCTATTGTCATCCCAATTAAACGGGACAGTGTAAATAAAGAAATCCCGCTATGAAATATTCTCTAACCAACAAGGTAGCGTTAAAAGGCAATATAAGTAAAACACCTAGATGCTCGTGTATATATAAATACAAAAAAAAGCCGAGAAACCCACAATGAAGGTACGCGATGACTTGGCAGAAGCCAGAGCAACAAGAGAATAAACCATTGAGGGCACGATAAGACAAGACCGCGGACAAACATCAAACGCCACCGTCTTAATGGGCTTTAGGTAGGCGTCATCATAGGGTCCACAGCCTGTCCGGTCATCGTACTATTAAAGAGGAAAGCGTAGTGGCGAACTGTAAAAGGGTCCACCACCAAGCATGCAGTACGTTGCAAAATGATAGGGTCATAACCTATTTTGATAAACCTATTAACAAGTTTAACAAAGATAGTATGAAAGTGATCATGACCAAGAATCTTAAGAAGTTTGTAAATCACATCACCATAGAAGTCAGGTTGTGATAGTCCTTATCGCAGAAGAGTCCTTAAATTACTTTTATATTTGGAAAGAAGATCAGGGTTACGATAATAAAATGTTGCAAAGGTTTTACGAAGTTTATGGTAACGGTAACCCTGATTGAGTAGCTTTTTAGTTATACAAAGATTACGAATATTAAAGTCCTCAACTCGAGTACAAGCTCTTGAAAAACGAATAAGTTGGGACACATACACCCCATAAGAAGTTGCTCGGGGAACATCCCCATCCAAGTGGGGATAATTAACCATGTCAAAATTAAAATCATCTCTCTTGTCATAGATTTTGCTAATTATTTCACCATTTTCAATCGAGAGATCTAAATCAAGAAAAGAAGCGTTAATATCAGATATATTAGCTTTGTTAAGCTGAAGTTCTTTAGGATAAATATTATTAACCATAGTTGGAAAGAAAGGGTTGTCAATGTTCAATATGTCATCCAAATACCGAGAGGTGTCATTAAAGGCTTCAATAACATCTGCCTGGGTATCTGGTGAAAGACTCAACATGAAATCTCTTTCATAGCAAATTAAAAACAAATCGGCGACAAGTGGTGCACAGTTCGTACCCATAGGGATACCAACTAATTGTCTGTAAACAGTGGTTCCATACCTGACGAAAATATTATCTAATAGGAAAATGAGTGCTTCACAAATCTAAGTCCACATAGTATACTTGTGGGGTCTCGGGCCGATATGACAGACAATAACACAATACCCATGTGGGGTCTCGGGCCGAAATGACAGACAATAACACAATACCATTGGGGGGTCTCGGGCCGATATGACAGACAATAACACAATACCATTGTGGGGTCTCGGGCCGATATGACAGACAATAACACAATACCCATGTGGGGTCTCGGGCCGATATGACAGACAATAACACAATACCATTGTGGGGTCTCGGGCCGATATGACAGACAATAACACAATACCCATGTGGGGTCTCGGGCCAATATGACAGACAATAACACATTACCATTGGGGGGTCTCTGGCCGATATGACAGACAATAACACAATACCATTGTGGGGTCTCGGGCCGATATGACAGACAATAACACAATACCCATGTGGGGTCTCGGGCCGATATGACAGACACTAACACAATACCCATGTGGGGTCTCGGGCCGATATGACAGACAATAACACAATACCATTGTGGGGTCTCGGGCCGATATGACAGACAATAACACATTACCATTGGGGGGTCTCGGGCCGATATGACAGACAATAACACAATACCATTGTGGGGTCTCGGGCCGATATGACAGACAATAACACAATACCATTGCGGGGTCTCGGGCCGATATGGCAGACAATAACACATTACCATTGGGGGGTCTCGGGCCGATATGACAGACAATAACACAACACCATTGTGGGGTCTCGGGCCGATATGACAGACAATAACACAATACCATTGCGGGGTCTCGGGCCGATATGACAACAGTAAATAACACAATACCATTGTGGGGTCTCGGGCCGATATGACAGACAATAACACAATACCATTGTGTGGTCTCGGGCTGATTTGACAGACAATAACACAATACCATTGTGGGGTCTCGGGCCGATATGACAGACAATAACACAATACCATTGGGGGGTCTCGGGCCGATATGACAGACAATAACACAATACCATTGGGGGGTCTCGGGCCGATATGACAGACAATAACACAATACCATTGGGGGGTCTCGGGCCGATATGACAGACAATAACACAATACCATTGGGGGGTCTCGGGCCGATATGACAGACAATAACACAATACCATTGGGGGGTCTCGGGCCGATATGACAGACAATAACACAATACCATTGGGGGGTCTCGGGCCGATATGACAGACAATAACACAATACCATTGGGGGGTCTCGGGCCGATATGACAGACAATAACACAATACCATTGGGGGGTCTCGGGCCGATATGACAGACAATAACACAATACCATTGGGGGGTCTCGGGCCAATATGACAGACAATAACACAATACCATTGTGGGGTCTCGGGCCGATATGAAGGACAATAACACAATACCATTGTGGGGTCTCGGGCCGATATGACAGACAATAACACAATACCATTGTGGGGTCTCGGGCCGATATGACAGACAATAACACAATACCATTGTGGGGTCTCGGGCCGATATGACAGACAATAACACAATACCATTGTGGGGTCTCGGGCCGATATGACAGACAATAACACAATACCATTGTGGGGTCTCGGGCCGATATGACAGACAATAACACAATACCATTGTGGGGTCTCGGGCCGATATGACAGACAATAACACAATACCATTGTGGGGTCTCGGGCCGATATGACAACAGACAATAACACAATACCATTGTGGGGTCTCGGGCCGATATGACAGACAGTAACACAATACCATTGTGGGGTCTCGGGCCGATATGACAGACAGTAACACAATACCATTGTGGGGTCTCGGGCCGATATGACAGGACAGACAGTAACACAATACCATTGTGGGGTCTCGGGCCGATATGACAGACAGTAACACAATACCCGTGTATTAAAATTTAAATACGAAACTGAAAGTGATTTCTGGCCAGTGATGATAAGGATACCACCTCATGTACTTCACATACATATATTGTGTTAGGTCTTGGACTAACAAAATATGTATTTCAGTGGAATTTAAACATGAATCTTCCTTTCTTTTGAGAAAAAAACACACAAATGCATACAATTCCGACTTTATATGCAAACTTGATTTGATTTCTTGCAAAAAATAAACTTTACATGTTTCGTACAACACACTGCATGTTTAGTGGTTGACCCATTTACACACACACTTCACCACTATGCTGTCCTCTTTGATGACCGGACAGATCACGTCTACATAAATCCTCAAAGGACGGTAGCGTTTGATGTTTGTCTTAGTGAGTGAGGTTTGGTGCACCCTAGAACCTGGTTTAAACCCTCAGCGGCCTTTTTTGCCACTGACCGTGCCAAGGCGATAGCCCTATTGTCAACCCGTTTGTGTTTGTGATGTGCCATGCTTTGTTATTTTTGTTTTATTAACATTGTAATTGCTATTTGTGTTAACGCGTGTTTTGGTTGACTGTGTTCTGTGAAAGCTACATTTCCTGTTCGACTTTTATATCTACGTTCATATAAATAAAAATACACACAAAACGCTCGTTTAGAAAGAAAACTAAAATATGTCTAACCAGTAGGCCTTATTGCCTACTGACCGTTCCAAGTCGGTAACCCTGTCTTCACCACCCTTTCTGTTGTTTTTTGTCTCTTTCATTGTAGATTCAAGTCCTTGTTTGTAGTACAGTGCGGACCTACGATGCCACCTACGTTCGAACGCCGTGGTTTCTATAGGACCCTATATATCATTTCTCACATTATTACACACACCGTGAACATTTCATACTTTTGGTCCAGTATGTGCCCTATCTTTGTCTTTGCCTACCAACTGATATACAACTTCTGTCACGCTGATTGATGTTCCTGGGATTGCCAGCTATGCCCTTAACACTGCAACTTAGACATACAGGCAGACACTATGTCGATATTTAATCACTCATATTGATAACACGTTACGATGATCAATATTTAGGCAGAAATGCCACGTCGAAAATATCATTTATGTTTTTAAGTGACACATTTGAACTTTAAAGTGTAAAATCAAATCAAATCAAATATTGTATTGGTCTAAAATCCAACAGTAGGAATATCACCAAAACACAGGCATACACAGTGAAATACAGAGCATGTACAACAACAAGAAGCAAGTAAAATAAGTCATATATCTCTCTCCATATATGCTTGTTTATAATTATAATAACAGTCAATTGTTATCATCATATCTAAATACTACCACATATATAGTGTTACTTCACCAAGTACATTTTCCTCATACCGTCTTTCTAAAATTGAACAACTCTGAGATAAATGATATACATATATTGTTGATATCATGATCAATACTAACGAGAATAAGGTAAAATTTACTCTTATCGTGCAACATTGAAAAATCGGGAATAATAGCAGTTAGTTCTGCAAAGAAATTAGCCCTTACAATATGTAACTGGGAACATTTTATCATAAAATGGTATTCATCCTCAATCACATGTTTACACATCTTACACATTCTGTTATTAATATCTATTTTAGTATACCTTCCTTCTTCTATAAAAAGCTTGTGACTGCTTATTCTGAGTTTAACATGATTAGCAACTTCAATTTTTAACTTATCATTGGCTAGAAGATATTTTTCCCATACAGTAAGAACTCTTCAAAGTCCTATAGGTAAGTAACTTATTACCATTGGGTTTATTAGCATCATTATATAAGTTACGTTTCCAAAATGACTCGTATCTATCCTGCAATTTGTTGGTAACAGAAGCTAACAATACATTGATTGAAAAAGTGTTTTGGTTATCCCAAGAGTGTGAGAAACCTATTTGTGTAAGAAAAAATTGCATTGATAGATACGAAGCATGTCGGTCAATATACTGTATGTCATATTGTAATATTTAACTGAAACCAGTTATGACAATGACACCACGTTGAACATTATTTGTTTTAAATGTGTATGTGAAATTGCCTATCTTTAATATAAATAATTGCACAGTTCCTGATTACAGTAAAAAAATAAAGCAATTTGAAAATTATCAACTGGAACAGCATTGTGGAATTAGCCAAGTAGATATACAAGTCAAACAGGAAATGTAGCATTCAAGGACCACAGTCAACCACAAACACGCACAGAAACAAACAACAACTACAAACATTAATAAAATGCAAAATATGACATCACAAACAATAAGGTGTTGACAATAGGGATGCCGCTTTGGAACGGTTAAGAAATGCCGTTGGGGAGGGAGGGGGAGGGTAGTGGGGAGGGGGTATAACCCAGGTTCTAGGGTGTCCAATGTTTGTTTAATTTTTTTTTTCATAATGTAGTCAATTTATGTGAGAAAAGTTTTCCCATCTTGCAATTGAGTACAAATACCCATTTGTTTGTACTGCAATAACTACGTAAAGAAGATAAATACCATCCAAATACAACATCAAGTATTGTGAACAACAGGTACGTAAATAATACATTTAAACGTGCCTTGTGAGACAAGGGTTGAATTTCGATCCGGTTATCGACGCGGAAAAACAAAAGCAATAATAACATATTCCGAAATAAGCTCCTTCGTAATAGACTGACACAGCATAGCAGCTGAAGAAACTCAGTGTTTACACAATAAACGATTTAGCTGACGACATTCTGCATTTCGCTATGACGCAGATATACATGTATATCTGATGTCCCACGTGATCATCTTCCGCTTTACTACTTCCGTATAAATCTGCATTGACAGCTCGTAATCCACGATTTCATATTGGATTAGTTTCTTTGATGTTATTGGTATAGAGACAAAGCAAATATACTCGTCATTCAACGGAGGGACACAGAAACCAGAATTAACGGAGGGACACAGAAACCAGAATTAAACTAACGGCTGTAACGGCGAAACAAAGATAAAATCTTTGGACGTAGGAAAGGAAAAAGAAAAAGAGGGAAAAGGCCAAACGTATGTGTGTGAAACAAACACCAGTATTTAACCTCCTCTGCCATTCAACCTTTTTACTTGTATGGGAAGCGATTTGAAATCGTTTTATCAATTTGACATTGATATAGATACGGTGATGCATGTCTTCATTTTCTTTTCCGGACATATGTTGACATATAACGACGGGGAACTGTGTAGTGAACGATTTATACGTGAATAAATACTGAATACGCAAAGAATAGAAACATAATAAGAAGTAGCAGGCTCGTTTTTTTCAGCCTGCTTATGAGAAATAAAATAGGATATTTACGAGAGTAACGAGTCCTGAAAAATGGTATCACCTCGAGTAGATATGCCACATCTGCAAGAGGTTTAGCCCCAAATATGATCTTGGAGATATGACATATCCACTAGAGGTGATGTAAGCCTTCGGAACACTTACTCCAGTAATGATCCTTTTATTTTTTACCTTTATTATTACATACATATAAGCATGATCATCTTTGTGTTTTACTTATATTGCTTATTACGGTGCCTATTTTTTATTTACACTATCCTGTTGTTTAGGGACGATGACAGGGAGATAGAGGTTTGGTTTATCCTTGAACCGGTTTAAACTCCCCGGTGGTCCCTTTTGCCACCGACCGTTCCAAGGCGGTACCTCTGTTGTCAACCCTTATATGTTTGTTATGTTCTTTTTTTTACTGAATATGTTTTATATCACCTTTGCATTGTAATACTTGTTGGAGTGACTGTGTTCTGCGAATGCTACTCTTCCTGTTAGACTTATAACCTTTTCTTTACTAATATTGCCTATTACGGTGCCAATATTGTTAAATGATATAGAATGGTGAGGTGAGAATTTATTTTGCTTGCATACCGGATTATAAGAATCTTTCATGGGTATCCGGTGAAGATAGGGAATTCCAACCCGAGGTATACGTGTTTTTATCGGAAACGAGGCTCTGCCGAGGTTCCGATTAAAACACGTATCCCGAGGGTTGGAATTCCCTATCTTAACCGAATACCCATGATAGATTCTTTTTCTTGCATTTCAGAGACATGTTGTGCGTTGACGCCGCCAGCTATTAACGTTTTGCTTGTTTTCCGGCATACCGGATGTTGGCGTGCGTGAATTTTATCTCGACCCTAGGGTGAGATGGAAATATCTAGCCCCGGTAAAATGACGGATATCCTTGTCCGGTATGCAAGAAAAGGTTATCTGCGTTTTACATGACTGATGGAAAGCCTGATCTTACACATGGGGGAAGATAAAAAATCGATGCTGATATGCATGAGTCATTGTGTAAATAAACATGTCAATCGTTAGTAGTTGGCGAGGCCAGTGCACAGAATGTAAATGATATGCAAGAAAAAGAATCAATCATGGGTATCTGGTTCAGATAAGGAAATTCCAAACCTTCGTCTGTTTTAATCGGAGCCTAAAAACAATTATACCTCGTGTTGGAGTTCCCGATCTTCGCCGGATACACATGAACGTTTCTTGAATGCCACATTTTTGCCACATTCTGACCGTTCCAGGGCTGTACACTTATAGGGTCGTACATAATAAATTGTTGGTTTGTTGTTTCCCTACCTACCCAAGAAAAAGGGCCCTATAAAAAACGTTTCATAGCAATTCTTGCACTTTATTTTTATTCCCTCGAAGGGTGGCATAGTAGTCGCACCGTCCGTCCGTCAGTCAGTCAGTCAGTCCTTCCGTACAATCGTGTCCGGAAATAACTCGGACAATAATGGATGGATTTTCAAATAACTTTGCACATACCATTTCCAAATAGCCTGCCACAAGTGTTCACCACAACAAGATGACGTGTCACGCGCAAAATCCAGGTGAGTAGCTTCAAGGCCAAGGTCACACTTGGAAGTCAAAGGTCAAAAAGAAGTTCTTTTGTGTACATATGTCATGACCGGTAAATAATTCTGACATTCATGGAGGGATTTTCAAATAACTTCGCAGAAGTGTTTACCACAACAAGACTATGTGTCCTGAGCAAAATGCAGGTCAGTAGCTTCAAGATCTTAGAGGCCAAAAGATGTCATATGTCCCTGTATTTGACTGAAGTCATGTAAGTCGGGTCTGGTCTATAACTGTGTCATCCGCTGAGGGATTTTTGGACGCGTCCTACGTAGTGGGAATTCTGGCGCAAAACTAATTTCTACTAGAAACCAAGGAGCGCCAGATTACAGCGCGTTAAAAGTAGTACCATGTGCAAGGCTGTAAATGGGAAAAAGATCCGTATATTGACAAATTATTGATAAATATGTAAGCTTTAGTAAACATTAAGTGATTTTAACTAAAGTTTAAGTAATACGCTGTTTTTGAAGGGATTTGATCCTGTGCAAATTAATGCGCATATGTCTTATAACATAAACAAGCGTCTACATGAGGTCGTGGGTAAAAGTACGGTGTCCTGTTAGGGCTATGTTACCATCGTATCTTACCATCGACCATCGACCTAGCGATGGTAAGATGCGATGGTCGATGGTTAGATGCGATGGTAAGATGCGATGGTCGATTGTAAGTTGCAATGGTCGATGGTAAGGTGCGATGGACCATCGACCATCGCATTGTACCATCGACCATTGCATCTTACCATCGCATCTTACCATTGACCATCGCATCTAACCATCGACCATCGACCTAGACCTACGGTAATCATGAGATCTTGATCAGCATGAAAATTGATAAGTCGATGGTCGATGGTGGATGGTAAGATGCGATGGTCGATGGTAAGATGCGATGGTAAGATGCGATGGTTGATGGTAAGATGCATTCTATTTATTATCCAATTACATCTGATATATATCTATTTCATACGGTATCATGTTACCATCGCATCTTACGACGGTAAGATGCGATGGTCGATGGTAAGATGCGATGGTAAGATGCGATGGTCGATGGTCCATCGCATCTTACCATCGACCATCGACCTGGTAACATGGCCCTAACAGGACACCGTATGAAATAGATATATATCAGATGTAATTGGATAATAAATAGAATCCGTGCCGTACGGTACATCATTTGTGTAACAGTTATCATATAGAAAGATGTAATGTAATAAACATTATTAAATAAATATCTGACACGGGATCAATAACATGACCAAGAAATTAATGACATTAAATAACTTCATTGAATTAGGATAAGTATAATAACTAAAAATAAAAAATACATCGTCTTTGATGAAAATAAGTGTATGGATTGATAAAGAGATGTCTGTGGTACATAGTTATATAGTTATATAGTTATATAATCTCTTCTACTCGCGAATTTATGAACGGCCTTTGGTAGTTACCACGATGTAATGTGATAAAAGGTTTTAATTAAATATCATGGTAATCGAATTATTTACTCTTTAAATGTGCATGTAATGAATGTTATTATTAAAAAAAGTTCAATTACATCAAAGTCAATATTTTGGAGACAAGTTGTCCATAGATTAACAAGTGTTTGCCAAGGATAATATTTATTGACAACCCTACTAGTTTCCAATCATGCCTCCAACTTTTTTATGAATATTGCGAAACATGGAAATTGAATATAAATACGAGCAAAACAAAGATTATTGTATTCGGTGCTCGCAATACGGCGCGATTTTCATTTAAACTCGGACCAGATGAAATAGAACTCACAAACAAGTATAAATATCTAGGCGTCATATTCTCTAGCTCTGGAATTTAGACCTCCCCTTAGATCTCCAACTAAAATTGTTTGACCATACAATATTACCGATCTTAACATATGCTTCCGAAGTCTGGGGATTCGAAAATTTAGACATCATAGAACGTATTCATACAGATTTTTTGAAAAGAATTACAAATAGCAAAAAAAGCACTCCCTCGTATATGTTGTATGCAGAACTAGGTAGACATCCAATTGCTATAACTATACAAACCCGTATGATAAAATTCTGGAACAAACTTATCATTGGAAGCCAATCAAAGCTAAGTTTCCTCTGCTACAAATCAATGGATAACACTGAAAATTACGAATATAAGTGGTTAAAACACATCAAATCCATTCTCAATAAATCCGGCAATTCAGATATATGGACAAGCCGCAATACATTACAACATAGTAGCATTCACCTCTCAATTAAACAAACGCTAGTTGACCAGTTTACACAATCTTGGAGATCAGACTTACAAAATTCGTCAAAAGGGAAAAACTACAACCTTTTTAAAGATGACCTAGCATTCGAAAACTATCTTAAATTACCAAGAAGCAATTATATTTATTTATTTAAATTCCGTACGACTAACCATAGGTTCCCCGTTGAAACTGGCAGATTTACTAACACTGCGTATAACCTCAGACGTTGTACACTTTGCGATTCCGACATAGGTGACGAATTCCACTACTTATTAAAATGTCCACATTTTGATCAAATGCGCAAACATTACATACCGCGTTATTTCTATCATCACACGAATGTCATTAAATACAAGGAGCTTTTAACCCATCCCGCAGTCAAAGTCCAAAAAAAACTAAGTGTCTTCGTCAGAATTCTTTTACAAAATGCCAAGTAACGTCGTACATGAGACGTATTTTATTGATAATGCTTTCCCACTTCACATTTAACATATGTACTGATCTGTGTATACCGTTTAGTTGTACCATGCGTATGTATGTAATGTACCTTTCTCTCTTGTTGTAACCCATGTTACCTGAGATTGTATATAATAAAAGATTTGTTCTGTTCTGTTCTGTTCTGTATCCATATTGCTGATTAGTCAGGTATTCTGCTGTTAAGATTTGTGAATGCCACTTGAAATCTGCTTTTTGTCACACCTTTAAATTACCAATTGAACTTGCTAAGTTATTGTTTTAGCTATATTGCCACCGTAAACGTCTTTGCAGAAAGCCTATTTTTAGACATTCAAGGGGCGATAATTCTGTCATGCATGATTGAATCTGATTGGTTTTCAAAAAGAACCGAGCTCACATGTATACGTATATTGTGACACCAACTTTCTCTGACATTTTCATTTACAAATATTCCCCTTTTACACTTATAATATTGAAACATTCCGACATAACTTCACTTATTTATCCCCCGTCGATTAGATGGAGGGATAGAGAATTGCCGTTGTCCATCTGACCTTCCGTCCGTCCGGTCCCATAACTTTGGTAATGCCTCATCCGATTTCAATAACATTTTGCACAAATGTTCACCCCCTTAGTACGCAAACCCACCATTTTCGGAATTGATTTTGATCAATACTTTCTGAGGTCACCGTCCATCAGCACTTTCAGTGCTTTGATTATATAACCTGGCAGAAATGTTCTCCAGAACAAGATGATGTGTCGTGAGCAAAATCCAGGTTCGTAGCTTCAAGGTAAAAGTCAAACTTAGACGTCAGAAGATTCCTTATGACCCTGTATTTGAATGAAGTCATATTGGTTGTGTTGGGTGTATGACTTTGTCATCGGTCACCTTCCAGTTTTGCTGAACTTTTACCTGATCTTAACATTATGCCTATGAATATTATAAGCATGGTTCAAACTTATGATGTCGTCACATTTTGAGATGTGTGCATAAACATATCGTTCATATATTCACAAACCACTTCGGAGACATTTGTCACTTACAGTGACATTTCTTGTTTGTTGTTCTTACCTTCCGCATATTTTTCTTTAATTTCTTAAGGTGTTTATACTGTCCTTGGCAAAAACAAATAACCTACCTACCTACTCATTTATAGAATCCTGAGTCGGGAACCAGCTAATTATTTATGTTTGTGTTTCACATACGTTGCTTCTGTTTATACTTGTAGTTGTTGTTTTATACGCATGTAGTTGTTGTTTTATACGTGTAGTTGTTGTTTTATACGTGTAGTTGTTGTTTTATACTAGAAGTTGTTGTTTTATACGCATGTAGTTGTTGTTTTATACGTGTAGTTATTGTTTTATACGTGTAGTTGTTGTTTAATACATGTAGTTATTGTTTTATACGGATGTAGTTGTTGTTTTATACTTGAAGTTGTTTTATAATTGTAGTTGTTGTTTTATACTAGTAATTGTTGTTTTATACGTGTAGTTGTTGTTTTATACATGTAGTTATTGTTTTATACGCATGTAGTTGTTGTTTTATACTTGAAGTTGTTTTATAACTGTAGTTGTTGTTTTATAATAGAAGTTGTTGTTTTATACGCATGTAGTTGTTGTTTTATACATGTAGTTATTGTTTTATACGCATGTAGTTGTTGTTTTATACTTGAAGTTGTTTTATAACTGTAGTTGTTGTTTTATAATAGAAGTTGTTGTTTTATACGCATGTAGTTGTTGTTTTATACGTGTAGTTATTGTTTTATACGCATGTAGTTGTTGTTTTATACTTGAAGTTGTTTTATAATTGTACTTGTTGTTTTATACTAGTAATTGTTGTATTATACGCATGTAGTTGTTGTTTTATACGTGTAGTTATTGTTTTATACGCATGTAGTTGTTGTTTTATACTTGAAGTTGTTTTATGATTGTAGTTGTTGTTTTATACTAGAAGTTGTTGTTTTATACGCATGTAGTTGTTGTTTTATACGTGTAGTTATTGTTTTATACGCATGTAGTTGTTGTTTTATACTTGAAGTTGTTTTATAATTGTACTTGTTGTTTTATACTAGTAATTGTTGTTTTATACGCATGTAGTTGTTGTTTTATACGTGTAGTTATTGTTTTATACGCATGTAGTTGTTGTTTTATACGTGTAGTTGTTGTTTTATACTAGTAGTTGTTGTTTTATACTAGTAGTTGTTGTTTTATACGCATGTAGTTGTTGTTTTATACGTGTAGTTGGTGTTTTATACGTGTAGTTGTTGTTTTATACGTGTAGTTATTGTTTTATACGCATGTAGTATTGTTTTATACGCATGTAGTTGTTGTTTTATACGTGTAGTTATTGTTTTATACGCATGTAGTTGTTGTTTTATACGCATGTAGTTGTTGTTTTATACGTGTAGTTGTTGTTTTATACGCATGTAGTTGTTGTTTTATACATGTAGTTGTTGTTTTATACGTGTAGTTATTGTTTTATACGCATGTAGTTGTTGTTTTATACTAGTAGTTGTTGTTTTATACGCATGTAGTTGTTGTTTTATACGTGTAGTTGTTGTTTTATACGCATGTAGTTGTTGTTTTATACGCATGTAGTTGTTGTTTTATACGCATGTAGTTGTTGTTTTATACGTGTAGTTATTGTTTTATACGCATGTAGTTGTTGTTTTATACTAGTAGTTGTTGTTTTATACGCATGTAGTTGTTGTTTTATACATGTAGTTGTTGTTTCATACGTGTAGTTGTTGTTTTATAATTGTAGTTGTTGTTTTATACTAGTAGTTATTGTTTTATACATGAAGTTGTTGTTTTATACGTGTAGTTGTTGTTTTATACTAGTAGTAATTGTTTTATACATGTAGTTGTTGTTTTATACATGTAGTTGTTGTTTTATACTAGTAGTTGTTGTTTTATACATGTAGTTGTTATTTTATAATTGTAGTTGTTGTTTTATACTAGTAGTTGTTGTTTTATACATGTACGTAGTTGTTGTTTTATACTTGCAGTTGTTGTTTTATACGTGGAGTTGTTGTTTTATACGTGGAGTTGTTGTTTTATAATTGTAGTTGTTGTTTTATACTAGTAGTTATTGTTTTATACATGTAGTTGTTGTTTTAAAATTGTAGTTGTTGTTTTATACTAGTAGTTGTTGTTTTATACATGTACGTAGATGTTGTTTCATACTTGTAGTTGTTGTTTGTTCCCAATGCGTATTTTTGGTTGACTATATTCTGTCAATGGTGCATTTGTTGTCTGACTTTTGTAACTACTTTTATTTTTAAACATTTTTTAATAAGCATTTGGTAACACTTAAAGTAGATATAAAATTAGTTTCTTCTTATTTCCATAGCATCACGTCTGTACTGGCTGCACAACTTCTTTAACGACAAACGTGTAGTTGTTGTTTTATACATGTAGTTGTTGTTTTATACTAGTAGTTGTTGTTTTATACTAGAAGTTGTTGTTTTATACGCATGTAGTTGTTGTTTTATATGTGTAGTTGGTGTTTTATACGCATGTAGTGTTGTTTTATACGTGTAGTTATTGTTTTATACGCATGTAGTTGTTGTTGTATACGCATGTAGTTGTTGTTTTATACGTGTAGTTATTGTTTTATACGCATGTAGTTGTTGTTTTATACTAGTAGTTGTTGTTTTATACGCATGTAGTTGTTGTTTTATACATGTAGTTGTTGTTTTATACGTGTAGTTGTTGCTTTATACGTGTAGTTATTGTTTTATACGCATGTAGTATTGTTTTATACGCATGTAGTTGTTGTTTTATACGTGTAGTTGTTGTTTTATACGTGTAGTTATTGTTTTATACGCATGTAGTTGTTGTTTTATACTAGTAGTTGTTGTTTTATACGCATGTAGTTGTTGTTTTAAACATGTAGTTGTTGTTTTATACGTGTAGTTATTGTTTTATACGCATGTAGTTGTTGTTTTATACTAGTAGTTGTTGTTTTATACGTGTAGTTGTTGTTTTATACGCATGTAGTTGTTGTTTTATACGCATGTAGCTGTTGTTTTATACGTGTAGTTGTTGTTTTATACGTGTAGTTATTGTTTTATACGCATGTAGTTGTTGTTGTATACGCATGTAGTTGTTGTTTTATACGTGTAGTTATTGTTTTATACGCATGTAGTTGTTGTTTTATACTAGTAGTTGTTGTTTTATACGCATGTAGTTGTTGTTTTATACTTGTAGGTGTTGTTTTATAATTGTAGTTGTTGTTTTATACTAGTAGTTGTTGTTTTATAGGTGTAGTTATTGTTTTATACGCATGTAGTTGTTGTTTTATACTAGTAGTTATTGTTTTATACATGTAGTTGTTGTTTTATACGTGTAGTTGTTGTTTTATAATTGTAGTTGTTGTTTTATACTAGTAGTTATTGTTTTATACATGTAGTTGTTGTTTTATACATGTAGTTGTTGTTTTATACTAGTAGTTGTTGTTTTATACATGTAGTTGTTGTTTTATACTAGTAGTTGTTGTTTTATACATGTAGTTGTTGTTTTATAATTGTAGTTGTTGTTTTATACTAGTAGTTGTTGTTTTATACATGTACGTAGTTGTTGTTTTATACTTGCAGTTGTTGTTTTATACGTGAAGTTGTTGTTTTATACATGTAGTTGTTGTTTTATAATTGTAGTTGTTGTTTTATACTAGTAGTTATTGTTTTATAAATGTAGTTGTTGTTTTATAATTGCAGTTGTTGTTTTATACTAGTAGTTGTTGTTTTATACATGTACGTAGATGTTGTTTCATACTTGTAGTTGTTGTTTGTTCCCAACGTATTTTTGGTTGACTATATTCTGTCAATGGTGCATTTGCTGTCTGACTTTTGTAACTACTTTTATTTTTAAACATTTTTTAATAAGCATTTGGTGACACTTAAAGTAGATATAAAATTAGTTTCTTCTTATTTCCATAACATCACGTCTGTACTGGCTGCACAACTTCTTTAACGACACAATTTGATCGATTTTGATTTAATAACAGAGTTTTCTTTGGTAATGTATCAGTTGAAAATATAGTGAGGTCTGGCATTGTTGTTTTAGATTTAAACACGAGATCAGACTGATTTTGGACGATTCTGACAGCGTATCTATTCAAATTACGATAAATTTGAAAACAGTAGAATTTATTCCGCCGATTGTTATGATGTTTGTTTTGTACGATACGGCATTAAAAAGAGATCTAACTATGATGATGCATTTTTGATAGCATGATTTATACCATAAAACTACTCGTATGCTTAACTAGAATCTGTCTTTTATGGCTCCACAAATTCCGTACCCGATGCTCCACTACTGGCACCGACAACTGTACTGTTGGCGCGTTTAGCAGGCGTGATTATACACGAAAGCATTCCTATAGAACAGATACAATATTGTGAAATATTTTAGAAATGTTTTCAATGTAAATGAATGTCTTTATGTGATTTCATAGCAAATAAAACGCCAGTAGGTTCCACTGGATATACAGATGATCGGATGGAAACATAATTAAAGATTTCATAAAAAAGTAATTCAATAATTAGTAGCATAATTAAAAGATAAAAGTGATGATATTACCAATGGCCGAGGTTACATCGTGGTGATATTACCAATGGCCGAGGTTACATCGTGATGATATTACCAATGGCCGAGGTTACATCGTGATGATATTACCGATGGCCGAGGTTACATCGTAATGCTATTACCAATGGCCGAGGTTACATCGTAAGTTATTCAATTAACGATTGCAAATAAAGGAATGACTTGTAGATTGACTACTAAGTACATTAATTAACGGGCATGTATTCTACTCCCCCTGGCATGATTCGGATTATTCCATATATAAGATCCGCATCCGGTGTACTAAACTAATTTTAAAATAGCCTATCATAAGCTGTACACACAGGTTACAAAACCGGCCAACAACGTACTCTCGACCAGTCTCGAGTTACGGAATGCACTCAAAAATGGATTGAATCCGGCGGACTAAACGGATGAATACATCCTTATATACCAGAGAAATCAAATTGCTTTAATAATGTAATTGTCAAAACATTTTTCAGTTGCGTTTTTCTGTCTTAAGTTTCCTTTCAACATGCTGTGTTTCACCTTTTCTGGAATTTTGGAAGAGATGCAGTTTATCGTGATACTGGGATTGTTCGGCATATTTGAAAATAAAATGTGGATTTCTCATTCTGCCGTTATACTAATCTCCCCGAAAGACATTTTCTTAAATTACACAGTGCTAACAAGCCAAAACAAATCACCCTTAGAGATGCGTCCAAATTAAAAAGCCATGTACTTGACGTAATAAATAGTTTTCTCTAATCATATTTACCAATCACTATCAGACAAAATGCAAATTCGGAGTATTATACCGTCATTAGGGATCATTTTTGAATTTACGGGATTAATTTGCCTTTCACGCAAGATAATAATTGAAATAAAGCTGTACGTGAAGATAGAGCAAATTAAAACAGAACCAATGGGGCAGTACAACTGGCAATCCACAGCCATTTCTCACAATGCGCTTTTCTCAATGTTTCGCTTACAATGTCAATTCATTACTCGAGTAAAACTGGGTACGGAAAATGAGTCTTGGAATTTAGACTACATATCCTACAAATCAAAGTTTAAGCTTCCTCGTGTCGTAACGTTACTGAAGATATCAAAGATTTACAAGAAAGATGTAGTGCATCGAATCCAAGTATTAATGACAAAATAGCACTTACGTTTTTTTCTAATATCAATATAGGTTTTACAGATACATGTAAAAATAGATACAGAAAATACTGAAAGGGGGATCACTAGGAAGCACAAACAAGAGAAAACAGCAGACTCGGTTGTATTGAGATTGGGTTTGATAATCCCATAGAACCAGTAAGTTAAAACACTACCGATTTATTCTCTTGTTGTTCTGGCTTCTGCCAAGTCAATGAGTACCTTCATTGTGGCTTTCTGGGCTATTGTGTTTTTGATATTATATTCACACGAGCATATTTGTGTTTTACTTATATTGCCTATTGATGCTGCCTTGTTGGTTAGAGATTAGATCATGGCGGGGATTTCTTTATTTACACTATCCTGTTTTAATGGGATGACAGTAGGGTAAGTGTGAGGTTTGGCGCACCCTAGAACCGGTTTAAACCCCTAGTGGCCTATTTTGCCACTGACCGTTCCAAGGCCCTTTTGTGCTTGTGATGTCATTTGCATTTATTATTACTTTTGCCTTCTTGTTTGTCTGTTTGCGTGTTTGTTTCTGTGTTTTGTGGTTGACTGTCCTCCTTGAATGCTACTTTCCCTGTCCGATCTTTTTATATTTCTTGTCAACTGGGTTACCGCCGTGGAATGGTCCAACACATGCAAGGATATACAGAAGTAAACGACACCACACACGTAAACGGGCTTCTCCTTTCATACTCCTTTTTGACAGCTGGGTGTTATTGTACATTATACTTTATACTGAAATAATTCACGATACAGTTACTATCTGGACCTGTGATCGAGAATAAACTCAATTCAAATACTAATACAATTAGGCACAATTATAATTTCATTTGTTTTCCTTTCATGAATAATGTAAAAACAATATTACACAGAGACGATATTCATTTGTATTCATTTGTTCGTCTTTTCTATTCAGATAAATTATGTTATATCGTTTCTCCCAAATGACGCTTTATAGTAATTTCTGTGATTAGATTTAAATCATCCGTGAATGGCTCCTATGCGTTCCTCTTGCCAACCCTCTGAGGATCTCTGACGATAAATTGTTTTGAAAATGTTATGCCTGTTTGACCTAACACTTCTAAAACAGCGTATTCTCTGTCTAACTCTCTCGTTTATATATGTACTGAAGTAGACAATTATACAACAAACCTCGTTCGTGGGTATATGGTTATTATCAAACAATGCTTGCTTAGACAAAAAAAAGTTAAAATGGCCAATTTCCGGAAATTGAACTAACATATAACATAAAAGTAGGTATAAAAGTCGATCAGGAAATGTAGCTTATACAGAACACATTCAAGAAAAAACACGCATTAAAAAACACAACAACATTACAATGTTAATAAGCAAAGCATGTGACATCACAGACACAAACTGGTTAACAAACGGTCTACCGCCTTGCAAGGGTCAGTGACTGTAAAGTTACAAATACAAATCGAACAGGAAAATTAGCATTCAACGACGACAATCAACCATAAACACGCATAGACAAAATAACAACTTTAAAGATGAATAAAAGGTAAAATAAGACATCACAAACACAAAAGGAACGGTCTGTGGCAAAAAAAGACCTGCTGGGGGTTTAAACCAGGTTCTAGGGTGCACCAAACCTCACTATTACCCTATTGTCATCCCAATAAACGGGACAGTGTAAATAAAGATATCCCCGTCAGGTTATAATCGATAACAAACAAAGCAGCATTAATAGGCACTATAAGTAAAACACATAAATGATTATGAATATAAAATATATAAAAAAAAAGCAGCCTAGAAAGCCACAAAGTAAGTACTCAATGACTTGGCAGAAGCCAGAGCAAGAGAATAAACCGGTAAGGGTACAACAAGATGGTCCTATAAGGATTTAGATAGACGTCATCATAGGGTCCACAGTCCGGTCATCGCACAATCAAAGAGGAAAGCATAGAGGCGAACTGTAAATGGGTCCACCACTAAACATGCAGTGCATTGCAAAATGATAGGGTCAAAACCACTTTTGATAAACGTTTAAACAAGTTTAATAAAGATTATATGAACTTGATGATGACCGAGGATCTTACGAAGTTTTGTAAATCACATCACCGTAGAAGTCAGGTTGTGATAGTCCTTGTCGCAGGAGAGTTCTTAAAACTGCAAAAGGGCATTAATCAAAACGCAGCGTAAATGGAAAAAACATTACAATTTTGTTTGTGTATGTGTGTGTTTTAATTGACATATATATTTTATAACAGGTCCCATGTAGTATAATATAAGAATCGTTTAATGGGTATCCGGTGAAAGTAAATATAATCAAAGGACTGAAGGTCATAAGGTAGATACTTTTTCAATTTTAGGTGTATATTCCTGAGGCGTTTAACTGTGCGGAGGAGAACTATTTTGCGTTGTTAGGTCAAATGTTTCAAAATCGCGTGATCGCAATGTTGGATTACTCTTCGAGTATCCACCAAAAACTGAACAGCAAAAGTAGCATTCAAGGACGACAGTCAACCACAAACACACACAGAAATAAAGAAAAACTTTAACGATGAATAAAAGGACGGTCAGTGGCGAAAACAAGTCGCTGGGGGATTTAAACCAGGTTCTAGGGTGCACCAAACCTCCCTCTTTCCCTATTGCTATCCCAATAAACGGGACAGTCCAAATAAAGATATCCCCGCCAGGTTATAATCTCTAACAACAAGGCAGCATTAATAGGCAATATAATTAAAACACGTAAATGAGCATGTATATATAATATTAAAAAAAGCCTAGAAAGCCACACAATGTAGGCAGAAGCCAGTGCAACAAGAGAACAAACCGTTTGGAGTACGATAAGACAAGATTAAAGACAAATATCCTATAAGGATTTAGGTAGACGTCATCATAGTGTCCACTATATGTCCGGTCATCGCAGAATCAAAGAGGAAAGCATAGTGGCGAACTGCAAATGGCATGCAGCACTTTTCAAAATGATAGGGTCATAACCTCTGTTGAACAAGTTTAATAAAGATTGTATGAAAGTGATTATGACCAAGGATCTTACGAAGTTTGTAAATCACATCACCACAGGTCGGATAGTCCTTGTCGCAGAATAGTTCTTTAATTAATTTTATATTTTAAAAGTAGGTCAGGGTTACGATAATAAAATTGTGCAAAGGTTTTTCGAAGTTTATGGCAACGGTAGCTCTACGGTAGTAACTTTTTAGTTATACAAATAGTAAAAATAGTAAAGTCCTCAACACGACTACGAGCTCTAGAGAAACGAATAAGTTGAAAAACATAGACCCCATAAGAAGTAGCCCCATAGGGATAATTAACAATATCAAAGTTAAAATCATCGCTCTTGTCGTGGATTTTACTAATTATTTCGCCATTTAAGAAAAAAGAAGCGACAATATCAGAAATGTTAGCTTTGTTGAATTGAAGTTCCTTAGGATATATACATTATTACTCAACATTTGCTAAGGATCACTTTTTTGCTGTCTAAATTTCTTACTGAAATAAAAAGCTATTAAAATCTAAGTAAGTTACAAATAAAACTGCTTGACAACTGCAGCACAGTATAGAAACCCACATAAACGTATATGTGAAAATTTGAGCTGTCGCACAGAAATCGCATTTCTTGAAAAAAAAGATTTACAAAAGTTTGGCCACCTGTTACATATAGTGAATATATATTAATAATAAACATGTTAGAAATCATGTTAAATAGAACGATTTAACCAGCAAAACTAGACATGATTTCCAAGCTATGTGTCATTAAAAAAATACCAATAAAATAATTAAATTATTATCAATTTTGCTTATGTTCTGTAAATAAACATTACATATGTGTTTTTTTCTGTATATACATTATATACATATATATTCATTTGTGCGTTACGCCGTTTTTGCCTTTAAACGAAGGAGTGGAATCTTGTCTGAAGGAAGAATAGTATGCATCATACAAGTCTTTCTGAAACACTGACTCCCGGAGGGTGCTGGAATAATAGAATTCGTAAGATAAATATGCGAATATTATCTAACAAACAGTATTCAATCAACCCGTCTTCCAGGTGCTTTATACATATATTATTTATAATATCAAACTGTTTTTCAGTCGAGGAAATAATTAAAATTAAATAAATAATTCAAACCGCAATGTTCGGCGTGGTTTGATTTATTTGCACTTTAGTATTTACACGAATTTAACATATCTTTGTTTTACAATGTCTACATAACCAAACAGCTGCAATGGAATCAATATAGTCAATGCATGGCATAATGACATTATGACGGAATGACAAATTAAACAAAGAAATGTATATGGTCACTAACGAAAAGAGAGCGATACAAAAGTAGTTCTAAACCAACTCTTAACACTCAACAAATTTAAATGTAGTAAGTGATTAGAAGTGAGGTGGTTGGGGGCGGTATTGTATTCAGAACTGTTGCATATAGTTGGGACCGAACATTGGGACAAATACCTTTTTGCCAGCCATATCAAAAGTATACAAGGTGAGAGGCAGTATTACGGTCAGAAGTACACTGAACAATGGGTTTCTGTTGTAGTGAATTTAGAAAAGTGCCTTTCATTTCCATCGTAATACGTTTTTGGTATAATATAGGTTACTAGATAATAATTTAAAGTGCATTAGGAAAAATAAGGCGCACGAATCGGAGCATACTCCTCAATGTGTTCAACTTAAAGACACATTTCCCAACGCTACTTGGTCAGTGAAAAAGCACGGGAAGCTTGAATATTTACAGCCAGCACGCTTCATGGCTGATCAACTCAGGTATATAAATTGAGGCCACTCTTAGTTTTTTTATTTGATTAGCATTTCTATATTGAGGGTAAGAATAGCTTAACAACACTTTGTAATTTACTTTAATGAAAAAATATATGTTTATAATTTAGCTTTTGAATACAAAACTTAGCTGGTGTTTCTTAATTTTTTTAGACCAAAAATCAGAGCACAACACAATAAATATACAACGTTCTTTGAAAAAGCATGGGAAGCTTGAATATTTACAGCCAGCACGCTTCATGGCTGATCAACTCAGGTATATAAATTGAGGCCTGCTCTTAGTGTTTTTTTTGTATAGCATTGCTATATGAGGGTAAGAAAAGCTTAACAACACTTTGTAATTGACTTCAATGAAGAAATATATGTTCATAATTTAGCTTTTGATTACAAAACTTTTCTGGTATTTCATTAGACCAAAAAACAGAGCACACCACAATAAATATACAACATTATTTAATGTGTGTACTGGTCACAAATGCTTTATTGGGTAATAATCTCAAGAAAAATTGAATATCACACTTTGTTCATGAAATTGTATGGCTAACAGTGATTTGCAGTTACCTATAGAAATACCCCCCCCCCCCCCACCCCTCCCCGCCCCCCACCACACACACCCACCACACACCCACAAATACAATAGGCTCGAAATATGTCCTTTACTTGCTCCTTGAAAAAGCAGGGGAATCTTGTTTATTTACTGACTGCATGCTCCATGACCGATCAACTCAGGTATATAAATTAGCCCGCTTGTAGTTGTTTCTTTGTGTTACATTGTCTATATTAGATAGTTGTCTTGGGTAAGAAAATCTAAACACAACATTGTAATTTAGGAAACATATTCATAATTTAGCTCAGTTTAAAGTACAAAACTTGTCCGATATTTCTTTATTGTTTCTAGAAAAAGAATGATAGCAAAGCATTGTCACAGGACTATGAAAAATGTGCAGCCAGACCGGGGTTCGAACCCGGGATATTCGGACTACCCGTTCCGATGCTCTACCGACTGAGCTAATCGGCCGGACAATGCAACATCAATTTACCTGTTAGATATCAATGACCCGTGACACACTCCCCCTACAGACTGAATT